>PVJD01000063.1:0-600000 GCA_004026545.1 Mormoops blainvillei
TACACAAAACACTAAGTTTATTCTTGTATTATTATTTATTAATTAATTACACTCTTTTTCCGTGTGAACAACTGTAAGCCTGCTTTTGCCCACTCCATATATTTGCGAGAGGTAGATGGATAGATAGATAGATATATACATACATATGTATACATAGATACACAGAAAGAAAGACTTCCTGTGGATTTAAGTGGTAATATTTCACTGTTTTGATTATGTTTTATAATGTTATGACCTGGTTCTCAGCTTAGCAAAATTATTAATATAGGATTGTTATCTCTGTTGGCTAGGTTTATACATTATTTCATTCTGTAATATGAAGATAACTGTGCCTAAAAGAAAAGAAACAAGAAAGGCTATAAACCTTAGAATATGATTCATTTTAAAGTGTTAAAGTAAGTATCGAAGAAACTCCAACATGGTTTGTGATTTTGGTAGTCTTCTGTCTGCTATTATTGCACTGAATTATGCAATTAGGAGGCAAGGAAATGTCTTCTGTGTCACTCCAGCCCTCTTACTAAAAGGTCTTATGATAAATGTCTCTTAAGAATTTAAGCCAAACATTCATAAATCAATCAATTAATAGCTCTGTACTTTCTTTTTGCGGATGAACTTTTTCAACACCTCACATTTCCATTTTTGTTGGTCAAGAAGTTTAAACTTTAATTACTGGAAAAACTCTTTTCCCAAGTTAAATAATTTGTGATTTTTTAACTTTATTCAGTTCTATTGGATTTGTTTTATTTTAAGAAACATCAAAATTCATATTCTGAAAGTAGGCAGGGTATAAATAATAAATAAGTTATCACACGATAGAATGAGGCCAGCTGAAGCCTTATACATTTTATTCTTTAGTATCTGTTGAACTCTGAAAAATACTAGCTACCCACATTGAAAATTAAATATTCTAAACATCTTCCACTCTTTCCTGAGCCAATGCTTATTTTTTCAGACTTCACAATCATGTTTATTCAGATAACCCACACAGCTTTGCAAATGCAAAATGAAATGTTGGTTATAATGATGAAAGGGTTAGATATGTTTACTTCATATTAGTGTCTGATTTCAGTTGAAGGAACAGTCTGGGAAAATAGCCACCTGTCACTGGAGTCACATTATTCACATACGCATTTCACCAAAAAAAAAAAAAAAAAAAGCCTTTCTGTGTTCTTGCTATATTCACATCTTCATGAGATATATACAAGTTAAAAAAAAAAAGCATTAACTACCCTGAAAAGAGCTCACTATACAAAAGAATCATACACTCAACTAGTCATAACTGTATATTGTGAAAGCTATGAGAAAGGAATATTTTTACATGATGCAAATGAAAAAGATTTTGGAAATAATGCATTATTCTGGAGAAAACCAAAGTTAAGAAGTTCTTTTGTAGAGTTCATCTTTTACACTAAGACTTCAAGTATGAGGTAATAAAGAAAAGGCATAATAAGTAGAATGACTCAAAAGGTTGCAGACATCAGAAATTATTTTTTAATAATTTTACACATTACTGATATGGGTGGCTCAAAGAAGTTCAAGCATCAAGTTTCCTGAAAGTACTGGGGCCAAAGCACTTTCTGAGATATAAATACCAGGAACTAGCGAACAGTTTCTTTTTCTGCAGATGCTGTCATAAAAATGAATTAGCCTTGACTATTTTCAGACCTTGAATTATCTTTTACCCAGTTTAAAATTCTAGAAGTTGTGCATGACTGACCTAGATTGGGTCAGATGCCTACTGCTTTATATGGGGAAAGATATATATCCTTGATAAAAAGGCCTGTGGAGACTATATCCAATGGAGAATGAAAAGGCTTCCAAAGAAAATTGGAAATTTTCTATCTAGAAGAAGCTGTAATCAATAATTAGGATAAAGGAGACAAATATCCAGTCCCTTGTAAAAAGAAGACAAGTCAATGAAAATGTTCTATTGTCCTACATCTGTCCCTTGTCACATGTCTTAGGGATGTGAAAAAATTGCTAAGATAGATAAGTTGAGTAGTTCTTCTTTCTTGTCTATGATTTCCCACCTTGAGAGATACTAATAGAAAGTTTGTTAACTTCTACAACAGGGGAAAGTCAGCAAAAGGTGAGAGCTATAGAAGCATTTCTCAACCATTGAGATCTAGAGGGCTCTTCTCTCCCTGTGGTTTCTTTATGTATTGCTAGTGGGAAGAAAAGAAACGACATGATCCGGGTTACCATAAACTATGTAAATACATGCCAAACCCTGCTAGCACAAATCTTCTTGTTGGAATTTATTTTCCATCAACATTCCAGAGAAATGAGTGATGATTAAACCAGCAATTTTGCCAAGTTTTTGTTGTTGTTGTTTCTCACTTCTTTCTCACTGCTTTGAAAGAAGTTTCTTCCTCCTGGTAGTTTTACCATCTCCTGATACCTGATGGAATGTTTTAAATAAATTAAGTTATAGGTACAGTAGGCATTATTAGAACTGACCTCAGGGTTATTCATTTGTCAAACACAATGTCAAATGACAACAAAACTATCAAGATGCAGTCCTAAGCTGCATAGGATAGAAGATGATAGAACTTATGTGTATAATAAACTTCAGTGTATCAATCACCTCTTGAAAAAAACCCTGAAATAGCCTGAATCTTAATAACAGGATAATTTGCAAGAGAAACTCATTCAGTTAGCTCATAACAATCGGAATTTCTTGTCTTTTTAAGGCAAGGTGGTTCACAGTATCTATGAGAAAAGAAGAGAAAACAGAGGAGTAGGTGATGGGCCTACTATTAATTAATTCAGAGTTGGAAATAAAAGGGTAAAGGTCATCCTCTGTAATTATGAATCCAGTTATTTTAGATATTTGTACCTATCATTTGTCAGTTCATTAAAATATGCATTATACTACCCACAGTTTTGCTTTAGAATATTCCAAAAAGAGACAGCATGGCTGTATGTATTCCCACCATTTATTTTTAAACTCTTTCTAAAAGGAAGAGCCGATCCAAATAGTATCCAACACTGATTGTTAACAAGGTGGAAATTGACTGATTTGAACTTCATATTGCCCCTTGTTATTCCTTATCTTTATAATAACAAAGGATTATTTTCAAAGACATTAGTTTAGCAGTTATTGAAGAGTATTGAATTTTAGTGGTGCTGGACATTGGAAGGATTGTGGTAGTGGAAACAATATAGTTATTTCCTTCAAGATGCTCATAATATAGAACTAAGTTCACAATCAACTCTAATATAAGGCAATGGATAATACAAAGAGACTAAATATGGAAATTAATAGGTTGCATGGTCCCAAAAACATTAGTGTTAGAATGTGAATCATTTAAAAGTTTCACATGAGGTCCACCACACACTCAATCACGACGAACCACTTAGCGGACATTTGTGGGTTTTGACTGCTTAACATCGATTTCTGCTACTTATAGTAACAGCACTAAGGTTCTCTGTTTGGCATCTACCTTATCCCACTTTTAGTCCACATCCTTCTTGTGGGGCTGGGTCATGTGTTATGCGATGACTGGTCCAAGAAGAGACATGTAACAAACCAGAGTCAGGGAGATCCAATTCCACATATTTTGTGTAGAAATCCAAGGAAGGGAAAATCATTCTTCGCAATAAGAGTACAAGCAGCATAATGATATAATCCAGGACTTCTGGGAGTCACCACTCACAGCCTTGGATGTTTATGACCAAAACAGAAGCAGAGGTGAGAGACAGAAGCAGGCCTTAACTATATCACTTGAGTTGCTGACTTCAGTCATTCTTGTCATCTTCCAGTTAAGTCATCTGTTATATTTCTTTTTGCTTCAGCAATTTTGAATTGGGCTTCTACCATTTGCAACTGAAAGATTGCTGACGAAGACAGGTGTCTTGAATGTGTTTAAGGTATAGATTAGGCCAGAGAGAGGGAGTGTCTTACAAGGCAGAGAAAAAGAAAGAGAAAAAAGTGAAGTGAAATTATTCATTCCACCCCCAGTCCCTAAACAGCACAGAATTTGAATTCTGGAAACCATATTTGGGCCAAAATATTTGGTGATATTCATAATAGTATTCCCCAGACGATTGGTTCAGAGCGCTGCCCAATTAACAGCATTTGATGTTTGTGAGCACATAATAGTTAGACTACAACATGAGTAATTATGGCTTCAATTAGGATGCCATTTACAATGCTACAACTGGTGTTCAAATTACTGTGGGCCAACCTCTTGAGTTTTTATCCCTTGACTTTTTCAAATCCATAATATGGAACTCATTGGAACCAATCAAAGGCGCAACAGTGCTTGGAGGTCATGCTGTCTGCCTGCTCTTTAACAATTCTTTCATAAACGTTAATTTTCAAAAAATACTTCTTCTTTCAAATGGTTCGAACATCCACTGGGTAAAATTCATACTGTTTTTATAAGGAAAAATTTTTAAATACAGATTAAGAGCAATGATTAAATTCTCTTTGTATGATTACTAAGAAAAATGAGTGTTGTTATAAATTTCAATTAAGCACTGGGCCTGCTGTGAAGTCAGGTGTGAACTTCCTATTGCAGTCACTTACTAATCCACATATACTAAAAGTATCAGTATTATTACATGTTCTACTACATTTAAAATATGTTTTTTCCATCAATATTTCAGACTTCGCTAGAACATTTGAAAGATTTTTAGAAACTCTATATAAACATTTGAAAAAGGGTTTGTTTTTAAATGTATATTACATATGCCCTGGCTGGTATGGCTCAGTGGATTGAGTGCTGACCTGCACACCAAAGGGTCATCAGTTTGATTCCCAGTCAGGGCACATGCCTGGGTTTCAGGCCAGGTCCCCAGTAGGGGGCGTGTGATAGGCAACCACACATTGTTGTTTCTCTCCCTCTCTTTCTCCCTTCCTCCCCCTCTCTCTAAAAATAAATAAATAAAATCTTTAAAAAAATAAATGTACATCATATACAACACCATTTCCTGAAGCATGAAACAGAAATCATTTTGTCAAATATTTCTGAAATAAAGGTATATTGAATCTTTGTCTTATGAGTAATGTAATTTATTTTGACAGTTACTTATTGAATGCTTGCTAGGTGCCATCACTGATCTAGGTGCTGGGTTTTCAGCTGTGGACAAGTCCTTCAGAGTCACTGTCCTCTTGTAAAAGACACATAATAAACAAGCAATCAAATAAATACACAAGGTAACTTCAGTGTTGTGAGGGAATTAAAACTTGATTAAATACAAAACCAAGTTTCTGTATGTAAATCAAAATTAAATTGATTTAGTTTAAGTAAAATTGTCTTTCTGAGGAGGTATCATTTTATCTGAGACTTAAATCTTGTGTTATGACAATGTATGGGCTGCATTGTGTGCCCCAAAATTCATATGTTGAAGTCATAATGTCATTACCTTAGAATGTGACTTATTTGGGCATAGTATCTCTAAAGAGGTGATTAAGTTAAAATGAGAGCATTGGGGTGGACCCTAATCCGACATAACTGGTGTGCTAGTAAGAAGAGGACATTAGAGTATAGACATACACAGAGCAAAGACCATGTGAAGACACAGGGAGGAGAAATGGACATCTACAAGCCAAGGAGAGGGACCTCAGAACAAATGACCCTGCTGACACATTAACCTTGGATTTCTTGCCTCCAATCTGTGATAAAATAAATTGCCGTTGCTTAACCTTCTCAGTCTGTGGTATTTTGTTATAGCGGTGTTAGCGAACTCACCCATGAAACTATGGCAGCATCAAATATATTGGGAATAGAGACATCTACCGTTACAACCCATCATACTAAATTTCTGCCTACCTTCAATTTCAAATTCTAATCAGGTACATGAAAAATAGAAATACATAGTTTTTTACATATGTTCATTAAATTCAACGGCCTCAAGATCCAAATCTTTCACTGAAGCTTATTGTGAGTCACAAAGGAATCAAAATAGAGGTGTTTCTCTTTTCAGTGTCGTATCTACCCTTTGGTGGAAATATTAATGAATGAAGAGGTAAATACAAGTCAGAGAGTATGTAGTAAAAGAAAATGCAAAAGTCAAGGTATATTTCCTAAATTTTTTAACAATTTACAAAAATGTCAAACTACAAGGTGATACTAATTATTGATACTAAGCATTACCTTCATGTCATGTTTTAAGTACTAAGATCAACAAAGGTTTTAAGGCATATGTTATTGATGTGCAGATAATTAAAAAGAAACACCTTCAATGAGAAAAATAAAGAAACCCTCCCTTTTTTCATTTCTACATATGTATATAGCTATGCTTGAAGAGATGAGATGCACTTTCTACTTTTCTCATAATACAATCATGTATGTATTTGTTTTAGGCAGTCAGAAGTTTTGGGTTGCAAGTGACAGAATCCTAAGTTGATTTAAGTAAGTCAGTTGATGATATTTTGGCTAAGATAATGATGAAAAACAGAGGAAGAAATGAACTTTCCAAAATGAGAACCAGGGACTCAAGTGCCATAACACAGCCCCTGTCCAGACATCACTCAAATTTGAATGCAGACTTTCGCTGAGAACCAACTTTTGTCTATTGCAGGGAACTTGACCATAAAAAAATTCGAGCTTTTTCCACATGTCACCATAACCAGAGATAAAAATTCCCTTCGCCACCAGTTCTCGTTAAAAATAAGGTAGGGAATAATTCAAATTAGAGTGCCTTGTTTATGTTCTCATTCTTGAACCAATCATTGCTGGATGAGATACCACTCTTTTAGTCTTAAACATTAATTTACCCTTGCAGTCAAGAGGGCAGTCCGTTACAAGAGGGAGAATTGGGAGGGAGGTAAGTAGACAAAAACTGTATTAACCCTAGCCAACCAACAGATGTAAACAACCTGGAGACATAGATCATTCGCTCCAGACTTCACCATATTTATACACTGGTGAAGACCCAAAAGGCTGATTCTTACACATAACAGTCAGCAATAAGTTTCTAAGTGTATTTTGAAAAATTAATTAATTAATTAAGAGTTAGGGTTGGATATAGCAGTATCAACATAGCGATGCTGATTAAAGTTCAGAAACTCAAATTTTTCCAATTTATTTAATGAAAATAATTTTGAAGAGTTTTATTGTAGCACAGACTTTTGTTGTTGTTAGATTTTAATCACAAAGTATTATCTAACTTTTTAGACTCATAAGTTTAGAACTTTTGTTAGAAATTCAAAAATTAGAATAAAACCTGACTTGAATTTGAAAATTATCCTTTTTTGTATATGACTTTCAGATTATTGTTTCAAGATCCTTTTCTTTTAAATCATAACACAGAAGAAAAGAAGCATGAGCAGCATAAAATAACTGTTTCCAACATACTTCTAAATTTCCCCCTCCAAACACATGCCATTGTGTATTAAGTTTATGATATCTCTGATAAGTCTTTAACTTCTAATGTCTATAAAAGGGATGGTGTACAGATTGCTAGAAAACCAAGCATAAAATGAATCTAAAGATCTTACCCAATTACTCCTTAAGGTTTTTCAGACAATGTTATATGATAAAATAATAAATTAATTGATTATTCAAATGATTATCTGTTATGGCTCATGATTTTTTTTTAAAGTACAGACTATATAATACCTAACCTCAATGTGATGATAATCTAGATAGCAAAGAATAGTAAACCTGTAGTGTAATATTTTTTTTTACTGAAAGAATCTGATTATGATATTTTAATCAAAATTCTCTTATTTTGCAAATGAAGGAACTGCAAATTTTTGTAAATAAGAACATGTGACATATAAGAAGTCAAATGTAGTGATCTTCCCAGTCATATAAGAAACTAAATATAGTGAAAGATTAGAAATTAAAATTTTAAACTCCCAAATAAATGCTATGACCACTTACTATAGCATGCTAACACTGATACCGGTAGATTCTGAGCTTTGTTTTGCTTCAAGGTAAAACATAAAGCCTTTCTTAGGAAATGTTTAAAGTTACTGAAGTACATAAGCATTTGTAAGGACAAAGAGCAAATTTAACTCATGTAATTTAAGTAGTGAGGACATTCAACATAAGTCAAAGGTCATCATACAAACAAGTTAGTTTCAGAAGATTCACATGCTTATTGCAAATCTTCACTAGATAAGAAAGACAGGAAAAGGCAAAAGGGAGAGAAACCATTAGAGTGGGGGACACTGTAATCATTTTTAATAATCAACTTTCACTTGAGTAAGTCCTTTTAAGAGAGTTTCCTCTTTTCAACAAATATTTTGTACTACAATTGTTTTTTTCCATTTAACCTATGTATTTCTATTTGACAAAGTATTTTTTAAAAGGAAAGAAATATTACCGAAAAACAGGCATAGTAAAATAACTTGTAAATATAACCTTCCCTTGCTTTGATTCATTGTGTTGCACTGGGCCCTGAAAGAATTGGTTTTACTTTAAAATACCTTAATTATGAGGTCCTGAGTTCCTGCAGATCCCTTGTATCTCTACCCTAGATGTAATTTTTTTTTACTAACTTTCAGCTAAATATAGTAGTGTACTTACTGACTGTCCATGGTTATCAATCAGACAAGTTCCACACACCCAGCTGGCCTTTGGCAAGGCATGAATCCATGAAGGCACTTCGTGCTTGTCCGCTTTGCAGCCCATCGCCCATAGGCACGGAGAAAATATTTTGCTAGATTATGTAGATTCTTTCACTAAAATCATTCCAATCTTACACTTTCCAATCTTCCCTGAATTTTAGATAGCCTTCACAGAAATGTGGTGGTTTCATAATAAATTAGCAACATACATATTTTAATAATTAAACCTGAAATATATTTTATAATGTCAATTTGACAGGGCTTGTTTTAAGTGTTTAAAATGTTTGACTCATTCAAGAGTCAATGTAGTGTGAGAATCAAGAGCCTGGCTTCTCAAGCCAGAACGCCTGAGTTCAAGTGCATGTCAGCATGTGCTAACTATATGGCCTTGGTTGAGTTACCTCAGTTATTAAACAGGATTAATAATTGCATTTACCCTATAGAGTTGTTATGAAAATTAGAGTTAACACTTATAAAGAACTTTGAATATCCCTTGGGCCACAGTAAGTTCTATATAAGTTGAATAAAATTTCAGTTTTAATTAAGTTTAAGTAAGTTTGTTATTGTACCCCTTTTACAGATGAGGAAACAAATAAATATAGTCAAATTACTTGATCAAGATTCTATAGCTGTTAAGTGGTAGAGCCACACTTCTAAAAATGCTGTGTTCCACTTGTGTATGTACAAACTCAGAAGTGGGTGAAGTAAATAATATTTGAAAATGTTTAGAATTTTCCAAATATTGTGAACAATTAGACATCTAATTAGCTGGATGTCAACTAAACAGAAAGTTACACAAGGTGAAATGAATCCGTTACTTTACTGAAATAGCAACATTAAATAAACATGAAGAAAAATGACATACACATAAGAAAACAATGATAATAGCCACTAACTTCTCATTAGAGACAATTCAAGTGACATAAAAAATTTTTAATGTATAAACTATTAAAAGAAAAATGTCAATAAAGGATTTTATATTCAGTGATAATATCTTTCACATAGGAAAGAAAAATATCTACATTTTCAGATAAAAAAGAAAGAATGCTTGCCAGAAAAACTTAAAAAATGGTGCTATATTAAAAACTAAAAGGAATAAAAGAATTTACCAAAAGAATACGATGTACCAAAAATGGAAATCTGTAGGTAAATATAATATTTTTCCCTTAAAATCAAGAAGTCCCTTATTTTTTCCAATATTTTAGTGACAAAAAATCCTCATCCTACCTAAAGAATACCAGTGTTCTGCAGAACAATTAAAAATTAAAATTTAATTATCTGCACATTAAATAATAGTTTGCATCAAGTATATATTATCTTTCCTAATTGCCATTTTAGTTAACGAGCTAAAATATAATTTACATATGATGTAACTGTACTATTAAGTAGCAAATTGAAAAATAAAATCTCACATTATAAATTCTATCCTCAATATTAGTTGCATCATTTTTTCCACAGTCCTATCACACTAGCTAAAACTGCATTGTTGCATTAAAAAAATTTTTAAATAAATAAAATGGAAATGACTAGAATACCTATAAAGATCATGAAAAAGAATAACAAAAGAAGATATACCCTGCCTGATTTTAGACTCACTTTCAACCTTTAATAATTTGGAACTTGTGAAATTGGCAAAAAAAACCCCACAATATTTAGATGACTGAAATAGAATAGAGAGACCAAAAATAAATCACTTATAGAGCCAACTGATTTTCAGAAATGGTGCCAAGGTCGAAAATTAGGGAAAGGAAGGTCTTTAATTAAATGGAGCAGGAAAACTGAATACCCATACAAAACAAAACAAACAAACAAAAATTTAAAAGATGAATATTCACACAATGGAATATTACTTTGTAATAAAAATGAACAAGTTACTGCTATGTGCAACAACTTGGATGGATCTTAAATATACTATTCTAAATGGAAGAAATCATTTATAAGGAAATTTTTAAAATCTTAATTATAAGGACAGAAAAGAGATCATTGGTTTCAAAGGCTGAGCATAGGAGAAAATATTATCAGCAAAACTGTATGATGAAATTTTTTGAGTAATGGAAATGCATTCTATTCAGATTGTGGTAATTGTTAAATAACAGTGTCATTTGTGAAAAATATAAAACTATATATAAAATAGGGTTACTTTTACTTTATATGAATTATACCTCAATATACCTGACTAAAAAAATTAATTCGGCATACATTTTTCATATGATAGAGCACAGCTGATTTTTATTGCATGGGCTATAATACCGACCAGAGTGTGGTTGACCAGACTGAGCATGGGGATGTTACCTTTACCTGGTTTCCTGAGGAACTAGAATTTACATTACATACAACCAATCCTTTGTCCGATTAACTATTTTTGAAATAAATTTGCTCATCTCTTCCCATAGTTGCTGATTACCAAATAAGAACCAAACTACTATCCTTTCAGATTGATTTATTCATTGAGATTGACATGGTCAGTTATTCCTATTTTCATAATAGTAATATCACATTAACTATTCAGCAACACAGCTGATTGAAGATCAGCTGTCATTCCAATAGGAGGAAGTAACAGATGTACCTGTGTTTTGCCCTGTATAATGCAAAATTTTTTGTCCAAATTTTTGAGGGAAAAATAAGGGTGCATATTATACATGGGTAGTACTAAATCCATATCTATATAAATGTTTATAATTTTTATTTATACTTACACTTAAAAGTATAACTCTACAAAGCAATGTTAATATCTGTATATTCAAAAACAAATGTTAAAATTCCTTTATAATACAAAAAACAAGTATCTGAATATAAATAAATAAGTAATTGAATTAAAAAATTAAAATGAAAGATTTTCTTTCCTGAAAGTTTGAGCCAAAAACGTGGATGCACATTGTACAGGGCAAAATACGGTAAGCTAGTTTGACCATCTACACTTCCAACCTCAGCTTTGTATAGCATAGATACCAGGGTTTGATTATCGTCAACTGAAACACTCTAATTCATAGACATAACAAGAGTTATGGGGGATAAGTCCCATATTTTCTTCACAGGGAGGAAATATAAAAAGCTGGCCATAAATGTTCATTTATAGTCAATATACGTAATATTGACTATATGCTTGAATAATCTTCAACAATAATTTCTTTCATTTGCAGAACAGGTAAGCAACATGTGGTGACAGTTTGAGAAGACATGAATTTAAATAACAGCTTGTCACTTCTCCCTAACACCAAGCTATGCTGACTTACTTATTAGACTTGGTTTATCTATTAGGAAACTGGTTATGGGAAGTCTGCAGAGGGAGAAAGGTAGGATACTAAGTTATAAATACTTACTTTAGTGCAATAGGAATATTTGGGAAAGGAAAAACAAAAATATGAACAACAATAATAGCAAACACTATGAATGGAACTTCTGAATGTCTATTGATAGAATGGCCAAAAGGGAGATTGAAGGATGCAACTATAACCTACGTTATACTGGGCATTAACTGATTAAACCATAAGAATTCAAACTGCTGGGCATTTCAAGAAGAGGGGAGAATTTACTGGTGTTAGATGCAAAGAGGGGATCTATTTCAACTACTCTGCAATATAAAGAAGATACTCTTTGCCAAAAACAGGCTTAAGAACCCCTGAAATTTTCAGAAAGTTCACCACCACTACCATCACTATCTTCATAACAGAATATTGTCATATGTCATGTATATTTAGATATGCAGGGATAAAGAGTGGTAAAGTTATTTTATAAATTAAAAGTAGTGATCACAGAGTTCAGTCCCTGAAGCTAGACAGCCATGTAGACATTTGAATGGGACAAGAATGACATAAAATGTGCCAAAGGGGAGACAGAATGAATCAGCAACTACAACTTCAGTTAAAACTACCATCATTTTAATACAAAGCAGGGAATGAAAGGTGATTTTCAAAATAAATGTCAAGAATTATAAGGGATTTGAAATGTTATTTTACACGTAAGCAAACAAGTTGGCCTGCCACATTTTCACGGACACTGGCCGAAGACATTAGACTACTGGGTCAAAGACAAAGGACTTTATTACTCTTGGAACAGCAAACAGCATGAACTTCATTTGCACCGTGGTCCCTCCAGTCTGGATAGGAGTGATGCAGGGCAGCCCGGGTGCATCTCATGCCTTCCATGGATTTGTGCCACAGCTGAGAAATCCTGAATTTATGAAGCCTCGATCTTTAATAATGGGCTGCAAGGATATCAGGCCAATTTTTGTCCAAAGGGAGAAGTTATTTTTATTATATCAAGCAGACAATAAACCCTGCCCTCTGCTCCAAACGGAGAAAGACAAACCCTGCCTTCTGCCTCCATTATCTAAGTCTATTGACTGTAGAAATATCCTTGAAAAATACAGGCTGGGACAAAAGTGGGTTTTCAATTGTTCATATGGAAAATAATATAATAATGAACAAACTATAATACAAGAGTAAACTTTGTGTCTTGTGTACCCACAACCGTAAGCCTATTTTGGCCCCACTTTCTGTGGTCACAGATGCCCTCAAATGTGAGAGACCCATGGCTGATGGGCCCCAACAATAAGCATAGGTATCGAAACAGAAACAGAGGCACTGATAGTGCTCTCTGTTATATTTCACTGTATGTAAATATGTATAATAATTTAAATGGCATTTTTGTTATGAAATATAGACAAAGTCATTTTCAAAATACCACTTTGGCCATCATCACAAAATACTATAGTTAAAATTATTTTTGTAACAAGAGATCTCTTTGACATCAGTTAATCTTTCCTGGGGTTTCTGACTATTTTGAGGAGGGTTGAGAAAACAGGTCACTTTTAGGAGAAATTCTCCACAGGAACACACTAAGACTAAAAACAGCATTGCTGCAGGTCTCCATGTGGATTGGTTTCCAGTATTAGGCATGATAAACTTGAGTCGCATTAATATGGAGATCCCAGTAAACTGCATTGGCAAATTCAGCCAATTGTCTCCGAGTTTCAGAATTAAAAATAAAGGTGTTAAAAAAATGAATGTTCGGTGAATTATTCATATTCATTAGCTCAACAAACATTTATTAACTTATGGCAGACACTAACATAGGTGCTAGATAAAGAATTGAGTTGGACAGCCTTTATTTTTATGAATTAAGTATTTTAGAAGAAGGAAACAGACAATATACAAATAAGGTAATAACTTAATCTTCCATAGCGTTAACCCTTGGAGATAACTGAGGATAATAGGGTAATGATTTTAGTGCTGATCATGTGACAGCACGAGTGGCCTAGGAAGCACAGAGCAGGCGCAGCGGGAGCGCGCGCCGCAGAGAGCCCCTTCCCTTCACGCGTGCCGTGGTGAGCAGGGGCAACCTGCGGGCTGAGCCCTCTCCGCCGGGGCTCTCGTTCCTGGAATCGGGAAACGCTGATTCCTTGGAGGCTCCGCCGAGGTGCTGTCCTCCTTGCCAGGCCTGGCAAATGATGTAAAGACTAAATGCCCAGTTCTTACTGTTAAGGTTTGGATGTGGAATCACAGCTGCAGTTACAGATATTTTTAATCAGCGATTGCTTGGTTTTAAATACAGAGCACACTATTTTATTCTCTGGTGCACATAAAAAGTATTTTTTTAAATACCTAGCGACCATGTGGTATTTTTATTATAATGAGCATAGATTAAATGACTTGAAATTTGAGAGAAATCAAAAGACTTGAAACTTGAGAAGGTCTGTGAAAGAGAAGGTAGAAGTAACAGCACTGTAAATGCCTTCACCTGAAATAACCTGATAGTTACCAAGGAATAGCAAGGAGGCCGGCGAGGAGTGAAAGAGGAGGGTGGTAAGTAATGATGTCACAGCAAGAGGGGTGGTAGGCTATGGCAAGAATGTCACTTTGATAGGCATGCATTATTTTCTATCTGCCCAGAGAATCTTTTTTCTTTTCTAATAAAGAACCCTTCTTTCCTATAGAGTTGATCTGCTTCCCCAAATTAAAAGGATATGCCCATGACCTAGACCTGCACAAACAGTATGCAGTCCCCCAGGTATAGTATTTGCTTTAGGACAAACACATTATCTCAACCAAGGCAATCAGCGGCATTCTTGGGACTTCTCTTATAGCATTATTATGAAAAAAATACTTGTTTTATTCTACCTGAAGAATAAAAATATCAGAGACACTTAAATCTATGACGTGAAAAGAGGCTGGACCTTGGTAATATCCAACACTCGGAGTCCAGCCATGTTTACGTCAGAGCTACCTACAGCCATACACAACCGGAAGTGCCATGTGTTGATTAAGCTGATTTGATTTGAGTATAGTAATTCGCAAGTGAAAAAGTCTTGGCTAATATGCCCATGAATAGTCACCCAGGCCCAAAGTTTTCATTTACTCTTGTCTTGATATTTTAGCAGAATAATCTGTAAAGTTCTCAGAAAGTCCCCATTTTCCACAGCTGTTGATTTGTCCAAAACGAACTTCTAACATTGGGAGAGCAGCTTTTAATGCTTCTGAAGCTAAGTTGGTGATTCTATGGGCTCTGTAAAATGAAGAGAGGATCCTCCCTCTTCAATGTAATGCTCATGCTTGTGAAATAAATGTCAAAGTTGACCGGGGCTTCTAAAGTTACAGTTCTTGAGAGACACATCGGTTTCAATCCACTTAGGTAGGACTTTTCTAGCATAAACCTGCTACAGAAATGGCTCTGTAAAAGCAGGTGTAGTGTCCTCTGCCTCAAGTTTAAGTCTCAGTTGCCCTTTCATTCCATTGCTCTTACCTCATACAACTCTTGTGGTAAATTATACACCAAAATCCTGCTTCCTGTTCTTGCCTTTATTGTGGCCTTGCTCATAATATCGCAGTCACTGTCTTCATAAATGCCGACGGCTTAAATTACCACCAGTATGATAGTGCCTTGTAAATTTGTATTTCCAGCCTAGTCTTCTATGCTAATGTATGAGACCAAATATCCAGTAATTCACTCAACTTTTGTACCTAAGTCTTAAACTTCACTCAACACTCAACATGTACCATAATCATAACATGCATTATGCCATGATCTCCTTTACTTCCCATATGTCTAATTAATTTTACCTTTTAAAAAAAATTACTGTTTTAATTATTCAACCATCAACCTAAACCTAGTTCAGTTACAAATACTTTTTACCTGGATTTCTGTACTGTCCTCCTAAGTGTCCTTCAAGAAATTATCTTCTAGTTGCCACTCCATATTTCAATAAAAATAATTTAAAACTCATTCTAATCATTCCAATCACATGCTTAAAATCTACTGATTAGTAGAGTCTCATCAGTTTCCATGTAAATATAAAATCCTAAGCATGCTTTATGAGAACTTGCATTTTATACACACACACACACACACACACACACACACACAAGCTGTAGGGAATTTAGAAGAACAACTTGTGATGAAATCTTCAAGAACAAAATAAGAATTCAAAAATGCTTATGAAAAATGTATATGAGAGAGAGAAAAAGAAACAAAGAGAGGAAGAGAGAACAGAAGAGAAAAAAATGAAAAGATAATAGGAAAATAGAAAGAAAGAAGAGAGATAAAGGAAGGGGGGGTGATGACAGAAAGAAGAAAAAAAAGAAAGATACTTCCAGTTCACATTTTTTACTTCTGTGATAATGATCCACAATATTTCCTGGTAATAGAAATTCTTTAATATCACATATGTGGCCCAGTTTTACACTTAGATAGATCATTCTGCTCTTGGTCACTGGCAAAGGAAGAGAAGGATAAAATAACATAATAGAAAACAAATTAAGTCTTATCGGTGAGAAAATAAAGTTGAATATTCTACACTATCTCCCTGAGTCATTAAACATTTTAAAATATAGTGTCTGACTCCAGATTCAGTAATAATTTATGTTTAGAACTGATGAGTTAAAAAAAATTCTTACCATTGAGACTACAGTATTGGAAATGCAATGCTTCTTTAGGTATATTTTTACAGAATACTGAGTTGAATTTTTTAATACCCTTCATAGTAGTTAGCTGGAAGGCGAAATGATAACCACTGATCTGCCACAAACATCCACATACTATTCCCCACTCCTGGACCTAAAAATAGTTTTTATAGCCTTGGAAAAATGTCAGATACATCTTCTGCTGGGTTTAAAGTCAGTCTTCATGGTCATGTGAAAGAGGATTAGGGGAGCCGTGGGAAAAAGCAGGGATGGAATGTGCTTCCAAGCTGCGGCTGTTACAGACGAGTCGTGGCACAGGGCTGGTCCGGCTGGGGCAAGGCGAGTTCTGCGCAGGCAAGACTCAGCCTTGAGGGGTTTACAAAATAAAAAGTAAATTAAATTTCTTGCTGTAAAATAGACTCCATTTCAGGTTTAAAGAAAAAAAAATGTTTTAATGTCTCTGCATCAGCTACGTTGAGAAAAATAGAAAATTGTGTATTCCTTAAGTGATTTTGGGTTATTTGTGGTAAAAATTGTAATGATCATCTTGATGACAAATACATTCATTGGGCTTTCGCCAAACAGCAAGACCTCAATTCCCAATAGCAGAAAATGAAGTAGCAGAAACCCCTGGTAAAAATCAGGGTGGAACGTCCTTTATTTTCTTATTCAAACTGTTGGGACAGTTAATGTGGCTTGAGCAGAATCTTTTAGTAAATTGGCCACTACTTTCCCCACCAATATATTCCAAGATTCCTTCCAGAAAGTGTAAGCAAGGGAATTAGTGTCCCACCACTGCAGCTGTGATTCTCTCCATCCCCCCTTCAACTCCCTGACAGTCCTCCTGTCAGAAGTGTTACCGGAACTGAAGGAGGGAAGGAAAAGGAGGAAATCGTGGTTTTGCTTCACCGACTTATGATCTTCTAGTGCCATCTATTGCTGCTCTTACTCCTGACTTTCACAGTCAGTTTTTTAAAGCCTAAGCAATTCAGGACCCTTCATCTTGATCAATGAAAACATTAAAGAGCACAGAGCCAGTTGAATTCTCGTTTCATATATAGTGACTTTCACCAATGCTTTTCTGTTAAGTAAGATGAAGGAAATAATACCCATTCATGATTTTGGCTTATAGTGGGACTAAAAGGTACTCCCAAGCTATTCTGTTTTGTTTTATTTCTGAAAAACCATTTTCAAAATAATTCTCTCAATTTTTTACCCAAGAGAATAAACCAATATTTAATAATTTCATCAAGATTGGCTCCAAGAACATTGATGAAAAAAAAATGGAAATTCTAGTTTCTTATTTGTTAATTAAAATTGAATTTGTATCCAATGTTGCCTAAAATTGTGTTGCAAATATATTCCTCTCTTCCTTCTTGACTATACAGTTTCTGCTGGCATGAATATTTTCTTCACATGAGCAAAGAGAAAAGTAGACATGAGAAACCATCTGATGGCTTTGAGTGCTATAGCCAATTATTCCATTGGGCAAAAAAAATCTATCCCACCTTAATGCAATAATATTTTCTATTTTGGATTATAAGATAATTTTACCTGCACAGACACAGAAACCACTGATTTAAGAATTTAAGTTCCAGATATTAGAGGTAAACACAGAAATTTTACTCACTTTCTGGTTTGATCTGTTAAATAAATATTAAAATAAAGTGAACATCCCATGTGCAATGCACGTGTTCAAAAGATAGCTTGCTAAAATTTAATTCTTCCTTGCTATGTGACAATGTTTTGACAGTATATTCTGATCATGTCAAAACTGGTTGTGTTATGACTGTTGATCAACTGCAAAGACTAAGGAGGAATTCGTGGCTATTCTAAAAATGACAAGGGAAGTCAAACACTTCCTTATTTTAAAAAAATATTATTCTCTCATCATCTATATGTTTGGTTTGTGAGTTTCCCTTCTCTAAGTGCTAGCTGAGGGAGGTGCCCTCAGGGTTACTATGGCAAAGAATATACTGAGTAAATTAGGTGAACAAAACACTGGTTAAAAATAATTAAGTATTTTTAGGCATCTGATAGGAGTGTGTGGGGGCACAAAAGAGAGAAATGAGAAGGCGTGTTCTTAGTATCCTTCTACTATTATATGCTCCAAGTAATTAAAACTACCTTAAATTGATAAGTTTAGCAACCTTCCCTCCTTTGCAATCTTTTCTTCTTTTTTGTCTTTAAAATTCATCGAAAAAGAATATTACAATCTTGCCCAGAATCTGATACTTGAAACATGTTCCCTAAGCCAAGGAATAAAAGCATTAGAGAAAACTTTTATAAAGTGCCCTTGAAGAAAGACTAATAAGATTAAGAAGTGGAAATTGTTTAGAGGGTAGAGTCATTTGTTATGCTGCTGTGGCAAAGGATAAAACAGAACGAACACACATGGTTTCATTAAATACCTCTGATCACAAAGGAAAACTCATTACAATATAAAGGGAAAATGATTCTGCTAGAGAAAGTATTGTTTGATCAACAGTTTTATTACAGAACCAGAAGAGGGCACTCTTCTCCTACAAATGACAGCAAACTCTACACAGAAAGGACAATCGGTTGTTTCTGCAAATAAAAACAAAAGACTCATTTCTAATGTATCATAATAATAAGAGTGATTCAACGTATTCTAAAAATAAATGAACTGATAACTTTAAAATGTCAAATAAAAACCAAAAATATATCATTACATTTGTATTATTTCAATAATAGCTTAAGGCATTAAGCTAATTATGTTTTAAAAAATAGATTACCAGCCTTTTCCATGGCTTCACACTGAAATAAAGAAATAGGTATGATATAATTTTCTTGCACTTATTTGTTTTTCTCATTCGATAAACAATTTAACTAAAGGTAGTTTTTAGGATGTGAAAAATGAGGTAACCTAAACCATTTCAAGATAGAGCCAGAGCTGCCATTCCAGAAGAACTGCGGTGTATGTCTTACTCTTCATACCTCTGGAAAGTTTGGACTGGGAAAAATTACCTTGACCTGGGCCAAACCAACATCGTATCCCAGACAACTTGTAAAGCTAATAGGAAAGCAGCAGGCATCCCGACTCTGAAGACTAAATAGTAAAGAAATTCTCCAGATTTAGCACCATTATGGATAGCTAAAGAATAACTTATCTGCACCTATAAAAATGCCTTTCTTGGCTTAATAGCACCAACAGAAATTCCTTTCATCTACGTGATTACTTCCCTTCCCTTTCTCATAAATACTGCTTGCCTTCACCTTATCGTCAGGACACTGTTTGGATTTCTGCCTGAATCAGTGCCTCCTGACTGCAGTTCTTTTTGATCTCAAATAAATGTTTGCTGTGTCTCGCTTCGGCTTTTTAATTTTTTAATTAATTTTATTGGGGTGACATGGTTAATAACATATAGAATTTCAGGTATACAATTTTGTAATTCATAATCTCTATATTGCATCATGTGCCCACCACCCAAAGTAAAATCTCCTTCTGTCACAACATACGTGACCCCCCTTCTCCTTCACTAAGCCCCCCATTTCCCTTTCCCTTTCCTTCTGGTAACCACCATGCTGTTGTCTGAATCTAGGGGTTTTATTTATTTGTTTGTTTGTCTTGTTTGTTCATTTGTTGCTTACAGTTTTATATCCCACATATGAACTCAATCACATGGTTCTTGACTTTTTGTGTCTGATTTATTTCACTTAGCATAATATTCTCAAGGCCCACACAGGTTGTTGCAAATGGTAGCACTTCATCCGTTCATATGGCGGAGTTGTATTCCTCTGTGTTTGTGTACCACGAGAACATTCTCCAAGGGTCCGCTCTGTCTCTGTCTCTCTCTCATTAATTGGATAGTTAGATACATGCATACATACATGTATAAATATATGAATATATAAATATGTGTATATATACATAAGCGTGTGTGTCTTTTTATAAATTATACATTGTTACTTAGACATAATATGTTCGATTTGTCCCCCAAAATAAAATTGTCCTAATTTTTACCAGAAAGCATAATTTTGCTTACACTATCTCTTTTGATCCTCACAATAATTCTCAGAACTAGGATTTAAATCACTCCTAATTTACAAGTCAGAAACCTGAATATTAAATTAATAGTCTTGGTCTATATAATAGAAGCTACTTGGAGGAATCATAACAGTTTCAAGAAGAGAAACAGGAAATACGGTAAGCACCCTGGTTCACTTACTTGTCTCCTCCTGATCTCCTTAAACTTCCCAATATTAGCCTCACTCAAACACTGATTTTTTAGAAACATCAGGCTCCAGACTTGGGAGCAGAAGAGTGGAGAATAGATTTGAAAAACAGATAAAAAATATCTAGCACAGTGTTGTTTTCAAGTGCCTACAGTGTGCCAGAAATATTGTTAGACACTTTCATTTAATGTTACCTTACTTAATCCTTAAAATAACCCTGCAAGGCTAATAATATTACTGCCTTTTTTACAGAAGTGGGAACTGTGACTAAATACATTATTTTGTTCAGAATTTTATGTCTACTGGGTGGCAGAAGGGGTATTTAAAGTAGAACTGTTTTACTAAAAGATTTTCTTAAAATTGTTGTTATGGGTCAAGACTTTCAATTAAAGTTCTTTGGAGGAATTCTTCCTCAGTCATTGAACAACCATGTGATGCCGAGCCAGCCATTTTACTTCTAAAAGTCTTGTCTTCGCTTATACAGTAGAGTCATTACTCCGTACCTTATAGAATTTTTTGTGAGGTCTAATTTGAGCATACTATAAACAACTAAAAGGTTATGCAAGCTGGTAATCACGGAGGACAATTTATAGTTGTATAAAAATCTAAAGTATTATGATTTTATCCCATTTCAGTCCAAAGACAGAAATAACTTAAGCTATTGTTATGGGAATGAAGTCAATGAGAAATCTATCCTAGGAGCATCAGACAACATAGTAGCCTGAAGAAGAAAAATTATAGAGATTAATGAGACTGAGTTATTGAAGATCCTTCAGATCTGCTTTGCTCCATGGGATGTTGGCATATATTTTAATAATCGATAAGTGTGTCTTAAGGGAACATTGGTTTTATTATTTTTATTTGTTTTATTACTTAATGACATTAAAAAGCTAATGAGAACACAATGGAGTATCTCTCTTATTATTTAAGAAGAATCAACAATTCTCATGTTGATATTTTATAATGGGGAAAGGCAATATTAAAAGTACCTAGATAATCATGAACTAGAAAGAAGTGAGAAAGATACATTTAAAATATATAAACTTCTATTTCCAACCATGATAGAGGAAAAAGATTGACTTAACCTCTCTCAAAAGATAAGTGTATTGGACAAATGTGTTTATAGACATTAGGAAATGTTAAACAAAAACTTTTGCAGCTCACAGCTTTTCTAAAACGGGGTGTTTACTGAGCCATACGCTCGCAGGGAAAGCGCCCGAACCCTGAGCGGCAGAGCCCCATGGAGAAAACAGACCTGTCTGCGGGCCTGGAGTTGACAAGCTCTTTTATACATTACGAAGGATGTAAGCGGTTCTGAAAGAATTTATATTGGCTACAGATAAGGGGGCAAGGAAAGAAGATGAGGGCAGCAGTCCTGAAAGTTCAAGTTTAAGCAGGATTCTGTGGCATCTGAAAATTGGGTACTTCTTTTTAGCTAGCCACCTGGAAGTTGATTTGAAAGCTCCAAAAGAGTGGCAGGAATGTGAGCAGCTGACTTTTAGCTGCCTCCTAGCTCTTAACTGGTTAATTACTCTTGTCTCTTTCTCTCACTCTCCAGCCATTGTAATTTAATTTAGGACATCTCAGAAGTTTTCTCCAAGTCAACAACCAGGACAAGTTTGTGATCCCGGAGAAAAGTGAAACAAATATGAGCTATACTTATAGTAGCCCTGGTTGTCTGTCTGGAAGTTATTTGTTCATGAGTGCGTGAACAGGGAAAGGGCATCCAAATGGGGCTTATTTGGACCTAAATCTAGCAGTTACAATTATAAAATTCCTAGGAGAAAATATAAATAAAATCATCACCTTTGGAGAAGCAAAATTTTCTTAGTACACAAAAAGCAAAAACCATAAAAGAAAATGATTCATATACTGTATTTCATGAAAAGTAATATATTTTACTCTGATAAAAATATTAAAATTTAAATGCAAAATGAAAGTCTGTAAGAAAATATTCAGAATCCATACATCTTACACAGGCTTAGAAAACTGTACAACTATCTAATAAGAAGCTAAACAACCTAATAAAAATGAGCATATGTTTACACAAAGACTTTATGAAAAATGATACACAAAAAAAGTGCTCAACAATCTAAGCCATCAGAAAAAATGATAATTAATACCCAAATAAGATACTTTGGAAAATATAGCTACACAAAAAATTTGTACACAAAACTTTAGAGAAACTTTATTCCTAATAGCCATAACAGAGCCCCAGAGTGAGGGGTAAAGGATGAATATATCCAAATGTCTATCAACAAAAGAATGGATAAACAAATTGATGTATATTTATATAACTTATACTGCACAGCTGGCAGCCCGGCTTACTTGGAGCATCTGCTGAACACGTATCCTACCCTGCTTCTGGGACGGCAAGCTTGCCTATGCCTGTTTTTCTAAGGGTAAAAGCAGACACTAAAGAGAGAACTAGAACTATGTAAATCCTCTTGAAGACTAGATAGGTTTAGAATCAGCATACTGTCATTTCTTTTTTTTTTTTTTTAAGACTTTATTTATTTATTCTTAGAGAAAGGGGAAGGGAGGGAGAAAGAGAGGGAGAGACACGTAGATCGGTTGCGTCTGGCGCTCGCCTGCACTGGGACCGGGCTGCAACACAGGCATGGGCCCTGACCCGGAATCTGAAGGCGACCTTTGGCTCTGCGGACGATTCCCAACCAATTGAGCTACAGCATACTGTCGTTTCTGCCTCACCCGATTGACCAAAGCAAGGCTCATGACCAAGCTGAGATTCCGATGGGAGTGAAAACACTATCTCTTTAATGAAAGAAACCAGAAAGTCACCTGGCGAAGAATGTGAATCAGGGAGGAGAAAAACTCTGGGGTCAATAATATATTAATATATCTAATATTTGTATTACCTTTGTTTATAAATCGATTTTTTCTTTCATTTTTATATCTAGGTACATTACAGTGTTGATTTACTGTGATTACAATTATCTTTTTATTACAGTCACTAGATTGTTTTTCCTGGAGGTCTAGAATACTCTTGATTTTGTATGTCAATAGACAAGCGTATTGATTTCAAGTTTCTATTTTTCTCCTGTATTTTGGTATAGATAATGTTTTCTGTTAATGAAAAGGGTTTTATTTTTTCCAATTTCTATATGCGAATCATCTATTCTTGTACTATTGCTTTGGCTATAATTTTAATTACAATGATAGATAAAAGGAATATTTTTCAAGGTATGTCCTTGTCTCTCATTTTAAATATTTAAAAAGAATCCATAAAATGTTAATATTGTTTTATTTAATATTTAATCTCAATTACCAAATATTTTATCAATTTTTCCATATGTTATGTTCTTATATCTAATTATGTATCTCTATATTTACTTTTTTCTACTTTACTAGTTTCTAATGAAGCTCTCTGTGTTATAGATGTATTAGTCTTTACATATTTGAAAATATATTTATTTTACTTTCATTCCTAGAAATACTGAAGCTGGGAACAAAATTATTCTTTGACAGTTTCATTCCCATCTGCCTTTAAATTTTAAAGTATAGTGCCATTATTCACCGGCTTCTGTTATTATTAATGAGAAGCCCCTTTCTAGCAGTCATATATATATTTTATATTAGAAATCAATCTTATTCTTTTATAGATTATAACATAGTTTTTTAACCTTTAATGACATAACATTTTACTATCCTGAGTGAACATTTATTTCTATTTCGTTAATTAAACCAACTTTATATTCAGGGCATATTTTCAATCTAAAAAGTAATGTGTTCAAATATGGGAAATTATTTCAAGTATTGTTTGTACATTCTCTTCTTTTAGCAAGGTTTTGAATGGACTTTGGAAACTCTAAACCTACCTATATCTCTTAATTATTCTTAATTATTCTGTGTAAATTTCTCCAGTATATTCTTAGTTCATTAACCTGCTTTCTGACTGCAGTTATTTTTTTTACTTTATTTTTCAATTACAGTTTATATTCAATATTATTATCTTTTAGTTTCAGGTGTAAGACTGCAGTTATTTTAGAGTGTATTTACTTACTGCAATTTCCATTTAAATGACTATTTTTTACATCTAAGATTTCTAATTGGTAGCTTTAATAGGAACCTAACTTTCCCCATTTTTGCCTGGTTTTGTTTTATAATACTTTTAAAAAGAAATTTTACCTTTATTTATCCTTCTAAACATTCTCTAAATCTCTTCAAGATATTTTACATAAAACAAATTATATATGGAATAAATAATTATTCAGAATATTGATTTTATTGGCTGCCTTAAGAAGCAGGATTTGTTGGGTGTTTTTTTTTTTCATGGAAATCTGTATTGCAGGCTCATTTTGTGCAAAAGATTTATTTTTACTCCCTCCCTTAATGATCAACTTTAATTGTCCGAATGTTTTGTGATTACTTCTTTCCAGGACTCTAGTTTCCTGAGTCAGAATGAGCTCTAATAATTATTCCTGGGTGTTATTGTCCCATGGGGATATGGCAGATCCAATTATAGAACCAGTAGGCGACTGACTCATTTCCCGATGTCGTGCAGTCTGACCAATGCCTCTGTAGAGTAAAAGTTTTTGATAAAGGTAGAACCCTTACTGGTGGTCAAATATATTACTTCAGATTCTTTGCATGTATGGAGAGAGCTGCACCCCTAGCCTTTGAATTAAAACATTAAACATGGCCCTAGTTCCCAAATTCACACAGCAAATAAGTTTAATTTTAACCCACAATAACTGAACCATGGCAGTTCATTATTTGCTTCTGGACACAGACATCAGCAGGCCTGTAGCTTTCAGATCCACATGAAATTCTGTTTCTATTTAGGTTCTGGTTCACAGAGACGTTCTTATATTTTTATTGAATCGAGCTGTAGAGTTTGTTTTATTCTTTTTATAATATCTCCATTATTTAAATAAACTTGTACAAGAAATCACTGCCCAAGCTTCGAATGAGTGTGCCATTGTAACCCATATAAGCAGTGCTTTTTCCCTTTGCGTCTTCTGCACTCTAAGTTGGGCCACTTCTGGAGCCAACGGCAGGGCCTTTGGAGCAAGGTTCTACCAGCAGCAGAGAAAAGGGAGAAAAGACACTTACCTTTGCAAACACTATAGTTTCTGAGGGATTTTAACTAAACTTTTTGAAGAATGAAATACATACGTAAAAGGGCATAACATAAAAATACGACTCAATGAGTTTTCAGAAAACTAACACAGCTAGCACATAGATTAAGAAATAGAATAATACTATCATATGTAGTTTTTCTCCCATTTCGGTCTATTCGTTACGTCACCCCAATAACCACTAATTTGACTTCTACCACCATGAATTGGTTTTGTCTGTTTTTGGATTTATAAAAATAGAATTAAATAGTATGCCTTCTTTTTGGTTTGGCTTCTTTCATTCAATATTATATTTGTAAGGTGCAGCCATTTATTTGCATATGGTTGCTCTTGCTTGTTACAAAATTAAATTGTATTATACACATGTAACTACAATTTACCCATTTTATTTTTGTGAATATTTAGATTGTCCCAGTTTTAGCTACCATGAATAGTGCCAGTAAAATATTCTTACACATATCTTTGTATTAAGATGGATGTTTTCAAGTTGCGTTATACACAGAAATACAATTTTGATCATAAGATATGTAAATTTCAGGTTCATTAAGTAGTATGAAGAAGTTATCCAAAGTACTTATTCCAAAACACACCCTAAACATTGGTGAGCTCCAACTGTCACACATTATCAACAGCATTTAATACTATCTGTGTTTTATTCATGTTTAGCTATTCAGGTTAATGTAGTGGTATCCCAATGTGTATGTGTGTGTTAATCAATGTAAAATTCACATAGATTCAAATGGAAAGTTCTTAAGTGTATAATTCTCTGAGTTTTATAAATATACATGCCTGTGCAATCATCATCCTAATCAAAATAAAGGGCCTCTCTATTGCCTCAGGAAGTGGTAAATCTTCTACCTCCTTCCAAACAATTAGACACTCTGAAACTGCACTTTTAAAATATTCTTTTACCATAGGTTAATTTTACTTATTCCAAAATGTCATTTAAATAAAAAAATGAAGTGTATTCTGTTTTATGTCTGGATATCTTTTTGCTCAGCATGATGATTGGAGATTCATGCATGATGTTGTATACATCAGTCATTCATTTATTTTATTGCTCAATAGTGTTCTTTATTTTTTTAAAGATTTTATTTCTTTATTTTTAGAGAGAAGGGAAGGGATGGAGAAAGACAGGGAGAGAAACATCAATGTGCAGTTGCCTCTCGTGCACCCCCTACTGGGGACCTGGCCCGCAACCTAGGCATGTGCCCTGACTGTGGAATCTAATTGGTGACCCTTCTGTTCATATGCCGACACTCAAACCACTGAGCTACACCAGCCAGAGTATTGCTCAGTAGTGTTCTCTTCATAGATACATTTTATACATTCTCCACTCATCTATTTGCAATCATCTGGGTTCTTCCTAGAGTGCAGATTATGAATAAGCTGCAGTAAATATTCTTGTACACGTTATTTTGTAGACAAATGCTTTCATTTTTCTTGTATAAATACCTAGAAGTAGAATTATTGCATCATAAATATATGTCTTACTTTGTAAGGAATTGCAAAACAGTTTTCTAAATAGGCTCTGTCGCTTCACACTCCCATCATCAATGTATAAGAGCTCTTTAAGAATTCTAGGTGCTCAGAATCTTTGCCTGTATTTGATTTTGTCAGCCTTTCATTTAGTCATTCTTGTAGGTGTGAAAACGCATGCCATTGCAGTATTAATTTGCATTCTCTGATGATTAATAATGTTCAGCTAATTTTCACATTATTTTTAGTCACTAATTATTTTCATTAAAGTGCCTTCTCAAGCCTTTTCCTCCTTTCTAATGGAATGGTTTATCTTTGTAATATTGATTTGTGGAGGTTCTATCAAGGTCTGTCCAGAAAAAGTCCAGCCATTGTTAATATAACAAGAATGATTTGTACAACACCACTGTAACCTGGCAGCCAAGGAGAGTGGACTAGAATGTGCATGTGTGAACAATGAAGACTTCACTGTATTAGTCAGTTGGGGTGGTAGATGCCACTGGGCATGGGTACTGTGTGGCCTTCACATTCAAAATGACTAAGTGAGTAGAGAAACGAATCTGCCCCAAATTTTGTGTTAAGCTTGACCACCCCTCCACAGAAACTATTCAGATGATTTACAAGGCCACAGCTATGGGCAACAGGTGACTGGCAGCTTCATCAGGACAATGCACCTGCTCATGCATCAGGTCTCATGCGCAGTTTTTTTGGTGAAACATCAAATCACCCAGGTGAATCAGCCCCACTATAGTCCCAATTTGGCACTCTGCAACTTCTGGCTTTTCCCAAAACTAAAATCACCTTTGAAGGGGAAGAGGTTTCACACTCAGGAAAATACAATAGGGCAGCTGATGGCAACTGGAAGAACTGTGTGAGGTCTACAAGGCACCTACTTTGAAGGGGACTGAGGAATCATGGTACTATGTACAGTGTTTCTTATATCTTGTGCCTTTATCAATAAATATCTGTGTTTTATATTACATGGCCGGATACCTTCTGGACAGACCTCATACATGTTCTGGGTATAAAGTCTTTGTCAGATGAAGTTATTAGAAATATTTTCTCCTTTTTAAATGTGTTACCAGTATCTTTGATGAGCAGGAGTTTTCAGTTTTAGTTTTGAATTTAGTTCTAAATTCCAGTTTATTTTTTATAGTTTATGCCTTTTACATATTAATTGCAAAATCCCTGTCTACCTCATGGTCAGTAAGATGTTATTCTACTTATTTTTTTTCTTTTAGAAGTATTATAGCTCTAACTCTTACATGTAAGTTTAGAATTCATTTTGTTTTGATCGTGTGTAAAGTATGAGATAGGTTATGAAGTTAATATTTTCTCTTTATACAGTTACTTTAGCACTATTTATTGGAAAAACTTTCAAAGTCCCATTGAATTTCTAGGACATCATTGTTAAAAATAAAATGTCCACTTAGATGTCAGTCCCTTTCTGGCCTGTCTCTTTTGTTCTATTGAACTATATATCTGTCCTTAGGCCAATACTATACTGGCTTGATTATTATAGCATTATAGTAAATATCAAATAATGATAGTGAGAATCCTCCAAACTTGTTCTTCTATTTCAAGATTGTTTTTGCTCCTCTAGGCTCTTACATGTCCATTTCGTTGGAATTAACTACCACTGAGGGGTAATCATTTGTTCTGACAGAACAGACATTCCTACTTAGCCCCAGAGTACAAGAAAACGATCGCACATCCAGGCCCCAACCAGTTGGGTCATGTTGGAAATCTAATTCTGATCTACCAATTGAGAATAAAAGGAATGCTGGACCTCCTGGCCTAAACATTTGATTATCAGGTTAAGATCTTCAAGAGACACCTCATTCCCTACTGATACGGTTAGCAACTGCATTTCAGCCGATAAGCAGCAACCTTAGCCTGTAGGCCTCAATGGCTAGGATGACTAGAGAGCTCGGGACTTGAGGGGCACACGTTACAGAAGGCAAAAACCCTCTCTTACTTTGTTAAGTGAGTCACAATTGGGTGTTGTTTCTTAACATAGTGTTATGTGTTCAATCCAGACTTAGACAACTTCTTTGCCTACCAACCTCACTGCTACCACCCTCAACAGAGATCTACATATCAATGATTTATAAAAGCTAGGAAAATTATCTCCATCCGCATATGTTCATAGTTTCAAAGAAAATTTTGAAATTAAAATGTGTCTAAACTACATTTCCCTATGTTCTGCATAACATTAGTCCTAGAATATAGCTGTAGATACTCCTCTTAAAGGCATCCAATGTTTTAATAGGCCCTATATATTCCAGACCTTTCTTAGTGAGCAAAAATAGTAAGAACCACAGGAGACCCTGAAGTTAAAAACCTGGTTTAACTTTATTTAAGCAAAACGTATTTGAGTAATGATGAAGAAATCTTTCTATAACAAAACAGAACCTCTTTTCTTAAGGTAAGAGAGTTAAAGGCCCAGCACAGTAATAGCTCTGTAGCGTTTAATTCAACAAACATGTTGATTTTTTTCATGTATATGCTATCGGTATCCTTTGCAAATAGTCCCCTGAAGTTCGCCGGCTTGTGTCCACAGAGGGTGCCTTCGCTTCCCGTGCTAAGTGTCACGGAATCTTCTCTCACCTCCCTGAGCAGCCTGAGCCCCTCTTTCCTTGTTGACACCAAGGAGCTTCTCAAAGAGATGCTTTGGTTGTGTCTCTGCGAAAAGTAAACCTAAAAATTCTAAGCATTAAGGAGCTAGGTATGAGGACTCCAAAATGTGGACTATTGATCACTTCCCCCCCTGTTGAGAATTTTGGTAAACAATGGTCTTATTTAAAATTCGGAGTCTGCAGTCCCATATTCCACAGCAGCACTGAGACTTTCTTTGGAAAATCTTTCTGCAGGTTAAGTTAGATACCTAACAAAAAAATCCTGCTGTCCTGAATGAAAGTCTTAGAATATCTGTTACCTACTAGCCAACCTGACTGGCATAGATAACCCAGCATCGGCAAAGGTTACACAAACTAAAAGTTTGTTTTTACATTTGATGCCATGACCTCAACTTCTCCACTGACGTTCTAGGTCTTTGATTTTACCAGAGACCTCATAATCTAGTCAAAGAAATGTCCTCATTTGTAATCAAGGGGAGATAAAGTAGGCAAAAGCTGAAGAGTCTAAGCAAGGGAAGTATTTCACATCAAGAGATAACAGAAAAAAGAGGAGGGGGATGAAGGGTAATAAAAAGGATAAAAAGAATTATTAAAAACCATGGAAAAATATCTCTTTTATTTTACCCACTTCATGGGTGTCATATTTTCTCCCCTTAGAGAGATCAAAATGTGAAGTTTCTGAGTTACAATAATCTTGACCATCAGCGCCCACAATCTAATTCAATGAACATTTGAGGTACACATACTATACGAACGGAACGATGCTAGTTCCCGGGGCTTTTTTTTAAAGAGGCCCGAAATAATTCTCAATAAAGTAAAGGAAGCCACGTAAACATTAACGGATGTTTCCCAACCCTTGTATGTATTCGGCAAGAGAGTCGCATTAACAGGGATATATCAGATCCTTCTGGTTCATTCTTCTTTCGTGCTCTGCCAGACCACTGGATCTCTTTCCGATGCTTTTAGGAAATTCAGGGCATCTCACATGATTTTTACCATCACTTTTCTCGTGTTCTTCTGACTCAGCCACCTGATACTAACGTCCTGAATGAGTGTGTGGGCCCTTGACCCAGTTGTTTCCAGGTGGTCCTCACAGCTGCGTATGTGTGAGGCACGAAATGAAATGATGTTTATCATTGCACAGAAATAGCCAGAATTTGTCTTCCTTGGCTTTGTACCACACTGTCACCCACACCCTGAAGGAAAACTTGTCATTTAAACTCTAGGCTGCACTCCCTCCGTCCCCAATCTCTAATTATGAAAATGGGTATAGTTCCTGTCTCTTGGGCATTTAGTGCTAGTCACGATTCTGTAGGAATTGGGTAGATTATTAATGCAATGCTCTTATGGGTTTGTTTTTGTTTGTTGTTGTTGTTGTTTTTATAGCTTCCAACTACTGAATGCAGATAAATCCTATGGTAAAGCTTTGATTCTCTAGTTAATTCACTCATGTAAATAGACGACTAGAAGGATGACTTGGGCCTGACTGTCCTCATCAGACACTATAAACATCTGAATCTCTGCATAGTCTTAACTACAATGACTGCCCCCAAAATAAATCTATAAGAGGGGCTGAGGCACAGAGCCATTCTTATTCTATCTGAAGATATGGGTACGAATGTAAGTATAGCCTTCCTATTTGCTACATCTGGCTCGATGTCATTGGAAAGGTGTATTATTAAGTTGGGAGATGAGGTGGAATTCGGGATTGTCGTGCAATTGCCATCTTCCTTATGTTTCCACTGGACTGTCGTAAGAATGGGCTCACCACGGATAAAGGGGTCTAGGTAGGGCACCAGCACTCAATAGTATGGTCCATAGGCAGCTTTCCTCACAGTGGTGTAGATGTGATGCATCCCATTTCAATGACTATTAGTATTCATTATATGAATTATCTGTAAGGATCAATCCCAATAATGAACAAACATTGAAATTGTTTCTGTATTTTACTATGGTAAAAATAAATATAATTAACAGCAGTAAGTACTTTTAAACACAAGATCTTTTTCCTCAGTGTACATTATTAGAAATGATAGTTGTTTAAAAATGATAGTTGTATGTACAAGTATATTCATATATACGTGTATATTGCTAAGTCATGTTGCCCACATTTTTCTTTACATGTCAATGTAATGAACTTTCAAAGATAGGGTTAATTACCCTCTTAAGATACAATATTATTATCTCAGTATTGAATTGCAGTATTATTATCTTTTAATAATAATTCTTTAATTAAATAATTAAATAATTAATAATTTAATTATATGCTTTTGGAGAATATTGTAGTATTAACATTAAAACTTTAAACTCTATTGAAACTTTTAAAGTGAAATGACTTTTTTTTAATTTACTAACTAAAAATATAAAGTCATTTTGAGATAATCATTGAAAAACTGGATTAAAATATCAACATATCTGTTATAATACAAACCAGTGTATCAACCTAATAAAATGTACGGGACTTAATTTGTGATTTGCCTTTTTTTTATTTAAACACATTTAATTTTTACTTGTCCCTTAAACTTAGTGTAGTCATTAGCTACATGTCCATGCCCGTTGAGCCTCGCTACCCTGTAGAGTAGTATAAAAGGCTGACTTGGGTTTTATTAAATATAGATTTATATGCATTTTCATGTACATCTTAACCCAGTTGAAATTACTTTGTTTCACCAAGACTGAAGTCCATGAAGTTAGTGCCCTGGGCTGTGCCAAAGGGGTTGGGGATTGGCACTGATTCTTCCCAAACAGAACTCCAGCCCTTTGCACGACAGCCCTGTGCCCTCTGGCTAACTGAAATCCCAATACAGGAGAGCTCCCGACTCAGGTAGAAAGTCAGACTAACTTCCATGCCCAGGAGAGTTAACAGTTAGTGCTATGCAGTTTGCCAATGTGTCAGTCATAACTTATTCATGCAGTATATTTTATGTACTTGTAAATTCATCAGTTTTCTAATTCTAACTCTTGTGAAGTATATAGGGCAGTTATTATTACTCTCACTGTGTCATGTTTTTGGTAATAGTTTTATACATTTCTGACTTCTTCTTCTCAGTCTCTTTTGTCAAATTCACTACTTCTTTGTTGCCCAGCCTGTTTCACAAATGTTCTTGTCTATGAGAAATCAGTTCAGCTACCATTTATTAGTACGGGGTTTCTAGTGCATAAGACATGACCCCATGAGCCCTGGCCAGGGTTATGAGTTCAGCTGGTTGGAGAGCCATACCATAAACTACAAGATTGTGTGTTTAATTTTCTGTCAGGGCACATGCCTAGGTTACAAGTTCGATCCTTGGCAGGGAGGCAACCAATCGATGTTTCTCCATCTCTCTCTCTCTCTCTCTCTCTCTCTCTGTTCACCCTTCCTCTCCCTCTAAAATTAATAAAAACATATCCTCAGGTAAAGATTAAGAAAGACATGACCCCATGAGCTAAGGAGTTAAAGTGTGATGGGGGGGTGGGGGGGTAACTGTGATAGAAGCGTGTTTAGGGTGTTTTTAAAAGTACGCCCTTGGGTAGTTGAAGGTGTTAGGACTTACTCTTTGTAGAACATAACAATGGTGCCAAATCTTTTACGGGCAAGATGGAGTTTGTCAGAGTGCAAAAGGTTTTTGAGACAGAACAAAGAGCAAGTACGAAGGCATGGAAGTATGAAGCCGTGTGGTGTGAGAGGAGTCCGAGCATTAGGATAACAGTGTGGAGTCTAAGGCTCAGGGACCTAAAACGAGGCTGGCATGTTAGGCGGTTCTGGGCATTTGAGAGGTGCGATGACTGAAGATTTTTAACGCATGAATGTGGTCAGCAGCCACAAACAGGAACAGCCATGTAACCAACATTTAAATTAAGCAACATTCCCCGGCCTAAAGCCAGAGGTCCCTCTCGTGCGCCCCCCACTCCACCTTCGTTAACAACTATCTTGATTGCTAATACCATAGATTCATTTAGCCTGCTTTTATTATTTATACGCTGCCATCGCACAATGGGTACGATGCTGTGTCTGGTTCATTAACATTCCTATTCATTTGCACTGCATTTTATGAAATTTATCCTTCTTCTTAGTAGACCTAGGAGGATCGAGGGGCCTCAGGAACAAGATATTTCAGCCTCAGGCCTGTCGGTATTGCCCGTGGCTAAGTAACATTGTCCCCGTGAGACGCGAGACTGCTGGTTAGTTTGTCCCTCTCACTCCTCAGGATGAACCGTCTGCTCCCGAGTTCAATTCTTACCCGTATATCAGGGTTATCTCTGAAGATTCTGTGTCTGTGTGTCTGTGTGTGTGTACTAGCTCCATGGGGAGTTATTTCTGCTACTATGAGGGAAATGACCCTGGAGAGCTGGCTATCGTTGGGGAGGCCTTTGCTTCAGGTGCCCAGTTTGACATCTAATCCCATCTTGTGGCTTACGCCAATGTTCTGTAGGCATGGCAGGTACTAGAGGCGGTATATGGTGCCTCGGAGGGTGTTTCTCCACCTTTTCACAACATGGCCTCATAGAAAATTATACTCTTTATATGACAAACTGAGGTAAAAGGGGGAGATATTTTTGTAGTAGTGAGTGATGAAATCTAAGGCAATATTTTACACTATTTGAATATGTACAACAGTCATACTCATGTATACATTTATATATAAACAGGTATAATATATATTTATATATATTTAGTAAATATATGTAATATGAATATAGGAGGTCTGTCCAAAATAAGTCCAGACATTGTTAATATAATAAGAACGTTTTACGTGCATAGATGTCCCCTGGCAGCCAAGGAGAGGAATGGACTGGAATGTACACGCATGGACAATGATGACTTTGCTGCAGTAGTCAGTGGGGGCGGTAGACGCCATTGAGTGAATGTGTGTACTGTGTGGCTGTCACATTCAAAATGACTGAGCGGGTAAAGTAGCAAATTTGCATCGAACTTCATGTTAAGTTTGAACATTCCGTCACAGAACCTATTCAGATGATTCGGAAAGATGCAGCTCGGAGCAATTGGTGATTGGCAGCTTCATCAGGACAATGTGCCCACTCATGCATCACATCTCGTGCAGAGATTATTAGCGAAACATCAAATCACCCAGGTGACTCAGCCTCCTACAGTCCAGACTTGGCACCCTGTGATTTCTGGATTTTCCTAAAACTGAAATCACTTTTGAAATGGAACATATTTCAGACCATCGATGTGGTTCAGGAAAATATGAAGGGGCAGCTGATGGTGACTGGGAGAATTGTGTGAGGTCCCAAAGTGCCCACTTTAAATGGGACTGAGGTATCATTGTCCTATGTACAATGTTTCTTGTATCTTGTATCTTCTTCAATACATGTCTCTGTGTTGTAACACAGTATGTTGGCTGCATACTTCCTGGACAGACCTAATACATGATTATATGCATTTATATTTAATAACCCTACCTTTTCTTGTGTCATATGTAATGTTAATTTTTCAGCGTGTATAATGATATAAATAGAATTTCATATCTAATCTAACTTATTTCATATCAACTCTTTTAGAATAAAGAAGTTCTAATTTGCAGAATAAATACTCATTGTTAGTACAGTGCCTCCTCAGCTGGCTTGGACACCACTGAAAGATATATCATCCAAATGACAACAGAAGTATCCAATGTGTGAAGCTTGAGGTTGAGTTGTGCCTGCAGAGAGCCCCTGCCCACCCCACTGGCCCTCTTTGGGCTGTGGGCCATGCCCTTTGGGCGCTTGCAGCGCAGAGTTCCCTACCAGCTCCTGGGCCCTTTGTCCATGAAGAGCAGCTGCAGACACTGTGGCTGGCGGCTGAGGTCCATGCCAGGCGGTGGAGGCAGAGCCACAGGCGTGGGGTGCCGCTCATTGCGTGTGCTGCCTGCAGGGCCACAGGGCATGCCGTTAGACCCGCTTCCCCTGGCAGCTTGGCAAGGAGCCTGAGGGGAGGCTACTCCAACTGCTCTCGCCCTGCTCAGCTGCCATGAAGAACGAGGAGTCCATCTCCCATGGCGTTTCTGGAACTCAGTTGCAACACTGCAATTTGCTCACAGGTTGCGACAGTCTGTCTAAGGTGTTTCAGTGACGGAGTTTGATGTTCTGAAATGCTTGCCTTAGTCTTTTTGGGCTTCTACAACACAGACTAGGTTGATTATAAACAACAGAAATTTATTTCTCAGTTTTGGAGACTGGAAGTCTGAGATCAGGGTGAAGGCATGGTCGGGTTCTGGTGAGGACCACCCCAGGCTGCAGACTGCCAAGTTGCGTCTTTGCATAGCAGAAAGAGTGGAGAGAGAGCTCTCTGGATTCCTTTCATTAGGGCACTAAGTCCATTCATGGGAGTACCACTTTTATGATACCGTTACTTCCCAAAGGCTCTACCTCATTCTACCATTACATTAGGGGTTAGAATTTCAACATACAAGTTTTGAAGAGACAAAAATATTCATTCCGTTGTAACCCTCCAGCAAGCGAGCTCATGTTTGAGCCAGTGTGACTGGGAGAGCCTCGTTGGACAACTTCCTGATTATCCATTCAGAAGGCTGGTGAAAAGGTGTCTGAAGGACACAGATAGGGAACCATGGATTTAAGAACTGTGAATCAGGCTCACCTCAAGCAGTGAGGACCGGCACTAGTCTGAGAGAAAAGATCCGTTCTAAACCCAGCCTGATTAAACTGGGCTGCATCCGAGAGTTTTGTGGTAAGCAATTCAAATAGAGTGACTGAGAAGAATTTAATAAAGAGGCTATTTACCAGGTTATGGGCAAGATGAAGGAAAAGCAGCAACAGTTAGTGGGCACCTGGGGAATAGAGTGCCACCATTACTACCATTGTGAGTGACAAATAGGACCAGGAGAGGGGGTAGGCTATGACCTCACTGTCCTCTCACCTCCAGTCTCTTGCCAGTGCCTCTCATGGTCAAACCCACATGGATGCCAAAGACAGAGGAACCCATTGGTGTGGTCCACGGAGGCCAGCCTCAGGGTCACAGCACACAGAGTGGAGAAAAGAGTATATCCAGAATTTCACCCCCTCTGCCCTTGACCAGCTACCTTGTCCAAATGAAGACTTCATGTTCCCAACCCAAGGACATATGAAGTCCTATTAGTTACTGAGTGATGGCAGGTTACTGGCATCATACTCCCCCCTGAAAACTAAAATGCTAGCCACAATGCTCTTCATGTAAGGTTTTGGGAAATATAATTAAGTAATTGACCCAAAAGCTGCTACAATCCCACTTTTATACGTGGCCTTGAAGCACAAGTTGTTAAATTTGGTTTCCTTCTTTCACCACCTATTACACTTTCTCTTATTCTGCTAGCACCTCAGCTGCTCAGGGTTCAGTAGTCTCATTCCTTTGTGATCTGTTTCCTTGATGGTCCTGTGTTTGTTGGGTTGCCTCAATTTTCCACTGACCAGTTAAGTAGATAAGAGAATATCAATGGTGGTCCGTGAATTCTCGGATTCTGCCTCTTGTCCTCCCCACCCTCGATGCATAGCAGCAACCCAATTTCTCCTTGGTAGCCAGATCAAACACCTTGGTCAGCGTTGTGACCCTCTTTTCTGCCTCTTGAATTAGTAGAATGTGAAGCTGAAAATGGTTATAAGGCATCCTTAGATTCTGATTTAACAGAACCTTGGTCGTGTTTCCTGGTTCTTCTCTTGTGCAAACCCACTGAGCCCAGGTTGCAGTGACGAGAAGCTAATATCCCTTAAGAAGATGCAGTAGGGAGAGGCCACTGCCATATCCACCCTTGATTCCCAGACTTGGACATTCAGACAGTGAAGGAACAGCACTACATCGTGGCTGCTGGCTTAAGATATGTCCCACATCCTATAGGGTAACACTTTAGAGCGTTGTCTTTCAGCAGGAACAATAACTGACTGAGTCTTCCATCAGCCACTCCACTGGAATATGAAGCCATATAGTCTGGGTGATGGGCACATGGAAAGACTACATGAATTTAATCTCAGTGGGAAAAGCCCATTACGGCACTTTTTTTGCACTTTTTAAAAATGAGTTTTCTTGTCATAGGTGATATGATCAATGGTAATGAATAAGGCATTCAGTGGGGAATGCTGGTGCTGGGGGAATGTTAGGAGCAGTGAAAACAAAAATACATGCAGATTGTGTATCACTTCATATAAGGACAGATCATTATTTCCACCATGATGGAAGGGTTTCCGTGTCCTCAACCTGTCACCAGGTTGTCACATTTAGCTCATATTTAGCAACCTGTCACATTTAGCTCAGGGAATAACACCATATTATTCAGCACTGACTTCTGCTGATGGCAACAAGTGGCACTACTCAGGTTGACCTTGGTGAGGTGAAGTACACATTTTTGAGACCAGCATAGCTTCCAGTCCAGAGAAGGGTGGGACAAGCTACTTTGTACGTGATCTTAATGATTAGGTCCCGGTTTGCCATCTGGTAGGCCTTCACATAGAACATAAATGTCTTTACCCTCTAGACCCATTCAGAAAAGTCCATTCATATGCCCCCTCCCCAGTCTTCCTCTTCATCAATTAATTGTCCAGTCCTGTTCATTTTAAGTCCTTGGCCACTTGGCTAACCCAGTTACTCCCTGCTCATGAATCAGTGTAGATCTGTCCTTCAGGCCACTTCTCCTTCCATTTGAAGTGAATAGTTACATTCATGACCCAAAGTTCAGCCCACTGGGAAAATTTCTTTTTGCCACTGTTTCTCAGAGGCACCCCCGAATAGAGATGTAATGACATGAGCCATCTAACTCTAGCTGATGCTTGCACATCCTAAAACAGGCTTGGTTTGTTGTCTCCTCCGTTAATTAGCTATAGGGAATTCTCCACAAAGCCAAAAACGTGAGTTGTAGAAGAGACAGTAAATCAATCAGAGCAGGTTCCAAGCTTCTGAGTTCCCTGCTTATATTAGTCAGGGTTCTCCAGAGAAATAGAAACAGGTGTGTGTGTGTGTGTGTGTGTGTAAAGATTTATTTTAAGGAGTTGGCTCATGTGACTGTGAGGCTTGACAAGTCCAAAATCTGATGGGACAGGTCGGCAGGCTGGATACTCAGGAAAGAGATGCAGTCCGAGTCCCAAGGCTGTCTGCTGGCAAATTTCCTCTTGTTTGGGAAAGGTCAGTTTTTTGTTCTATCAGGCCCCCAACTGATTGAAAGATGCCTACCCATATCTAGAGGGCAATCTGTTTTACTCAAAGTCCACTGACTTAAATGTAAATCTCATCCAAAAATACCCACACAGAAACATCCATAATAATGTCTGACGAAGTATCCGGGCACTGTGACTGAGGCAAGCTGAAACATAAATTGACCATCACACTGCTCACGCAATTTCCTTGTGTCTGAATTGGTAGATAAAGTGATGCTTAGCTCATGATGGACGGTGTTGGTGATACAGTCACTTGGGATCCCATGACCAGGGATTCGGTGTCTGCCAGAGCCCAGTAACAAGCAAGCAACTGCTTTTCCAATGGAGAACAGTTGTCAGCAAAAGAAGGCCTTATACCCCAACCCTAGAGATCTCCATGTAAATCCCTATTAGAGTTTTCCAAATGGTACGTCTGGTGAGTCTAACCCTCAGAATCTTAACATTTTTCATGAGGAAATCCTTTGCTTCCCCCAGCTAAATCCACCTGAATTTCTTCATTAGTTCTTCTTATTATTCTATTACCCTTATTCTTAATGGCAAGGTTGAAGCACACTTTTCAGACAACTCTGGTCTCTCCTTGCAGAGCTGATTCCTTGAGACTGAGCCCACCAGGTACAGGATTTCCAAATTGCTTTTTGAGACTTCGGGCTTGAAATAACTTCACTGAGGTGGTGTTTTTCTAACTAAACCCGAGAATGTGCCCTTTTAAAAAAATAATAATAATAAGGCCCACGTATTTTATTTGTTAATAAAGTTCTACCACCCTTCTGTGGCAAAGCCACAGTTTAGGTCTCAGACACCTAAAAGCAAGATTAGGATTTATTTAAATTAACAAATGCATAGCCAACTTGAAACCACAAAATGGGGAATGACTTTTAAATGTCTGTTTATACACCATGTGAATCCATGAGTTGGTCTCTGTATAGATTCCGCTGCTGGCCCTGAATTCAGTTCAAAACAGCACAAAAGGGGAGCAGCCAACTGCACCTGTACACACATTTTAAAGTTCACTTACACACTATTTCTGAGCTCACAAATGGAATTTAGCTGCACTAAATTCCTGGCCTGCAGACCTGGTGGAAATTTCAAATTGTCAAAGAAGCAAATAATTACCTCCAACCAAAACGCTCTTGTCCTTATCAGTTAATCTTTGCCCCAGCAGCTTTTGTTACGTAGACCCCGATGGCCCACTCTCTGCAGAGACCCTATGAAGCTCATTAAAAACCAGTGTAGTTCAAAATAAAACTGCAGTAATCTAAATCCTGAAGCCGGCCCCTGCTAGGCAGTGTGACCACCCATCATTAGCTTAAGACCAATATCCATCACACCAATCGCATAAAAACACCTCCCTGTGGTCAAAGTGGCCATAATTACAGTGATTCATCCATGTCCATCTTTCACATTGCACAGGATGTCAAGTGTTTGCCGGGAATCATGAGAAGGTAGAAAAAAAAGTTGCCATAATCACATGGCATGAAATAGGACACTGCAAACCTCTAAGGCCTGGCCCTGCAAAAGCCCTGGGCTCTTAATGTTATTTTGTTCCTGATACCGGAACCAAAAACAAATGGTAACTTCTCAAAACTAACCAGACAGTATGGGGGACAGTGGCAGGAATAGACTATGTTCAAAAAAGGAACAGTTGAAGAGCCAAGCCCTCAACAGCAATGACGAAAGCCAACAGGCAGCAGGTCGGCATCTTCCATATGAGTGAAGACAACAGCTACCAACTTAGAATTCTCTATGCAGTAAAAATATGTGCCAAGAGCAGAAGAAATAAAAATATTTTCAAACAGAGATTCATTATCGGTTGTTCTCACTGATGAAAATTCTAAATGTTGTACACTACCAATTGAAGAAAAATGATCCCAGAGGGAAATCCTGAGACGTAAGAAGAAAATAGAAGAAAGAGTTAAATATGTAGGTACATTTAAATGAACATTGACTCATTATGAAAAGTTATAAACATGTCTAGTGTTTTTAAAAAATACAAGACAATTCAAATACAAAACAATGATACAGATAAATTTGAAGAAGTGTAAATGGAGTTAAAGTATTAAAAATCCTTTGTTTTATCATTATCCATGAAGACAGAAAAGGTCCTTACCAAAATATCAGCATACCAAGAGCAGTAGCAATGTATAAAACAAACCAACAAAAAAATTTCACAACACAACCAAGCTTGGTTTACCTGTGAAATGCGAGGTTGGTTTAATAAGCAAATGATTAACTCACATTAACAATTTTTTAAATTTCCATGGATGCAAAAATAAGTATTGAGTAAAATTCAGCATTCATTCATGATAAAGCTCAGACGACTAGTATTAAAAAAGAGCTTCCTTAACATAATTGTAGCAGACAGGCCTCATGACAGGATGGCCTCATAATACCTGCCTTTTGGTGTTCTCACTTTTCACGATCCTTTTCCCTTGAGTGTGGGCAGGATCTGTGACTTGCTTCTAACCACTAGAATATGGCAACTATAAAGATATTTTGAAAATGGAATTCATTCTGTGAATTTTTAGTTAATCAAAAGGGAGATTATTCTGGTGAGCCTGATTTAATCAGGTGGAAACCCTTAAACGACGACTGACCCCCCCTTTGAGAACTCTCCTTGCTGGCTTCATGAAGTAAGCCCACATGGCCGAGAACTTGGGACAACCTTGCTCTACACTGAATGTTTGTGTCATCCCCCTAGCCTGAATTCACACTATATCCTAATACCCAGTGTGGTCATACTTGGAACTGGGACCTTTGGGAGATGATCAAATCATGATGATGGACCTGTCATGAATGGGTGCTTATAAAACAGGTCTAAGAGAGGTCCCGTAACCCTCTGCCACGTGCCACAGCGAGACTGGTCTCCACTAACAAGGAAGTGGGCCCTCATCAGACACTGAATCTGCCAGTGCCTTCCCCTAAACTTCTCGGCCTCCAGAACTGTGAGAAATAAATTTCTATGATTTATAAGTTTATAGTACTTTGTTACAGCAGTCCGACCAAACTACGACAAGCCTCTGAGGAGCTGCAGGCAGCCGTGGCGACGTGAGGGCGACCTTCAGCTGAGAGCAGGCAAATAGGTGGGGAAATACATACACAGACGTAAGAAAATAAATTCAGCCAACAAACCAAATCAGTCTCGAAGCGGATTTTTCCAGTTAAGACTCCAAATGACAATGCAGCCCAGCCAACGCCTTGACTGCAGCTTTGTGAGACCCTGAGCAAAGCACCTGGCTAAGCCGTGCCCGGAATCCTGACCTATAAAACTGTGAAATAGTCAATACGTGTAGTTTTAAAATGCCAAGTTGCTGGCCATCTGTTATAGAGCAAGAGAAAACTGATGCACTAATAAAGGATATCTACTTTTAAAATTATACAGAGTTATTCTTTCTCCTTTGCAATTTCAATAAGATGTGGATACCTACTATTCCCACTTTTTCAAGGCCATTCTTGCAATGGCAAAGAAAAAGAAAATAAAGCTCTAAGAATTAGAAAAGAACAAAGAAAACTGTCATGATTTATAGATTACCTGTTCATTCATGTCAAAAATCCAAAAGAATCTGCAGATAAAATGTTTAAGAAAAAAAATAAGAGTATAGCAAAATACTGAATCCAAGCTCAAAATGCAACATAGTAATTTTATTTCTAAAAGCCAGTAAGACAAAGAAAATAGATTTTTTAAATGACATTTATAATAGGATCAAAAGTATTAAATAACTGAGAACAAACCTAAGAACTTTACAGGAAATATTTTAAACATTGTGGGTTAATCAGACAGACTATGAAATAGTTTGGAAAACTCGATATCACGTCTTCTCGTCTCAATTTATTTATAGATTGAATGCAATTCTAATCGAAATCTTTGCTGTGTATTTGTGGAGCTTGACAAGTTGACTATAAAAGAGTTTTGGAACCCCTTCCCATTTTCTACTTTCTCTTCCCAAGCATTTCAGTTCAAAAGCACAGGGACAAAAACAGGAGGGTGTGGTGGCCCAGAGTGAGCTGGGAACCCGGATGGAACAAGGAAGGTGTAAGTCTGAGGGGGCCATCCTGCACCGTGCTGGAGCTCAGTTTTCCCTGGAAGGCAAATGACATAGGATGTGGTATCAAAGACTAACTAATGTTGGGAGGCTCCCTTACAGGGGCAGAAGGGCAGCCCAGCTTGGGACTCAGAGCCTGACAGGGATAAATCATCTGCAGAAGAGCTGGCCTGGCACAGGGGGTCTGAGAAAGGATGGGGTGAAGAGCGCACACACTGGGGACAGCAGTTGGGACAATCCAATGTGGGGTGTTAAAATTCAAGGGAGGAGGACCTGTGTGTAGGGGCAGAGACAACAGAGGTTGGTGACAAGAAGACTGAACAAATAATTAAAGATACTGATGATGGAAGCCATCTCACGGCAAAAAAAAAAAAAAGGGGGGGAGTTAAAAAATTAAAGAGAAAAACTAGAATGAACAACGTGGGACTGGATCGAAATGGAAGTATTGGTAAGAACTTCTTATTTTTAATGTATCTTGATACAGATTAATGTATGCACAGATGTACGTGTGTCTCCGTGCGCACATGCGATTCCCTGCCGCTCACTGAGGGGGTCTGTGCACAGTGACAGCCCCAACCGCAGTACGCACACCTACCACAGCCAGTGCTGGATCTTGATTTCTAATTACGCTCACACCTAAAAAGAAGTCAGGGCTTTTCAGAAAAATGGTTGATTCCAGGGCTGGGGCAGAAAACAACAGGATGAGCTTGGAGCATCTTGTCCAGAGAACAAGGAAGTGCTCAATGAATGATGGGGACAGGTCAAAAAGACCTGAAATCAGCTTAATTAGTTATAAGTGGCCAAATCTGGGGGAAATTAAGCACCAAAATAATAAGCTTTTCCTTCTCCCTCATTTGTTTGTTTGGCTTTATGTATTTATCAATGAAGAAGGAATGATAGAATAAGAATAGTATCATTGGGTCACCAACATAATAATAATTGATTCAGGCAAGAATCATCAATGGACATGATGCTAAATCTACTTGGAAAATTTTTGAGAAGTAACCAGACATTTACAGAGACTCAAAGTACTTCCACACAAGATATCTGTAAAATACAAAAGGCAAACAGCAATTTTACTGTGGACAAACCTGGAAGACATTTCTTAACCATATGATCGAAGTCAACATTACCATTAATAAAACTGAGCATATGCCTCCAAATTTTTTGTGCTGGGAAGACTTCAGTATCCCTTCTGTGACCTTTTTGCCCAAATGCCATAACCTGATGCTACTAATGAAGGAACATTACAAATCTAAACTGGGAGAGAGTCTACAAAATCATTGACCTATACTCTTCAAAACGAAAATGTCATAATAGCAAAGGAAGCCGAAGAACTGTCCCAGGTTAGAGGAGACTGAAGAAACAGGACAACCAGACACAACACATCATCTTGGTTTTTCTTTGACTATAAAGAATATTATTGAGACAATAGGAAAAATATGAGTAAGATCCAAGATTAAATATTAATACTGAGCCAATTTTAATTCTCTGATTTTGATAATTATACTACAGTTATGCAAGATAATTCCTTTTTCTTAGGAAATGCACACTAACATACTTAGTAAAGAGGTATCATGTCTGCAACTTACAAATGGTTCATATATTATATGACATACCTGCATTTCTATTTATCTGAAATAGAGAAAAAGGGAGAAAGGATAAAGCAAATATAGTAAAATGTTAACATTTGGGAAATGGTAACCAAGAATTCTTTGTACAACACTATTCTTATAACTTTTCTGTAAATCTGAAACTGCCAATACAGAATATTTCTCAAATAATAAATTAAAAAATGATTTTTAACAAATTATAACCCATTGAATAAAATAAACCATGATCCATATTGACAAATGAATGAATCAAAAGTTTAATGAAGAAGAGATATTTATGTAGTCTCTATAAAACGCCCCTATAAAACACTAATTGATTGTATAGTGAAAAAAAAGAAACATTACAGAGGAGAAACCCAGGAGAAACTGCCTTTTGTAATCAACATCAATATCACCAAGAATGCACACATCAAAATTGTAGTTCACATCACAGAATGCAGTGAGAAGAATGCACAGCCTCTTATGCGATGTCCTTGCTAAAAAGTATGATCTATATTTTACCATAAGGAAACATCAGAAAAATCCACATTGAAAAACATTCTACATTACTGTAGCTTACTCTCCAAAAGATTCAGGGTCATGAAAGTCAAGGAAAGACTAAGAAACTGTTCCAGGCTGAAGGAGATGAATAGACACAACTAAATGTAATCTATGGTGCTGAACAGGATCTTTTTGCTACAATAGATACTACAGACAAGTAGCAAAAATTGAAAAGAATATGAAGATTAAATAATAGAAAGTATTGATGTTAATTTTCTGATTGTGAAGGTCATATGTTAGGCAAGAGGAAAGTACCGACTGGTAGGAAATACACTTGTAAACACTAAGGGAACCAAGGAAGAGGGCATAATGTCAGCGATTTACTCTCAAAGGGTTCAGGGGAAAAGAGTTCTTTGTACCAAAACTTGAAACTTCCTCTAATTTTAAGACTGTTTCTAAAGAAAAAAAAATCAAAAATCAATAAACCAATAAAAAAAGGGGAAAAGCCTTAGTCAAAAGTATTTCCCCATGAGGAAAGATCTATGAATCAGTGATTAAAAATACCTGTAAGTCTAATGGCACTGTAATGATTGTAATACATCCAAGCATTGAAGGTAGTCATAGCAGCAGATTTCAAAATGATGTCTGTCTAAATCTTCAGAACCAAATATAGTTATAAAATTGGAATATTAAAAAAAGCTGTCAACTACCATCACTAAAGTATGAAGGACAACTTGGTTCTTCGGGTGCTCTTTAAAACAGATGGTGTTTGGGCAGTTGGAGTTTGTAAAACTCAATAGTGATGGCTTTCATTTACAAAATCTGCTTAAAACTTAGATGCCAAGAAACCTAATTTAAAATACTATATATGTTTTCATTATGCACATATGATCCAAAAATGTTTCTTTAATAAAGAGTTCATATGTTATGAATTTAATGAAAAACAATTAAAATGTCATGTAAACAATCTAGTAAATAAATTTGTACTATTTATGTTCCAGATCATGTAATTTTTCTTCAGAATTGGGCATATTTTCATGATGTCTTCAAAAGTAGATCGTGATATGAATTTGACTAACTAATCCTACAGGATAAGCTCTATAGTATTCAGATTCAAATTCAGCAGCGTCTAGAAAGAAAAAGAATTATATTCTTATTCGAAACTATAACGAAGTGTAAGTGTTACAAGGAATAAAAGCATCTATCTATGACTACCAAACGTAACACAAGAATACTATGAACTGTAACTTGCCCACGGCCGCACACCCAGCTAACGGGCACAGCAGCGGAGCGTCAGAGCTTCTGGTTTCCTCGCCCTTCATTTGTTTATTTAATAACCATGTGCTAAGGCAGCGTGACAAGCGCGGAGTTACAAGAGGAATGACAGAGTCCACCCCTGACAATCATTCTAAAACCTGAAAAAATAAGTGAACAACCAATTTTTACTGAGTCATATATGCCACAATAAATATAAAACAGGCCACTATTGGAACACACAGCAGGTACATCCCAGGTTTCTGTCAATATTGTCAGCTTTTTGGTGGATGTGTTATGCAAGTTGATACCCAAAGGACCAAAAACAAAACAAAACAGAACAAAAATTTTGACCAAAAAAGGAATGAGGCAGATGCCGGGACTTGCAGTGAAGAACACTTGTGGAATTAGAAGGAGCTTCACTTGGCAAAATGCTAGAGCAAAAGGGCAGAGCAGGATAAGTGGGAAGAGATAAGGCTGAATTATCTGGCAAGAACCAAGTGGATTTCAAGGTTTCTACTCTAGGAAAAAAAAAATTGGGGTTTTTCCTGAGAGTAAAGGGTAAACCAATGACAAAGTTAATGACTGGAGATTCAAATGTCACCCCTCAGGTGACAGCTATATGAACCGTAACTGCTTGACTAAGTATTACTAGATGAGTCTGGTTATTTGGCCTTATATCACTAGCAAAAACGTGAGAAATGGATGAAGCCCAGTTTTCTGACCATGATTTCAGTTGCAGGCTGACAGTTCCGTAGGCACAGTAGAGGAAAGGGAGGGAATAGCTAGAAATTAAAAAAAAAAAAAAATACACGGACTTCAGAGATCTTTAAAAAGTTATGGCGCATGATGCATAGATGCAAAGTAAGTGTATTCTTTTTTAGGGATGTTTATTATTTCACATTTTTATTCACTATGTATAAGAAATATATTTAATGAGTGTCTATTCTCCAAACATGGAAACAATGCCATTTACTATTTACAGTTTATTTCAGAAACCAATGATATCTAAATTTAATTCATAAATTTTGGCAACACACCTTCTTTTCGTTAGTTAGAGTTTTTTTAAACTCTTGCTGCATCTGAAATAAGTCAAATAGAATTTATAGCATTTAAGTTAAATGAGACATTATTATAGAAACAATACATAACTTATGAAAAGTGTTCTTCAAATAATACTTTTATAGACTAGATCTAACTTGGGAATTGCATAAATAGAAAAATAATAATAAAAAAACAAAATAAATTCCTACTTATTTTAAGTTTAGATAATAGAGAACATAGATATGTAATGCTATTTAGATTAATCTGATAAAAAGTATAATTAATATTGGTCAATTGAATAAACATAACTTCAGAAAACTGAAATTTGATCCCATTGGTTCAAAGAAATTTAAACAAATAAGTTGTATTTCACATTGAATGCTTTACTTTGCAATTCTTAGAAAAACTTCCCTTTGTAAAAGTTTAATTATTTTAATGGATTTTTCATTTAAATGAGTTTTCTATTCTTATACTTTTAGGAAGTTAAAATCTTAAGGTATGTGTTATGCTATAAATTTTTCAACTTAAAATGACAATAGTGGTACTGTCATAAAGTCATGTGAAAATTCTACTGACAAAAATAAAATAAGTAAAACTATTTTCCTGTTTGTATTATGACTGAAACATTTATTCATTCATATGGACACAAAGATTTCAGAAACCCTTTGATTTGAGGAACAAAAAATACATAATTCTTTAATTATAACTGTTTCCTTTCCAGAAGTCAAGCTAAATTTGCAAACATTCCACTAACTATAATTATAGACTACTTAATTATGAAATGTATAGGAATATTTCAAAGTATTTTACAAGTGTCCTGAACTAGAGTGTTCTTACTTACACCTTCCTTATAAAAGGTATCCTCTTACTAAATGCCTGAAAAGGGGTTTAAAATAGTGATAATGATAATGTGATAGCCAATGCCCTTATAAATTATTGGTGAAAAGACAAATTTGTTGGCCAACACATTTCCCAGTGTTTTCAGAGGCTGTTTTCCATAACACTTTTTGACAATAGTGTGATAGACAGGCCTTATAAAATGAATTATGTGACAACATGCCTCAATAGGTCTTGTAAAAAGCCTATTGTGACTCAATATCAGATACAGAGAGAGGCCTTTATTGAATCAATTTTATGTTACTATAACTTGAATTAAGAAACTACCAATACAACATTATCATCTTTTTCCCCAAGAGCTCTTTTCCTGTATTTAAGGAAAATATATACAAGGAAATGTCACTTCTGTGACATTTATGTTTATTTCCAGGTGAGGATTGTGTTCAGACAATGGAGCTAGTTTGACATTAATAAAAAGAACACATCTGCAATTTTATTTATATTTCTCCATTTATCAAAAATACAGAAAGGTGAGAAAATTATACACATAAAAACAATATGTCAGCAACGTTTAATTCAAAGGATTTATCATTTGAAGTGTTTTCTCACAAGCGGTAGTTCTCAAACTATGTCCTGCAGAAATCTAAGCTTCCATTGGGCGCACCTGTGGGATTACACGGCTTCACCCTCTCCTAGCCTCCTTTCCCTAGACAACTCTATTTGTCTGTTTTATATAAAAGTTTCATGCAAAATTAAAAGATAAAAGTTCTAGTCTTTGAAAAAATAATTTAAAGGTATGAAAATCACTGATTTAGTCTATTCCTAGCTTTACATAAGAGGCAACAAAGGCTAAGAGAGATTATAGGTTGCCTACGGTCACAAAACAGATTTGCTGCAGGTCAAAAATTATATTTGAGGTTACAGACTATAAAATGATGTTGCATTCTCTTTTTGAGATCAATGTGATAAACACATAGAAACCACACACACATACACATTTCCAAATTTGATATATTTTTAGGAACTTGATGCTTTTAAGGTAAAATCTGATATCATCTTATTTTAAATGTTATTGAAATAAATTGATACAAAATGTAATAAAATCAAGTGTATTTACTCATTTAAACAATTACAATTCATTATCCAATTGTAAACAGGTTAATGTGGGAAGGAAATACTCTTGTCAGTTTATAAATATTAAAAACCTGTGCTTTGCTGCAGAGAAAAGACCTGAGGAAAAATTTGTTGACCAAGGAGCTGAAAAGCTAAGTATAGAGAAAATGAATGACAAAAAAAATAGGGAGAAGTTTAGCAATTATCATGAGGCCTATATTTTAGTTGGTAAGAAATGTGACTCATTATTCCGTTGAGACACTATGTTCTGTCTGCCATTTACAGAGTCTTAGAAATGTTAACTGTTTTAGATTTCACATTTTTTGTAGAGAAAGGCTTGCTAAGCTGAATAGACATTTGAGAAATGTAAAAAAAAAAAAAAAGGCTTAAATAAATCATTAGGAATTTTCTGAATATCAGGAATGGACCAAAAGTTCAAAATCAATGTAAAATTGAGTCTTCCTATTTAACACAGATTTAAAGAATACCAATTGAGGGACTATCGTGCCATGCATTGTGTTAGGAACACAAATAGTGAAAAACACTTGAACATAAAAAATTTTGAAACCAGAGGAATTTCATCTGTTATAAAATTGCCTAGAATAAATTTTAAGTTTTCAGTTCTAAGAGAAAAAAACCTATGTGCAAGAAAATCTAGCGATATAGCTATTTAACCTAATTTTAACTTTTGTACTTTATATCATTAAATAACAAGATTGAATAAAACTGCAAAATTACTTTTTATGTATAGGATAAACATCCTAGAATTAAACAAGAATGTGAAAACTGAACGTGAAAATTAGCAAAGCAGATATGTAGCACTCTGTACCGCCACAGTGGAATCAAGTGGGCAAGGCTAAATGTCATGTGATGGCAAGAGAGGCGACAAACCCAAACATTATGAATGTGTAGAAAACTGAAGTCACAGATTGGACCAATGCTTTATTATAATTATTGTCCTTAAAGTTGGAAACACAATAATGAATAAGATAGAACTTTATAGTAGGAATACTCCCAAATGTTAAAACTTTGCAAATAAAGGGGAATGATTAAAAAATTCGGTATTAATGCTGGTTTTTAACATTTTTCTCTCTAGAATTATAGCTTAAAAATCTTTAGAGTCTGTTACTTTGCAATGTTCCATCCCTAAATCAACCCTTTTCTATCATTTTAGACAGAATGTTACCATTGTTCATAGCATTATTTTTTTTTTTCCTAGTGGCAATAATTAAATTCCCAACACCTTCTTTCTGGAAGTCTAAGAATCCTCTAAACAACAACTGTCTAATAAGTATTTCCAGGCACTCTGGAGGGATTCTGGCCTCCTATCTCTGTATCTTCATAGAGCAGCACTTTTTACTTCATTCTATTAAGTTTAGCAAGATTTGGTGAACCACAAGGAAACTATGTATACCTTGGAGCTACATTAAACGTTAATTTTAAAATAACTTTTTTTCAATTTATCTGGAAATACTAAAAAATAAGCACCACTTTCTTCCCAAAATATTAATGAAAGGAAAAAATTTTCACAAAATTCTTCTGTATTGCTTCTGTATTTACACACTCTTTCATCTTCATCCTGTAAAATGAGACATCTAATTTTTCTGGTGAAAACTAATGAGAACATTTCAGGTCTGTGTCATGCTTAACAATTTACAGAATTACTTGACATTCATTTTCTTTTTGCACCCAGTAGTCCAGTTTCACGGCTTTGAAGTACTCAGACCCTTTGACAAAAAGGCTATTTAAAAATCCTTAGCATTACTCTTTTATGATGTGTTATAATGAAGCCAAATGAAAAAATAAGGTTGAAGCCTCATTTAGCACAGGCCTATACTATTTTTCTCTACATTAAGAAGACCGTAAAAACACCATCGAAATTATAAACCAATGTGCACTGATTGAAATGGGTATTTTAGCGAATGATGTCAGCATCGTGGCGAAGTGAGACAACCTCTTTGAATTCCCGCTTACATCTACTAGTCGGACATGCAGAACTCAACCAACCAACGTTCCGCTGCTCAGCACACTAAATGGTGGACACATCAGTGTCCCTCGGAAGGTGGGCCTATGGGAATCTGTGGGGGAAGCAGGATGGGGGGAAGGACAGGGACAGGTCCATTGCTGAGGTTCTCCAAGCACGAGGCTGAACTTACAGCCCCAGTAACCCCAGTAGTGGTGGAGGAGTTGGGGTGCAGCCCCTACACCATAGCCCAGCAGTATCCCCTCCCAACCCAGACCTCTCCCCAGGTGCAGCGGCGCTCACAACACCAGGTACCAGTAGCAGCAACAGAGACAGGTCTCCAGCCTCCCCGCCGCAGCATAGTGCTGCCAGTGGCCACAGGAAACGAGGTAGCAGCTCAGTGGGCTCACGAACTGGCTCCCTTCAACTGGCCACAACCCCTCCCACAGTGGTGGTGCCCTCACACCCAGGCGACCTGGAAACAGCACTGGCACTCACCACCCTGGAAACAGCACTGGCACTCACCGCCCTGGTCCTCCAAGCTGCCACTCCTACGTCCAAGGCTAAGTCTCCCACGGCTTGACTCACCCCTGTCTCCCTCCAAGCTTAAGTAGCCACAGTACAGGTAAGAGAAAACTGCGCTATAGCACCATCTACTGGAAAACAAAAGAAAGCCTGCTTAGGGAAAAATGAAATAGTAAGCACTTGTAGTTTTCTAATTATCAAACCTGCTAAATTGTGAAAATAAAAACTCAGTTAAATACGAAGAATGTTCACTACTTCAAATGAGCCAACAGAGGGGCAACCCATCAAGTCATGAAGAAACTCAACCAGATTCAAGAAAACTCAAAAAACAATTCAATGAGCTCAGGAATAAAATTAATGAACAGAAGGAGTACTTTACCAAAGAGATAAAAACTGCAAAAAAGAACCACACAGATATTCCGGAGGTGAAAAGCTCTCAATAAATACAACGAAAAATGGATATACGAATAACAGTGACATACAATGATAGCCAGTCGCTACTTCAAGACTCCCTACCATTGTCAACTTAGTTGTCAATCACTCAAGTGCTGGCAAGATATACAGGGGTAGTAAACTTCATTTTAAAAATTCAAATATTTGCTTAATTTAACTATTAAGAAAATGTACAATCGCTCAGCAAGACATTTTATAAAAATTGAAATTAAAATGCTGAAAGTAAAATAGCAATTAAAAATGTTTGCTCATGTAAGATGACAAAAATGTTCACTTAAAAAGAGAAATTAGCCCTGGCTGGTGTGACTCAGTGGACTAAGTGCCGGCCTGCACACCGAAAGGTCGCCGGTTGGATCCCCAGTCAGGGCATATGCCTGGATTTCAGGCCAGGTGCCCGGTTGGGGGCGCATGAGAGGCAACCAATCGACGTACCTCTTGCACAATCAAGTTTCTCACTTTCTCTCTCCCTTCTTCTCTCTCTAAAAGTAAATAAATAAAATATTTTTTAAAAACCGGAAATTAATCCTTGTAATGTTACAAGTTTATTTAATTCATAAGAAGTATTTATCTCAGCTTAATTTAAATAACAAACATCCATATAGTGTTATGTCTTTAGATGTTAATCATTCACTTATGCTTAGGGGTGCAAAAATTGGGGTGCAGCAAAACTTCCAATTGTTATGATCCACCACCAAACTAAAATCTATTAGAAAGCAAGCCAAAGCATCTCCAAGTACACCATTGGTTATTAGGCAATAATATTTAATTTCTAAAATCAAATTTAGATGCAGCTTTTTAAGAAAGTTAAAATGTGTCACTTTAGTTACATTTATTGAATAAAGTTAATGACAGGTATCACTTGAAAATGAGAGATACAGGAACTTAAGAAAGATTGTAAACTGTGTTTCCTTCCTGTATCAGTACAAATAATTAAGACTTTTACATTGTGCCAATTCAGAATTTCACCAAATTAAAAATGAGAATTATATCACAACTCTGAAACCTAAGGGACAGAAGATAATGTAACCAACCTTGATCAAGTACATTGAAGTACATGGCCTTGAGGTAGGAATCACTAAGTATTCTGTTGGAGTAGCATTTCTAGAGTACAAAGCTGTTATTAACATTTCCAGTATAAGGTGTCTCCAGGACTGGCCTCATATTGAGAGTGTTGAGTGAAGATCGGCTTTGCTGTTTCTGCAGAAGTTAGGTGCTGACCTCAGGTGGCCTCTGGTTAGTCCTGTGAAGACTGTAAAGCGCAAGTGCTTACTTAGTATTTCATTTTTCCCTAAGCGGACTTGTTTGTTTGTTTTTTTAAGTTGTCGCAATAGTAAATGAAATTTCCCATTAAATAGCATTTTAACACTGAAAATGTGTCAAAGCATACCTACTGTATACAAATATAGGTTCTAAATTGCTCTAAAAGAGTACATTTGGCGGGGGGAGTTCCTAACTAACAAGTAATTCAAAGTTGAGAGGGGAGAGAAATAGCTATCAGTGATGTAGACGGCTTATCAGGTAATATTTGCTGCCTCTAGAAGGGCTGTACTTTCAAGATTCTTGAGGATAGGTTTGGATATGTTTAGTAAACCAGACATATCCCTCAAAGACATTGATTTAAAAAAAAAAGATCCCTCAAAGACATTGCCAAACATTTGCTATCACCACCTTTACAAAATACTCTTACTGCCTTGGAAATTTTAACCATTTGATACCAAGGCAGAATTTAGAGCATCAACCTCTAAGGGGAAATAAGATAGCCGAGCTGTGATCTAAATGAATGAAAACAGCTCTAGGGGCAATAGCTTTTAACATTGGTACCAAGGTGTTCGAGGTGGGATCTGTTCTTTCTGTTTTCCACACACTCACTCCTGCAGACCACCTTATTATTTTTAACCTCTTTGTCAATTACAGATATACTGCCGTTCACCCCTATTAATCTTTCCCTATGCACCATGTATGCCTTTATGGAGAAACTGTAAATATAGGATAGTTTGTCTCAAGGCGCCCTCTAGTGATAATAACAAAGATCACAATAAAGAAAGTAAACATCAAATGGCTGATGTATAGTTCAAGAAACAGAAGAGAAAGAAAAAAAATTGAAGAAAAAAATGGCCAAAAACTTTCTACAATTTAATGAAAACTATAATTCCACAGACCCAGGAAGGATCTACTAAGAGAGAAGAAATGGAAATAAACTATTGTAATTTTGTTATATATAATGTGATATAGTGTTACTTGAAGGTGGAGTGTTATAACTTAAAGTCACTTACCGTAAACCAACCCTAAAGCAACTACTAAAATAGCAAGAGTTATAGCTAAAAATCCAAAAAGTAAACCAAATCATAAAAAATTACTTGATTAATCTAAAAAGAGGCAGAAAAAGAACATAGAAACAAAAGAGATGGGACAATGAGAAATCAAATGCCATGATAGTTTCAAAATGACTATATCAATAATCATATCAAATGAAAATGGCCTATAAACCTCAAGTAAAAGACAGATTGTCCACCTGGACCCAGACCTTCAATCCAGGATTCTGGCTTCAAAACATGTGTTTCACAATGTGCTTTGAAAGACATATTTATTTTTAAATGTTTTTAATTACTATGATAGCAAACAAATCTGTATTATTATTCTAAGTTAAAAACAATAATTTCTAAAATTACACATATTTTTAAAAATAAAAAGACTTTATACCAAAGCAATATTGGAAATATTATTTTAATAAACTAAATATTTGCTTTTTCTAAACAAATTCATCAACAGGCATTCGTCCATTCAACTGTTTGTTCACACACTGAGCAGACGCTCATTGAGTACACAGTAGGTGTCAATGATGCCATTGTTGCAGAAGTTTTTATACTTTAGACCTTTACAATCCCAAAGTAATAATCTAGGATAGATTGTTACAGTATATTTTCTACTGCACATAAATAAAATCTTCCCCTTATCCCCAGAATCTATTAAACTGTTAGTTAATATACCCTAAGACTTTAGAGTACCTTACAAAATCATTGCTGTTCACTACAATACTGTCAAAGGCACTGCAATATCTAGAATCATTAAGGAATGATTAAATTCTATTCAGTAGAGTTTCAATGGTTATGTATTTATAATCATATAATTTTTAAAATCTGTGTATGATAGTATAATTTTTAAGTAATTATTTGCATATTCAATACATGACAATATCCACTGTGGAACCAATTCTGAATGAACAACGTCTTACCAGATAACTGCACATTATAGAAGTACTATGGACAATTAGTTTATATTGTCTTTCAGATATGATATAATATAATCAACAAGCTTTCTAATACTTGAAAATACAAATAAACTTACAGAAAAAAAAAACTCCCTTGGACGCCACATTTGCCTTTTGTCATCATCCATTTCTCTATTGCCTTTCCCAGTAAAACTCTCTAAAAGGAGCTGTTCACACTTGTTCCCTACAGCCTGGCTTCCATGGCAACTATTTATTAAAAGTGCCCTTTGTCAGAGAGACTTGTCCTCATCTGAATGTTTTAACAGTATTCAATGCAGTGAGAATTCTCTTGCCTTGGCCTGTACACCACATTATGCTATTTTATTTCTAAAAAAAGTAATCATTGCTAATATTCCATTACCTAGAAATAAAAAAAGTATAGATTTTACCTTCTATCATCCTGATATATTTCACTTAAACTGCTGCTATCATTCACTTGAAGTAGAGCACCAGTTAGTGAATCAGCCTTCTCAAAAGCTGGTGTAATCAGAGGTTCTTCAGATGTCCGTTTTTCATTTTCATTTTCCCTTACTTCATTTGTAAGCCATGACTGCTACTTTTTTAAAAATCCATCCAAAAATCTAATTTTTAAAATAATTTACTGATAAGGAATTATTTTTTAATTGTCAAATTACAACTGTTATCTATCTTCATTCATTCATTAATTACTAAAACAGAAAGTACCAATATGCATTCCTTGCTTTAAAGACAGACATACAAGTATAATACGAGGTGATATTTAAGAGTTGACATGCGAAAAGTTTTAAGTGAACACAAGGAAGCAATGACTCCTAACTCCTAGACAATGGAGTAATAATTAGATTGACGTTATGAATGACTTTTAAAATAGCACAAGGCACATATAACATGAAGAAAGAATTCAGGGAAAGGTCTTAAGGGAAAAGAAATTACTTTTAAAACACTCATATGTTGGAGTGACATGAGGGCATCATGGCTGAATAAGTTATCTCTCATCACATCCTCACCACCAACGAGAACAATTTGGCATCAATCCACAAACACACGTGCCTTCGGAGGAGCTGTGAGATCCGTCAGAAGGCCCACGGAATCCGGCAGGAGTCTCGCTTTGAGCAAGGAGCCTGCAGGCCACAGTCCTGGTAGTGGACCCTGCATGGGCCACGGACAGGCTGCAGCTGCTCTCAGCAGTGCCCGGCAGCCCCTTGAAAACACCATTTCAGATAATCATCCACAGTTAAGAAAGCCTTTCTCAGGTTTCCAGCAGAAAATCTCCAGCACAGGAACTGGAGCAAGAAAAAAAAAAAAATACAGGGTGCAGTTGAGAGGGCAGTTATTAGAGACTGGAAGAGCGACTGTTACTTCAAATGTAAATGCAGCAATGAAAGCGTTTGAGAAACATGAAAAAAATCAAGGACACATAACACCAGCAAATTAATCTTCCAGTAACCAATCCCAAAGACATGGAGATATGCAATATAGCCAATAAAGAATTCAAAATAGCAGTTTTAAGGAAATTTAATAAGCTATAAGAAAACACAAAAATGACAAGTCAACAAAATAAAAAAAAAGTACACACACAAAATGAGAAATTTAACAATGAAAAAGTAGTAATAAAATAATAACCACACAGAAATTGTAGAGCTGAAGAATACAATAAATAAAGCAAAAGAGAACACTAACAGCAGAATGAAACAAGCAGAAGAAAGAATGTGAGTTAAAAGACAGAAACTTGGAAATCATCTGATCAGAGAAAAGCAAAGAAATAAAATAGTGAAGAAAACCTATCTGAATTATGAGATACCACCAAAAGAAGCAATTTGCAAACTACTGAAGCTCTAGAAGAAGAAGAAGAGAGAGAGAGAGGGATAGAAAGTTTTGTTTTTGTTTTTTTTAAGTGGCTGAGAACTTCCCAAATCTGGGGAAAGATTTGGATGTCCAAGTTACTGAAGCTCTTAAGTCACCAAACAGACTCTAGGAGATATTCTCCAAGACATACTACCATAAAACCATAAAAATCAGAGACGGGGAAAGGATCTTAAAAACAACAAGAGAAAAGAAGCTTGTAACTTATACGGGAGTCTATCAGGGAATTTCTCAGCAGAGACCTTGCAGGCCAGGAGAGAGGGCGATAACATATCCAAAGTCCTGAAAAATACTGCTTAGCAAGAATATTCAATCTACCAAAATATCAGAATACGGACGTTATCCCTCTAATTGAATGAAGCAGATGAAAAGATAAAAACAAAGCAAATAATTTTAATTGCATACCAGGGTAAGAAAATAACTGATAAATATGATTGAATATCTTATGTTATAATTACAAACAGGGATTTAGTGCATATAAATCAAAACAATCATTCGTATAATTAAAAGATAGTTTTTATTCTAATCTTTAATCTGAAATCATTATGCTAATTTTATCTAAAAATTATCTTGAAACATTAATTGGATAAAAAAATTACCTAGTATTTCCCTAGTAATTTATGCACAAATATCTATTAAATATTTAACAGATGAACAGAGATATGCAATATATCTCTGTGATATCACCGAGAGTCACAAAAGTAACCAGCATTGCAATTAATTATGGATGATTCAACTGAAACCAGGACCATGTTATATTGTCCTATTACTTGCTTTTAAAATAAAATTTTAAAACAATGCCAAAAATTAAGTCAGGGCTGTAATTGCTGTGCAGAAAAATTCATACAACAGTCCTAAGACTGCTATCCTTAGAAAGTTCTGCTTGAAAGGCTGGCCCTTGGTTGGCGTCTGGAACCCTGAATTTGGGCAGGGCTTCCACTATTCCCTAAGTGATAAGAATGGCTCCCTGGGCCTAACCTGTTTGTAAAACCAAGGGGGCTAATGTCAAACACTTGCTTTTCTTCTGAGAATCTGTAATTTTGGGATGTGCTATGGGGAAGATACCTCTGTGTGACTAGTATGCCATAAAAACCTTGGCACCGAATCTACCCAGTCTCTGGTACTGGTAGATGACATTTCACATGTGTCATCAGGATTTGACACAGGACCAATTAATAATTAAGCACCCCCTGGTAATGCCACAAGGAAAGGACTCTTGGAAGCTTGTGCCTGGTTTCCTCCAGACTTTGTCACATACATCTTTGCTGATTTTGCTTTGATCCTTTCACTGTAATAAATCACAGGTATGAGTACATCTATGTGTACTTTCTTCTGGTGAGTAAGCAAATCTAGGTGTGGTTTTAGGAACCGCTAACAAAATTTCATCATGTGAAATTTTTATTATTTGGGTCGATGTGTTATACATGATTACAGTCGGAAGGTGATTTCACAGAATATCTGTCCTGGGATTCGTGTCCCTTGGTGCTTGTGGCGGTCCCTGTAGATCAGTATCTGCTTGAATAAAGGCATGAAACAGGAAAGTGAAACAATGAGGTCAGAAGAAAAATGTGAGTCAAGCATCAATCCTATTTTAATTAAGAATAAGAAATATAGAATCCTAATGATTGACAATATGTTCTATAGTATGAAAGTTTCTATAAAGAAAATGAAAACATCACAGTGTCAATTTTCTTCAACTAAGGAAGGCTTCCTTTTTTTAATAGTTGTAAATCAAGTAACTTGGATAACTACAGAAAAACATGTGACTATCATATATAGTATAATAATATACTAGTGATTACTGAGTTCTTTTATTTGTTATGAATCTTTTTCTTAATTTCTTATTGAACTAAAAACATGGTTCCCCTATAAAAGGGAGTTAATTGTTGACAGGGCAAGTCAAGAAGCCAAAGGAATTGCAGCCAAAGCATGGGATGAGTTATCCGTGGATATTCCAACAAACTCAACATGTACGGAAAAAAAACCCAAAAAAACCAATCTTCCCTGTCAGCCTGCTGTTCTTCTCTGTTCATCTGTTAAAATCCTACTCTTCATGTCCAATTTACATGCCAAGTGCCCAGCCTGGAAACCTACAAATCATCTTACAATTCTCTCTCCCACTAACTTTTTACATCAATCATCACTAAAGCTTATTAACACCTCTTTTCTGTGGCTGCTTTGTTTTGCCTCTGTCACGGCCCTAGTCCAACATGGGCTGCCACAGGGGGAAAATACCACCGACTATCATTGTTCTTTCTTAAGTGAATAATATTTTTAAAGCAAAACAAATGAGAAAGACATAGGCCCAGAAAAACAACATTTTAAATTGAACACATTGAGCTGCCTGACTGGATCTGAGCTTGGATGGGTGAAAACTGCTTCAGCAACTGATGCTAGTCCAAGGAGGCAAAAGCTCCCTGTGTCTCCCAGCCTCTGTCTGCAGTTTCCTTCCATTTATCCTCCATCTGAGGGGTCAGCAAACTAGAGCCTATAGGCCAAATCCAACGTACCATATGGTTTTGTAAATAAAGTCTCATTGGAACACAAGCATGCCCATTCACTTGCACACTGTCTGTGACCGCTTTCACACTACAATGGCGAGTTGAGTAGATAAGACAGACCACGTGGTCTAAAATCAGGTCCTTTCAGAAAAAGCTTGCTGATCCCTGCTTTATCCCATAACCAGAGTTTCCTAATCAAATCCAATCTTGATAACCTTCTGCTCAAACGCTCCACTGTATCCCTGCAGTAAATTTGCTGGTTCCCCAATCAATAGCTATTCCTTAGACTCTATTCTTGCTACATTTGGATATATATTGTCATGATACACAAAGAAGGTGGTATCTCTCCAGCTCCAAAAAGAGAAACGGTTTTACTAAGCTAATCACAGTAACTGGTTTGCCACCAGCTGCTTCAGGAATGAGCACATGATGTAACCCAGTCTATAAAATGTTAGCGGAAGTCTACTGCAGGTCTCTCCGTTTTCTTCTTGTTTAAAAGAAACACATAGCTCGCCATCAGTAATCATCAGGGAATTGCAAATGAAAACCCCAATGAGATGCCGCTTTATAACTGTCAGGATGTCTGTCATAGGAATGTAAACAAATAAGTGTTGGCGAGTGCATGGAAAAAGAGAAAGCCTCACATATTGTTCATGTGATTGAAAATTGGTGCGGTCACTATGGAAAACAGCACGGAGATTCCTCAAAAAAAAAAAAAAAGGAACAGAACTGTCATTCCACTTCTGGGTATTTATCCAACAAAAACATAAACACTAATTTGAAAAGATACTTGCACCCTTCTGTTCATTGCAGCTTTATTTACAATAGCCAATGTATGAAGCAACATAAGTGTCCTTCGATAGAAGAATGAATAAAGAAGATGTGGGATGCATATACACAGAATGAAATATTACTCAGACATAAAAATGAATGAAATCTTGCCATTTATAGCAATATCGGTGGACTGAGTAGGTGCTTTGCGAAGTGGAATAAGGCAGAGAAAGACAAATAGCATGTTATCTCACTGATATGTGGAGTCTAAAAAATAATAATACTAACAAAACAGAAACAGACTCCATTGCAGCAGAGAACAAACTGACGGTTGCCCGAAGGTAAGGAGTTGAGGAGATGCATGAAATAGAAAACTGTGAATACAAAAGACTTCCTGGGCTTGTGCCGGGTCCTCCCCATCCAAGCAGGTAATTTTCCCGGTTTTCCAGGCTAGACCCCATCCCTTTATGTCAGCATAAAGGCTCCTACTGAGCATGCCTCAGAGTTTTGCCTCTTCATCTGGTTTCCACTGTGCATGCACTTAGCTCCCCCTGCACCATCTTGGCTTCTACTGGGCAAGCTCCCAACAGAGAAATTTCCCCTTCACTGTTTCTTTTTTGCCCTCACAGTCCTGAGGAGTAGACTGGTTGTCCCTCAGGGAGATTGGAAAGCTAGTCCTTCCTCCTTACTAACGGGGAGAAGGTATAGAATGGAGGAATGTTAATCTCTTTGATGAGGATTTGACTCTACCCTGGAGTGTTCGAAGCTGTAACTTCCAGAACTATAGGCCTGATTACCAGTAGGTATAACTTTCAGACTCAGTCAGGCCCAGCCAGTCTAGCTCTCCTCGCTTTTGTTAACTCCTAGCTGCCTACACTAACACTTCCTCATTCAATGCATAATTTTAGAGCTTTAACTTTTTTAATCTTCTAAAAGAGTTAATCTAATATTGAACTATGAAACTGTCCTTAAGGTTTTGAAATCCTTACTCATTGAAGAGCCACACCAATTATTTTTTAAATCCTAATTACTTTCTCTGTTTTTCATCAATTTTCTTTCACATTTTTTATTTACGATAAAAGCAAAGTCCAATGCAGCAGAAGCTCTACCGCTTGGGACCTTACCCCATGCATCTGGCCCTTGATTGGTGTGCTTTAACGGCCTTTGTAATAAATCAGTCATCTAATGAATAAAGAGGTCTTCTTGTGTTCCTTGAGCCATTCTAGCAAATTAATCGAACCCGAGGAGAGGGTTGAGGGAACCTCTGATTTGTAGCTGCTTGGTCAGAAGCATAACTTACAACTTGGGATTTCCACGGGCATCTGAAGAGAAAGGCAATCTCGTGGGACTGCACCTTTACCTGCGAAATCGGGTGCCGTCTCCGGGTAGATAGTGCCGGAATTGAGCTGAACTCTCAGACGCACTGCTGGCGTCTGCAATTATTTGTTGGTGTGGGTAAGCCTTCACACACACACACTAGAACTGGGTCACAGAACCCGTTCAGAGTGTTTACATGTTTTCTCATTCTTAAACACTAGGGCTTTCAGGATTGTCACTTTTCAACAAATGCCTCTTCTATTTCACCTTTTGACTATTTTAGATCTTACACTCTAATGCTGTAAGTAAATCATGGAAACAGTAATATAGTTTGTGCTGATAAGTGCTCTGAATACTGGGCTGTAAATTTGCCTATCATCTGAAAATATATATAATTTCCATGACCGCAGGGTGGCCATAAAAATCTCTATTAATAGTCCTCTTAGAGAAGTGATTATTGACAGTTTGAGCCAAGCAGATGTCTAAACTTGTTTATATTAAAGTTTTTGATATATAGTGCCACCTTATCTTATATTTTATCTGCATAAGTGATAACAATTATATCTACCAATGCTAACACTTTGGTTAAATAATTGAGGTTATAATCTACTCTATTTTGTGTCTGTAAATCATCATTTCCTCCCTTTGGCATCATAGCAGATCTTTTCTCTGTGCCTGGTGCTTGAGGACAGCCATTTGCAGAATTTATTGTTCATTTCCTTCCTATTAGCATTAGGGTTCTATCTTTATTCTTATAATCTTCACTCTTTTTAGTGTGATCTTTGCAAATTAATGTGCAATTCTAGAATTTTGAATTCTTCAATCTTCTGAGCTAATCCAATATTAAACTAGGAATCCATCCTTGTGGTTTTGGAGTCCTGATTCATTGAAGGAGCTACACCAATTGTTTTTTTTAAATTCTAATTATTTTCTGTTTTCCATCAATCTTCTTTCATAGTTTTCATTTATCATAATAAAAACAAGTCAGAACACTCACTACTTTTCTTTCTTTTTTCCCTGAATTCTCTGAGTTGGTATATAACTGAGCAGTTTCTATGTTCCACTTCCAATGTCAGCCCACCTTTCTTCTTTTTAGTTTTCAGAGTTTCTTATTGCCCTTTCCAACATATTCCTTTTAATAGATTTTCATTTCTCTGGTAATTCCCCCAGAAATTCTAGATATCTCAGCAATAATACATATACATTATATACATATTAGGTAAATTAAAGTAATCATGGGTTTTCTTAATTGGGTTCCACATGAAGAGATACTTGAAGAAATATTATTATTTACATGTATGTGTGTAAAAGTGTGAACATAATAATGTTATTGAAATAAAACCTTGAAATATTTAATTATATATTTTATATCAACTTTATAAATAATTCTTCTAGTTTAAAAATATTAAAATCTTGACTTTAAAACATTTGCTAATTAAGTGTGCCTTTTCTGTGATTACTATATCATGGTTTTAACTATCTTTATATAATACAATATGCTGAACTTTATATAACAAAAGACATTAGGTTCAATACAATATGAGAAACTAAAGTAGTCTTAGTGCTGGAAAAACTAGCATTTTTTCATGTTTATATCTATCGATGTCTTCAACTGAGTACTTCAGTTATGTCACATTCTGACAGCTTTATGAACTCGAGTTTTCCTTGATCATTGTTAAACAAAAAATTTTAACTTCCATGGCTGAAAGTCTTTTCTAAAGAGAGGGTTTATTAAGCTGCTGCTAGCAAAAAAACCAAGCAAACAAAAACAAATGGTGGGTCTCGGGGCCTAAACCACCACCAGCAGCTGCTCTAGGTAGGAAAAAGACAACACGCCCATCATCCCAGAGTTTTGCAAGCATTTTTATACATCAAGTGTGAGTGAATGGAGTTAGGGAAGATGTAAGCCTTTCTGAAAGGACTTACATTAGCTATAGAGGAAGGGGGTGGTGTTAACAGGGTAGATCTCGCAAGATCACTGGAGAGCAGGGAGGGAGATCTGCCTTCCCCTGAGAAGGGAGGGACCAGGAAGTGCCAGAGGTGGCAGAACTAAAACTACAGCCAGTGCATGATAGATTTCCATAGCCCAGGCCAGGATAGACAGACTTGGTGGCCTTGGCAGCAGGAGGAAGCTTGCACGGAGCATGTTCAGGCTGAGAAGGTTGCAGCACACATGTACCGTGGAGGTTAGCATGGCGACAGGAGGAGGCCCCTGCAGAGGGCATGCACCGGGCTAGTAAAGTGTCCAGACAGAGGAAAAGTCCCTCGTGCTTGATTTTGGACCATGTAAGATTTGGGCCAGGATTCTTAAATGAAGAGTGGGTAGACACACGACCCCTTTCTCCGTTCTGGTTCCTCTCACTCTCCCAGTTGGCGGCCTAAGCATTCCCTGACTGGTGAGCCCTGGAGACCGAATGGTGGGCAGCATTTCCGGGCCCCTCCTGGCGTGAGAAGCAATGGCAGCACAGGCACTGCATGGTCCTGCTGGGCTGGGTGCACCCTCTCACTGGTGAGCTGACAGCTGGAAGGATGGGGTACAGCCACAGGGCCAGCAGACAGGAGTAAAGAAAATGGCAACAAGTAGGACTCTGTTGAGTGCCCAGATTCCAGGATGATGCCTGAACCCAGACTGCGACTGGGAACCAGCTAGGCCACCTGGATGATCACGCTGCAGGTGCCTACGTTTCCCAAAGGACAGAATTTTACACTGGAGAAGGAATTCCAGGCGCAGCTTTGAACTAACCTGTCAAAGGGTGGTGGGGTTATTTGTCTTTGGGTGTTTTAGAGGGAATGGGCTCTGAGGCAGAAGCCTGTCATTCTTCGAAAATTGTGTATCTTTTGAATAAATGACCCCTTTCCTTTTTCACCAGACCTCTGCCCCAGAGTTTGCCTATTGGGCAGCAGGAAGTAGAACCCCACTTGCTGCTTGGTAACAGTGGGGTAAGCAGGGGTGTCCAAACTTTTTGTGTCTTTGGACCACATTGGAGGAAGAGTTGTCTTGGGCCACACATTAAATACACTGTGATACGTAATCACACACACACACACACACACACACAATCTCATAATGTTTTAAGTAAATTTACAAGTTTGTGTTGGGCCGCATTCATCTCATCCTGAACCACATGCAGCCCGTGGGCTGCAGCTTGGACACCCCTGGGGTAAGGTGAAGCAGAGGACCAGTTCCGCAAGGAAAAAGTATCCACTCCTTTGAATTAGCTGTGGACGGCAGATTGGAAAGTTCATGTGTAATAAGCGGAGGTGTTAACAATTTAGATCATTTGGGCCCCTGCTGTGGGGACCCAGATTTAGGGCTTAGAAGCTGAAACACGGTTAAGGTATGATGTTATTTTTAGCTTAACGAAGCCCACACCTGACCATTAGTCAGAGCCTGGTCAGCCTTTCTCAGCCTCAGAGAGTACACAGGGGAAAGGGCCCCGGCTTCTGCAGCACGCTGTGAAAAAGCCTGAGCTAAGTGCTGAGGCTACATGTTAAATCAAAATCGTACATTAAATCAGGACCTTTGGCTTCAAATGCGCTTATCTAATTCTTTTCTAAAGTGTATAGAGTGGAAATAAATATAAGATGTAGACACTAAACTTTCAGTAATTATAAAAGATTTTTGAAGGGGAGGAATGATGGAGATGAAACCCAATGAATACTGGATGTCACCTAAAAGAGATTGCTAACTGCCCACCAGCTGATATTATAAGGTGCGTTACATAAATAAGGTTCCTGGGTCTACGTATGGCTCAATCCTGGGCAGAGACATTGGCTTGATCAGCCTCAGGGAAGCTGACTGAGTCTAGTTAACAGTAAAAGAGACATAGATATTTATTGGTATATTTGTTCATTTATACAAAGACATATAACCACTAAATGAGTCAAATATTTATATCGTTACAGCCATTTTCAGTTTTGTTTAAAATAAAAAAACTGAAAACCCAAATAATTAGATTACTCAGTAAGCCAGAAATTGGCATAGGTGAACAGGCCTAATAAGTAATGTGATATTAATGCTTAATGACCTCAGGGTATGTGTCGTGTAAGCCCAGAAGTTCTTTTGTTGCGGTGGTATTTTTTGTTTGTTTTGATTGTTTGTTTGTTTGTTTGTTTGTTTGTTTTGTGATGCAAGTTCCTGCATTAAATTTTAATTGCTGAGACTTCCATTTCAAAAAGGCATCCACTTCAAAGATGCCTGTATCAAATAATGAGCACACTGGCAGCCAGGCAACTAAAGGGGACCATCTGAGCGACTTGCTTGTCTTCTCGTCCTTCGAATCACAAAACCTTAGGCTCTTAAAGTAGAACTCCAGGCCCGTGAGTACACTCTCTCTCCCTGCAGTCTCGTTGTGTGGCCCCAGGTGTACTGTGTAATTTCCAGGTCTTGTAAGTAATAAACCTGTATCTTTTCCAAGCTTCCTAATGGGTATTGCTGAAGGGTATCTTGCAATCATAACAAGGGTTGGTTCAGCCACAACATTAGTTTGTGATAGTCTGAGACCAGTACAAAATGGCCTGATAGTCTGATACTTTTATATGCTTTAGAGAACTATATTGTTAAAAGATATAATGAGACTGGATATTTGCCTCAGCATTTCAATGTATTCTTACTCCTGAAGGAATTTGAGAAAATAGCCCTACCACTATCTTCACCAGCTCCCCACCTACCTTACTCTAATTTCTTTATCTGTGTGTTTTATAAGGTAAGTACATTAAATGAAGTATTTTAATTGACTTCTTTACTCATTAATGCAAGTTATTAAACTATAATAATACCAATTTCTTTGAGTTTTTTTAATAGAAGTTATTTTCTGTGAAGTATTATATCTTTTTTACTTGTTATTCGCTTTCTCCCACACCTGCTTTCTAAAACTTAATCCATTGTGTGTGTTAATTTAACTCTTAAACATTTGGGATATCTTGCCTGTGTCAAGTCTCTAATAATGATAAAATATTATTTTACCAGTAGGCCTGGGTCATTATACAATGACACCCTCGTCTGTGCCTGAAGGGTGCTCGATGACAGCAGTAGAATAACTCTCCTGCCCAAAGCTCCCTGCGGGTTGGAAATCGCCCTCACAGGTGAGGCAAGCACCAACTTTTTCAAGAGCTGGTTCCGCCATCAAGAAACCTGGACTCATATCAACTCAAGGTCTTTTGAAAGTTGCATAAAGATCTTATCCTTATGAAGGAAAAGACTCTTTTTCCTCCTTACGCTGAATAAAGCCATAGGAGAATTTAGGACTCGTTTTCATTCTCTGGATATTAAGTGGTGAGGTTTTTAAATGTAATGATTAGATGGGAAAAGTAATATTTATTTCTGTCTTTGATTATGTGTCGAGAGGTAGAAGAATTACTCTATATAAATCTTAAATAAGCCAAATTAAATATTTTTAAATTGGAAACATATTTGATATTAAAATATTTAAAAATTATTAGAAATTCTTATTTATACTTTCTGATAAGTGTCAGACTATTCTAAATATTTTCCCCAGATATTATAGAAGTGGAATGGAATATTTTATACCTGATAGTTAAACACACATGCATACTACATGAAAATTCAAAATATATACAAAATCTACAGGAATCTTTTACCTATGGAAAAATTGAAATAAATTATGTGCGTTTTTGTGGCGAAAGGGAGGGTTGGAGAAGGGGTTAAAGGTGAGCTCTGGTATATCCAATATTATTTTCAATGCTAAGCAGCAGTATTGCCACTAGATGGCAGTATTTGATTAGACATCAACAGCAGTAAACAATTCCTTGCAAACAAAAACCAGGTATTTTACCAACAGTATACAATCATATTGTCAATAAACAACTTGAGCTTCACCTCTGATTTTAATTTTTTCTTTCTCTTTGTAAGTTTTGTGTTATGCCCATAACATCCAGTAATCCAGAGATCTGGTCTCATCAGCCCCTCGTGACATTATGAAGCAAGTACAATTTGTTTAGGCCGCCTTATTGCTGTTTTCTGTCTGCCGCTTTCTCTGACCTGGCCCTTTGACACTCAGTTACAGTTATGTTCCACTAAGAAATAGTGCCTCAGGGTGACACTGTGAACCCCACAGTTTGGGATGCTGTCTTTCTCTTGAGCTTAATCAACTGTGTGCCTTTTACTGCCCACAAAATACTCGGAGCCTCCTGGGAAAACCCTGCTTTGGTCCTGTTATTGTACACTTCTTCCACCTTAAGCCTGTGTTTTCTAAGTTTGTATGGTAGGTATTGCTAAGAAATTGATATGCTGATACATAATTTCAACAATTCTAATCATATTGATGCTTCTTAAAATGCATTTTCAAGTTAGAATTCATTCTGAAGATGACTAATAATAATATTTATTTAATATTGGTATTTTATATGACCATTTATCATTAACCTAATATTTATAAATATTTTTCTATGGTTGGTACTGTAAGTTTAAGGTAATCCTGAATTTAATTGTATGATATAGGCACTACAATTATTACCGCTGAGATTTGAGCTACCGATGTATTTTTAACCATTTATGGTTAAGAAATGTGAGGATCTAGGCTGTGGCTTATCTGAGATGACCATGCCTGTAAGTGACAGAAGTAGTTCTGCTAACACCAGGGTTGTTAATACCCACCTGTCAGGTGTTTTGTAAACACCAACTTAAGTCATTTAAGTTAAACTTTATGGTGACCTCCAAAGTGCTAAGCAGATATTATTAGATTTATTAATATTTAAATGTAAAGCCTTAGCTTCATATTCTTATGTTCACTAGAACAATTAATTAATCCATCAAATATGTGTCCTACCGCTAGGACCTGAAAGTCCAATAATGATTACAGTTTGACTCCTCAAGGGGTGTTGATGACCCGCAGAAAGTGAATGTAGAGGCTGTCTTCTTGTGTGTGTGTGATAATCCTAACTAGAGTTCGAACAAAATCATAGTTACACACATCAAATATCTGTTTACACGAATGATGAATTAGAAGGCAGAGGTTGGGCTAGCGCAGCCACGTTGCTTTCTAGGTAGAGGTCAAAAGCAGTCCTGTGCTTCCGATGGCAGAAAGAAGCAACTCTACCTGTAGTCCCAGCCCGGGACATGAGCAGCGGTCATAGTGGGGACGCGTCTCCTAGTGTCGGGCGTGTTGGAAACTAGACTTAGCGCTCTGATCTTTCCTACGACAAGCATCGGATTGAGGATACAGCCCAGGCTGCCCGTGTTTCCTGGCTTACACAGGGTACAGGGAGAAGGCGACATAAGAAAGAAAGTGGAGTTCATTGGACCGCATTCCTATAGGTTGGGAGGATTTGGATTATCTGCTTGGGATCTAAACTAACCTATGATTCACCCAGAAAGACCTAACAGTTTCCGGTCCATGAGGCAGGTGATCACAGAAGGTTCCTGGGATTCCAGACTGGAAGCAAAGTTTCTGGGAAAAAGAAGTTTTACCTTCTGGACGGCCAGTGAGTGAGGTACCCTTTCCTTATACGTGCCTTGTTGCCAACTCCTGAATTTTTCTTCTAAATTAAGAAAATTATTTTAATGTCCACTAATAAAGCCATATCTGGAGGTATTAATAGGCTTTTTCCACACAGAGAAAAACTGTCAACATTAAATTGGTTTAAAGTCATTTAAATGAATTTCTTTTCTTCTTTGTTTATTTATTTGAGACCTACCTTTTATATCCTATAAATGAAATAAACAGCTGTCAATGTCAGGTGAATTGAAAATAACACTGTTTTAAATAGTGATATTAGGGAGTTGAGGCAAAGAAAACAAAGATTCAGTGAATGTTTGTGAAAAATTATTTATCTCAAGCCTAAAAGAAAGTAGATTGTGGTCATTAACACTGCTGGCATTTTGTTTAAAGTGAATTTGTATACTTGGCATCAGTAATAAAAATAACACAACTTTTAAATTTTATAACTTTTCTTACCATAAAATTTAGGATTTTTTAAGCTTTATATAGATATATAGTTGGTTTACAAAAAAAACTGTACATAAATAATGTATAAATTTATTGAGTTTGGATATATGTATGTCCACATGTTACAACCACCAAAAAGGTAATAACAATATCCATCACCTCCAAAAGCCTTACACTTTCGATCTCAATATATGGTCCCAATGTTTAGACAATGTTTGGTTTGTTTTTCTGAGAGCACGTGTTTACTTTCATTTCTGCAAATTGCCGGAGCTCAAGGTAGGACAGGAAATAGGAGGAACCTAGAAGTTGCTGTCTTGTGTTCTCTGCAGTGAAGTGCTATCAAAGGACCACCAGAGGGAGTCTGGATCGCACACCGGAAAATGCGCTCCGTAGGGATGGCCTCAGAGGACAGCCTTCGGGGTAGGCCAGGTGAACTATCCCTCCATTTCCTGGTTAGCTTATTTTAAAGCATTCGAATACGTATTTAGTGGTTAGTGCAAAGTGTGGATTCCCAGTGGCAAAATCCATGTCCTTTGCAGTCTGAAATAACAGCTTTCATATCCCCTGACAAGAGGATCTTTGTTGCAAATATGGGAGAAAGCTAAGGATTTATTTCTACAAATTTCTTGAAATCAAGAGCTCAGTTGGCTGGGTAGCTCAGTTGTTTAGATTGTTGTCCTGATATGTCAAGGCTGTGGGTTGGATCTCTGGTCAGGGCACATACAGGAATCAATCGATGAATACATAAATAAGTGGGAAATCAATGTTTTCTTTCTCTCTCATCTCTTCTCTCTCTCAAATCAGTAAATAATTAATTTTTTTAAGTGTAAAATTGTTTTTAAATAACTGCATCCCAGAACAACTCTGGATCTCAAAATTCACAAAGTTCATTATCCAATCAAATACAGCCAAAAATTCGAAGGAGAAAATAAATCCTTAAGGAGGAAAATCAATCAATAGGACAAGGCCCAGAAATGACACAAATTACAGTTATAAATTATGACATTTAAAAAGTTATAATAACTATATCTCCATAACTTTAAGTGCCAGAGGAAAGATTGAGTGAGCTAAGTAGAAATATGGGGACTATATCGGGATTCAACTGTGAGATAAAAGCTACTAAAAGCAGATACAGGGTATGGCAAAAGCAGCTTACAGTTCGTATGGAAAACAATACAATAATTAATAAATGATAATACGAGAGCCAATCTGTTTTTCACACACTCACTACTGTAGACCCACCTTTGCCCCCTGCCGTAGTGCTGCAAGTGAAACAGGTTAGTGAAACAGAAGACAGAGCAATAGAAACTGTCTAAAATGAAAAGCAGAAGGGACTATACAGTAAAAATCTGATCACAGCGTTAATGAACTATGGACTAATAATTGTGTAACTGCAGTTGTTGGAGGAGGGAGGGAGAATATAATAGAAAGTGTATCTGAATAAATAATGGCTGAGAATTACTCGAACTTGGTAAGAAGATTAATGAACCCCGGTACAGAAGAAATGTAAAAAAAAAAAAGCTAATTAATATTTGCTTAAAACAAATTACAGTGACCATCCTAAAACCATCTAGTGGAGAATGACACAGTACATAGACTAGAAAACAGTAACCATGACAACGTGCTTTTTGATAGAAACAACACACACTGGAAGATATTCCTACCAGGAAAGAAAAATCTTAAAGTATTGTAATTTAAAAACAAAACAAAACTACTGTTAGCCCGGACTTCTAAACCAAATAAGAAAGTCTTTAAAATATGAAGGTGAAATAAAGCTTGTTTCAAGACCAGTATAAAAATCTGTCATTTACAGCTATGAAAATTTATAATGCCAATAATTTATTGACCAAAGAGTTAAACACTAAAGTTGCAAAGTTTTAAATTATTCTAAGATTGTTATTTATGACAAATCTAGTCTTAGATACAGTTAACAAATCTGCATCATTTCATTCTACTAACCATATACTATAAATAAAAAGCTTACTGGCCATTTTTGAGAATGCTCTATACTGGCCTGATGATCTTTAAAATACATTTCTCGTAATTTCCTTCCGTGGCTATACGCTCAGGACACAAAGCTGGGTGTCACGCGTGGGTGAAGCCAAAGCAGAGGAGAGATGGGAGGTGTAAGGCATATCATCCTGGAGCGTTAATTGTATTAAAACAACTTTTTTTTAGCAAAACAGCGGAAAACAAAGCAGCATTTGTATAACAATACTGGGAAGTCGCACTATACACACACACACACACACACACACACACACACACTACAAATTTTCATAGTTGTAAATATATATATATAAATGCACAAGACAAAGGTAAGCTTCACTGGTGGTGCCTTTAGACCGCTCCTCAATCTTTTGTCAACCCCGCCGCCTCCCCACTAAGAATTCACACTTTGCCTCAGGATGCACTTCGATGGGAAAGTTTGCAAAGGATATCTATATCAAAGGTATTTTGTACATAATGGTGTAATATGTCTATATGTCTAGGCATGTTGAATGATCCTGCTCAAGTCATTCAGCATTTTTACTTCATAGCTACCTTGTTTCTTAAATTACAAAACAGTATGACACACATGGTGAGTCACTAAACTGCCATTAAAATGTATGTGAAAAGACTGTCGGCTTGGCAACTCACTCATGTCTTACAGAGAAATAGAAATTAGAAGGAAGATTTAGAGAGAGAATTTTTTTGGAGCCCAATAAACTGAGAACATCACTACAAACCAAATGAAAAGGAAAAAAAGACCATAACATCTCGCCAACCCTACGAGTACATCAGGCTTCCACTGTGTGCTCATTTAACACACAGTGTTTTATTTTTAAAATAAAAATTGGAACAAACTTGGAATAGAATGAAAATAAAAACACCACACATCAAAAATTGTGGGATGCTAAACCATTACTTAGAGGACATTTTATAGCATTAAATACCAGTATGAGAAACAAAGAAACACAGAAAATCAGTGACCTCATCATCCTCCTTAAGAAATGAGGATAATGGAGATAAAGAACAAATAAAGCCATAAGTAAGCATGAAAAGGAAAATAATGGAAAATCAATGAAACAGAAAACAGAAAACATATAGAGAAAATTAATGAAACCAAGAGCTGGTTCTTTGAGAAAAACAATAAAATTGGTGCCAAGAAGCAAAAGAAATTCAAAGTACACCCTGGACTCTGCGAAGATCCCAGGCCTGCTGCACACAGTTTGGCTGCAGAGGGACACAAGGAGAGGGAAATGGGAAATTTCATACCAAATGATAGGAACTAGAAGCCTGATTTCAATTGATCTTAGAAAAATGAAGCAAGTTAGGATTTTGTTGTTGCAATTGAAGTTGTTGTTATCCTCCAGAAACATGGAATAAAACTATATATGCCAGTGGATGTCATAAAAATCTTCATATACTGACGTACTGTAAAAGGGAAAATATAGATTTACATAATTTCAAGAATCATATTTTCTTTATATTATGTGGAGTAAATAGCCCATATCACTTTGACAAAATGGCTAGAGGATTTTTGGAGCCAGGGCTTGTTTTTTTACTTTTGATGATACCGAGTTGAATGTTTTTAAATTCTAGAAAGAGCGAGGGTCTCTATTGACTGTGTGATTTCCTTTGAATTCCTTTGTAAAGACTGGAATGACCCTCCAATTGTTAGCAATAGGGCTGTCCCTAAAATAATTAGAAAAACAAAAGGATTAAAAGAAAATATATATGCAGATAACGAGCATCCAAACTGTTATGCTTTTCAGAGGTGAATAGATTATATACAGCTACTAAACCATTTTTTACTACATTAATAATTAATTCAATATATTTTAATATTAAGCCTCTGTCAAATGATGACAATAAAGTTTTCCTGTTATGTCTTCAGGCATAGTTGAATATTTTCCATGGCTTTCATGTTGAAGTTTATATTTCCTTTTGATGCTGAAATTACTCCCAGCGTGTGCACACCTTTTCCCACGTGGAGAACAAGAAATTCGCTCATTATTCTTACTTCCTTGGCAAGCAGATTTACTGTTCTTGGACATACCTTGAGAACTGTAGTGGGTTAATGATCGTCCCTCCAAAATTCATGTCTGCCAGGACCTCAGAACATGACGTTACTTAAAAATAGGGGGTTTGCAGATGCAACTGAATTAAGATCAGGTCATACTGGATTAACATGGGCCCTAAATCCAGTGACTGGTGTCCTTGTAAGAAGAGCAGAATACGCAGCCACGCAGGAAGAAGGCCGTGTGACGACAGAGGCAGAGATTCGAGTGGTGCAGCTCTGCAAGCTGAGGAAGAGCGAGGGCTGCCGGAAGCCACCAGAAGCCTAAAGAGGAAGGGAGGGATTCTGCCCTAGAACGTTCGCATGCACTTTTGCCCTGATGGCTGCTTGCTGTTAAACTTCTAACCTCCATACCATGATAGAGTAAATTTCTGTTGTTTTATGTCACTCAGTTTGTGGTAATTTGTTAAGACAGCCCTGGAAAACTAACACAACAATAAATCCTCAGCAACTTTCAAAGGATGAGAAAATGGTTGGATGTTTGGTCTGAATCAGAGTGTTCACCTCCGTTCCCGGTAGAACATCTTGACTTTCCTGGTGTTTTAAGAAAAATGGCCAAGTGGTACTGCAGGCACTGTCAGCTCTATAAAAAGAGAAGATGTTAAACTAGTGGACTGTATTTTTAAATGATACAGTGCCCTTCCTGTTAGAAAGAAAAAATTGATTTCTTCAGCTCTGAACTGCAGCTAATCCATTGCTATCGATTAGGAACTCCATGGTGGTAGGAAAAGAGACAATCAGCTGAGAATTGGGTGACGATCCAATTCTACCTCTAGTTCCATCTTATTTTCTAGTAATGTGTTTACTGGATTCTTTGGGAAATTAGTAATTCTGGCATTTAAAAATATTCTGGACTGTAAATATATAATATTTGTATTTATTCATTTTCTTTTTTGTGTGGGGGGGAGGGATAAAAAGGAAACAGACAACATATTGAAATATTTGCTATGCCACGAATGATAAGATGTTATGGACATTACCATGACAGTCTAAAAATAATTTTAAAATATAAATATAAATAAGATGAACATGATAATGAAGATCAAAGGGAAATTTGGGGAAAAAAAGGTAGAAGTAAAATTGGAATTAAGAAGGCTCTTTCATTCTTATTTATGTGATTTCTTCTGGTTTGCTTATAAGTCAATTTATCTTTGCTGATATTGAAGGTAAGCCATTGAATACCCTTGGCCCTAACCCTTAGGGAGAGCGGTCAGGCACGTAAGAATTTTTCTTCTGTAGTGGAAGGAGGAGCTGGGGGACACCACAGCAATTTTGCAAACCTAGCAAGGTCACTCCAAAGTGGAAATGGCAGGCAGTTCCCAAAGGTGGTTCTATCTCCTGGTGAGAAGGAAGCGGGGAAGGAAAAAGGGCTTCTTGGCTCCCTTCATAACCACCTGTTGTACTGGCTGCACCGGTGGGCTCGCGGCCCACAGCCCCTCCTCAGGTCCAGGCTTAGTGCCTCCCCAGTGTACCACAGGAGAAAACAGCATCAGCACAGAGTAGGAAAACTTTTTCTTATAAATCTGTTCTAATTGTGAGACTTTTGTGATCAGTTTTCAAGATTTCTGACAAGTCTCATTACATAACTTACAACTGGCCTCCAAAAAAATTCATTTCAAAATCCCCCAAGTTAGAACAACATAAATTATTGAACTTTGCATTATAACAATTTGCATTGCTAAGGAATTGAACATTTATTGATTTTGTTGGTGTAACAGTTTGGATACATATTTACACAAATGACAAAGAGTTTTAAACGTAATCCCTTTAAGAACATAACTTGATGACACTGTAATGTTAGAAAATTATAGGAAAATATTCTTGTCTATGGTTTATACTTTCAAAACTGGAACAAGTTCATAGAAAATAGACCACCCAGTCATCTGCTCGATTCATATGTTCCTGTTCTTTCATCCACTACAAAATATTTGTTTTTCCAGGAAGAAATATATTTCAAAGAAAGTCATGGGAAAATAAGTCACTTAGGATGAAATTATCCATGGTGTAAAGTAACAGAGACGGTATCCCTGGACATCATTATTTTTCTGAGGTCCATCAACCAGAATGTGTTACTTGTCTGAAGGCCTGTGAGTATGTGCATGTTGTGTGTTTGTGTATTCTCATATGTGCTTGTGTGTGTGCATTTGTGTGAGTGCAAAGAAAAGGGAGAATAAGAAAAAAGCGTTTGTATGAAGAAGGGAAAATAAAACATGACTTAGGCACTTCATTTAATTTTTTATTACATTTTATTGGTTTTCTTCTCCCATTAGGATCAAAAGTCCATGAAGAGAAGACTAAATCTTCTATGTCACTGCTGAAGGCCCAATGAATAGACTATTGCCTGTCACGTAATAGGTATTTAATAAATATTTGTTTAATTAATGAAATAAATGAATAAGGGACAGTCTGTATTGAAATGCAATTTAAGGTAAGGTATAGGGGACCTGACCAGTAGGGTTCAGTTGGTTGGAGAGTCATCCTGTAACCAAAAGGTCACAGGTTTGCTTCCAGGTCAGGGCACATACCTAGTTGTGGGTTTGGTCTCGTCCCCGGTTGGCTGGGGAGCATACAAGAGGCAACCAATCGGTGTTTCTCTCTCACATCAATGTTTCGCTCCCTCTGTCTCTCCCTCTCTTCCTCTCTCTCTAAAAAAATCAATGGACATATTCTCAGGTAAGGATAAAATAAATAAATATAGGGGAATAAATGATATGTAATTGCTAAAGAAAAGAATGTAATAATTATATTTCCCAAGATTAGAAAAATTCCTTCATTGATATGAAACTCACATAACATAAAAATTATCATTTTAACCACCTTAGGGCATATAATCCAGTGGCTTTTAGTACCTTCGAAATGTTATACAGCCATCGTCACCACCTGATTCCAGAATGTTTTCACCTGTCTCTATGAAATTGTCTATTTTATACATTTAATATAAGTGTAATTGTACAATTTGTATTTCTTTGTGGAAAATAATAGTTTACGCTAATCAGGTGAATGCTAATCAAGAGAGAAAACCTGAATTTTAGTAAGACCTGTTTGTGATGTATCACCTTACCTGTCCCAAGCCCCTGCACCCAAGCTCTGCAGTGATCTGGAAGCTCACATTCCCAAACAGAGCTTTCTAGAAACTTAGGGAGCAGATCGGGCCATATTCTCAAAGAATTGTGACTGTTACTTTAGACACTTCCTCTTTTAAAAAGTAAACATAATATTTAACTAATTTCATAAAATGGAAACAATAGTCTTTTGGATGAGAAAAACACTAATGGTTGGCCATCTAGAGCTGAAATTAGAACTAGATACCATATTTCCTGTATTCAGGAAAAAGGGGAAGGAGATTTTCTCTATGTGTCACCTGGGTGGAACCAGAAACCCTAAATAATTTGCTCTCATATCTTCTACCACAGAAAACCAAAACTTGTAGAGATTTCTTAAGATAATGTTTTTAGGTATCCGTTTTTAAATGTACATTTTATTTTTAACAGATTTCTTATGGTACCATATGTTTATGTTATTGATTATAAAGGCCTACAAGCATTTGTCTCAGAAAGTCAAGATAGCACTGCGCGGAGGCGGCGCAAGAAAGTCACAATCCAGCGACCAGAGGTAAACATTCAACATTTTGGCATATAATGGAAATTTTTAGAAAAATAGTTGAAAATATACTGACTTTTTTGGTTATAAAGTTGTGATTCCACAGAGAATCGAAGGTGTTAATTAGAAATGGTCAATTAAAGCAAAAAGAGAGGCTGAATTGGTTAAAAATGCATGTATGAAGGATGCTTGCATCTCTCTGGCCTTTCAGCATGAGTTGTGACTTTAGATTATAGGGCTTAGATAAGCAAAGAGGAGAGAGAGAGAGAGAGAGAGAGAGAAAGAGAGAGAGATTGGAGGCTACAATAGATAGACTAGTAGCCCTACAGAAGATACACCCAAGTCTTAACCCTTTGAACCTGCAGATTTTTCTCCTTATATGGAGAAAAAATAGTCTTTGCAGATGTAAGTAAATTAAATACCCCTCTAGGACCTTTAGGGGGAGCAGAGTTCTGCACACACCTTGATTTCAGAGTTTGAGCCTCCAGAAGTGTGAGAGAATAAAATCTGTTGTTTTAAGCCGCCACGTTTATTTTTTATATGCTGGGGTAGATGTTCTACACACATGGTATTCTGGGCATCCTTCTCTTTACCCAACCAATTCAAGTATACCTGACAGTACTACCAGCACTTTGGAGAAAAGTGTGTTTTTATGTATCCTTTTGCTTTGAAATAAAAGAAAAAGTTCAATGCCTAGATGTTTGCTTTGTCGGAGACAGAAGGAAAACCATGGAAACAAGAAGTTGGCCTCGAGCTGGCCCTGTCGAAGGATCTCCGTAGAGAAAGATACAGTAGTCAGACGCATCAAGGGTGTGTTCGATAACAGCTCACGTAGTCCTTTAAGGGTCTTTAGTGATAAAGTAGGACATGCAGTATGAAGACTGGCATTCTTTTCACTCACTGAAGTTCTAATGACATTGTGAAGTCACTTGGGCCTGGCTGAGCTGTGGCAGGTGAATGGCAGGAACTATGAATCTCAGTGGGCGAAGGAGGACAGTCACCCTAGGAGCGTATGGTGACGCTCCTAGGCTCTGACTTGGTCTCAAACATGCGTGAAAAGCCTCTGGGATTTCACAGATACTTGCAAGTAAGTTTATAGAGAAACAGGCAAAAGGCAATTAAAAATCACAAAATTATACTGTTCATGTGACAACATACAAAATCTAAAAGGCCCAGGGAATTTGGATTACAGCTTTTTAAAAATTTAATTCTTATAATGTCTCTTCTGAGAGAGATGTAATTATGGTAAACCGGTCTCTGAATACCAAATGCAATTTGTTGACAATACAATTAGCAATGGGCTTCATCATCACTTAACTTAATCCTTTATTTAAATAGATTTTTACTATCCCTTGCCCACCAGAGGGCACACGTCACCTGTGGTATTTACACTTCTGGCTTCTGGTTCTATTTTATATTATACAGCCAGTCCTACATAATATAAAATAGGGCATTTGGATTCCATCATGATATTCTATATATTAAGGTAATTTTTATTATATAAGAAACAACATAACAGCATTAACAGGAAAAATAATTATGCCAGATGTAGATACTTGACATCTTTACGTACGGTTAAAAGATTGTGGAAACCTTAAAAATAAACTTAAAAATAATAAATATGAATCTTCTCGATTTCTAGAATCATATGATTCTTCTATCTCATTTTTTGTTATGCAGTGCAAGTTTATGTCTAAATCCACAATTTCTAAATGTAGAACAACATTTTTAACAACACCTAAATGCCTTTCCTGCCCTCTCTAATTCATTGCTCTTGAAAAGCTGTTTTTATCGAGTAAACACCTTAAAACAATGAATGATTTGTAGGTAACCAAGCATTTATAAAAACAAACAAACAAATAAACAAAACCGCACAGTGTCAAAACTCACCTTTTACTATATTTTCAGTCTTTGAAAATGAGATGCTGATGGTGTTTGCCCCCCAACGCTGAACATTGTTGACAACTGAGTGGCTGTATCTCCATCTGCTGAATGGCTGATAGCGAATAGAAACATAAGCACAAAAGTGCTGGATGGATTAGTATCCACAAAAACTTCAGAAGAAAGCTACAGAGATGTGAAGAATTAGTTATGTTTTCTAGTGTATTTAATTTTTATAAAAAGACAACTTATTTGTTCAGAAGCCACCATTTTTTTCTTTTGAAAAATACTGCCTCAGATCATTTCTACTGCAAATACAAGGGACTCTGTTTCTGAAAACAACTTGCAAATGGTTTGGGACTATTTTCTGTTCTCTTTACTGTACATTTTAAATAAATTAGATCTCCTATACACTCTGTTAACACCAATGAATTATTCAAGTGCAGGTTATTTTGAGATGGGGTGGGGTCTTGGTAAATGTACAATCAGAGGTTTAAGCTGCGACCTGCCACCTCTTGTTGGTTGCATGACCAGCCCTAACATATCAACTATTAACATGCAAATGAGATTTTTTCCCTGGAAAATATGATTAGATTTTGTTTTTAGTTATTTATGAGCACCAATTAATTCACCAAATTCACTTTAAAGTCTTTCTTGCTACTAATTAATAAGAAGTACTATTTATAATATTGCAGGAATCAGAATCACATTAGGGAGGAATTTCAAGTTTTATATAATCAACTTCATCAATTTGATTTCTCTAGAAATAATATGCCAAAATAAAATCAGAAATGCAAAGAATATGTAATATACAGGAATTGTTTCATTAATGGTAAAGAAAAAGGAATAGAAACAGGTGCAGGGGGATAATTCTGACAACTGTGAAATGAGAGAGAGAGAGGTTGACTGGGTTAGAAGGGCTTTAGGCTTAGGGGAGCCAAGAAGAAAGTCTTGGCTAATTCTCTAGGAAGCCTGAAACCAAAGACCACTCAGTGTAAGAATCTGGTGTTAGGTGGAAACCCCCATTGCCATGCTCTGAATGAAAATTAATATCCATGCAAATATTAACTAAAACAAAACATATAGTTTTCTAATATTATTATCAGGAAAAGTAGATATCAGACAATAGTTAGCATTACAGGAGGAAAAGGTATATTATATAAAGCTAAAGAGATTATATCACCAGAAAGATAACACAATTTTAAATTTTAAATATATAGTTACCAGCACAGCTTAAAGATGTTTCAAAATGAAAGAACTAAAAGTAAAATAGAAAAATTTCCAATCTTGGTGACAGACTTTAACATGTCTTTCTCAATAATCTTTCTGATAGAAAGAACAACGGAAATTAGGAGGATACTGTAGATCTAAAATACAATTTTAAGAAAACTTAATCAATTGGCATTTCAATATCTTTTTACCCTGTTAAGACAGAATGCATTTTTCATGTACATTTGGGGTATTTACCTCAATACAAAACGGTGGTAAAACATAGTTCCAAAAAAAAAAAAAGTCCATCCTTACATACTACAGCGGTATAAATAAGCTAGAAATCAAAATAACAAAATAATACAGGACTGTAAGGATTATACCCTTGGTCGAGATAGAGTAACAGAGATGAGGTTTAACATTGCTCCTGAAACAACCAAAAATCTAGACCAAATCTATGCAAGAACAGTTTTCAAAACAGGGCTCCTCAGGAAATGAAAGATGATGTCACTAAATAAAAAGGAAGCCAATGAGGTGAACCTTAAAATTGCCTTGTTTACCACATGGAGAGGGTTCCAGTCTGCACTGCAGAACTGGGGAACTCAGGGAGAGCCTAGTGGGCTCCCCGAGTTTAGGATGAGACCTAAGAGTCATGGAAGGCCAGGGAGGTAGGCTAACAGAGAGAGGAGAGCAGCACACAGAGAAAATTCCAAAGATTCTGAAGATTCCCTTGAGCATCCTTCAAAATACTAATCAGTATATGTGTGAGTTCACTAACTAAAGCTGAGGAAAGAACTACACCAAATAATTACAGGGAACTGTACCCAGGGCTCACACAGGGGCAGGATGAAACACCTCATAATTCATGGAACATTGGGCAGCATACCCAGAAAGACCTTGCCCAACTGGTGGAAAATAAGCATCCCCAGATTAAACACTGTGATTGAGACAAATTTCAAAAGCAAATACTGAAGGAATAAGCTTAACTTTTTGAGTCACTTAACTGCATCCCAGAACAAAGCTAAAGAATAGATGATGATGATAGATAGATAGATGATAAACAGGTGATATATAGCTATATATACATATTTGAGTATGAAATATATACAGGTACTGACAAAAGTAGGTTTATAGTTATTCATGTGTAAAATAATACAATAATTCATAATAATGCAAAAATAAACTCTCTCCCGAATTCCCAACTATAAACCCACTATTACCACACCCTGCATTTGAAGGTGAACACCCCCTATATGAAAAAATGTTCAACATCACTAATTATCAGAGAAATGCAAATTAAAATCACAATGATATATCACCTCACGCCTGTCAGAATGGCTACCATCAAGAAATCAGCAAATAAGTGCTGGCGAGGATGTGGAGACAAGGAAAACTTAGTGCATAGTTGGTGGGAATGCAGATCGGTGCAGCCACTGTGGAAAACAGTATGGCATTTCTTCAAAAAATTAATAATAGAACTGCCTTTTGATCCAGTGATTCCACTTCTGGGAATATATTCTAAGAACCTTTCAATAATTTTTAAGAATCAAAGTAGTCTGAATAGCAAAAAAAATAATTGAGAACTAGTAGGTTAATATCTATGTAGTTCAAGAGGCTGAAATGATGTCCGTGAACCCTGGCTAGGTTCTGCCTTTAAGAAGCAGAGCTGCTTCACTCTCGTATTTTGCATTCACTTTGGTCTTCTTTCTTTTTAAAGTAGAATAAAAGCTTCAGCTGTATAAACAGGTTCCACGGGAAGTATGGTGTCTCTGATAAAGCTAGAGCTTTGAAAGTCTTATTTGTGGTAGGAGTTTGACAGTTACATTTGGGATGAAAGAACCTTGAGAAAAGGTAAAAATCAGGAGATATGCTATAGGCTGCTTAGTCCAGTTTTCCATCTGCCTAATTAGTTTTCTTATTTTGAGGTTTTGATCTTAAATAAAGAATTCATGTTTAAATACAGCTAATGTTAGTGCTTTACTTTTCACGATAACTTTTATTAGCCTTTAATAAACTCCACCTTGACACTTAGTCTGATAACCACTTGCACAGCTTTTCTTCATTAGAAGAGGAAGTAGCACATCATCACATAAAATATTAGCAATAGCTTTCTCTGGGAGAGAGCGAGTGCTCAAGGTTAATGTTTCTACCCAGCAGTACACTGCACTATAAAGAACACTGTGTCATTTTTATGCATATATATCATGAAGGAGTGTTTATAATTTCTGTTTGCATAAAATAAAACCTGAAAAACCTCCAGGAAAAGAATACTTGGAACATTTAGCATATTCAAAATAAAGTAAATATGACTTTCTAGGATAAGAAATAACAAATTTAGGAATTGTCAATAGTTTTTATCAAAATGTTTGTTTAGTTCCTCAAATGCTCTCTTCTATTCAAATCTAATCATATTTATAGAAGCCAGCGACTGATGAATAAGCATGAGACACACAGAGAATGGCCTTGACCTAGTGGACTGTTATTAATTAGTTTGATTTGGCTAAACACCATCACCATCAACTAAATTAATGTCAATAATAAATTCAGAGGAAGAAATGAGCAGATGGGAAGCCACCATATGCTCATGCCACACTCTTAATTGATAATAATTAAGTAATTATGGAATATGAGAAATTTTAATTCAAATGTCTATGGCATTTGACATGCCTGCTTATAAAACCACATCATTTATAATGGATATTGTTTCATTTGGCCCCTGAATTAGCTAGAAGTATAAAATGCTAAGGAAAGAAATCACTCCAGTGTTATCTCACCCATCCTCAATCAACAAACACGTTTATTAAACATTTTTTAATAAGCAGGCTCACTGGGCAAAAAAGGAATTAGTAAACATAAATTTTACCTGTATTTTCATATTCTTTGTCACAAGACAACAGGGTATGCTCACTGTCATGGGGCTTTATCTCTCGAGAAGCTGTGGATGGTGATGGGCGTGATGTTAACAACAACTCTCAGAATAAGGCTTGATTTCTTTTGGTTCTCAGTTCTTATTTGTCGTTCTAGCAGGGAAGCCTAGGGATGAGGCTGGGTTTCAAACACCACTTGCTCTCAAGCAAGACATGAACAACAGGTTCTGACAAGAGAGTTAGGCTTGTTTTATTTCTCCAACCTACTCTTCTATCATTAGATGTACATTAGAAAACTCTTTACCTTTGATTTATTCATCCTAGAGGTCAATGATTAAATATATGAGCCTATTTCTTCTTTCAGCTAGACTCCTTCTTTTCATGAATAACAAATGAAAAAAGAAGCCACTCAGCAACTAAGAATTGCAGTGATCCTTAAAATATATATTTTACTAGTATCTTACTTTATTATCAAAGTACTTGCCTTGCATAAACTGATTTGACATTGATCTTTCTTAACCATTTTACAGTGAGATAATGAACTAGATTAGAATTTAGAGAAATTTCTATTCAGATGTGGTATTGATTCTTCAGACTACCCGAAGTGAGTTTCTAGGACTAGAAAAAAACTGATTAAACATCTACTATCAAGAAATACAAATATTTATCCTCATTAAAGCAGGTAAATAAACTATATTTTCAATACCACAAGATGTGCCTTTGAGGCATAAAAAAGTGATTAGCCTCTCTCACTTGAATTTCATCTTGTCCTTCAGCAGGTGAATGAATAAATCAACTATGGCATAAGCAGACAATGAAATAGAATTCAGCATTAAAAAAAATAAGTTATTGAGCCATGAAAAGACATAAAGGATCCTTAAATGCATATTACTAAGTGAAGGAAGGCCATCTGAAAAGGTTATATAAGGGAGGACCAAAAAACAAATGAACAAACCCAGAATTACCTCCTGAAAGGTAGGCCCATTGTGGTACAGACTTCCCCCACTAAATGAATGTTCCCAGAACCCGTGTGTATCAGTGTACCAGCTGGTGTTATTCTAAAAGGCTGTGTTCTGCTTCAGTGAATTTTTTTTAAGATTCTTTCAAAGCATTTGCCCCTTTCATGGTGGGTGATTTACGAGCTCACCTGCCCGCAATGCGCTGAGTGTTCAGCAGTTTTTGACCAAAAACAGCATGACCCCTGTGCCCCACCCCCCATTCACATGATCTCAGCAGAAGTGACGTGTTTTTTTTTGTTTCCCCAGATGAAAAATGCCCTCAAATGGAAATATCTTACTGATGTGGAAGAGGTAAAACAAAAAATGGCAGAAGCACTAAAAGGCAACAAAATCCATGAGTTCAAAAACTGTTTTGAGTTGTGGAAAAAAGTCTCGATAGGTGCATTGTATCACATGGTGAATACTTTGAAGGTGATTGAAGTTTAAACATGAAAGAATAAATACACATTTTTTAATTAAAAAATTCCAGTTTTGGGGGTTCCCCCTTGTATACTGTTTGATTCCAATTATAGGACATTCTGGAAAAGGCTAAACTATGGAGACAGTAAAGAGAATAGCAGTTGCCAGGGTTTTGGGGAAAGGAAGAAATGAGCAGGGGGAGCACAGAGGGTTTTGGAGGCATTGAAACTGCCCTGTGTGACACCATAATGGTGGATCCACGCCATTAGACGTTTGTCTAAATCCATAAAATATATGCTAAGAATGAACCCTAATGTAAACTATGAACTTGGGGTGACTATGACATGTCAAAGTAGATCCATCAATTGTAACAAGTGTTCCACTCCGAGGGTGGGGGGGATGTTGACAGTGGAGGAGGCTCTGCATGTATGAGGGCAGAATGTAAGGTTAAAAAAATTTCTGTATCTTTGCCTCAATTTTGCTGTAAATCTAAAACTTCTCTAAAAACATAGTCTTTATTTTAAGAAAAACAAAAGAGTTGAGGTCTGGAATTTAAATAAATATGTTTAAAACCACAGCTTTCAAAAATAAAGATTAGAAACCATATTGGCAAGTATAAATAAAATGAAAATGTTATAGATAATATAAGAGAATTAGCCCAAAAACTTAAAATGGATTAAATGTTAATTTAAGAATTAAATTTTACGTTACAGCATATCAGATTGTCTATATCAATTTGTCTTTCCTTGCATTATGAATCGTTGGCCATTTTTGTTAATATCTCAATCTTGCCCTTTTGCATAATTCCTGCCATCCTACACCCAGCAACTTATGGTCATGTCTGGGTCATTCTGTTTTTTACTTATGTGAAATTATCTGCCATTAATATCCACTTTATATATTACATTCTAAGGCCCCAAAGAGATACTGACAGGTAAGAGTACATAGTTTAGAATACATATACTAAGCCAGACCCTGTTTTTAAAAATCTTCAATGTCCATTGGTATACTCTCAGCCTAGCTTGGTATTTATTACATTTCTTTAATAAATTAGTTGTTTTTATTGGGAAAAATGCAAGCATGCTTTTCCTAATAATGATATTTATATCTCAGTCATGTTTGGTTTCTTAATTATATAAAATAAAGGCACCTTGAAATGTGTTAAATTTTATAGTGAAGGAAGGTAATTCTAAAGCAAATATCCTAAATATTGAATTGTATAGATAAAAATAATACTGTAAGGGGAACATCCTATTTACATGTATTCAAGAGAATACATATAATGCAGATGATATACTTACTAAGTTTAAACGTCTCATTTAAGATACCACCTCATGCATGTAGAATGGCTATCATCAGTAAGATAAGAAATAACAAGTGTTGAAAAGGAATGAAGAAATTTCTCATATGCTGTTGGTGGGAATGTATATTGGTGCAGTTATTATGAAAAATATTATGGATGTTTCTCAAAATTTAAGAATAGAACTACTATATGACCCAACAATACTTTTTCTGGGTTGCACCTGCCCAGTAAATGTGAAAACACTTACTCATAAAGATATATGCACTCATGTTCATTGCAGCATTATGCACAATATCCATGACATGAAAACAACCTATGTCTCCTTCCACTGATGACTGGATAGAGAAGATATGGTACACACATAAACAATAGGATACTACTCAGTCACTAAAAAAAATGAAATATTGCCATTGCCGTTTTCAATAACATAGATGGATCTTGAGAGTATCATGCTATGTGAAAATAGTCACACAGACCAAAAAAAAGGACCATATGATATCACTCATATGTGGGATATAAAACAAAAAGCAACAAATGAACAACTGAAACAAACAAACTCATATACAGACAACAGAATGGTGGTTACCAAAGGGGAAGGAGGGTTGGGAGGAGGACGTAGAGGGTCAAAGAGTCAAATATATGCTGACAGAAAGAAATTAGATTTTGGTAATCAGGCAGGTGTGCTCAACTACATTGGGGAGGATAAGATTTTTTTCTGGTCAGGACTTTTAACTATTTGAGGCAGACCCACATGAAGGAGAACAATCTGCTTTATTCATTCTACCAATTTAAATGTTAATCTCACCCAAACACGCCTTCACAGAAGCATCCTGAATAATCTCAGACCAAATACCTGGGTACTCTGTGACACAAACAAGTTGAAACATAAAATTAACCATCATATCTAGTTATTAAACACAATACACCAAGTAAAAGCAAATGATAGCACCATCTCTTTCCCAACTCAACCATTTTATGTACCCACCAATCATTTCTCTCACCCCTTGTTTCTATAATAGGACATTAGTTTAATAGTTCACACAATAAAAAACACAACATACACAGTGTTATTAATGTTAGTTGGACAAACATCTGATTATTCTGCTCCCTTACCAATTCTCTTGTTTGAAAAAAATCAGTAGGGTTGAATTGTGTGTCAGGATACCATGCAGACAAGGACCTCCTCTTCTGATCTTCTCAAAGTTTCCTATCAGAAACACAGGTAAGTTTCTAGCAGTTTCAGTTATTCTAATGCCTTTTGGAAAATAGGTCAATAAATGTATTAATTCAACAACAAAATATTTATTTATTACTCATGATGCTCCAGACATTAAACTATACACAGAAAGAAAAGATCTGAGTTCTCGAACCTTAAAGTATAATAGTAGAGGAAGATAAAAAATATGCAAAGAAATACAAATTTTTAAGATTACTAAGAAAAGAAAAACAATGAAGTGATAAAGAATAATAAAGGTTTAATTAGAGGGGAAAATAATAAGGGTACTATGAAAAAATCACTTTCTACTTGAGCCTAAAGAGAAAGAGATCAAGAAATATTACAAAAGAAAAAATGAAAATGTTAGAGCCTACGTAGAATTTTTTCAAAAGGATCATCAACATATTTAATTAGTAAATGTATAACAACCTTCCTTAAAAAATTAATCTTTATTGTATTTTTCCATTACCATTTAGTTTCCTTATACCTCCCCCACAACAATCACCACACTGTTGTCCATGTCCATGAGTCCTTTTTCAATTCTACTCAATCCCACCACCCCCTAACCTCCCACCACACCCCAGTTGTCATCCTGCTCTCCATCTATGAGTTTGTCCCCATTTTTCTTGGTCTAACAACCTTTTAAAATATATTTTATCTTAAATGTTTTAGACAATGAATTCTCTCTTTTAAAAAAATGAGTCCTTTTGTTTCAATTGAGCTTTATTCCTTCCACTGAGACTGAGAAATGTATTTTAATATTACCAAAAATTAACCCACGTATACTTCAAGAACTAGATAAAAACTCCCCTTTTATTATGCTTCATAAACTCAGTGTAGATAACAGTTTATTCCTGGTGGTTTATAGTTTTGTGGGCTTTAAATGGAAACTTCCTTTCCTTTCTTCCATTGTGTGTGTGTATATGTTGTATATTGTGATTGAGTAATGAGTAGAGAAAGGTCCACATTTAATGACCTGTCCATTAGCTTCAAAATATCATTCCCTTTCTTATATGTATCTTTTCATTTAGAGGAAAAAAATGCCTTCTTGTTTCAGAGGAAATGAAATTTATTCTTCATATGATGGAGACTGAATTGACATAAAACATGAATATCAGTAACCATTGTATGGGACATTTATTTATTATAATTTTGTTATTTCAAATAGCAAATAGGAAAGAGTGTTAGCATAATTATAGAACGTGAGACAAAGCAGGCAATAACCTTCAGGAAGCAATACTAGTTAATATCCAATATTACTCAACTTTTTAAAATTAAAACAAAATTAAGGAGTTAACTCATTATAACATACAGCAAGAAAAAGTGTATTAATAAATTTTTTGTTACAAGTAGCAATGACCAGGTGAAATTTATTTAAGGAAAAAAGCGTTCAGGATACAAGTCTCAAATTACTTAAACATGATTATATATCCTATCTCCAATCTTTCTAAACTGCATCCCTAAAGTTGGCTCTATTCTCAGGCCTACGTATTTACAAAATAATTGTCACAGTTTTTATCTTCTAAATCTTCATATTTATTTAGTTATTTTTATTGTTCTATTACGGTTGTCCCAGTTTCCCATCACTACATCTTCTTCTCCACTCACCGAGTAGGAGAAAATCTTCTTCCCCCAATAGCTCAAGAAAAACCCCTGGAACTGAATTTCATTAACTTGATTGGCCCACTTGGTCCATGTCTTTCACCTGTCACACTATCATGGTCAGGATAGACAGCACTGAATAATTAACTCCAAGGTCACTGATTCCACAATTAGAACTGGGGATAAAATAAGTTTCATCGGAAGCATTTAGGTTGCTTTCAGCACAACAAAATTAAAGTACTCTGACCAAAATAATACAGAGTGAATTTGGGACTGCTAAACAGAAAATGTGCATTGCCTTTTACAGCCCTGGGTGAAATAGAGTCTTGGAGCATGCACACCACCCCCGTAATACCCCGAGACTCAGGTAAAAAGATTAGTAAGAGCAGTCACTAAAAGAAATGCCTAAACACAGGCATTTTTGGTTCATATCCTGCTTACCTGGATGCTGCCTTGAGAGTAGAACCTTAGGCTGTCTCCTTGAATAAACAAGTAAGGCTTAGGATTCAATGGTAGCTGAGCTAAAACCACAAGGTGTCACTATCATTATATATGTCATCAGCCCCAACCTCCTTGAGAAAGGACACTCACACAATGAGGTTATCTTGTCTTACAGTCGATGTTTGTGTAGTGAGATAGGGTTTTAATGTCATCGTTGTTGGCTATATTCTATGAAATATAAAATCTTGATTTTGAATAGACTGCTCTTGGATGCTTAATTTATTATTGAACATGGGAGTGCCAGGGTAATTTAGAGTAAGATGTTTATATATTTGTACATACACATTTTTAAAATATCAGCAAAAAAACTAAGGTGATCTAAACCAAGCACATTTTGGGATATTCACTCTACTAGGGGATAGTTTTGGTGCGTGCACAAAGTGTGCCCCCAAAATACATTGTTTCTGTCTTTAAGGAACTCTCATTCTAACAGTAATGGTAAGATTGTTCTAATAATAATGGCAGTCACTGAGTGCTTCATAAACTCTTAGTAACTTACCCTACAGTAACTGAATTAATCATCATACCAAGTCTGAATTCTAAGCACAGCTATCTTCATTTTAACGAATGGGGATGCAGTACCATAAACAAATTGAGTTGATAATGGGGCAGATTTAAATTCGGGGGCCCTGATTTTAAACACAATTATCTTAACTATTCTGTGATACTCTATAGTCTGCTTGGAACAAAACAGAAATGTAACATCAGTCTAGAGAAAAGAAAGACTTGTAATATATGTGTTTAAGTAGGAATAATAAGTGTCAAAGCAAATGTATGATTTTAGCAAGGATAATTCAGGTCATGAGTCCCTCTAAGTTTGGAGAGTGAAGGCATAGTTTTCTCTTTGTGATAATTCTAGCATGGCTTGTTGTTCTCATTAGTTTTCGTGTCCTCAGATGAACTCTCATTGTGCCTTCAATATATTATAATAACTTGTTTATAAGTTTCATATTCTCCATTAGACAATAACTTATCCATGAGCAAAACTCTAGTCTCTTCCATGATTGAATGGTTAGCATTTAGCTGTATAAATATGAAATAAATATTTATGGATAAGTGAATTCATAAAAAGAATATTTCAAAACATTAGAACAAAATAATTCTAGTTAAAATTATTAAGGACCATTTATTATCATTGCTATATTTCATCTAATTTTGTGAATATATCACAATTATTTATTCAGTATAAATTGATGGAATCTGGATATTATTAATATTTCTCCCTTGAACATTGTAGTACATTTCTTCTGACAATCACATGTATACATTCTTGTTGGTATATATCTATTAAATCTTATAATTAAATACTTAATTTTTTGTCGATCTCACTAAAAATACTAGAAAAGTATTTTTTAAGAAATGAATATGCCTTTTGATTAAAAATAAACTTCAAATGCAAAAATCTAACTCAATTTTTACATATACACCTAGGGTCCACAAAACTCCTCAGAGTCACCATGTAAAGAAGCTAACTCACTATTTTTCCTTCCGTTTTAAAACTGAGCTCTTTTCCATACACCATTGTAACAGGGAACAGTACCAGCATTTATACAATTGTCAAAATAAGAAATTTAAGCATTGGTCATTGATGCTTCCATTTCCTTCCTCCCTTATGCAAGCCATAACCAATTCCTATTGAGTTTACATCATAAATACCTTTAAAAATTTTTCACTCCTCTTAATCACCTCCATACCTCTTAACAATAAAGCATTTTTACTGCATTTTTCTAAATAATCTACTCATTTTTTAAAAATCTAGCTCCAGTCTATTCATCCAAAAAAAGATAATGTAGGTAGGAAAATCATTTGAAATGTAAATATGATCGTGTTATAAGCATACATACAAATACATACACTTTAAATGCCTTTCTCTCTTTCTTTACCCAAAAACTCTTAGCAGAGTCAACAAAACCCTATGTAATTTCACCTCTTTTTTCTCCTTTCTTCTACAGACTCCTCTCTCACCTCTTTCTCCCCAAGACACTTTGAGCTTCTTTCATTGCATGACACCTACCCTGCTCCCTTTGGTGAAAGGGGTACTTGCTCCTTTTCATTCCTGGAAGGCACTTTTCCAGTTTACTCCTAAAGTTGATGGTTGCTTACTGCTATAGTTTCAACTGAGGAGCATCTGCACAGGGATATTTTCCTGACAATATATTATGTCATAATGTAACAGAGTATAGAGCATGGAACCCCTGATAATAGGGGAACAACCCCCACAGTCCTGCCTAGAGGCAGGATTGGAGCAGAGAGGGGTGCACACAGAGCCGACGATATAGTGTTTAAGACACATTGCATAACGAAAGGCAAGTTAATAGCCATGCCTTACTGAAGGGAAGACGGCTGCCTCCAGAAAACTGTGTTCATGACTGTGAGAATGGTGCACAGAGACTTGTGACATAGCTGAGGTAGGGGTATGCCCACCCTGGATGGCCCTGTGTCATTGGGAATTCCTGCCACAACTACAGATGGCAGCCAACAAATGGTAAAAGACACTGGGGAACTGACAAAAATTGCAGTCACTAACCTACCATAGGAAGGGCCAGATACCAGATTACATAGAAAGTTTCCGGCTGATCATTCAAATTCAGGTGGGCTGAAGTTTGGGGAAAGCCATAAGGTCTGCAAAAAGAAAAAACCGAGAGAGAAAGAGAAAGCCACAAGGTTTGTAGAGAAAGGAAGAGAGAAAGACAGAGGGAGAGCGCCACAAGGTCTGCAGGGAGAAAAAGAAAAAAAAAAATGAGAGAGAAAGCCACCAGGTCCGCAGTGAGAGAGGAGGGCTGCCGGGGGAAAATGGTGGCCAAGCTAGTGGAACTGCAGGGCCCGCCTGCTCCCCCAAGCTTATGCTTGGGGCTGAACTGTAACTGGGAATGCTGAATTGCAGACTTTGGCTTTTTTGAAGGACATACAGAGAAGTCACTTTTCTAGGATGCGTGCTTTCCTGGACGCCACCATAATCCAGTTTTAACATGGCACATGTTTTCCCGAGCCACTACATGGAGGCTGAGAATAGCATGCCCCAAATCCTGAAGGAGAGAGCTGCTGTGAGAGGATGGTGACTCTAAAACCCACAAGTGCATATTCCAAAAAGGATAGAAATCTGACTGCGTGACCAGCTGAAGGACAGAGAAGGAGATGGGGAACTTCTGGGTATAATTTTTGCTTGTAGCCCTTTGGGTAGCATGGGAAGCTATAGGTCTCCTGGGAGAGAAGGGCTCTGAGCAGAACTGCTCTTAGCCCCATCAAGGTTGGAACCCTGTTAACAAAGACCTCTTTCCTTCAACACTAATTGTTGGGTTATATGTAAAGGTGGCTGAGCCCTGGTTTACTCAGTAACAGTTTTGGTGACCCAGATGGGGCTAACAAAACCTCTAGTTGTGTCCCAGCCACTTGGAGCATATCGACCTTTGAAACATGGCTGTGGGGACTTCCCAGTCTCAAGGAATTGCCCTGCACCCCAGCTCAAGGTGCCAGTCTCCAAAACCACCAGAATAAAAGAAAATAGGTTTTGAAAAAAAGGAAACCCCAGGTCTGTGAGCTGAGCCCGCACTCATATTGGGGGTTGGACACTGGGTTGCATAGGCATGCCACTTTGGGTCAGTCACATAAGCTCTCCACAATGGAAAAGGAGGCATGTAAGCATGCTGCCATCTTGAATGTGCCACGTAACTGCTCTGCCACATTGAATGTGGCATGTAAGTGCTCTGCCACCTTGGATGTGGCACATAAGTGTCCTACCATCTTGAATCCAGGCAACGTGGTAGGCTATGAGCACTATTCAAGTTATGTGCTACATGGGCACTGCACCAGTCAGGTTCTCTGTGCAACTGGTTTCTAATAGGATTGGCTCTGGTCCTGAAGGCCATAAACTGGTGCCCAATAGGGACAGCCCTGGTTCTAAGGGCCATAGCCTGGGGTCCAAGGGTGATCATCTGATTTCTGCAGACCATAAACTGGCATGCAAGAAAAACCATTCAAGCTTGCAGCTGGGGTCCAAGGTTGACCATTTAAGCTCTGTACGTCATAATCCAGCATCCAAAGGAGACCACTCTGGGAACCATGAAGAGGGCTCTGAGCAAGAACTGTCTAAGCTTAAGGGAGCCACTTAGGGAACAGGTCTGAAAAAAAGACAGACTCTAAAAGGAGTGAAAATCACCCTAGCCTTCGGAGGCCGCTACTCAGAGGTCATTGTTTAGTCCTCTAACTCCACATGTGGGTGCAGGAAGACCACGAGGTTAAGAGTAGATAGGGATCATCAGAGTTCTGAGAAGTCACGGTTTAAGGACCACAGTCTGCAATACAGGTCAACAATAAACAAAACCCCAAAGTCTGCTTGTAAAATAAAATTGTGAATTCAAGTTTTGATTTTGTGTTCCCAAGTTGCTTGGATTTCTCTGTTCACTGTCTTGGACCTACACTACTTCTGATCCAATAGGGATTATCGTGTGTTGACTCCTAGGGGAAACTCTATGAATAAAATTTCAGTGGACTAAAATAGGTACAACCGTTCTCCAATAAATAAAAAGAAATTGAATTTCTATTACAACACGGTGAGGTCTATATATAGTTTATGGGAAAAAATGGCCCATATATGGTTCTCTAAACTCTAATACCATCATGAAGTTAAAGCTGTATTGCCTATGGTTTGAGAAGCAGGACAAGATCTTATAAGCCCAGGAATTCAGGTAATTGCACAATAAGGTGTTTGCAAGGTCTAAGCTTCAGAAAGCTGCAGAATGTCCCTGCAAATCCAGGGACTTTTAGTGGAAAATCAACATCCATGGTAAAATCTTACTCCCTAAGGTTCTAGTGTATCCCATCCTCAAACACTTATATGAAGGGACCCATTCTGGAGGGAATGCTTTAATGAACTTCATTAGACCACATTTGAAAGACCCTTTTTAAAAGAACTGTTCAGAAAAATCACCCAAGCCTGTCAAATACGTGCCAAAAACAATCCTAAGACAAAGCATGCCCCAACTAAAAGCCAGTACAATAAAAAAGATCGTGTCCGTTTAAGGACTGGCTAGTGGACTTCACACAAATTTCGTTAGTCTTTGAGGACACTTTTTCTGAATAGTTAAAGGCATACCCCACTAGAACTAACAAGGCAACTAAGGTGGCAAAATTTACTTAAAAAAATAATTCCTAGGTTTGGACTTCCACACAACATTCAGAGTAACAATGGACTATTGTTCACTTCAGAAATCTTCCAAAAGTTTGGACAGGTACCACAAATACAATGGAAATTATACACATCTTAAAGACATCAATCTAAAAAAACAAAAACAAAAACAAAACACCTAAGAAAATAAATCACGCAATAAAAAAACTAAAACAAAAAACCCCAAAACAAACAAACAAACAAAAACCTCTGGCCAAAACATGCCAGAAAACACATTTAAAATGGTACCAGACACTTGCCATTGCTTTACTCTGAATTAGAATGGCACCCAAAAGTGGACTTAAATTAAACCCTTTTTAAATAGTTTATGGAAGACTCCTCCAAATCTGTGGTTTAGAAACTCTCCCTTTAAATTTGAAGCCCAAGACAAAAAGTAAGCAATACATATAACATTAAAGGCACACACTAACCATTTTGCATGTTTTTCCATTGCAGGTTCACCTGCCCATCTGACAAGTCCCTGCACCTGTTCCAACCATGGAACCAAGTCTTACCAAAGACCTGGAAAACTCAAGAGTCTGAACAGCAGCTAGCCAAATAACGGACTGGTCCCTATGACATCCTGTTGACAATGCATCCTCCCCCAAAGCCAATGGGAATGAAGCCCTAAATCCACCACACACAAATAAAATGGGCACCACCTAAGAAGGACGTGGATCTCCCTGCTGTAGTTAAAGCTGAAAGGAAAAGCTGGACCTGTGCGCTTGAAGAAAATTTGAAATTCCTCTTCCAGAAGAAGGACAGTGACCCCCAACACAGGGTAACAATATTTCTTTTTTACTTTCTTCACATATTTGGAAAGGTAGGAAATTTTAGCTGCCAGATACTGAATTTAAATATACTCCTATCCGACGTAAAAAAAAAAAAGAAAATTAAAAGTGAAATATAGTTAAATTTGAAGAACCAAATATATATATAAAGTTTGTAAATGTTGCAAAAATATATATAAAATGTTATAAAGGCTATAAAAGTTTGTGAAAGTTTTAAACCTAAAATAAAGGAAACCTCAAACTCTTGAGTGTAGTTATTCTTTGCTTGCCTTGTTCTAAACTTGCTTTCTAATCTTACGTGGATACAGTTGAAACATTGCTGTTTTGATACATCAGAAATCCTCTGTCTCTGCTTTTTGGCCAGTAAAAGCTAGGAAAGGTCACCTGTGAAACCAGTTGAAAAAAAATAACTTTGCCATATAAAACCTAGAAAGGGTCAGGTAATGCCAGTGAAATCTGGCCTGGAGCAAAAAGGCATGTCTCAGCCAGAAGACTGGAAAATAAAAGGGCATGTCTCTGCAAAAAAAAAAAAAAAAAAGAGTAGATGCAGTCGTAGACAAAAAACTGCTTCTACCATTAAAGCTTGGTGCCATGAAATGCTGGTTGGTATACCAGCCATGTGGTGAAAGGGCATGTCTCTGTAAAAAAAAAAAAAAGAAAGAAAGAAAACCAAAAAAGCACACAAAAAAAAACAGCAAAAAAGCTGGCAGGCAAAAAAGTGCCTCTACCAGTAAGGCTTTGGACCATGTAGGACCTAGGAAATGTCACCTATATGACCTATTAGTGGAACTGGTGGGAAATCAAACAAAAGTTAAAAGTAGCTGTAGTCCTTTTTCTTCTTTTGGAACTTTGTTTTTACTTTGGTTTTTGCTTTGTTTCTGTTCAGGAAGAAAATTAAGTTCTCCCAGAGAAAGTTAAAACTTCATACTATATAAAAATAAATAAAAAATATAAAACATAAAAAGGCAGTTTTAGTAAATATTAAAAGGACAAGAATTTTCCTTCATGCTTTGTATTTTTCTCTCTACCTAAACCCTTCAGAAATTGCTATTCTGAAGAAATAAGTAATAACATAAGGTTTCTTTACATAAAACTAATAAAACCGGCTGCCAGTGGCGGTTTTGTTAACCAAACTTTGACTGGAATGTCGTGCCTGAAGAGGGCATGACTTAACTCTAGTTGTTACCAGAAAGCCTTAAGAAACTAGAACTGATTTTCAAAGCTAGTAAAAGCGCACTGAATAAAAGACCTAGTACTTTTGTTGGTTGTGTGATTCATGGCAGTCTTTCCAGGAAAGAAATGAAAGTTGCTTTCCTAAAAAATGGCAAAAGGAATCTTAAAACACAATGAAAACCTCAAAAACTTGAGGGAAGCAGGTGCTGCAGGTGAAGCTGAATGGCAGGTGTGTGGTTTAGCTTCTGTACCCTGAAGGGCAGACTGAAGGGGAAAGCTAAAGGACCTGTTTATAAGTTCCAGCAAAGCAAACTGAAGAATCCTATATAATCAACTGTTGCTCTTCTTGTGTTTATACAAATAAACAGGCAAAAATTAAAACTGAACTTAATATAGTCCCCTTAATAACAATAAAGATAATCTTTAAAAAATCATGGTTCAAAGAAAATCATAATGCCTGCTGGTGGACATTAGCCTAATACAGCTACCTTTCTTCAAAGTTAGTTTCCATTTAGAAGTTAAAACTAGGTTTGTGAAATCATCAAAAATGCTCAGTTTATAAACAAGAAGAATCTGTCAAATGGTCAGTAAAGGCCTTGCAACTGAATGTCTTCCCAAAAGACAGTCTTGCAGACTCAGAGACTGGTTTGTAGGTTGTGTGAATTAACATATGTGTTCTTCCCTCTTTTTTCATAGGGCGTAAGCCTATGATCTCATTACCTAAGTAATTGTTTACACAACATAGGCCTCCCTTAAAAAGCTCTTCTGCATCACCACCTCCTAAGACTCAGCAATGTGGCTGAACTAAATAATTTGGCTAATAAAGTATGGGGCTACCCGTGCACTTTGCTCTAAAACTGTTTTCATTTTCTGCCCTAAGGCTTGGACAAAAAGAGCCCAAAGGTGTTAAGGGGGCGGCTATCCTAGAATATTCCCCTCAGCCCAAACTAAGTATAGTAGGCAAAAGGGCTTTGAACAGGTGTGACACGCTTTGCATACCTTCCTCCAAGGCAGCTGCTCTTTTCTTAACATGGGACATTGTAGAATTAGTCCCTACATTTGTCATTTAGTGGTTATGATTTTAATTGTGCCTTATAACCCTCTTGTCAAATTCGTTGCCTCTAAAATATGACAAGAATGCCAACTTGTCCATCAGTGCCAACCTTTGGACATCAAGCATGCCACTCTCCAGGGACAGACAACTGACCTGGACTCCGCAAAGTCCTTCCCCTTGTATGACGGCCACCCTCCATCCTATATCCCTACTCTGTTAAGAATCTCTGGACTCAGGAACAGGTAGGACTACAGCCATGGCCAGCAAAAAGGAGCTCCAAAAAATTATAAGACCTCTGCCCACCGCCCTTTGTGAAATTACAAAAGGTCCAGAGTCTAAAAGGGGGATAACAACAGGGTACAGAGCATGGGTCTCCTGATAACAGGAAAACAACCTCCCGATCCTGCCTCCAGGTGCCCACAGAGTGGAAGGTACAGAGTTTAAGGTATATTGCATAACAAAAGGCAGGTTAATAGCCTTGCTTTCCTGAAGGGAAGAAGGCTGTCACCCAGGGCAAATTGTGTATGTGGCTGTGATAACGGGGTGGGGGGTGGGGGTGCAGGGACTAATGACATAGCTCGGTGGAGGGGGCAGATGCCCACCCTGGATGACCCTGTGTCACTGGGAACTCCTGCCCTGACTAAAGGCGGCAGCCAGAAGAGGGTAAAAGACACTGAGGAGCTGACAAAAATGGCAAACACTAATGCACCGTAGGAAGGGCAGATTTAAGATTGCATAGGAAGTTCTGGGAGGAGCATTTCAATTAAGGTAGGCTGAAGATCAAGGAAAGCCACAAGTTCTGCAAAAGACAAAAAAGAGGAAGAGAGAAAAAGGAAGACAAAGCCACAAGGTCTGCGGCGAAAGAAAGGAAGAGAGGGAGAGAGGGAGGGCCATAAGGTGTGCAGGGAGGAAAAGAAAGAGAAAGTCACAAGATCCGCAGCGAGCGAGGAAGTCTGCCTGGAGAAGACGGCAGCAAAGCTAATGGAGCCGTGGGGACCTGCCTACCCACCCAAACTGATGAGAGATGCTTGAAGCTGAACTGTGGCCAGAAATGCCGACTTGCAGACTTCGGCTTTTTGAAGGATGTAGCAGGCAGGTCCAATCCATGGCTTGCGGGTGGCATGCGGCTCAGGAGGGCTATGAGTGTGGCCCAATGCAAAACTGTAAATTTACTTGAAACCTTTTTCTTTTTTTTTTTTTTTTGCGCATCAGTTTTCATGTGTGCGTGTATTTCATGTGCGTGGTCCAAGACAACTCTTCTTCTTCCAGGGTGGTCCAAAGATGCCTAAAGGCTGGACACTCCCGAGGTATGGAGAAGTCACTCTCTTAGGATGTGTGCCTTCCTGGATGCCACCACAATACAGTGAAACATGGCCCATGTTTTCCTGCACCACTACATAGAGGCTGAGAACCGCACACCCCAAGTCCTGAAGGAGAGAGCTGTTGTGAGAGGATGGTGACTCTAAAACCCACAAGTCAATATTCCAAAAAGGATGTGAATCTGTGTGCATGACAAGCTGGCAGACAGAAAAAGAGTTGGGGAACTTCTGGGCATGTTTTTGGCTTATAGCCTTTTGGAAACAAGGGAAGCGCTGGGTCTCATGGGAGAAGAGTGCTCTGAGCGTGAGCGCTCTCAGCCGCGCACTCCGCCCCCTTGGCACCCTGCTCATGAAAACCTGTTACCTTCAACACTAACTGTTGAGGCATATGTAAAGGTGCCAAGTGGCCTGGGTTTGCTCTGCAACAATAGTAAGAGTTATTCAATAACAATTCAGAAGACTTTATTCCAGAACTAACTGTTTATGACAGCAGACTCAAATGTTGGAAAAATTTTAGTTTCAGGTAACAGCTAATAAGCTTAGTACTCAATGTACATAAAAAGCTATTGAACTGAAGGTACGACCCTCTTTGACTCCAGGAGACCATAAGCAGCCCCACCTTTGTGCCTCAGGAGGACTGCAAGCGATCAAGATAGTACCTGAGCCATTGTGCTCCAGGGTGAGACGCCCACCGCCCACGGCCCAGGACACAGATGAAAGAATCCTGCAGCTTTATATCTGATTACTTTTTCCCTGAATTCCAACTCCTTACATACATTTTTCTTCTCCTTATAAATAGGGTCGGTTTAAAATGGAATTTAAGATAGTATGTTAGGGTACAAATGCACTGTCTTCTCAGATCGCCGACCTTCTGAATAAAGCGTCCATAACGATTCAAACCCTGTCTACGCTTATTGGGTCTGGTAGGTGACAGGTAGCATGATGACAGCTCTTCCAGTTTCCTTTAGTGTTTATTATATGACAGATGATGTTTTGACTCTTCAGGTACAGATTATTTTAATCTTCACAATAATCCTATGAAGTAGTCAGTATTCCTCCCCAACACAAAATTAAAAATGTTAGTATATCCCACTACACCCTTGGTTTAACAATGTGCTTTTCAGTACAAAATAATAATTTGTTAAAATGAATATTGTCTATTAGCTGGTTGGTCCTAGTGTGTGCTGAAGTCAAATATATTTGTTTACACATAGAAACTCACTAAGTAAACCACAAGACCCGATATTTTAGCAGTTTCTTCCCAAACCTATTTGTAATTCAAATTACTCCAAAATAGAAGAAAATTGCAAGTACTGGGATACTGTGTGTTAAACTTTAAGCACTTTGTACTGAATTCAAAATTCTGCTGAGAGAATACCAAAGAAAAAAATCACTCAGAGTTGCTAATAAAGAATGTATTTAGTTGTGTTATGCTAATTTAATCTTTGTCTTAACAGCGGGTGGAGGAAGAGGGTGGAAGACCATGGTGACAGCTAACTAAATCCCTGAGGCCTTCGTTGTTTAGGTGAATCTCATTTCTACTGCATATGAATCATTGGGATTTGAGAGAAGGAACAAAGATTTGCTGGGAGCCCTATATCCCGAAGGATTGTCCTGAAGAAAGAAGAAACCTTCATTTCTTTATAGTAAGCGATTAAACAATCCAAATAAAATACAGTCGACCTGGTACTTGGGCTATTTTTAAGTACTGCTTCAGTGCAAATTGAAGTAAAATTTGTTAACAAGTTGAAATAGTTAGAACTGTCAATGTAAGAAATGTCTAAACTTGTAAGAAGTTTTATAGTTTATTTGAGCCAAACTGACAGTTACCAGGAAGTAAAACATCAAGAAACTGAGAAAATACTCCAAAAACTGGCAGTTTTGCCACTTATTATATGCATTAGAATCAAAGTCAGGACTTAAGGGGGTTACATGAAATTCATTGGTGACAGATTAGGATGGTCTGAAAAAGCAAAGCTGGGGAATTTCTGGGATGGGATAACAAGTAAAATAGATAGACACCATACATCTTTTACATTTGCATGTATGGGGTAGTTAACAGTCAATGATTGCCATGATAACAGTAACAACAAGAGAATTTGTTGTCTCTGGGCTGGTGCGTTGGTTACGCAATAAGGGAAGTTACTTTGACATTCCAAAGGTATGTTATAGGTATGTTATCACAGATGCAAAAAGACAGTAGACAGGTTCGGTTGCCTCTTATACTTGCCTTGACTGGGGACCAAATCCGCAACCCTGGCATGCGCCCTGATGTGTAATAGAACTGGCAACCTGTAGCTTTTGTGACTGATGCCCAAACAACTGAGCCACACCAGCCGGGGCAGTTAGAAAGCTTTAATTTCAGACCATGCTGTGTGGTTACTTTGGTCTCCCCTGAGCTTGTCAGGTTTAATATGTGGCCCCCTTCTCATCCACAGATTGAATGGTTAGAGTCTTTATCTTTAATCTTGCATATGAATTATTCTACAATCGTAATTATAGATTATATAATGGCAAACAGCCCTGTTTGTGGGTGTTCTTTGACTGGCCACACTGCTAGACACGGGTTGTAGTAGCACTCTGGACAGTTATTGTTTCTGCTCTTGGCAAACGTAAATATCTAATGGGATAAACACTTTCAGAAGCTTAAAATTTTCCTAAAAAAGTTTAACTTTTGATCTCAGATTCAAATCAATTAAAATATGTTTGAAACAGATATTAAATACCCACCAGGAGCTTCACTCTATGACAATAACAAAAATTTAATTCTTGATTCATTTGGAATTGCTCAATTCCTATAAAAGATGCACGCAAGTTGATTGATTAAATCCATCACTAATTATTTTAATGAAAAAGATGCTGATAAATGAGTTTTCCCCGCAAGTATACCTTAAGTAATTAGAAAGTCACACTGTTAAACTATTGGTCTTAAAAGTAAAAATATTCCTGCAGCACCATGTTTACCACATGCTTTTTTGGTATTATTTTTATTTTTTACAAAGCTGTATAATTAAGTGATATCTATGCTGACAGTGTTTCCTTAAAATATGATAAATAGGTTATAACTTATTATTGAAAATTACACTTTTTTTTAAACTGAAAAAGTTTTTCTTAAAGAAAGTAGTATTGAATCCACAAACAAAAACTTTATGTACTAAGAAATTAAACAAGAACAATTCCAAAGAACTCCACAAAACTATACAGGTAGAGAATTGTGTTAGCACTGAAATTCCTCTAAACAACAGTATTCTGAAGGTTGAGAATAGTTTATTATTTTCAATTATTTTCTTTTTTAGTTCATTTTGGTAAGAATATTTTTTCACAATTAAATGATTTTTAATATTTTTATTAAATCATCCTTTTTTATTGTTCTTCTATTACAGTTGTCCCAACTCTTCTACCCCCACCTGCAGTCAACTCCCATACTGCTGTTCATTATTTTCTAATCTTATCCTATCTCTTCACATTACATCACAACTCTCTTAAGACTGGCTTTTACTTCTACTTTTAAACTTTAGACTACAGCACTAGAACTACTTTACAGTAATAGCGCTCAAATTGCTGATCAGAATGTCTTAGAAATTTTAAAAATACAAATGTGACTCAGCGATATCTTCAGAGATTTTAAACAAATCAGTCTACAGGGAATCATAGGCAAATGTCATAGAATTTCCTCAAATGAGCCTGATGGTCAGCCATACATCTGAGAGGGCCACGAGCTATGCTGCCGTTCCCAGTCTACAGTCCATGTGCCTGACATTCTGAAAAGCCAAAGCTCAAAATGCCAGAATTTGGAGCAAGGAAAGGTTTATTGATTGAGAAGTTGCCAACCAAGAAGATGATGGCTCTAAGCCTCAGATCTAGCTTTGGAAAGTACAGAGTTTATACTTCTTTTATGTTAAAGGAAGGAAAAATGGGAGGGGTTGTTTTTGTAAAAACTCAAGTCCAAGCAGAATTCCTCTAACGTTCACATGTCCGAAACAGTAGCTTTTAGTCTGAAGGCCATGGGAACAACGCAAGCCTAAATAAGATGGAGTGAGAGAGACTGAGCATTTCACTCTGTTATACCTCCATATCATTTTCATATCAGGCATAACACATTAATATTGGCTATGTACAAATCGATTGACCTGGTTTAAAGCCTGGTCAAAACCTAGTCATTCACTAGTAATGACCTTAACTTCCTAGTCAATAATAATCTTCTCTACCATTCTACCTTAGGTAGATACAACTTTAAAAATGTAGTAGCATCTACCTTGGATATCTTGAACATGGTAATGTATTTTCATTTAAACTTGAAAGAAAAGTTTTTTTTAATAATATTTAATATAGATGTTTATATTTAATTTATATATAAATATTACATTTCAAGTGCCCTGCTTTTCATGACTTTGAATATTTCTTGCCAATCCCTTCAAGCCTGCAAAGTTTTTTTTTGAGAAATCATCTGACAGTCTTATGGGAACTTCCCTGTATGTGCTTATGCTACCCTCATTGTTTTGGATCCTTTTTCCTTCTCGTTGTTCTGATTGGTTGTTTTTTGCTTCCTTATGTTCCAAATCATTGATTTGATTATTGGATTCATTCAATCTGCTGTTGCTTCCCTATAAGTTGTTCTTTATTTCAAATAGTGTATTCTTCATTTCTGACTGGATCTTTTTATGCTATTGTTGTCCTCTCTAAGTTCCTTGAGCATCCTTATAACCAGTGTTTTAAACTCTGCATCTGATAGTTTGCTTATCTCCATTTCTTTTAGCTCTTTTTCAGGGGTTTTGTTCTGTTCTTTCATTTGGGTCATGTTTCTTTCTCTCCTTGTTTTGGCAACCTCCCTGTGTTTGTTTCTATGTATTAGGTAGAGTTCCTATGACTTCCTGTCTTGGTAGCATGGCCTAATATAACAGGTGCCCTGTAGAGTCCAGTGCCACAGCCTCCCCTCTCACCCAAGCTGGGTCCTCAAGGCTAGCTACTCAGCCCTCTGTGAGGACTGAGTACACACTCCTCTTTTATTTGAGCATTGGTTGCTGTTGGCAGATGAATCGGAGGGATTTACCCAGGCCAGTCAGCTGCGAGGCTGGCTGTAACCACTGACCACAAACCTCCTCCCTCCGTGGAGGATCAGCTGTGCAGGGCCAGGGTAGTGGTTCTCCAACATGGTCTAGAATGGACTTGTGATATAAGGAGATGGAGTCTGCTGAGAATAGGTCATTTGCTGTGAGGCAGGGCATTTCTTGCAATTACGAAGAAGTCTAAAATACTACAATTAGCCATGAAAACTCTTACCCAGTCCAAGAGCAAAAGATGGTTATATGAATTTTCAAAGAGAAATAGAATATTAGATAACCATTATTTTTAAAAAAGGCTGTAAGTTGTGATCAGGTTTAGAAGCATTTGGCCATGATGATTCCTAAAATCCTAAATTTTGATAGATTCCAAGTAGAATATGTAACAGAACAATTTTATAATAATAATAGTAATATTACTCATAGTCATCTTTTGATTATTCAATGCCAGATATTCTTATGCACTCTTTACACATATTTACTCACTTAAACCTAACTATTATCCTGTATGTTAACCAATATCATTATGTTATTCAGATAATTAAACTGAGGTTCAGAGAAGTTAAATAACTTATTCAAATTCACACATCTGATAGGTGTTGGACAAGGATTATACTGCAGCCAGTCAAGTCTGTGAGCCTATGTGGTTGAAGTTATTTGTTAGGCACACTATTTTATTTTTTATTGAATTTATTGGGGTGATATTGGTTAATAAAATTATATATGTTTCAGGTATACAGTTTCAATTCTACAATACTTCATGTGGACGTTGCATTGTGTGTTCATCACCCCAAGTCAAGTCAAGGGGTGCCTTAATCATCTCCTGCCTCTCCCAACCCCCTTTTCTTCTTGTAATTACCATACTGTTGTCTGTATCTGTGAGTTTTTTCCTTTGCTTAATCCCTTCGACTTGTTCACACAGGCCCCAACCCCTTCCCCTCTGACAGCCGCCTGTCTGTTCTCTCTATGTATGAGTCTGATTCTGTTTTGTTATTTTAAGTGTTGAAAAGGTTTTTGAATTTCTACAAGCTATCCAAAGGGCTAAATAATATATCTGAGACTAGGGGAAGGGGAAAGGTTGATTTTAAAATAAAAAAACAGAAAACTGAAAAATAATATTTAATTTTCAGTCTACAGAATATAACAATGCATACCACTTATGAAAGCTTTTTATAGGCCTTGCTTTTTATATAGTCTGATGTAAATTCAAGGAGACACAACTGTTTCAACCCCTGCCAGCACCATTGAAACAGAGCCTCCTTTGAACACCACACAGTTTGCTAAAATCAAGTTATTCTTTGTTATCATCTCAGTTCCACATCACCTTCTTCTCCAGCAGCACCTTTCACTTCTTAACCTTGGCTCTCAGCTGCAATGCTGACTGTGGTACTAGGTTCACTTTCTAAAACTCTTGACAGTATCTGTGCTCTCCCCACCTTTCTCTTGATTTCTGGGTTTGGTAGTAGGTCATCTTGACATCATCTTTCAAGCATTTTCCTTTACTTACAGAGGGGATTAAAAAAAGGAAATAACATTTCCCTATCAAATGAGCTTCTATTATCAAGCATCTTTCATTTAACTTTTTATGACCCATAGGAAACTTCAGGCTCTCCACGTGTCCTTTGCATTTTATGATTCCCTACTCACCGTCTCTGTGGCGTGCACTGATGAGAGGAACTCTTTGGAAGGTATTTGGATGTTTATACAACTCAGGTGAGCAAAAAATACATAAATTAGTAAATTAGTTTTCTATTGCTGTATTATAATTTTCTGAGAAACTAAATAGTTTAAAACAACAATATTTTCTTACAGTATCTGTCAATCAAGAATCCAGGTGTAGCATAGGTCTTACTTAGGTCCTCTGGGCCTGGGACTCACATAAGCTTGCAATCTCAGGGGTTTACTGGGAAGAAGCCACTTACTGACTTGCTCAGACGGTTGTGGGCAGGATTCTGTTCCTCCTGTACTGTGATTAAAGCTTTAATGCCCCACAATCTGTGGGCCAGACGCCTCCTTTTTATACCTGTCAAATGGACCTCTCTACTGAACAGTCTGCAATATGGCAGCTCTCTTCAACAGCAAAAGGGCAAGAGACAGTGCCAGCAAGACAACGAGAGTGATGAAAGTCAAAGTCTTTGGTAACCTCATTTTGGAAGAGACATCCCATCACCTTAACCATGTTTGATTTATTAGAAGTCAGCTATTAGGTCCTTTCCATGTGTAAAGAAAGGGGCTTGCAAAGGTCATGCACTGTAGGAGGTGAGGCTCATTGAGAGCTTCGTCGAGGCTGCCAGCTGTACTTACTTATTTTATCTATGTCTGAATCAGTCATTGTCAGTCTGACAAATGCTATTTATTAGGGGAACATTTTTAAAAAGATTTTATTTATTTATTTTTAGAGAGAGGGGAAGGGAGGGAGAAAAAGAGGGAGAGAAACACTGATGTGTGTGAGAAACATCATGAACCGGTTGCCTCTCACATGTCCTCAGCCAGGGACCATGCCGCACCCAGGCATGTCCCTGACTGGGAACCAAACCGGTGAGCTTTCATTCCGCAGGCTGGAGCTTAATCCATTGAGCCACACCAGCCAGGGCTAGAAAAATATTTTTAATGTTCGATCTAAGTCATTAAGTCTATTAATTTTAAGTCCCTTTAGGTATTATTCAGTATAGTTTAAAAATGCTTGGTCTCCCCTCTATCCTTTCTTTCCCCCTGTTTATTTCTCCTTGATATTTTTCAAGTGGGAGATATGGGGTAGTGTACGGTAACGAGGTATAGGTGACCTATGTAAACTTAGGGCAACTGGTAAAGAACAAAGCCCTCAAGCATAGTGTTTCCTTTTAGGGTGATGTCTCATGTTGTCTCATCTGGGTGTTGCTGCCCTTTCACCTAAATATTATAGGTGATGTAACTGGTAAGCTTGTATCTTCTGACTTAAACAAAGACTAGCCACACCTTTTTGCCAAATCTTCCTGATGTTAATTGTGTAGAGAACAATTAAATATGTCTTCTTTTGGCTCAGCCAGGTTGTTCTATAAGACTGTTACACTATTACCTTATATATTAGACCCTAAACATGGAGACCACTTTCTAAAAATCTCCTCCTTGGTGCTCTGTCTATACCTTGTGTCTATACCAAGACGACTGAGGAAGACAACCTCACCCTCTCCTTTTTTCTCCTGAACTCATGCGGTTCTACCGGATTTACTTTGATGTAACTGCATGTCTGTTGGGGCAGGGCAGCCAGCGAGAAGCCCCACAGACATGTCTAAATGGGAACTGTAAGTAAAATGGGCCATCTCCAAGCCTCAGTTATTCTCACTTATATAAATAATGTACTCCGTAATTCAGGGAAGGCTCTGAGAGGGGAGAGCCAGGACGCAGTTCTGAAACTGTTTCTCTCCTTCCTGCGTATTCCATTTCACCTTTTCCTTAGGAATTGAAAAAAATAATAATTTCTTCATTTATCATTCCATCTGGGTTTCTGGACATATAATGTCATTTATCCAGAAATGTTAAAAGAAGTTATTTAGAGAGGAGGAAAATAATACAGATGCGAAACTGGGATCTACAAAGAGAAAAGAAGAAGAATAAAGATGAATTAAGTAAATGTAAAATAAAAACTTTTATTATTCTTAACATAAAAGAAAATTGTTTATTCAAAATAATAATACCAACAAAGTATTTGAATTGTATTCATGTATATTGAATGACAGCAAGCATACAGTTACCAGAAAGAAGATGTAGAACTACTTTGTTATTATAAAGTACTCAAATTACTTATAAAATGGCATAGTGTTACTTGGAAGTAACATGAATTAGCTATAAATGTGTATTGCAAACTGAAAAGCAATCACAAAAAAAGTAAAAATATATATAAGGCATTAACAATGTGCTAAGCAAAGAGAGAACTTAATTAATTAAAATCACATAAGTGAATCAGATAAAATAATGAAAATCACAAAAGGCAGAAAAGAAGTGGAAGACAGAAATAAGGCCAAAGAACAAGGGCAACAAATACAAAACAGAAACAAATACAATAGATATCAATCCAAATATATCAATAATAACTTTGAACATCAATAATCTAAGTAAACCAATTAAAACACAGAGTGTCAGAGTGAAGAAAAAAATGACACCCAACTATTTCTTGTCTACAAGAAACCCACTTTAAATATAAAGACACATAGATCTCAAGTAAATGGTTGGAGGAAAATATATTATGCCAACACTAATCAAAAGAAACAGGTGGAGCTATATTAAGTTCAGACAGAGCAGATTTCAAAGCAAGTGGAGTTATTATGAATAAGGAAGGGCATTATATAATGACTGAAGGGTCAATTCTGTAGGAAGACAGAACGATCAATATGTATGTACCTAACAACACAGTGTCAAAGTGTGTGATGCAAACACTAATAAAAATACAAAGAGAAATAGAATATTCCCTATCATAGTTGGAGACTTTAACACCTCTCTTTCTGAAATGGGCAGACCAGCAGGCACAAAATCAGTAAAGACATAGGACATAGTTGAACTAAACAACATCATCAATCAACTGAACACAACTGAAATCTAAGATCATTTTATGCAACAACAGCAGAATACATATAAGCAATATCAAGGGAATTAGAAGACCAGACCCAGGCTATGAGAAAATATTCACAAAAGTCACAACTGATAAAGGAGCATGTTATCTTAAATACACACACAAAAAATTAAAACTCAGCAATAAGAAACAACCCAATTAAAATACAGACCAAGACATTAACAGACACCTCACCAACGATGATGTACAAATGGCAACTAAGCCTATGAAGAGGCATCCCACATCATTTGCCATCAGGGAAATGCAAATTCAAACAAGGAGATACCACCACATAAGTATTAAAATGACCAAACTTAGAACATTGACAACACCAAGTGCTGATAAGGATGTGGAGCAACAAAGACCCTCATCTGTTGCTGGGAGGAGCTCAAAATAGTGCAGCTACCCTGAAAGACAGGTTGGCTATTTATCACAAAACTAAACATACTTCTACAGCGTGCTCCAGAAATTGTCTTCCTTAGGGTTTTCCCAAAGAAGTTGAAAACATATGCACACAAAACCCTGCACATGGATGTTTACAGTAGTTTTAGTCATAATTGGCAAAGTAGGAAGCAGTCAAGATGCCCTTCAGCACGTGAATACATAAACTATGGTATATCCAGGCAATGCAGTGTTATTCAGTGCTAAAAAAAAATGAGCTATCAAGTCATGAAAAGACATGAATGAATGTTAAATGCATATTGCTAAGCAAAAGAAGCTAAATATGAAAAAGGCTACATACTGTGATTCCAATTACATGGTATTCTGAAAAAGGCAAAACAATGCAGACTTGAAAAAGAATAGTGGTTAATGAGGGTGATGGGGAAGGGCGACTAAGCAGAGCACAGAGGATTTTTAGGGCAGTGAAAATATTCTGTAGGATACAATAAAGATGAATATATGTCATTATATGTGTCCAAACCCATAGACTGTTACCACACCAGAATGAACCCTAAGGTAAACTAGGGACTTCAGATAATATGATGTGTTACTGCAGGTTCATTAGTTGTAACAAATGCACCAGTCTGGTGGGGATGTTGACAACTGAGTGGGCTATACAAGTGTGGAGGTAAAGGGTATGGGGGAAATCTCCATACCTCTCCCTCAATTTTGCTGCGACCCTAAAAATGCTCTAAAAAATAGTCAATATAAAAATATCATTCTCAGGTAAGGTATAATCTTCCCAGATTGCCAGAGGGGTCCATAGCACAAGAAGAGGTTAAAAATAACTTGACATAAAAAAAAGTGTTACAAAAAATAATTTTATTGATAAAAAATAAAAATTTCATTTCAGAAGCAATAATGTGAAGAGTAATAAAAATATAAAGTATTACCAAGGAAATGGAAATCTAAAGAAAGGAGTAGATAAATCTGATTTTCAGGACCACAAGGAGCCAGGACAGCATGTTTTTATGAGTAACAGGATGAAAGATCATTTTAATAGTGACAGGTTAGATGGGGTTGGGAGATGAAATGATCTCAGGGGGGTTTGGGAGAAACAGGATTGGTCACGGATTACAAGAAATGAAAAATGTCTATTTTGGTTTATTTTTCAGTTTGGACATCAACTATGTTTCTTCATAAAGCATAGTTCATGTGATGGTGTTATTTATTTTTGAAGAGTCACCATAAACAATTTCTCTATTTAACAAGGATATTGAAATTAAAATGTTGTAATGCTTGGAATACCAATAACTTTTTCAAAATATCCTAGATAAAGAAAAATGTTCCTAACCATGTATTCACTAGATATTCAGTGTTTTAGCCTCTCTAATTCTTGTTTCTATTAGTCCCCATTCTTACTGTGGAAATAACAATGTCCATGTCTAATTATTGACAGAGCACGTGGAACCAAGTGGCTAATTGTTTCACTAAGTTTGCTTGAACAGCACCCATGTCTTGGTGTTCCCTAAAAGAGTTTTCACGGTGACACTAATTTAACTTCTAAATTATGTATGTTAATATTTACTATCTTTCTTGAATAAAAGTAATCTAAATGGAGTTATTGTTTCACAAATATAAGTTTAATGATGGAGAGCATTTAATAAACAAGAAATAGGATTGGAATTCATTTTTTTAAAACTATGATATCTTTGAGTACAGAATATGAATGATTGCATCTACTTCTATGGGTAAATGTCCTTCCAAAGTAATTGAGTCCTAAATGTCAAACCAAAATAATTTGCCATAGCCTCACCAAAAATGTTCTGTTCTAAAGGATGTTCTGACTGAGAGTAAATTTAATAAAGTTTTGAAATGTCAAGTTGAGTTTTAATTTCCAGTTTGCATATAGTAGAATATAATGTGTTACAGATTCAATATATTGAGACCATCCTTCCCCAGCTTTTCAGATTTTAGCATTAAGTACTCCAGAGAGAAAAATAATCATGACACTATTCTGCTTGTGACCTTCAGAAATTCAAATAATTGATCTGAATTACAAACCTATTAGGAGTTATTTTAAAATAAAAATGATGATAGTTAGATTTATAGTCTACAACTCAGGTTACTTCCTATAATATCTAATAATTAGGCTTAACTTTTAGCTTCTGAGCTAGACTAACCACAGGATAAAAATAGAGTTTAAAACATAGTAAAACTGCAGTATATTAGTTAATCACTTACCTATTCTATAAGTGGAACCTAATGAACAAAACAAACCAGCAAAATAGAACCAGAGACATGGAAATAAAGAACAAACTGACAGTGACCAGACAGGAGGGGGAGGGGAATCAGGGGAAAGAACGGGAAGGGGCGAGCCAAGGGATACATACGAATGGAGGACTCACGGGCACGGACAACAGGGTGGACGGTTGACTGTGGGAGCGGGGGTAGGCGGGGCAGGGGAGAGCAACTGGGGAAAAATTGGGACAACTGTAATTGAACAACAATAAAAAAAATTATTTTTCAGGAAACACTTAAAAATCTTACTTGATAACAATGGTTATGTATGTGGTTAATAAAAATGAACTAATAAATTGGCATTTGAATATCTTAAACAATTGTATCCATTAATACAATGAGTCATAGCTTTATACAGACAAAACAATTGGTTTGGCTAATTAATTTTAAAAGTTTAAACAATTGTTTTGGCATCTGTTAATATTATTTGGCCTTACTAAAAATATCTCACATTTGAAGTTGGGTAGTTATATCCCATAAAATATAAAGCTAAAATTATAAATTACCTTTCAAAAGTAGTTTTATTACTTATTAATGTATTATTTAAAGACACGGTTCCACTTATTTTTGTCAATGCTCCTGTTATTTATTCCGCAATCCCAAGGTTCTTAGCTTCATAACAAAATGTCCTGACATCCCCTACTTCCTCCCTGCCAAAGAACACAGGAAGGTTCTTTATGAAATACAGCCCTTTTTCTTGAGTAAATAAATGGCCCATGCATTTTTGCAAAATGTTGATTAATTTCTAGAGCTCTGAAAAACGTGATTTTAACAAATTTTGCCACTGCAATCATTGCGGTTTTTAAAAAGCAGGTTTTCAGAAATCGTTACTCTGATGTTTTGAAAATGTTTCTCTATACTCGATGCTATTTTAATGATATTTTAAAATCTCAATTTCTGATTTTTAATTACTAGTATATAGACATGTGATTGATTTATATATTGCTATTATACACTGTATTCTTGCAAAACTTGCTTAATTCTAGCAGCTTTTAAAAAACATTTTGCCCTAAATTTCCTATATCGTCATTATGCATTCTTGCTCTCCAGTTTTGATACTTTTTATTTCTTTTCCTTGTGTTAGTATACAGGCTAGAACATCCAGTACAACATTGCGTGGAAGTGATAAGAGTGGGAGTATATGCCTTAATTCTGACCTCAAGGGAAGAACATTCAGGGTTTTACCATTAAGTTTAATATAACCTTGTATGATTTCTGTAGATGCCCTTTATCAAGTTGGGAAAGTGACTGTTTTCCTGAGAAATGGATATACAATGTTTTCAAATGTCTTTTATGTATCTGTTAAGATGAGCCTATGCTTTTTCTTCCCTTTAATTGGTTAATGTGGTCAATTGTATTCATTGGTTTATGAGTCTTGAAACAAACGAACTGCCATAATTCCCACTTGGCCATGGATGTTTTAACCTTTTGCTATATTGCTGGATTATATTTGTTCAAATTTTGCTGCAAAATATTTCATCTAGTTTTCCGGTCTCTAATTTATTTTCTTAATAATGTTATTACCTGGCTTTGGTATCAGTAATGCAGACCTCATAGAATACTGGAGTGTATGCACTGCCCTTCAATATTCTGGAATAGTGTGCATAAAATCAGTAGCATTTCTTCCTTAAATGCTTAATAGAATTCACCACCAAGGCTATTTGGACCTGGAGTTTTCTTCATGGGGATTCAATGTATTTAGGGTGATGCTGTTCTGAATACCTGCGTCATACTGAGTGAGCTCCACTAGTTTGTTCTTTTTAAGGATTCATCCTTCTCATCTAGGTTATAGATGTTTTGGCATTAGGTTGTTCATAATATTCACTTGTTTTCTTTTTTTAAAGTCTGTAGAAATTGTAGTGCTGATAGTTCTCTAGTTCATAACAGTGAATAACTTTTGTCTCCTCACTTTTTTCCTAATCAGCCTGGAGGAGGTTTATCAATTCTATTGAAATGATGAAAGAACCAGCTTTGGTTATTTTAATTTTCTCTTTTAATTTTTTTATTTCTTTGGTTTTTAGTCTAATATTCCTTATATTTAGTTTGTTCTGTTTTCACTATTCCTTTAAAATTTCTTGTGGTGGAAGCTAAGTTTATGTATTTGGAAAATAGTGTTGTTTCTTTTTGGAAACTTTCTGATAATGACATTTTATGATATAAATTTCACTCTAAGTATTCTTACCTACATCCCAAATAATTTTATATGTGTCTTCACTTTTATTTAGTTAACACTTTTAATTTATTTTATTTTCTTATGAAACCATGAACTGTTTAGAAGCCTTTTTGTATAATTTGTAAATATTTTAAGATTTTTCAGATCTTTCATTTATTGATTTCTATCTTAATTTCATTTTGATCAGAAGACAATTCTATGATTTGAATTTTTAATCTATTGATACTCATTTTATGGCTCCAGATATAGTCTATCAATCTTAAAAAGGCTCTGTAGCAATGGCCAGTGTGGCTCAGTTGGTTGGAGCATCATCCCATGTAAACCAAAGGGTCACATATTTATTTCCTTTTCAGGGCACATGCCTAAGTTGCCAGTTCAGTCCCCTGTTGATGCATGCAGGAGAAAGATCCCAGGTCCGATATGCGATAGACAGCCCATCAGTGTTTCTCACCCTCCCTTCCCCTCTCTCTAAAATCAATAAGTAAGTCCTCGGGTGAGAATAAAAAAAAATGACAGAAGACTGTTTTCCTTCATTGTTGTGTGTTCAGATAAATCTGTCTGTGCATTATAAAAAGAGACTCTTTAAAGCTTTTTTAAAAAACATAAGAATGTATTCTGATGTTATTGTTGAAGTGTTCGAGCAATGTCAATTAAGTCAATTTTATTGACAGTGTTATTTAGGTCTTCTATATCCTTAATAATTTTATGTCTACTTGATAGATTAATTATTGAAAGAAAAGTGTTGAAGTATTTAACTGGAATCATATATCAGTTTATTTCTTCCTGGAATTCTATCAGTTTCTGCTTCATGTAATTACAAGCTCTATTATTATGTCATAAGTGTTTAGGATTATTATCTCTTCACTGTTATTTTGAAATGAACTGGTTTTATCACTGGTCATAGTCTTTGTTCTAAAATCTACTTTTTCTGATATTAATATACATGTGCCAGTTTTCTTTTGATTATTTTAGTATAGAGTAACTTTTCCCCATCATTTTACTTTCAACTCGTGTCTCCTATTTAAAATAAGATTTGTAGGAAAGGAAGAAGGACTCATGGACATGGACAGTGTGATGTCCAGACTGTGGGATGATGCTGGGAGGTGGGGGTATAAGGGGACTAAATAGTAATGGAAAAAAATACAATAAAGATTAAATCAAAAAATCAAAAATAATAACATAAGATTTGTAGGTATAGCATATACTTGGGTCTTGATTTTTCATCCTGACAGTTTATACCTTTGAATTGTGTTAATTGTTTATATTTAACATGATTATTGATATGGTTGGGTTAAAGTTTGAAATGTTATTGTTTTATTTTTTCCATGTTTACTTTGTTTATACTTTTTCCTACTCACTTTTGAAATTAAGTATTTTTATTCATTTTTATCTCTTCTATTGGCAAATTAGTTATAACTGTTTATTTTGTTATTTGATGGTTGATATACAGATTATAGTATGCATCTTTAACCTACCATAGTATTTTATGTGGTATCATTTAAGGATCTGAAAATATTGTTATTTCTTTTTGTCTCTTCCAGTCTTTGTGCTATTATTAACATTCATTTTACTTTTTCACTTTTCTTTTTTTGGAGGATAGATGTAGATGATTAATAGATGTAAAAAAAATGCTTTTTTCTTTAGAAAAATCCTGGAAAAAAAGATATTACCTTACAACACAATTATCCGTAACAGAAATTCCCAATTGCTACATACAGTTTTGAGCTTAGGTAATCTTTAATATCCTTTTTTGTTAGTGGTTACTTTTGAGATGGATAGGGAGTGTACTTCTTTTTTTTTTTTTGTATATTTTTTGAGTATGCCATTATAATCATCCCATTTTTCCCCCCTGTATCCCCTGTGCCCTGCACCCCATCCCATCACCTCCACACCTCTTAGTCCATGTCCATGGGCTGCACACACCAGTTCTTTGGCTTCTTAATTTCCCACACTACTCTCAGCCTCCCCTGACCACTTTGTTTTTTGTTTATTTTTGTCAACATTTCCCCACCACCACTTTCCCCAGCCCCACCCAACCCCACTTCCCACCCTCAATCCTTCCCCCATTTGGCTTCTTCTAGTGCACTTCTTATAGTAAGAAGCGCTTATTTGACTTTCCTGGCCCTTTTCCTACTGTGAAAATTTTGCCTCTCTGCTGGAGGCTCCTAATTAAATGTCAGTTTTTGCAGCACCAGCTTTTCCTTAGGATGTAGGGATAGAAGCTCTTGAACTCCATGCCATTTATTGGTTTTTTACTTTTTGATGAAGTCTTCCTTCTGCAAATGGAGAAATGTTATCTCTGAATTGTCCATACCAACATAAAAGAAAAATATATTTTGATTCAGTCAGTTCACTCAAATGCCTATTTTAATAGATAAAATATGGCAGTGTGCTATTCATTAGATATGTGTTTTATGTAAGAATATTCACAAAAATATAAATTCCTGCCATGATGAAACAAACTTTTGATTACCATTTTGATGTGGTTCCCTTCCTTAAATTCTCCTGCAGAATATTTAACATATATTGCAAATTTGAATTGTAAGATATCATAAAGCAGTATAATTTCTTGTGAAATGATTAGTTCATTGAACAGAAGTTCTTAAGTGTAATAAAACTTATTAAACTCAGCCCATGAGGAAAGGTGCTGCTTTCTCTCTCCAAGATTTATTATGCTAATATATAGATCATCCATTAGTAATAAGTCTTTATTAAATTCCCTATTTCCTATAGGAAGGAAAAAATTGTTCTTGGTTTTCTCATAGATACTAAAACAAAGATTATCTCATTCATTTAAGGTTACTTTTCCTTCCAAGTTGAGTTATTATTCCTAATATTTAGAAAGCATAAATTCATTTTTCAATTTCACAAATGAAAATGGCAAAACTTAAATTCAGGTAAAGTGTATTCAAATCCAAAGCCTCACTCCCTTGCCATTAGTATGTTCCCCTATTTTATAGAATGTATTAAATACATATAACTATTATAATAATAAAATCAGGTTTCTATCAAAATGTATATTTCTTCATTTAAATTCACCCATATCTCACTATTAAGACATTATGGAGGAAGTGTAACTAAATGAAAAGAGCCAAGTGCCATAACCACATATAATTTGTTACATTTTGTTTTTGAAAGAAGAGAAAATAATGAACACAGCATATTACTATAAAAAATAAATAAATTCTTACATGTCTCTTTTACTAGGAATCTTTTTTTTTTTTTACATACCAGTTTGATAGATCTGAGGCATATGCATGGTCTTGAGCAACAGAATATAGCGAGAGGGTGAGACAAGAATGCCGGCTGGTCTCATTTTGAACTTACGATCTTAAATTGCCAAGGGACTTTTAATACTGCCTAATCAAGATTTCTCACATCCACTTATTCTCCCACTTTTCTGAAATAATGTTTCATTCTTTCTTCATAATTAAAACATCTACTCCAGTCTTCTCTCTAATCCAATTATTATAATTTTAATAAGAAAATTGAAACAATCAGAAGAGAACTTCTACCAGTTCCCACCCCTGCATCTACACGCCTGCCAGTACTGGTTAACCATATAATAATTGACTTCTCTCCTGTTATTATAGTTCTATCAAAGGCCAACCTCTCACTTATGAACTAGATTCTATTCCCATTTTCCAAATCAAAGGTATTTTGCCAGCTTTTCTACATTCTATCTCTTATCTGTCTAAAACTTCTCTATTTATTGGATCATATACATTAACATATAATTATGCTTATATTTTACCCATAGTAAAAAATTTCTTGCTCCATTTCCCCTCCCACCATTACTTCACTTCTTTGCTCCCCTTGGTAAAGTAACATTCTTTGTAAGAACTGCCTATATTCCATCACCCATTCCACTTTTCTACATAAATTTAAGTTTAATTAATATTTGCTCACATCATAAAGTTGAGTCCCTAATCAAGTATAGTGTATTTGTATTGTGTCAAATTAGTTACAATAAAATTACCTACCTGCATGGTTCTTAGTTGTGGGTCATGATAAACAGCTTATTCCAGATTTGTAAAATGCAAATTAAATAGCAGACATACTTGTTTTATACAGTAGAAAGGCCAGAGCAAGGCATGAGGCACTGTGGTAATTAAAGTACATGTTGTCAATTACCTACTGGTTCACTTTATTAGCTTTCTTGAAGCAGCTCCAGTTCCCTCTGAATCTTCCTTCAGTCTCCCTAATTCCATGGTCAAGTACTTGCATAGTGCTGTGAGGTGCCAGCTTCTCCCATGGTACACCTGTAGCATTAACGTTGGAGGCTAGAACGAAGAAGCGGCATGAGGTTTAGTTGACCTTAATGAGTTCTACTTAGATTTGTAGGTTCTAGTTTGAACTTTTTTCTCAGCTTCACATTCATCCTTTCCCAACTGCCTGCCCACTCAGCCACCATAAGGATAAATTCCTAGGTAAACCTATTTATTTATGTACAATCTACTTGTCTCTCTATCTAGCTATCTTTGATCTATCTATATTTATATATGCTCTATTTATACATCTATCTATATAACTATCATCTATCTCTGTTTTTTGTGTGTGTTTTATTCTTTTGTTTATTTTTCTTTTTCTTTTTGTTGTAAGCTTTATTTGTATTAAACTGATTGGGGTGACATCAGTTATAAAATTATATAGGTTTCAGGTGTACAGTTGTATAAGACATCATCATCTGGATATTGTATTTTCACCACCCCATCTTTCGCATCAGCAGCATACGACTTAGTTGATTATGTCTTCGTCCTTTATGCACATTGCATGGCATCTAGAAAAGAGCAATATTTATGATTTTTTACTGCTTACTCTCAGTTTTTTAAAATAATTTCACTTTTCTCCTTGATACCTTAATGTTAGAATGCCTCAAAATACAATCCTTGTGTAGTTTCTCTCTATAGTCACTCTCTTTGTCACACTCAATCCCACAATCTTAAATATAATCTGCATATGCTTAATGTCTTCAAATTTATAGGTTTAAACTTTTGGACTCTCCTTTACCTGAGACTCCAATATTCAAAGGATTACTCGGGATCTACATTTAGATGTCTAGAATTCACTTCAAATGCAATTCTCCTAAAACGAAACTACTGATCTAAGTTCTTCAACTCCATTGCCCAGAGTGTTCCCCCATCACTTTCTGATGATTTGATTGCTTTGACCCAAAGCTTGAAGTCATCTTTCACATCTCCCTTAATATAACACTCCACATACATTCACACAGGGTCCTGTTGCTCCACATGTTGTGTCCAGACTTTGACCACTCATCCCAACCTCTTCCTCTGCTACCGCTCTGGTGGAAGCCACTGCTATGTTTGGCCTGCACTGTTGGGAAACAATCTGACTACTCCTCCTGATCCTGTCCTTGTCATCCTTCAGTCCATTATCAACAAAGCAGCAAGAGTGGCTAAGAAATATGACAGATCATGTAATTTCCCTGATGTAATCCCTTATCCATCCAAGTTCCGGAAAGTGGAAAATGAGTTAACTTTATTCCTAATAGTCCATAAAAGATACAGATTATGCTTACATAAATCACAAAATTTCCATCTAATTTTATATAAAATAAAATTTTTGCTTTTTGTAAAATAGAGAAAATAAGTATAAGAGGCAATTTTAGTATATTACATGCTTATGTACTTCTTAGTTCATTTGTCACAACTGTACCTTTTTCCAAAAGTGTTTATGGTTTTAAAGATGAAATACTCCAAAATAGCATCTATTAAGGTTTAAATAAGAAAAAAGAGAGCAAATGAAGAGGTATAAGTATCTTCCAAATGAGATATAAAACTGTATAAATAAAGATTTAGGTAAACCTTTTAAATAAGTGGCTCACAGGACTGACTCTCAGTCTTTTGAAAGGTAAAAGAAATGAGAAAGTTGATCACAACTCACAGAGTCCGAGACGTAGACTATCAAAAGAAAAGAAGAGGAAGAGCAAAAGGAGGAGGAGTAAGAATAGGAACAGAAGAAGCATTAAGTGACAACGAACGGTGATCCCTGAGAGATGGAAAACAAGGGAGGTGAGCTTTAATATTGACCCCTCTCTCTGCCTGGAGAAAGTTTATGGCCATGGTGCAAGAAGGGGGACCGCAGGCAATGTTTAGCAGTCTCCCTAAGTTGAGGAGACAGAACAAAGCCTGGGAAGCCAAAGTGGCTAGAGTTTCCAGATACAAGAGGGGAGAGAACTACACAGAGATAAAATTCTAGCAATCTGCAGTGTCACCGTAAAGTAATCAGCTGAGCACTGGTTCATCCATGCATGTGAAGAAGTAGAAAAATTGCTCCTAAAATAAACGTACCTTTCATCCTGCCTAACAAAAATTATAATCAAAAGGCAAAAGAATCAAATCATTTTAAGTAATGTTGCTATATCCCAAAACAAAGCTCTAACAACATTTATAAAAATTTAAAATATTCAGCACCCAACAAAGTAAAGTTCAGAATGTGTAGCCTCCAAAAAAAATGATCAGGATATAAACAAGAAGGAAAATATAATCCATAATAAGAAAATTTAATGTAACAATTAGTCAAGTGATAGTATGTAAGGATAATAAAACAGTTATGAATGGAATCTATTAAAAACCTAAAGGAAAATTTTAATATATTAAGTAGAGGCCTAAACATATAAAACAAGACCTGAATCAAACTTCTAGGAATTAAAATTACAGTGAGTGGGTCAGATAAGGGCACATCCAATTTAGCCACCACGGAGTAAGGCTGGTTTAGGATTCCCAACTGAAATAACCAAAAAGGAAAGAAAAGAAAAAGTGAAACAATTGTTTTCAAGACACTGGACATCAGGAAAAATATAGAAAAAAAAATAAGGTGAGTCTTACAATTGTCCCAACCTCCCGCCCTGGGAGGGTTTGCAGGCAGAGAAGGAGGAAGAAATAAGGTGGAGCCAAGTGGTCACCCTGACTAGCGTAGAGAGACCTGAGGATTTGGAAAGACTAAGGGAAGAGAGTTTCGCTGAAGGAAACCCTGCTGAAATGCACTGTATCTTCTAGAAGTATTCAGCAGAGTTCTAATTGGAATATGGATTTAAGAGACTAATGCAGGAGGGAAAAAAACATTCAAAATCATTATTGGGGAGTGCACCCAGCATTTAAGAAAGGTCATTTAGAAATGTTTGTTCCCATAAGCCAGACTTGAAAACCTCATTATGGAGCAGAGTACTAAGAGGGGTGAGTCTTGCTTCACTAGTGGGAAGAAACTCATCCTAGATTAAATGTTCATTTGATCCAATAGATGAGGTAATTAAAGCATTACTGAAAAGAACAAATTATTTTCAATTTCTTCCCCCCAAAAGCTCAAAAACTATGGGAATGCAAAATTATCCACCACCCAGAAAGGTAAAATCCACAATGTTAATATCTAATCAAAAATTATCAGACATTCAAAAAGCAGGAACACATAACCCCAAATGAGAAAAATCAATCAGCCCAATAAACTCAATACCATCACTAAAATAAGAATTAGCAGATAAGAACATTTAAAAGATACTAACAATTGCATTCTGTAAGTATATACAGTCAGAGAAAAAAAATTAAGCATTTTAAATATATGCTTGGAAAACTGTTTTTAAAGTTCTATATCAAATTGCTGCAGATGAAACAATGTCTGAGATTTAAAAATATACTTGATAGAATTTATGATTAGATATTGAAGAAAAAATAGGAAACTTGCAGATAGAACATAGAAAATATACAAAATGACACATGCAGAAAAGCAAAATCCCTAATAAATGTACAACTTCTAGAGGCCTGGCAAATGTGTAATTGGAATTCCTAAAAGAGAAAAGAGGAGGTAGAAACAAATTTGGAGAGATAATGACCAAAAATTTACCAAATTTAATGAAACTATAATCCTACAGATCCAAGAAGCTTAATGAACTCCAATCACATACTCTCTCTCACACACACACACACACACACACACACAACCAAAATTCCAAGGCATACACCAATCACTTATCAAAACTGGGGGTAAAGAAAAAACGTTTAAAACAGCCAGGGAAAAGACAGACATTATGTAAGGGGGAACAAAGATAAGGTAGGAGCAGAATTCACATAAAATATGTGTTAGGCAAGAATATTTTGGCATCATCTTTAAAGCACTGGGGAAAAAAATCTGTCTTCCAAAACAAAGACAAAATAAAGAACTTTTCAGCTATGCAAAAGCTGAAAGAATTCATCACCAGCCGACTCAGGCTGCCATAAATGTTAAAGGGAGTCCTATAGGCAGATATAAGATCTGGGTCGACACAATAGAATAAAGGGTATCGGGAATAATGACAAAATGAGCACTATAAAAATATGGACTGCTTAAACCAAAACAATTGCAAAAGTGTTCTGGTGTTTATAGGACTGTATAGAAGATGGAGAAACAGTGCAAAAATCTAAAGGAGGGAAATAGCATGTTTTAAGTTTTTCATAATGAATCTGAAGTAGTGTATCACTTGATGATTAATGTGATAAATTAAAGATGTATATTATAAACTCTAAACCACTAAGCTAAACTATAAAAATGTGTACTTCACTATATAACCACTTAAGTAACAAAAAAAAAACAGCTAATAATCCAAAAACATACAGGAAAAAATAGCAAAACAATAAATTTATTACCATATCAATAATCACTTTAAATGGTAATTAGTTTAAGCACTACAATTAAAAATCTGAGATTGCCCGAATAAATAAAAAGGCATAATCCAGTGATATGCTGCTTTAAATATGGTCTTTTATTGAAAGAGAGAATAGAAAAACAATAAGGAAAATCATTAAACCTAAAATATAGTTACTGAAAAAATCAATGAAATTGACAGTCCTTTAGATAGACTAGGAAGAAAAAGACTCAAATTTCCATAGTTAAAAATATATGAGGAGACATTGTCACCACTTTCCATAAACAAAAAATATTATGAAGGAAAACCATGAACAACTGTATACATACAATAAAATTGGATAACTGATGTGAAATGGGAAACTGTCTGAAAAGAAATGATCCAAAAAGAACTAAAACATCTGAATAGAACAATACAAATAAAGAGAATGAATTACCAATTTAAAAAACTGACTCACGAGTTTGAGTCCAGATCTAAATGATTTTACTCGTGAATTCTACCAAATACTTGATTAAGAATTAATGGAAATTATTGAAAAACTCTTCCAGAAAACATAAAAATAGGATTTACTTAACAATTCATTTGATGAGGCCTGTATTACCCTGAAGCCAAAACTAGACAAAAATATAACAATAATGTGACAGAACAATCCCATGAATATAGACACGAAAGTTCGCTACAAAATACCAACAAAACAAATTCAGCAACATGTAAAATGGATAATAAACCATAATTAGTGAGATTTTTCCCAGAAATGTAAGGTTGATTTCACTTCTGACCTCTAGAACTATCCTGTGATTAAATTTGTGTTGCCTTTAAGCCACTCTAGAAAACTAACACAGGTTCTCAATGTTATTTCAAAAAAGTTCTTGAGATACACAAACAGCCATGATCACTATACTCCCGGGTAGCTGAATCAATAGTGCTTTCTAATTTAATAATAGATTTGAAAATTATTTTGTTATTATTTGTTAAGATAATTTATCTTGCCCTTGCCGCATGGCTCGGTGGTTTGGAGCGTTGTTCGGTGTATGGAAAGGTTGCTGGTTCGACTACAAGTCAGGGTGTGTGCCTGGGTTGCAGGTTTGGTCTTCAGCGGGGGCAGGTGCACAGGCAACCAGCTGAAGTTTCTCTCTCACATCAATGTTTCTTTCTCTCTCTCTTCCTCTCTCTGTAAAAATCAACGGAAACATGTCCTCAGGTAAGGATTAAAGAAAGATAATTTATCTTAATGGCTGCATATTAATATTTTGAATGGAAGTAATAAAGATGTTTAATAGTGTAGTACAGAGTATCATGAAGTTATTGTCTGTTTTATAAATGACAAAATCAAGATTCACAGAGCTTAAAAGTAAGATTTATACAATTTGGTTGATATGTACAGTACTGTGTTAGGGATAGAAAACACTTTAATGGAGTAAAATATAAATAAACTTTAATGTAATATAAACATCACTGATTGATAGTGTAGGGAATGTAATAAACTGATGTTCAAACTTATTTGACTAATATTTGATCCTTTCCTAACTCTATGTCATTATCTAAATCATCTTTTCTCCTAGGTCTCAATTTTTTCTTTTTTAAAAAATGGGGGAATTAATAATACATTACAATTTGGTCTTGATTATATATTATGCACATAAATTTCTAAAACAACCTAGTTTTTCTAAAAACTACCTATGAAATAGCAGCTATCCTGAATATTTGTTCCAATTCCCCTTGTTTTGGTTATTACTTAGTATTAGAATGGTTTCATAAATATCCATTTAAATCTATTTATATATGTGCTTTCTATTTCATCCTTCATATGATTCATAGTATCTTTAATAGATAGAAATATTTCCCAGCTTCATATGATTGATGAATCATAGCTGAGAGAGGAACAAATTGTGGAAATTGTGTACTAATCTGTGATTCATGATGGTCCATGTTGCTTCTACATTTAAAGAATACTTCTATTTATCTGTGATCCTTTGGAAAATGTCATAATGCTCTCTATGTGTAGTTATGTGACCTACTAAGAATACAGGTACATTTAAAATAATGAAAATAAATATCATTTGTGATAATAAACCATAAGTCAATGAACATTTATTTTAGCTCATTTCCTTTCAGATTTAGTTGGCTAGAAGTGTAGAGTGGTTGAACCAAAAAATACAGGGTGGGGAAAAAATAAGTTTACAGCTGTGAATATGCAAAACACAGAGTTTATATCTGTATTATTATTTATTTATTCTTGTATTATTTTCCATACCAACAACTGTAAAACTACTTTGACCTCACCCTGTATTATAAAACTCCTTAAACCTCTTTCTCCTTCCCTGGCTCTATTATACAATTAACAGAGCTAAAACTCATTTCTCAATCTTTTTTCAAACCTAAGATTGTCTTTCTGAAGAGAAGGCTATTACGTTCACCATAAAAATACGTAGACACTATGGGAAGTGCCCCTGATTGTCTCCCCTCCCCTCCCCACCCCTGTCCTCCCCTCCCTTCTCCACCCCTTTCCTTACTTCCTTTCTTTCCCTTTTTTTGTGTGTGTGAAAGTAGAACTTTTTGTACTTTCAATGTGAATAAGAAGTCATAAACTATAGTGATCACCTTGAATAGAGATTATCAAGAGTGGCAGAGCATAACGATAGAGATAATCTAGGTCTCCCTTGGAATATACAAGCAGAGGGACTACCATTAGCAAGGGTCCACCTCTAAATTTCTCTTATGTAAAAATATAACAGGAACTATTTTGGGGGGCTCTCTGTTAGTTGAAGCCATATTCCTAACTGATAAACTTGAATTTCTGACAAGCAAAGAGCATAATATTTTCTATTTATTCTTAGAGTTAACATAATATTTAGAATTTTTAGATGATTAAGTAGTATTTTTAATATGGGAAATGAAACAAAGAGTTAATAGTCAGATAGAAACTGTTGAATGCAGCAAAGTTTGGACAAAGCTGGCCTAGTCCTTGTTCTTCAAACTCTCGCAGTAATATAACCTTATGTTGGTCTAATCCTTCAGGTAGGTAAAGTGTTTCATAGATCAATATATCATCTCATATAATCATCAAAAATTCCTGTTAGAGTAAATAATTTTATTCCATTTTTTAATAGAAGAGAAAATAATGGGCTTTTAAATTCAAGCTAGTAAAATAAAGAAGAAAGTTTTCCTTTTGCTTTTTGATTCCACAAACTTAAATTACAGAAATGCAAGGAATAGGCTTACCAAAAATGTTAACATCAAATAACATTCTAAAAAACAATACTATAATATTTTGTTTAAAGACATAACAAGAGTCACAGATAAATGTAGATTTCTTATGATTTTGCATGGACAAATTTGATATTTTAAATATATTATTTCTTCCAAAAACAGTCTATAAATTCAAGGTAATACCAAACAAATCCTGAAAGGATCTCTTATGAAACTTGAAAATTAATTCTAAAGTAAGTTTAGGGAAAAATTTTTTTAAATATCTAACTTAAAAATTGAGACTAACAGGGCAGTGAAGGAACTAAGAGTTTATTAAAAACATATACATGTGGTTTTAATATAGAACTACAAATAGGATTCATGGATCAGAATGATGAATGCAGATACATATTTTTGTTGAGAGAATTTAGTATAAGATATATGGGGTATTTATTTTAATGTGGATAAAAATTGGCACTATTTCACAAATGATTATGAGAAAAATAGCTGTTCACTTAGGAAAACAATATTAGATTTCTATCTTAAACTATTTATCATATTTTAGACAGGCTACAAATGCACATTAAACACACACACACAAGTACACACAAGTATAAAAGCATTCAAGAAAAAAGCCTTAAAGCAGAAATATTTTTCCGAGGATAAAATTCAACAGCATTAAAAGAAAGACTGCCAGATTGGGCTGATAATAAAACCATCTTTATATCAAATACAATACAAAGTTAATGGACAAATGAGCACTTGGGGAAAATTTGCAACATAATTAATATTTATATTTTAGAAATTTTCATATGTATAAATTAAATTATAAATGCCTAAATACATAAATTTATAAATACCTATAGGTAAATACAAAAACGTCATGTCAGGTAATTAATAATAGAAGAAATATAAATGGCTAATAAAAGATTAAAAGTTCAACTTTACTATTTATCAAGAAGATACAAATTCAAAGACATTACAAAGAAAGAAAATTATAGGACAATATCTCTGAGGAACATAGTTGCAAAAATTCTCAACAAGTATTAGCAAACCATCTCCAGCAAAAAAATTAATAAGATCATACACAGTGATTAACTTTGATTTACCCCTGGGGATGCAAGGTTGGCACAATATCCACAAATAAATTAGCATGATAAAACAAAAAAAATGAAGGATTAAAAACCACATGATCATATCAATAGATGCAGAAAACACATTTGATAAAATCCAGCACTCATTTATGACTTAAAAAACTCTCAGCAAAGTGGGAATAGAAGAACATACCTCAAAGTAATAAAGACCATGTATGACAAACCCACAGCTAACATTTTGCTCAATGGGGAAAAACGAGAAGCTTCCCCCTTAAGATCAGGAACAAAAAGATCTCCACCCTCACCACTCTAACTCAGCATAGTACTGAAAGTCCTAGTGACAGCTCTCAGAGCAAGAGGAAGAAATAAAAGGCATCCAAATTGGAAAGAAAGAAAGAAAGCTTTCATTATTTGTAAATGACAGTACGGTATAGAGAGAACCCTAAGGATTTTGCCAAAAAACTCCTAGAACTGATAAATAAAATCAGTAAAGTAGCAGGATACAAAACTAATATTCAGAAATTCAGGCACTTTTATATAACAACAATGAACTATCGAAAAGAGAAATGAAGAAAATCCCATTTACAATAGCACCTAAATAAATAAATAAATAAATAAATAAATATCCTAGGAATAAATTCTGCCAAAGAGGTAAAAGACCTGTAGTCAGAAAACTATATGGCACAAAAGAGAGAAAGCAAACAAGGGGTAAATAAATGGAAGCATATGCTGTGTTTATGGATAGGAAGAATTAACATCACTAAAATGCCCACACTCTCCAAAGCAATCTACAGATTCAACGCAATCCGTGTCACAATACCAATGGAATATGTTGCAGAAGTAGAACAAATAATCCAAAAATTTATATGGAACCACAAAAAAAGCCCAAATAGTTTCAGAAATATTGAGAAAGAAGAACAAAGCTGGGGGTAAAATGCTATGTAATATCAAACTGTTCTAATAAGGCCATAGTAATCCAATGGCATGGTACTAGCATAAAAACAGATACATAGACCAATGGAACAGAACAGAGAGCCCAGAAATAAACCCATGACTATTTTGTCAATTTTTGACAAATGAGGCAAGAACATACAATGGGGTGAAGACAGTCTATTCAATAAATGGGCAGGTACACTCAAAATAATAAAACAAGACCTCCTTACACCTTATACAAGAATAAATTCAAAATGGATTAAAGACTTGAATGTAAAACCCCAAACCATAAAAACCCTAGAATAAAACATAGGCAGTAAAATCTCTGACATTTCTCTTAGCAATATTTTTTTCTGCTATATCACCTCAGGAAGGGAAACAAAAGAAAAAATAAACAAATGGGATCATATCAAACTAAAAGGTTTTGCGCAACAAAGGAAGCCATCCACAAAACGAAGAGGTAGCCTACTAAATGAGATAACATATGCACTAATGATAGGGATTAATATCTAAAATTAGCAAAGAACTCATATTGTACCACTCAGTGCTAAAAATAAATAAATAAATAAATAATAAATAAGCAAGTAAGCAAACAAACTGAAAAAAAAATAGGTAGAGAACCAGAATAGACACTTCTCCAAACATACAGATGTCCAATAAACATATTAAAAGATGTTCAACATCACTAATTGTCAGAGCAAAGCAAATTAAAACCACAGTGAGATATCACCTCACACTGGTCAGAATGACTATCATCAATAAATCCACAAAAGACATGTGGATTTGAGAAAGGATGTGAGAAAGGAGTTTTGCAAGGATGCGAGAAAAAGGAAACCTTTGTGTACTCCTGGGAATGTAGGCTGGTGAAGCTGCAATGGGAAACAGTATGAAGTTTCCTCAAAAATTTAAAAATGGAGCTGCCTTATGACCCAGTGACTCCACTCCTGGGGATTTATCCAAAGAATTCCAAAACACTGCCATATCTAGCCATGTATCATGCACAGCCACATTTTTGGCCCAAACACTCAGGAAAAAAAATCTTTCATTTTAATTTTTTAATTCAATTATTTATTTATCTATTTATTTATTTATATCAGATACTTGTTTTTATATTACAAAGGAATTTTAGCATTTATTTTTGAACACATTATGGTACAAGAAATTTTGTGTAATAAATAATCACAAAACACAAGAATAGATATAAGGTGGTTCAGGTACTACCCATATATAATGTGCAACTTTATTTTTCCCTCAAAAACTTGGGCAAAAAAATGCATATTATACATGGCAAAATATGGTAATTTGAAAGAATATATGCACGCCTATGTTCCTTGCAGCATTATTTATAATAGCCAAGTTATGGAATCAATCCAAGTGCCCGTCAGTAGACAAGGGGATTAAAAAACTGTGGTATATATATACAATGGAATATTACTTGGTCATAAAAATAATGAAATCCACATTTGTGACAGCATGGATGGACCTAGAGGGTATTATGTTCAGTGAAAAATGTCACTCAGAGAAAGACAAATACCATATGATTTCACTTAATATGTGGAATTCTAAGAACAAAATAAACAAACAAAATCAAAACAACATCTTGGATACAGAGAGAGAACTGCTGGTTGCCAGCAGGGAGGGAGGGTCAGGGTACTGAGTAAAGGAGAAGAAGGGTCACTAAGAAGCATTATATAGATTATAGTCAATAATCTTGTGATAACTATGTATGGTGCCAGTTGGGGCACTGGAAATATCAGGGGGACACTATGTAAAGTATGTGATTGTCTAACTACTAAGCTGTGCACCCAAAACCAATACATAATAACAAAAAAAGTTGAATTGCTGTCTCAAAGGATATGGTTTTTTTAAATCTTGATAGATACTTGATAAACGCTGTTTTCCTGAAAATCGTTCCAGTTATGTTTTCACCAATAGTGTATGAAAGGGCCTGTTTCTCATACCCTTGCCACCACTAGCTACTGTCAAATAAATTTTCAGTCAAATCAGTGGACAAAAAATATTTTTAAAAAACCATAAGGAGATAATATTATTAACCCATCAGACTGGTGAAAAAAATGTTTAATAATATCTTAATGCTTGATTGGAAAAAGTTACTCTAATGCACTATTGTCGAGAGTATAAATAAATAATAGCCTTTCGAGACAGAAATTTTACTTCACATAGTCCTAAAACTCATGTATTCAATAAGACCGAACAAATCCATGTCATACCTATCTTCCCAAGACTATCTAACATAGGTCTATATGGTTCAACATACAAGAGTATGTATTTGTAATTGTGGATAAGTGAAAACAACTTAAGTATCCAGCAAAAAAACAAACAAACAAAAAAACACATACAAGTGGTTAAATTAATCAGAGTACATCCACATTTTTGACAGAGTCTGATTATATGAGGTATCTTTATCTATAAGAATTGTATGATCACAGTGTTTTAGAGCTGAGGTGAATACGAGAAATCTTCTAAGGGGAAAACACTGAGACCTTAAGAACTTTTCTTTTTTTCCTAAAATCTCAGGTCAAGTTTTGGCCTAATCTGAGATGAGAATGGGCAATTTTGTTCAATCCAAGGAGCTTGTATATTTTCTACTACAAAACCAAAAAGAGACATTTAACAAAAGCTGCATTAACTGCTTATGTCATTACACTTTATTTATTGATATGTTAATTTGTCATTAAACATTTTCCACATTTTACTTTTTTTTTTGGTTTATTTATTAGAAATCATCACCAAGATTTTTACCTGCTGGTGGCAGTAAAATTAATAAACTGACAGTTTTCTAAATATTAATTCTTAAGTGAATCATTCTAAAGACCAAATGCCAGCTTAATTCAATATATATTAGAAGTATTGTAAGTTTGACTTACCAATCACATTGACAATGACCCCAAATTTATTAGGTATAGTGATGGTAAAAGTATTGAAATACAACTTATGTGAATTTGTACTGCTTTCTACCATGTTCCTGACATATTCGCACAGAGATCATAAAAATATTTGATACCTATAACCTCCTAACAGTCTTATGAGTTCTAAGAATAGTGACTTGTATTTAATGAATTGTATAGTTGAGAATGAAATGAAATAGGCATATTCACACTGGTTGGTAGATACTAAATTCTTATAAGTTTTCTGAAAAGCAATTTAAAAACATATATCAAGATCTTTAGAGGGGATCAGAACTTTGACTCCAAATTCTATGGAAAATAATTAAAACTAAAGTAAAAACAGAAAAAAAGATAAAAGTCTATGTACAAATATGTTCATCTTAATATGACCCATAATAGCTGAAAATGTTTTAAATAGTTGCAAAACAAATAATTTTAGCTACATAAATTATGAAGAGAAAAAAGGAAAGGGGACAAAACTAGATAGAAATATACATTAACATATCTGTATATGTGCTTAGACATGTAAGAAAACATTACTGTAATTTGTGATGTTAACAAATTCTTGAACTAGAACAACCAAAGCAACTTTTCAATGGAGAATTATTTCAGGACAAAGATCCTGGGAACTTCTTTGTAACAAAATTTAAGTTATAATACATTATAAATACATGGTAGCTATTCATTTGAAACATATTATAATTTGTTTTGTTCCCAGTAAAGCTACTGTTATTAGTTTTATTTCCCTATTTTTGTCCATCGTAGAGTCAATAGGTTTAAAGTTTTCCTCTTGTGTTAACAACTTAGCAGGAGTGTAAATTCACTTAGTTTGTTTTTGTTTTTTTTAGGTTCATTTGTTGATAGTTATGAGTTTGTTGTCATTTTACTGTTCATAGTTTTGATCACCTTCTTTTTCTTAGATTAGTCCCTTTAATATTTCATTTAATAAGGGCTTGATGATGATGAACTCCTTTAACTTTACTTTATCTGGGAAGCACTTTATCTGCCTTTCTATTTTAAATGATAGCTTTGTTGGATAGAGTAATCTTGGATGTAGGTCCTTGTCTTTCATGACTTTGAATACTTCTTTCCAGCCCCTTCTTGCCTGTAGGGTTCCTTTTGAGAAATCGGCTGATAGTCTCATGGGAACTCCTTTGTTGGTAACTGTCTCCTTCTCTCTTGCTGCTTTTAAGATTCTCTCGTTATCTATAATCTCGGCTAATGTAATTATGATGTGCCTTGGTGTTTGCTTCCCTGGGTCCAACTTCTTGGGGACTCTCTGAGCTTCCTGGAAGTTTATTTCCTTTGCCAGATTGGGAAAGTGCTCCCTTTTTTTTTTCATTAAGTTTTCAAAGTCTTGCTCTTCCTCTTCTCCTTCGGGCACCCCTATGATTCAGATGTTGGAGCATTTAAAGTTGTCCCAGAGGTTCCTCAGCGTCTCCTCATTTATTTGAATTCTTATTTCTTCATTCTGTTCTGGTGGAAAGTCTATTTCTTCTTTCTGCTCCAAATCATTTATTTGAGTTCTGGTTTCAATTCCCCGTATATTTTTCCTTATTTCACTTTGCATAGCCTTCACTTTTCCCTCCATTTTGTGACCATATTCCACCAATTCTGTGAGCATCCACATTACCAGTGTTTTGAAATCTGCATCTGTTAGGCTGGCTTTCTCATCATCGCTTAGTTCTATTTTTGGAGCTTTGATCTGTTCTTTCGTTTAGGTATATATATATATATATGTATATATATATATGTTTTTTATTAAAACATTTTTTTCTCTTAGTGGGGCAGAGGCTTGTTCCTTTTTCTGTTTGTTTTATTTATTTCTTTAAATTATTTTTTATTGTTGTTCAGGTATAGTTGTCTCCATTTTTCCCTCATGACTCTCCCCTTTCCCAGCCCCCACCTCCCACCCTCAATCCTAAGCCCCTTTGGCTTTGTCCATGGGTCCTATATGCATGTTCCTTGATGACCCTTCCCCTTCTTTCCCCCATTATCTCCCTCCCCCTGCTTCTCTGGTTACTGTAGGTTTGTTCTATATTTTAACGTCTCTGGCTTTTTTTTGCTTGCTTGTTTGTTTTGTTGATTAGGTTCCACTAATATGTGAGATCATATGGTATTTGTCTTTCACCACCTGGCTTATTTCACTTAGCATAATGCTCTCCAGTTTCATCCATGCTGTCATTTAAGGTAGAATTTCCTTCTTTCTTTCTGCTACACAGTATTCCATTGTGTAAATGTACCATAGTTCTTTAATCCAGTTATTTACCGATAGGCACTTAGGTTGCTTCCAGCACTTGGCTATTGTAAATTGTGCTGCTGTGAACATTGGGGTGCATAGGTTCTCAACCACCAACTTACACCATACACAAAAATAAACTGAAGATGGATAAGAGACTTAAATATATGTCACAACACCATAAAAGACCTAGAGGAGAACATAGGCAGGAAAATCTCAGATATTCCACACAGTGATATTTTCACCAATGTGTCCCCCACAGCAAGGGACATAAGGGAAAGAATAAACAAATGGGACTTCATCAAAATAAAAAGCTTCTGTACTGCTAAAGAAAACATCAGCAAAATGAAAAGGGAACCAATCATATTGGAAAATATATTTGATAATAATACCTTTATATATATATCTCCAAAATATATAAAGAACTCACATGACTCCACTCCAGAAAGACCAATATTTTGTGTTTGTTTTAAACCACTGTATCTAAAGTATATAGACTAGTGCCTTACACATAAAAGTTGTGTTAATTAAATCAATAAGTGAATTTTATCCATCCTAGAATATGCTTATAAAGATATCATACTGACTTTATAAATAAGGCCACTGAGCCTAGAGAAGACATTACTTGATAAAGCAGAGAAGCCCTATATCAGAAGCCAGAACTACATCACTTCAAAGAGTATGCTATATGGCACAACAATTGATGAACTCATTCATTTTTATAGATGTGAATCGTCTGCGGGTTTTTGTAAAACTATGCAAGGCCTGTCCATAAAGTATACAGCCATGTAAAATGAAAAATAGAGACATTTATTGAAAAAGATACAAGATAAATTGGACACAGGACAATGGCACCTCAGTCCCCTTCAAAGTAGGCACCTTGGGACCTCACACCATTCTCCCAATTGCTATCAGCTGACCGGCTGTATTTTCCTGAATCTTATCTATGATCTGAAATCTCTTCCCTTTCAAAGGCAGTTTAGTTTTGGGAAAAGCCAGAAGTCACAGGACACCAAATCTTGGCTGTACAGCGGCTGGGTCACCTGAGTGATTTGATGTTTTGCCAAAAAGCTCTGCACAAGACATGATGCATAAGTGGGCACATTGTAGTGATGAAGCTGCCAATTGCCAGTTGCCTATAGCTGTGGCCTGCTGAATCATTTGAATAGTTTCTGCAGAGGAATGTTCAAGCTTAATGTGAAATTTGAGGCAGATTTGTTGCTCTCCTCTCGTAGTCATTTTGAATGTGACAGCCACACAAGTACACATGCTCACTCAATGGCATCTATCGCCACCACTGACTATAGTGAAGTCATCATTGTTCACGCATGCACATTCCAGTCCACTCTCCTTGTCTTCCAGGTTACATCAATGTCGTGCAAACCATTCTCATTATATTAACAATGGCTGGGCTTTTTCTAAACAGGTCTTGTACATACCTGAGCTTCATCCAGAAAATGTTGATATATAAAATCTTGGAAGTCTTTACTCCTATCTTTACAATGAAAAAAACATTGGACAAACTAAAAACCAATGACTTGGTTTAGACTGATCAGAAAAATGAGGTCATAGGAAAAGGGCCACACCAAAATCTGGAGAGAGAGGGACATTTAGGGAGATGCATCGACTGAAATTTGTTTACCTGGAGTAGAAGCATATAGAACCATAAAGCTGAAGAAAGTTATGGTAATTTTGATGAACTTCTGGAAACTGTGGATGGAGTACCATGAGAGTAGGGATATAGCCTTAGAGGAGCTCACACTTTCATGGGCTTCCCCTCCAAAGAAGCCTACAAGGTATTTACTTTGAAGACCAGGGAAGATCCCCTTGTAGCTCTGTCAGGGTAAGAAGAGTATCCATTGCAAAACATTCCTAAAACCTTTTTCAAACTCATTCAAAAAAGCTGACTCTCATTCAGGCAAACAGAATTGCCTGAACACAATTCTGAAAGCCCGTCTCCACTAGGTGAAAGAGATTCCTGCCCCTACAGACCCTCCTACCTTCCTGTCACACTTACAGGGGGAAACTGGAGCCAACAGGGCTTTAAGGATATAAATTAGAAATGCTGCAGACAGAGAAGGGAGGGACAAGTAAAAATAAAAGAGCTATAAACTGAAGGAAGGTCATGAACACTTGTAAAAGCCACAGCCTGAGGCAAAGTCTGATGAAAAAAAAAGAGATTTAATCAAAAGATTAGAGAAGGTTTTCCTTATCCCACAGTTTACCATCACAGCAAATGGGCTCCAGTATCATAATAGTGATTATAACAGAAAGAGCTGCAAAGCACAGGTGCTCTCAGGAACAATACATAGAGATGCCTCTAGGACAAGGAGAAAGACATAAGCAAGGACAGTAAAGGAATTTGAAGCCTCTAGTACTTACAGCTACAAGAAACACTGAACACAGTCCAATTTCAGTATGGGTGAATGTAAAGCCTCACACTAAAGGCCAACTTATTTTATTTTCTATTACACAATACAATATGTACAGCTTTCAACAAACAATCACAAGGGATGCAAAAAGACAAAAAAATTAAAAAATGGAAAAGAAACACAGTTATCCGAACTAGATTCAGTATGACACATGTTGGAGTTATCAAAATGGAAATACTGAGGAATTATGATTAATATGTTAAGGGCATGTGATAAAGCCCTTCTGACCATCCTCAGGTTCAATGGTTCGCTAGAAGGACTCACAGGCCTCAGAAAAATCTGTTATACTCATGATTAATGTCTATTACAGTGAAAGGACACATTAAATCAGCAAAAGAAAAGGTACATGAGGCAAAGTTTAGGAGAAAATACAAACATGTTTCCAGGTTTACTGCCCCAGGGAGTCACACAGAAATGATATGTGAGACTATGTGCCTGGATTGCCAGCCAGGGAATCTCAGCTGAGCCTAATATCTAGGGATTTATTGGCAATCTATCACATAAGCTTGCTATATCCATGTAACTTAGCTACTCAGATTCCAGGTCCTCCTTCCCCAAAATGAACCACTATGTGTATATATAGGGTTCTAATATATATATATTAGAACAGCTACAATACAAAAAGTTAACAATACAAATTCCTGGCAAGGATGCAGAACAACAAAAACTTTCATTCATTGCTGGTAGGAATATAACATGGACAACCGTTCTGGCAAATAGTTTGGCAATTTCTTACAAAGCTAAACATAGTAATACCATGACCCACTGATGGTCTTCTTAGCTACTTATGTAACTGATTTGAAAACTCATGTTCACATAAAACCAGCACATAGAGGTTTATAGCAGCTTTATTCATAATCACCAAATACTGGACGCAAGCAATATGCCCTTTTATAAGAAAATGAATAAACATATCATGAGACATCCACATTATGGAATAATATTCAATGATGAAAAAGGAATAAGCTATCAAACCCTACAAAAACATGGATGAATGTAAATGCATATTTCTAAGTGAAAGAAGTCAGTCTGAAACTGACATGGAATTCCACTTCTATGATACTCAGAGAAAAGGAAACTATATCAGGGGCAAATAGATCACTGGTTGCCAGGGTTTTGTGTAAGAGGGTTGTTTTTATAGTGTTTAAACTATGATATATAAACTACAATACTGGACACATGACACTCTGCATTTGTCTAAACTTATGGTAATTTATAACCATAGAGTAAATCTTAATGTATGTAAGTTTAAATTTAAAAATCATTTACAAGATTGGAAGGATCCCAGAATGGAATGCAAACTGTGACAAAGAGAAATCTAACTATATTGAAAATATATTAAATAACCTCATTTATGAGGGTAGAAGAGAAAGTTCTGAGCTAAGTAACTTTGAAAATGATTGGAGATTATATGTTTAAAAGCAAAAGAAACTACATATAAGCACTGCACTCTAATTGGTACAGGCATTTTCTCATGGAGGTACAAACTAACATTTCTGAAATCTCTCTACATGTATAATGGCATCAAACAGTTGAGTAAATTGATGGCGGATGGTGAGAACCAGTTTTATCACAGTTGGAATGGAACATTATAAACAAGCAAAGAGAAGATTAGAAAGACCTATGTAATATTACATTAGAGTTAAAGACATTAATACATGCTAAGCCTAATAGAAATACGGATACATATAAAAATATTTGCAGGTGTGGATATATACAACAGCTCATATATACATTTCCTTGCTCTTTCCTTCGAGAGGGCCAAGAACAAGAACACCCCAATAGCAATGAGCACATATAGAGCCCAGATTTTGGTTTCTAATACCATTCTCCAATCAAAGAAAACAAGGCTCCTTAGATAAATGTCTGATTCTTGAGCTGGGGCAGGAAATACACTAGATGAAACCACAGTATCTTAAAGTGCTAGGAAATTTTTTTAAGTGCTAAAAATAATAACACAAAATGGCAATTTGTCAAAGGGACATGGCTGAAAGAACACTCAAGGGCTGAAGCTAGAACAATTTGAACAAAAAAAAATTAAAAATAAAATAGTAAATTATAATTTGAAGTACATAATAAATAGACATGAGCCTATACTGGTAAAAATAAATGAGTAACTTTAAAGTGGTTAAACCTGACAAACAGTTCCTTAGTCAAATGATCAAGGCCATCATCACCAGCAATATCATATTGATAGCATGTACCCCTGAGATCATATGATGAGAATAACAACTTATTTCTGTGGCCTTCTCCCCCCAAATACATAACTTCAGTCTAATTATTAGAAAAATATCCAATAAACCCATATTAAGGGGCATTCTAGAAAATAGCTCTCAGAACTGTCAAGGTCACTCAAAAAAAAAAAAAAGTTTGAGAAATTGTTCCAGCCTAGAGAAGCCTAAAGCATATAATAATTAAATGTATTATGGTAGCTGGGATGGCATTCTGGGACAGAAAAATGATGTTAGGTAAAAACTAAGGAAACATGAATAAAATGTATACTTTAGAATAATATGGCAACATTGCTTGATTCATTTTGGCAAATGTATCATTCTCATATAAGATTTTAACAGTGGGGAAAATGATTATGAGGTATATGTGAAATCTCTATATTATCTTTGCAATTTCCAGCTAATTTAAAACTATTCTAGAGAAAGGATAATTTTTAAAATCATTACAATATTCTTAGAGAAAAAAGAGGTAAATTATTGTTTTAAACAAAAATTTTTTTCTAGAGAGTGTCCTAAGAATAATCAGTGTTTACCTTTCATCATCAATACATTTATTGCCAAATACATTTAATGCCAAAATGCACATTCTTTAGCTCTCCCTGTGTTTACATATAGGTGCAGATAAATTTATGTGCTAGAACTCCATCTTCACTTCAATAATTCAGTTCATGTCATTGATCCCATTATTAACTCATTTTACCTTTGATTATGATGAGTGGTAGCATATTCATATACTATCAGGTTATCTATATTTAAAGCTAAGACAACTGCTATCATAGCATGTGAAATTATTTAAAATTACATACACATAGAGAAATTACATGAAATTAAAATTACATAAACATTTGGCAATATTTAATTTGGGTAGGGAACACATTTCTGATCTATAAAAATATATTAATAGTCTTTAAAAATTTTGATTTCATATAAACTGATAGTAGTATAAACATTAAGAGAATGACTCTTCTAGATCCTTCAATCTATCTTTCATGTCTTTTGAGCTAATCACTACATTATAACAAGACAGTGAAAGAGAAGCCATAGAAATTCATGAGAGGAAAATAGAACAGATAAACTGATAGCAAACAATTGTTGAAAGAGAAAATGTACCTAAACCTAAGATTCAGCCTAGAGCAGATTGGTTTCTAAAATTTTTTGACACTCTTTCTCCTTTCTTACCCCTATATTAAGTCAAGAATATACTAACATTGAGCCTTAAATAAGTGTCCAACATGAGATCTACATGATATATAGTATTGCCTCCAACCCAACAATCCTAAAAAGCAGTTAATACAAATAGCTCCTTTATACAAATTAAGAAATTGAAGCAAAAAGAGATTGAATGATTTATCCAGAGTTATACAACTAATAAATAATAATATCAAAATGCAACTAAGTAAAATTATATTGAAGACTTTGCACCTCTAAACAATTGTGGGAAAATTGTCCCTGCTATCCCTCCTTCTCGATAGTTTTTAAGCCTGTTCCCGATACTGTCTCCAACACTCTCTATCCACTGCCATTTACTGAGTTCAGGGCTCAACACATTTCATCCAGATTTATAGTAGCTTAACATCCACCCCTCCCCACTCATCTCGGCCTCCTCAAAATAAGTGATTTGAGTTTATAAATGTGATAAAAATACTTTCATGGATTATTTAATTTTTGATCTATTAAATATAAGGTCCCTCAAAATTTCCTTCATTGCCACAATAACTATTTAAGGAATAAACTACAGCTTTCAATTTTTTAATAATTTAATGATCAGCTAGCTTGGTCACTGGCTCACATATCAAAAAGTGCATGTGTTGTAAAAGGGACTCAAAGCTAATTAACTAAAAACCACATTACTTACATGAAAATAACCATTTGTTCTATAAGCTGTCTTAACTGTCATTCTGCTTCATAGATTATAGTTCTGCCTGAAGACGTTTCCTTTTGAAATAAAATACAATAGAAGAGAATACCATTGTCATGTTTCATCAAGCAATTTGGCAATAATAATTTTGTGGGTTTTTTTTTTAAGGTTGAATATAGCTATTGTCCTGGTTTACCACATCTCTTTACAAAAACTAAATTGGCCCTGGCTGGTGTGGCTCAGTGAATTGAGCACCAGCCTGTGGACCAAAGGGTTGCCAGTTCAATTCTCAGTCAGGGCACATGCCTAGGCTGTGGGTCAGGTCCCCAGTGGGAGTGCCTGAGAGGCTACCACACGTTGATGTATCTCTCCCTCTCTTTCTCCCTCCCTTCCCCTCTCTCTAAAAGTAAATAAATAAAATATTTTTTAAAAAAGCTGAGTTGTCATTAAATAACACCTCTCTCTCAAGTATGTAGCTCATAAGGAGTCAATTTTATAATAAACTGAAAATGCTCTGAATATAAGAAATATTATTTTTAAACAGTGTAGTTTTCAAAAAAATACCAACGTGTGAATAAAGGTATTAAACAGTGTGTACATTTTGCTTTCTATGTGTATTTGAGCATCATTTGATAATGGTTTCCTAAATTAAATATTACTTTGTGACTACAAAATGCTGATTTTTCTAACTATGTTATTCCTTATTAATATGTGTTGTTGGCATTTTTCTATAAAGGAAAGTTTTCTGTTCTCACACACTTTTCTTAATGTTAAAATGGACTCATGATATAATACATTATACATTATTATATTTAAAAAAAATTTTTTTGATGCTGATGTGGTCCAATTTGACCTCTTCAAGCTGTCTCTCTACCCTTTTGCTATGATTCTATAATCTTTGAAGACCTTTCTTTCACCATAATAAGATAAGAGTTTCACCTTGTACTTTATCTATCCCAGTTTTGCAAGCTGTTAATTCTCTACTAACTTCTACTTTTTGTTTTGTCTTTCTTTTTTAGCGGAGAACAGTGTTTAGGAACTAATAGTTCACCTCTATTTTTACATATTGATAGTGGGAAGTCATTGTTTTTAGGCCCCTTAAGTGAGAAGAGAAATTAAGTCATAAGTTCATACTGATACCACCAATTCAAATCCAACATTCTGAGCCTTCCCTAACTTTCTATCCTTTAATATTTGTACTTCCCATCTCCCTCTAGGAGAACCCTAATTCTAAATTTATTCAATCCTACAGTTCTCTTAAAATATAGTTTCATAGTTACACAACTAATACCACTAGTAACAACAAACCTACTGTGTAAAGTTTGACATTTCTTTGCAGTTCTTTCAGTCCTCATAATTTATCTTACAAGGGTTTCCAGAGTCCAGCACATTGAATCTTTACTGATATTGATTCAAATTTATTGAAGTAATGCAAGGGAAAAAAATTGATGGAGTGTATTTATTATAGCAGAAAAATATGGAACATCTAAGGCACCCCTGATGTTCATTTCTGAGTCTTATTCTCAAGCTATTCTATTAGTGTTGTGAAGCAAATAGGCTTCCAAAACAAACAAATAAAACAAAACAAAACAAAAACCTTGTTTAAGTTAGGAAGAATTGGTTTTATTGCAACCATTTATCTAAGTCAAGTTAATACAAACCAAGTACCCATAGCAGGACCAATTAATTTTCCCTAGTTACATGCTTTTTTATTGTCCTACTCACACATGCTGTTTTCTCCATTGTAAATTTCTTCCTCCCAGTATACACAATTAAATGTATGGTTGCTGAAGCCATAACGCTGAGTTTGAATTCTTCTTCAGCCACTTAAATAGCTGTGAGTTATGTTACTTAACCTCTTTTAGCCTGAATTTTTTCATCTACAAAATAATGATAACAAATATACCTAACTCATAAGGTTATTATGAAGATACTAAGGTAATAAAGGTAAACCTTAGACCAGTACATGGCACACAATAAGTACTTCATGAATGCCACAAAGTGTATTGTAAGCAACCAAAATGCACACAATTTTCTACTTCCCTGATTCCTATTGAGATCTCCTGGCATATGATACCTTTGGTCTTTTTATATTACATTTCCTAACATGGTGCCACACAGTGTAGATGCTCCAAAAATACATATAAAAATGAATTAATTGTGTATTTGTTGGTACAGTATTTAATTTTTACTTCCCTTAAGGATTCTGTATAACATGAATAATTATTTTCAATAATACTCTTAAAATTCATGTAATTAATAATTAGAGATAAAAAAAGTGTCATATATTGCTCTGGTGTTAGCCATTAAAATTTGTATCTTTATAAACAGAAGAAGGTCTCATTTTCACAAAAATATGGACATAAATTGCTCATGTCATTTAGCCTATTCAAGGCCTGAAAATTTTGGCTCTGATAATAGGTAGTTTTCACTCAGTTCAATATCCAAAAGATGCTCTTTATGGAAAGGACTAAAGATAACTCACAGACACAGGCAACAGAGGCATGATGACCAAAGGGAAGGGGGGGGCAGGGGGCTGGATGGAGGTGAGCAGAGGGGAAAAATGGGGATATCTGTAATCATCTCAACAATAAAAATAAAGAAAAAAATTTAAAGATAGCATAATATTTGTTGAAAACAACCAAATTCTAGTGTTTGAGTTACATGGTTTCTTATGTGTGCATAAAAATTAATTATGAGTGGATTTTTACATATCTTCTTTCTAGTCCCATGAACAGAAAAACCCATTACCAATATGCCCTTATTATTTCTATATGTAGTCAATATAAAATTATCAATGAGATATTTTTGTTTACTTTCTCAGAGTAAGTGTTTGAAGTCTAGTGTGTATTTACACGTGCTGCACACCTCGGTTTGAACTGACCACATTTTAGGGGCTCACTAACCATGTGTGAGTAGCATTTACTGTTAGGCAATGCAGACTTAGTGTCCTTATAGTTGACTACTTCTTGTTTTCTTGTTCTGCCTATTTACATCTACTGAAGTTTTGTTTTAAACTAAGAAACTCTACAATTCAGGAGGCCCAACTACTTGGCAGTTAATGAAGTCACTTTTGTTTTACTAAAGTTCTCTTCCTTTCTGCAGCTGAGAGCTCTGTCTTATGCTTGTGCTATTCTTCAGTAGATGTTGTATTCTCTAATTTGTTTTCTTTCTTTTTAATCTACATGCTTTGTAAAAAAAAGATTTAAGTAATTTTTAGTGGAAAAAATACTGGTCCCAATCCTATAATGATCCTAAGAAGCACTTCTAAATGACACTATTAAATATTCTCCTAAAACAAAGAGTTATTTGGCATTAGCTTGTAATGATTTCCTAGGAAGAATAAATTTGATTCAATTTGACCTCATGAAACTTTGAAATACAAATTAATAATTTAGCTTCATGATCTAGTCAGACAAATTAATGTGTACTGGAAGTGGTTTATCATGACCTCAGCTGAGACTATCAAGCACTTCCGAGCAGTTGTTTTTAAACTTTTTAATGATAGATTTTTTCTTTAAATAAAATCTCTAAAAATAAAATCTAATTTTACTGAAGAGAGCAAAATAAAACCTCAGTTCACTTTCTTTTATTTTTGCCCTCTGAGGTTTCAGAGAAGTTCTCTATGGCATTGTTATGGTGGTTGAAAAACAGCGAGAAAACAAAGTGTTTAGAGCAATCAAGGATACAATTACACTAAAAATATAAGCCAAGTTTCTCTCTTACTTCATCAATTTTAGAAATTCATGTATGTAAAGAGAGAATATCCATCTTATCCCAAATCCTCCAATAGCAGTTGTAGCTCCATAAGGTATCCAAAATTGAATCCTAGCCAATTAAATATGCATATAATCTGTAAAGCTATACTTATGCTTTATCATGATGTAACCACAAACATTTACACTGAAAATCCTGAGCATTTAGAGACATAGAGAGAGTCAACATGGTATTAACACAAGTTTCTTTCTTCTTGCTTTCTTACTTTTTGTGGTATAGTTCTTGTTATATTGCTTTTCTGTGCTGTGCTTCTGAAAACTAATGAGAAAATATCTCTCCATTATAAGCAAGCTATACTCAGACTCTTTGGTGGATGCTAACTACAATAGGAGTCATCACAAACAAATAGTTTTTAAAACATTGTAAAAAATGTGGAGATAAAGTTGGCTATAACTAATGCCAATGGTAGCATGCATTCTGAGATCATAGACTCAAGGACATTTATAACTATTTCATTTCTCCACTATTTGACAGATGACTTCGTTTAGTAGAGCTATTCTAGTAAGTTAGCAGAAATATGGTTTTGTTCAAAATAATAGTTCTAATTCCATGGATTAAAAAATATCTTTGTAGAAATATCAGATTTTTTAAAATCATTCAAATTAGGAAAAGATTTTTACATATTCAGTTCATTTTCCTAAGAAAATATTGAGGACCATTTCTTTTTATTTACATTATGACACAAATTTAAACACAAAAATACATTTAAAATACATTTTTCATGTATTTTTATTGTGCTTTGAAGTAAAAAAATCAGAATACAAATACTCTATGTACAAATGGTTGTTTATATGTACAAGCTTCTTTAAAATTGTTAGCCTCTCATAAAAAAAGAAAAACAAAATTCAAGAGATATATACTATATTAGAACAAAATTTATATGAGGTAGCAGAGGCTTCACAAACAATTTTTTAAATGATAAAACAGAAAATGATATTTTGAAATGTTGGACTTTACAAACATTTGGATATTTAGCTCTTACATTCTACAATGTGTATCTTCTATTTCTTGCTGAAGAGATTTAAAATTCCACAAAGTTTATTCTCTGCACTCTGGAATATTATAAGCATATTCTCAAATTTATATTTTACATTAAATAATAATCATACAAGTTTACAAATAGAAATAAAAAGCTTATTTACAAAATAAATGGGAAACCTACTTTATATTAGAATTATTTATAATACTATCAGCTAAAAAAAACAATAGAATAGGGTCTACACACATTTATTCAATTGTGTGAGCCATCATTTTAGTTCTTTATTACTTTTCAATATAGTAAGTAGCTGTTTTAATTGCCCTTTCTGAATTTTAATTTTTCTCTCTTTTGTGAGTGGTAAGATATATGTTTTTCAGTGCATTGTTTTATTGCACCTGTAATAAAATAAGTTCCTTGGTCAAATGCTATGTAAGCAGAAGGTGAAAATTGAACTACTTCTTGCTTTAGGCATTAAACAATGTTAGAGGTGTTTTAGTCAGTAAATGGATAAGGTAATCTAAATTTAGAGTAAATGTCTAACCTGATCAAGGCTTTTTGGTATCCACCCAGTGTCATGGGTAATGAGCCAATGTAATCTATAAATCATGGATCTGGCTGGAGCTGCTCAATATTCAGCCCACAGGTTCTTTTAGCTTCTGATGTTCCTTTTGACAAACCAGTAAATATTGTAAGATTCAAGACAGTAGGATACATAGTTTTTCTCTGCCAATCAGTGCATTGCTCGGTGCTCCCATGCCCATTCATCTCATGTGTCCAAAAGACCACTTTAGAGAATCCAGCAAGAGTATCTACTGGTTGATTCCATACCCCTTCTGAATTTGGATGGCATTTCTGTTGGGCATCAATATACTTCACTTTGATTTTCCTCTTCTAAAGCTATAGTATTTTCCATAGCATAGCACCACTGGGATTCTTTTTAATCTTCCAGTTATATAAGGCTCATATATTGTCAGTTCATTGGCCATCATTTCATAAATGTTAAAAATCTATGCCATAATATTATCAACCAGTCGCCGAGCACATGTTTTCCAGTTTAAGTGTCGACCCTCCACTCTTGAGACTTCTGTGAGTCATGTTCCATTTTTAGCATCCTCATTTGACTGATCATTGGGAAAAGCTTGTTTAGCCAGAATGTCAGGTAATTCTTCAGAAAGATTTGTGGGACCTAAAGAATGGCAGCCACATGTTGCTACTCATAGCAGTTTCTCATGTTGCATGCTCTTCAATACCATTTGCACTTACTGAGGAAAGTCTCTGAGTATTTCCCTCTCTATTCAAATGATGAGCTGATATAACACAGACCATAATAGGTATTTAAGGTCTCAAAACAATGGTATGCCATTCAACAGTAGAAGTTTCAATTAAAACTCAAGAACTAGTTAGCAATTGCTAACTAAGTATGAAAATACATTAAGCACCAGTGCCCAGCAATACTAATAAAATTTCTTCATAACCCCCAATCCATGGTAATGCCATTTATGGTTACCTATTCAACCATAAATGACTTGTTAACTCCTGGTGATTTCATCGCTCTATCTCTAAGGAATTTAGATTAAGGGATCTTGTACTTCCAGCCAAGATGGAGGCATAGGTAGATATGCTTGGCCTCCTCACACAGCCAGAGGGAGGGTGACAACAAATTTAAAAACAAAAAACAATCAGAACTGCCAGAAAATCAAACTGCACGGAAGCCTGACAACCAAGGAATTAAAAAAGAAACATTCACCCACACTAGTAGGAGGGGTGGAGATGGGCAGCCGGGGTGGAGAGGAGGCACAGCAAGGCTGCTAGCAGCTGGCAGACTGAGTGGTCCCACATTTGTATGTTTATAAACCAGGTGGAACAACTAGGGAGTGAGACAGACTGAGCAACCCAGGGTTCCAGTGCTGGAATAGAAAGTCTCAAAACCTCTGGCTGTAAAAACATATGGGGATTGTGGCAGTGGGAGAAACTACCAACCTCACAGGAGAGCTCGCTGGAGAGACCAGCAGGGCTCTAGATTGTATACAAACCCATCCAACTGGGAATCAGCGATAGAAGGGCCCAATTTGCTTGTGGGTTGCAGGGAAAGTGACTGAAAGTTGGTGAGAGCCAAGCAAGCAGCATTATTTCCTTGATGACCCCTCCCCTACATATAGCATCACAATGCAGCAAGGTGGTTTGCCCTTCCCTGGCAAATCTCTAAGGCTCAGCCCCTTACAATGTAACAGGCGTACCGAGACAAAGAAATATGGCCCTAATCAAAGAACAGGTCAAAACTCCAGAAAAAGAACTAAGCAATGAGGAGATAGCCAACTTACAAGATGCAGAGTTCAAAACACTGGTAATCAGGATGCTCAATGAAATGATTGAATATAGTCACAAAATAGAGGAAGATGTTCTATGCAAAGTGAAATGATGAAAAATATACAGGGAACGAACAGTCAAGAAAAGGAAACCAGTACTCAAATCAAAGATTTGGAACACAAGGAAGAAATAAACAATCAGAGCAGAATGAAGAAGCAAGAATTCAAAAAAATGAGAGGCTTGGGAACCTCCAGCACAATTTTAAACATCCCAATATATGAATTATAGGGGTGCCAGAAGGACAAGAGGAAGATCAAGAAATTGAAAACTTATTTGAAAAAATAATGACGGAGAACTTCCCCAATCTGGCAAAGGAAATAGATTTCCAGGGAGTCCAGGAAGCTCAGAGAGTCCCAAAGAATTTGGACCCAAGGAAACACACACCAAGGCACATCATCATTACATTATCCAAGATTAAAGATGAGGGAATCTTAAAAGCAGCAAGAAAAAAGGAGAGAATCACCTACAAAGGACTATCCCATAAGACTATCAGCTGATTTCTCAAAAGAAACCTTACAGGAAAGGAGGAGCTGGAAAGAGGTATTCAAAGTCAAGAAGGGCTAAGACCTACATCCCAGATTACCCTATCCAGCAAAGCTATCGTTTAGAATGGAAGGCAGATAAAGTGCTTTCCAAATAAGGTAAAGTTAAAGGAAATCATCATCACCAAGCCCTTATTATATAAAATGTTAAAGGGACTTATCTAAGAAAAAGAAGAAGATCAAAACTATGAACAATAAAATGACAACAAACTCATGACTATCAATAACTGAACCTAAAAAACAAAAACAAACTAAGCAAACAACTAGAACAGGAATAGAATCACAGAAATGGAGATCACATGGAGGGTGACCAGTGGGGAGGTGGAGGGGTAAGAATGGGGGAAAAGGTACAAAGAATAAGAAGCATAAATGGTAGGTATAAAATAAACAGGGGCAGGTTAAGGATAGTTTAGGAAATGGAGAAGCCAAAGAACTTATATGTACAACACATGGACATGAACTCAGGGTGGTGGGAGGAATGCTGGTGGGAGGGAAGTTTCAGGGTGGAGGGAAATAAAGGAGTGAAAAAAATGGGACCACTGTAATAGTATAATCAATAAAATATACTTTAATAAAATAGATTACAGGATCTCTACAGTCCCTCCAAAATATGAGACTCCTGAATATCTTGAGTCAGTTTTTCTTTCCATTAATTTTATTTCTGTAGCTATCCAAGGAAATTATTTATGCAAATGAAGCAATCAGTTTTTTTTCTAAGACCAGGGAGAACAAATGGATCTACAAAATGTTGTCTGAAGAGTTAGTTCTACAAATAGACTGCATTGTTTTATAAGTTTATTCTATAAGATTTCAGAAACACAGTCTCATTTACAGATCAGGAAATAACATTCTTATTACCAAATAATAAATTATAGCAATCAAAAAAGAGCAGTGGTCATCATTGTAAATGCTAGGATCAGAATTTTTCCATTTTAAAAATCATTTACTCAGGTCTCCACCCTCCCCCAAAATATTACTCCTGATCTTTCCTAACATAATAAGGTGGAAAAAATATCAGTAAGTCCATTAACCTAGTATTTCTAGAAAAATAAATTTAAATCTCTAGATAAAAGATTAATATCTACTGAATAGAATGTAAAACATCAGGGTTGAATTAAGAGTCTGCCATGTAGAGTGAAAATTATAAATATAATCGTATCAGGTTAGAAAAAATCCATATGTAACCCCACTTTTCACATTTCCACCGGGACTCAGAAAGAAGGCAAAACAAGTAAATATGGTTTTCTGCTGCCCCAGCATCCTTCTAGCCCTGCCAGTTTAAGCCAATGGGTGGGAGAGGGGGCATCTACCAGCGGCAGAAAGCAGTGTACCTTCTCTGTGACTGGGGAATGTCATGGCAGTGGGAGAAAATAATAGGTGCTGAACTAAAAATAAAAAGGCCTTTCAACATAGAGACAACAAACATTTATTCTATAAGAATAGCTCTTCAGGAAACCCTGTTTCAGGCAGAAGCTCAAACAGTGTTCCAATTAGGAGATAAAGGAAATAGGCATTTATGAGAAAGGGAAAGGGGAACAATTACATCAATAGAAGGAAGGCATTTCTATTGGTACACGACGTGATGTTAATTCTAAATAATGTTTTTAATTTTCAGTCCAATAGTTAGTCATCAGTCCAGTAGTCATAATATCTGCTTTCTTATTATCTTTGCAAACAGTTCTTTGGATCACAGGTTGCTTTAGTCCCAGTCCAAAGGTATTTTGCCCTGTTTTTAACATTCCAAAGATTTGAGCATAAGACATGAAAAAGCAGTTCCTCTGACATGGCATTTAAAGTGGCTCTGTTTATTGTTTTTTGGCATACGGAAGGGAAGCATAGCATAGCATAAAGATCTCGGCCAGCTGAAAAAACAGGGGCACATGCACACATATAATCACTATATCTTTATTCTAATTTAATAATATATTATGTAAATTTTAAAATAAGCACCAATAACATAAAACATTTAAAGAATAAGATAAGATACAAATAATAAATCTTTAATATGTCTTCCCACATCCCAGTGAACCATCTCTTGCGCCACATGGCACATATGCACCTCACTTGGAGGCCGATGGTGTAGGGAGGGATACGAGGGTTAGACCCAGGATAAAATGATGCTCTCTTTCCATTGTTTTATAAACATTATTATCCTAGAGATTTGAAATATTATTTTCCTCAGCCTTTTCAGATTTTCATGTTGCTTTATTTTATGTAAACTTAGGGATTATTTTCAAAACCCTACAAGAATTTGAATCTAAAATTCAACTACCCCAGCATTTTTTTCTTGCCATAGGAAAAACAAAAATAATGAGACTGTAAGGTCTGTCTCGAAATTAATATAATTCTCCAATGTCTAAGCATTTAATTAAAATTAATGTACTTCATAGGTTAAAAGTGGAGTTTTTCTTAAAATATACCTGTAAAATTAAGATTGAAGTTCCTGTTAATAAAAAAGAAGAAATGAAGGAATAAAGGAAGGAAAGAGAGGGGAGAGGATGAAAAAGAAGGGAATGGGGAGGTATGGGGAAGGGAGGGGAGTGAGGAGGAAGAAAATACTTCATGCTTTTGATTACATAATTATGTAAATTATAGATTCTATCACCACTGGATACTGGGTCATACTTTACTAGAAATGCCTGCTAGTTTTCTCTCAAGTAATTTGATCTTATCAGGAATCTGTGAATGTTCAGATTAATAATAAAACCATCAAGTAAAATACTTTCAGGGTGCTTTGTTTCTGAGGGAAATTGGTAAGAACTCATTTTCATTCAAAATATCTAACTGGCATGTTAAAACAAATTAAATATAAACTGAAATATAAATAATGTTAAAACATGTTCCCCTTTACTTTCTCTTTTATTATGTTGACTTTTCAGAAATGCTGGACCATGGTTTGTTTTACCTTGTTTTGTACTTTCTGTGTGATGATTTGACATAGAAAAACCACATTAGCCTCTTCCAATGACTTCTCAATTAAAATGAGGCCGGGAAGTGTGGTCATAAAACTGTGGGCTTTGCTCTTGAAGCACTTGGATTTGAATCCTGGTCCTTTGTTAGTTTCCTCGCCCATAAAGTATAGATGTTAATAACAATCCTTGTCAGGCATGTCTGCTATAATGTCTTTATATATGTTCCTGGAAGACATCCATTCAAGAAAAAAATAGTTACTTTTTTTATATATAAAAAACAGTGAATATAGAGAAAAAGGGTTAGGGACACCTCACAAAATGTATGCAGTTTAGTTACAAAATGAGCAAAAGTTACGATCAGTACTAGGGGTGGGGAGTGGTGGAAACTTCGGACGGCTGAAGCAGGAGGCTCATCATGACTGGAGGCAGCCTCACCAGATATTAAAAATGCATCAGCTTCTCAGTTGTAGTCACCTTTCTCTGATTTGCCAATCACATGCAGATTATCACCTACTTCCCTGTAAAGGGCTATCTCTTTAGGTGTTGGGATACTGAGGAACTCCAAAAGTTCACAGAAAAAACATAGGACTTTATGGGGAAAAAATGGAAAATGTCTATGTTTTGATCAACTGGGAAATATATCAATACTGTAAAAGCTAAGAGATCAATTTCTGTACACACCTGCTGTCTCCCAACTGTGCACGCAGCCACAGAAGTAGCAGATTGGTAATAATTTGTTTGCAGAGGTTGTGTGCAGGAAATGTCTATGCAGCATCATTAAAATCATTTTAAAAGGATTATGAAAGGCAGGAGAATTTTCATATTCATGGTCAAGGCTACTTTATATAAATGGAGAATACATACTGAGATCCTTTGTGTATATTCTTAAAAACTATTGTCAACTGTCTCATTTTTTTCTTTAATCTTTGAATATTTTAAATGTATATATTAGTGTAATCATGAAATATACATAATTTGTAAATAAAGATGCATATATTGACAGTGCATACTTTCTTTTCAGCTCTTGATCAATAACTTTGTAATGTAATTTGTCCCTTAGAGAGTTAGCCGTATTTGATTTTTCAATTTAATTCATGTTTACATGAAACCATGTCAAGTGCTGCTTTGATTATAGATTATGTTCATAGACATCTTCTTAGAAGACTAAGAACATTTGGGAATAAATGTATATCCACAACATTTTATGCACAGTTATGAGCAAATTTTCCCTAAAAATTATATTACTCTTTAATATACTTTTATTCTTGTGGAGCTTATGCAGTGATCCCATTTCAAATAAAAAATTATGCCAACCATAAATAAAGCATATGTAAATAAAGATATCAGCACTTTCTGTACACACTAATTTCAAATTCCTTCTTTAAATGATAGCAAATGAATGTGTAGCGCAGAAATTATATACCAATCATGGAATCCTATAAATGTACTGATTAACTTTGATTTAATTAAGAGATAAGAGCTCTCCCAGGAGCTCTTATTTTGAAGACTAAAAAGAGCTAACTAACTACTGCTCCTCCCACCCCAACCCAATACAAGAGTTTTTTAATTTAGAGTAATAGATATTCTAATGAGTTTGGAAAGATTAATTTTTCTCTTAATTATGTCACCTGTATCTCTTGAATCAACCTGAGAAACCCTAGTATTTGCATATAATCAACAGATTTCTGACCTACCACCCCATATTTACTTGAATAGGATCCTTTCTCCTCTTATGCAAAATGGTAAATAAATATTATTACTAAAATTATTTTTTAATGAATTATATTTCTTTTGAAAATTGTCTCCAAAGACTTGAGGGTAAAAATGAAGGTGACAAAATTATCGTCACTATATAAGGCTATGGAATTACATCATACATGCATTTAACTTTCTAAAATTTTCATAAGTATAATTGGGAAATAAAGAAGTAAAGAAAAGGAATGAAAGGTGGAAACAAAAGGAAAAACGTAGGAAGAGAAATAATTTACATTTTTTGGATAATCCACTTCCCATTTTCTTTATTTAACATAGCTCCAGAAGAGGATATAGGAGCCATGAATCTTCAATTCAGTCATTCCTAGCTCTCATCATGAAAAGGTTTTGCACAAATAAGTATGACTCTGGTGTTTAAATGTTCATTTTATATAATTTGGACTCTGAATACAATCCAAAACTTTATCATGTGCTAAACTGAAGCAGCAGCAATGTATTCCAGTTTAAAGGCTAGCCAGTTAGTGCCTTAGGAAATACAGTGTGTGTGCATTATACCCTATAAGTGATATAGAGGATTCTCAAGGGAAACTTTGATCATCTATTCTCTTGCATAAGACTGTAGTACTGATCCACTTGTAACCTGTGACTTTGTTGGCATGCCTACATTTAGAAACATTGATAGTGATGATATCGATCACCTCTGAGTCATCACTGTGGCTCACACCCAGGTCTAGTCCATGATCCCAGTCTTTAAACCGTAGCTATTGCAGTCAGCCTTTGTTAGATGGGTTTTAATTCCAAAGACATTATTTATTTATTTGTTGGTTTGCGTGCTTACTTGTTTACTTGTTAGTTTGTTGAAGTATTGTCTTCTACAAAACACTCCATCAGTACTACAGTACCTGAGTGACCCCCACATGTTTAAAAATGTATTTCTGTTGATTAGGTTCCACTTATAGGTGAGATCATTAATCACCAAAACAAACAAGCAAGCAAAATATAACCAGAGACGCTGAAACAAAGAACAAACTGACAGGAACCAGAGGGGAGGGGAGAGGGGCTAACAGGGAAAGAAAGGGACATGTAGTCATTTAGCATGTATAAAGGACCCAAGGACAAAGCCAAAGGAACATAGGATTGAAGGTGGGAGGTAGGGGTGTGTAGGGTGGGAGAAAGTGATGGTGGGAAAATGGAAATAACGATACTTGAATGATATAAATAAATAAATAAACAAACAAACAAATAAAGTATTTCTGTTATCTTTATACTTGAAAATGAGTTTACTCAATGGGATAAATTTATTGGAACATATTTTTTCCCACCCTAAACATTTTTAAGAATTCCTCAACTCTCTACCATCATGTAATATTGTGTAAAATTCCAAGACAAGATTGATTTATTAATCTTACCATGAGTTGATGTTTTCTGCCTATTGCATATAACGTTATTTCCATATCCAGAGGTCCAGTGGCCTAGTAGCTTCACTTGAATACATCTTGACTTGATTCTTTTTTAATTTAATCTTTATTGTTTTTTTTCCATTACCACTTAGTTCCCTTATACCCACTCCCTCTACTAATCACCGCATGTCCATGTCCATGAGTCCTTTTCCCCTTTTACTCAATCCCTCCACCCCCCCACCCCCCCACCCACTAGCTGTCATGCTGCTCTCCATTTGTGAGTCTGTCCCCATTTTCTTTGTTAGTTCAGTGTGTTCATTAGATTCCTCATATGAGTGAAATCATATGGTATTTGTCCTTTTCTGACTGACTTCTTTCACTTAGCATAATGTTCTCTAGGTCTATCCATACTGTTGCAAAGGGTAAAATTTTCTTATTTTTTATAGCCAAGAAGTATTCCATTGTGTAAATGTCCCATAGTTGCTTTATCCACTCACCTGCTGATGGACACTTGGGCTGCTTCCATATCTTGGGGACTGTAAATAACACTGCAGTGAACACAGGGGTGCTTATGTTCTTTTGAATTAGTATTTCGGGTCCCTTTGGATCACTGGGTCAAAAGGCAGATCCATTTTTAATTTTTTGAGTCCTCTCCGCACTGCTTTCCACAGAGACTATACCAGTCTGCATTCCCACCAACAGCGCAAAAGGGTTCCCCTTTTTCCACATTCTCTCCAGCACTTGTTGTTTGTTGATTTATTGTTAATAGCCATTCTGACAGGTGTGAGAGATACCTCATTGTGGTTTTAATTTGTATTTCTCCGATGATTAGTGGCATTGAGAATCTTTTCTATCTGTATTCCCTCTGCAGATATGCCTATTCAGGTCATTTGCCCATTTTTTAATTGAGTTGTTTGTGTTTTTTTTGGTGTTGAGCTTTGTAAGTTCTTTATAAATTTTGGATATTAACCTCTTATCAGATGTATCAACAAATATGTTCTCTTGTTATTTTATCCATGGAGGATAAAAACCACATGATCATATCAACAGATGCAGAAAAATTGTTTTATAAAACCCAGCACACATATATGATAAAAGCTGTCAGCAAAGTGAGATTAGAGGGAACATACCTAAACATAATAAAGGGCATATATGACAAACCCACTGCCAGCATCATACTCAATAGGCAAAAACTACAAGTGTTGCCCATAAGATCGGGAACAAGACTGGGATATCCACTTCTACCTCTCTTATTCAACATAGTACTGGAAATCCTAGCCACAGTAAACAGACAAGAAGAAGAAAGAAAAGGCATCCAAATTAGAAAGGAAGAAGTAAAACTGGCATTATTTGCAGATGTCATGATACTGCACATAGAAAACCCCAAAGATTCCACCAAGAAACTACTAGAACTGATAAATGAATTCAGCAAAGTAGCAGGATACAAAATTAATATCCAGAAATCAGTTCATTTTTATATTCCAATAATGAACTTACAGAAAGGAAATTAATAAAATAATCCCATTCACAATTGCTACAAAAAGAATAAAATACCTAGGAATAAACCTAACCAAGGAGGTAAAAGACCTGTACTTGGAACATTATAAGGCACTGAAGGAAGAAAGAAATAGGAGATACAAATAGATGGAAGCACATACCTTGTTCATGAAGACAAAGAATTAATATCATTAAAATGTTCATACTACCCAAAGCAATCTGTAGATTCAATGCAATTCCTATCAAGTATCCAATGATGTATTTCACAGAACTAGAACAAACATTTCAACAGTTTATTTAGAACCACAAAAGAACCCGCATAGCAATGGTGATCCTGAGAAAGAAGGACAAAGCTGGAGGAATCACGTTACCTAATATCAAACTATGCTATAAGCCCATAGTAATCAGAACAGCAGGGTACTGGCATAAAAATGGACACACAGATCAATGGGACAGAATAGAGGGCCCAGAAATAAACCCACACCTTTATAGTCAATCAATATTCAATAGAAGAAGGAAGCACATACAATGGGCTAAAGTTGGCTTATAAATGGTGTTGGGAAAACTGGACTGATACATGTAAAAAATTGAAATGAGACTACTTTCTTATACCACACACAAGAATAAATTCAAAATAGATCAAAGATTTAATAATAGACTAGAAACCATAAAAATCCTAGAAGAAAACATAGGCAGCAAAATCTTGGACATTGCTCATAGCAATATTTTATCAGATCTATCTTCCCAGGCAAGGGAAACAGAAAAATAAATAAATAAACAAATGGGACTACATCAAACTAAAGTTTTTTACTTGATGCTTTTGAATAAATTTTGATTGTGACATGATGAATGTGTCTAAAGATTTTTTTAGGAAGGGTTTCCTGTTTTAGGTAAAATTCATACAACATAAAATTTCATGTTTTAAAATTTTATGCAAAATTCAAATAACACAAAATCTACTATTTTAATTGTTTAAAGTGTACAGTTTTGTGGCTTTTACTATATTCACAATGTTGTGCAACCATCACTTCTATCTAATTTGAGAACATTTAAAATATGTTCTTCAAAGGGTAGGATAAAAGCTTATTCTGAAGATAGCAGGATTCATTTTCTTGACCTCCCAAAATCATTTAATTTTATACCTTTTACACTTTTGACCTCTTAAATACAGCTGCAATGTACATCCTTGTACACAAATTTTTGTCTGAATTTCTGATTACTTCCTTAGCTCAAATCACTAAGAATAAAATTGTTGGATTCAAAGAGTAAGATCATTAAAATTCTGAATATATATTGTCTTATACCATAGCTATTTCTACTTCCTTAATAATTTACACAGTAGCATCACTTTTAAGCATGTGTTCTGTTTTGCTTTTTTACAAAAGAAAAAAATACACCAAAGAAATTAGTTACATATTCAAAATACTTTTCCACTTTTTAAAGATCTCACTATTCTTTTTACCAAAGCAATAGGTCATTTTTCCCATATAGAGGTAGTGGAAAAACCAATGACTAGAGAATGAGAACTCATTCCACATGATATGAACATTAGAGCTGAGTCACAAGAGAAAATGACAAAAATGAAACAAACAAGAAAGATTAATTTTAGATTTTTTATTAAATTAGTACATTTTTAGGGAAAGTTAATTGTAATATGAAATTAGTCTAGTTCTATGTATCATGTATCAGAAACCTCTAAAGAACTTTTTACAGTTTCCCTTCCACAAGTGATTCATTTGAAGAAGTGGGCAAGCCAGCTATACTTCCAAATAACTTAATTTCTCACATCCCTAATCAGTATAGTAGAATTTTATACATTTTCTTTAGTGAGATTTTACAAAACCCTCTAAGTTAACTGAATATGTGAAGCTTTTTCAAAGTCACTACTTCAAATGTAAACTATAAATATCTAAATTGCATTTATTTGTCTGACATTTGTTAGAGAAGATATCCGTAAAAATAGGATGTTACCAGCAAAACTGGTAAATAAGCTGATAATTTTGGACACATATTATTTTTCCAATAATATGTAATTAGAGGGTGTGAGAGAAGATTTCTATTAAAGTTACCTAGTAATAGAAAGAAATCGCTATTCCCAATTATATACTTTATATAAAAAAAGAACTAAATTGAAGTTTTGTGGATATTTAATATGGTATTTTGTTATAAGAAATGAATGTGGTATTCAAATATTCTGTGTGTATGTGTGTGTAAATCTAATGAATACATAAAATTTTGTCATTCTATTGAGTACATAAGGATATTTAAGCATCTTTAGGCAATTACAAACCCACTCTCAGAATAAAATCTAATATGACCTTCTGTAAATCTAGCAATAATAATGGAGAGTATGAACCTCAAGGTCTCTGGGGTAAGAGAAAAATACCAGTGTATTATTTCTTACATAAAACAGCCCAGTGTATTTTCCTACATAAAAAATAAAAGTATTTCTTTCTTACATGATTTGAAATACAAATTAACTTCAAAATTACCATTTGTAATACAACATAAATTATAAATAATAAATCCAATAAAATAAATTTATTTCTTAAAGGTCATACTTTATAAATCAAATATACTTTTAAATAATTCAGTGCCCAGTTTGGGGTTGTTAATTTAATATTATATATAGAAAGAAGAACTGGTCTGCTAAGCGTCTAGTAATAACATTAACATGCAGTTGTTACAGGTTCTCTGCTAGCCAGTGGAATCAACCTCATATCCATCTCTTAAATATCTTATAGTTTAATTGGAGAGATATGGAAGTAAATCAGTAATTACTGGATGGTATGAAATGAGTTAAGCTAATGACATAAATAGGGTACTGTAATGGACTGCCTCATCATAGAAAACGTCTCCCAAAAGGGAATAATTAAAATAAAATATTTTTAAAAACAGATGATAAATACAAAGAACTAAAGAAGGGAAAGGGTATTCCAGGACAGGGCCCAGAATTGTGACAACATGATGCATAATTGGAAGAATTGCTAGTAGTTTCAGATAGTTAAAGAGACAAGCCGTTCAAGGGAGAAGTAAAAGTAAAAGAGGTCCAATATCAATGAACCTTGTTACTTTCCACTGAGGGATTTATGTTTAGAAAGATCTCTCTAAAACATTGTAAATAATAGTTTAAGTACAATGCTGACTGAAATCAGTCATGATCTATTCATCAATGTGATCTATTATGAGTTTGTCACAGAACCCACAGTAGAAGAAATTGGGATTTGATCTAAGAGAGGATCAGTGGGAATAGAAATATAGAAATAAGAAAATTAATATAAAACCTTCTAGTTTCTGATTTGGGTAACTAATTCAACCAGATTTATTTTATTATCAAAGTCAACATAAGAAAAACAGAAAGAATGAGCTTAAGACATTAATGATTAGCTCAATTCGGGTCTTGTGGAGTCAGAAGTGATTATAAAACATCTGAAGGGAAATGTCTATGAGTTGGAAGAAGTAAATTTGGTAGACATCAAGATTACTGGTAGCAAAGACAAATTTGCATGAGGTGGATATCTCAGGGAGAGTATATAGAGTAATGAAAGCAAAGGATTGAGAAGGGAATCTTTGGAAAACAATAGATATAAATGGTATTCAGAAGGAAGGGAGGTCTCAAAATGCATTGTTTGTATATAAGGAGAAAGGAGGGAGCAGTCAAGAGTTGCTCTACAGCCTCACAGAGAGACAGAAAGTTAATAATAAGGAAATAAGTAATAATGTTGTGGGGTAGTGGGGTGCTGTTGTATAACAAGTACTTAACTGTGGAATTGGCTTTGGAATTGGGTAATGCATAGAGGCTGGAAGAATTTTGAAGGACATAATAGAAAAACCTAGGTTGCCTTGAAGAGACTAATAGAAATTTGGTTGTTAAAGGAGATTCTGGCAGGATCTCAAAAGAAACAGATTATTGGAAACTGGAAGAAAGATTATCCTTCTTATAAACTTGGCTAAGCAGTATTTTGCTTTTGAGTGGAAAGTCAAACTTGTAACTGATGAACTTGGATATTTAGCTGAGGATATTTCTAAGCTAAGTGTGGAGGTGAGGCCTAGATTCTCCTTGCTGTTTATAGTAAAATGCACGAGGAAAGAGATAACTTGAGGAAGGAACCATTAAACAAAGAGAAACCCAAAAGTTTCAAAAAGTTTGTAAAATTCTCAGAGGGTTCAAATTTCAAAAGATGTTTCGGAGAGAATGCCAAGAATATGGCTAACAAGCTATTGTTGGAGAAGTAAAGCATGTGATGCCTTGATCCAATCATCCGTTTCAGCAGAAACACTGCCATCCTGTACTGAGGGCAAGAGAGGCAGAATAAAATGAAGACAAGCAGTTGGACTTCTGGAATTCTATAGGCAGGAAAAAGGAAATGAGATACTGGGATGTAAATGTGTGTTCTTTCATGAAAAGGAAAGAACAACCCTGAGGATGGCTGAGAGGTCAGCAGGATGCCATCTCTTGGTTCTGGAGGATGAAACTACCATGTCCTTGGGCCAACAGGGTAAAACCACCCGGGACTGAGACTGAGAGACCACGACAAAGGGCCCAGAGGCAGGGACCAGCAGGCTCTCCCCAGACCCAGAGGATAGACCATCAAGCCACACAGGTTAATTTTCGAGCATATAAAGCTAAAGAATTGTGTCCTACTTGGTTGTGAACTTGCCTTAAAGAAGAAACCCCTTTGTTCCTTTGATTATCTCCATTTTTTAATGGGAATTTCTCCTCTGTGTCTGTCCCACCATTTTATTTTGGAAAAAGATAACTTATTTTCTAGTTTCGAAGGTCCATGGATGGAGAGGAATTTTGTGGTGGTATGGGATATACCCAAAGTTACATATATAGCTGATTTAGATAATGAGATTTGGGGCTTTTTGAGTTGATATTTAAATAAGATTTTGGATTTAGAGCTGATGATGGAATGGTTCAACCTTTTGGGCACATTATGATGAAGTGACTATATTTTGCATATCATATATAAAGGACATGAATTTTGGGGTGCCAGAGAACAGGCAGACTGTTGTGAGTGGAATTGTTCCCCCTCTTAAAATATGTTTAAGCCATAAATCCCCAGGATCTATGAATGTGGCCTTATCTGGAAATAAGATCATTGCAGATGTAGCAAGTCAAGACAAGGTGTACTGGTTCGGAGTTGGCCCTAATTTAATGAAAGGAACACCAAAAATTGCCAGCAACCAACGGAAACTGTAAGAGAGACATGAAACAGATTCTTCTTCAGAGCCTCCAGAAAGATTTAAACTCACCTACACTCATTTCAGACTTCTAGCCTCACAAACTGTAAGAAAATAAATTTTCTGTTGTTTTAAACCACTTAGTTTATGATCCTTTTTTTATGACAGCCCTATAAAACTAACACAAATGACAAAAGCTAATGCTGCAGAGGGGTCAAGAATGTTAAGTAAGGAAAGTGACAGGCTTAACTTGCAGGTACTTGATAGGACCTTTGATAGTGCATTGACAGAAGAGTATTAAATATTTAATACTAACAATAATATTGTGAGTAAAGAAAATATATGTATTGAATTTATGTTTTATTGAAGAAGCTCATCTGGGAATAGAAGAAAAGAGATAAAAGTAACTAAAGGGAATGTGGTCAGGAAAGGAATAGTTTAATTTAGATTCTTAGTATGTTTCAATCCTAAAGAAAAAAGAACTAGATGTTGAAGAGAGATAAAAGAGGACTGATTGAAAAACAAGTTGCATAGATCAAATAATGGCTTTTAGGAAAAGATAAAATCTTGGCTGATGCTCTTTTGTCAGGTAATTGAGAAGGAAGATAGAAAAGGAAGAATATTGAGGAATAGTTGAAATTCTTGGAAATGGTAACTGATCACAGACCCTCATGAATAAGGTGTCTGGTAGAGAGCAAGAATTTTTAAGGAGCACCTATTTATACAATTAAGTGGAGATATATTTATTGTGCAATGACTGGTTGATTGATGGCCAGTAATGCTCAGCAGCTGGATTGGAGACCACCCAAAACTTCAAGGGTGGAACTGATCCAATATAATTGCAAAGCAAGTATGATGAAATAATAAAAGGAAAAAAAAGCATAAATAAGAGTCACAGTATAGACTATCAGGATATGAAATTAATAAGAAAGAAAAAACTATCAACATAGTGGGAAATAACAAACATACTGAAAGTGTGGGAGAGCTGTGAAATTAAAGGTAGTTTACAGAGAAAGAAATCTGGAATTCTGAAAAGCTCTTTTTTCCAAAAATAACTCCTCCACAAGCCAGCAACACTACCTGAAATCCTGCCTTATTACACTTATTTTGAGGAGGCCTGTTGAAATAAAATAAGAGTATAAAATATGCCATACTGTTTCTTTCAGTTGTCAGAGAAGCAAATAATAACTAAGACATCACCAGTATCCACTTTCTTATTATAAGTTGTTAGCACATTACTGGGGCATATTACTAGCATACATTCTAAGCAAAAATATGGAGAACAAATACAGTGTTGAAGAAATGTAATCTATTATGGATAATAAAATAGGTAAATATTTCTTTGTCGTTAGGAATAAAAAGCAAGCATTTACATAAATGGTCATAATTTGTATTACACCTATGCAGTCAAACCAAGATGTAGTCACTATTATCTAAAACCCATTACTGTCTCCTAGGGTACCATGCTTGGGTTACTTCCCAGTATCCTTAGACACTTGCATAATTGTATGCTCTCACACATTCACAGGTTTTAAATGCAAGACTATAGGATCCTTTACTAACAGTCACCTGATCTGTTACCATTTCCTCTGCCCCTCTCTGCTTCCCTCAGTGATCCATGGTTAAAGCTTCCGAGTTCTTATGAGAAGAGAAAGAGGATGAGGAAGGATAATTAAACCAGCAGAGTAGGCTTAGGTAAGAGCAAGACTCAGAACCTGGAGCCAGAATGGGCAAATTATTTCCCAAATTCTCTTAGTCAGGAACCCTTCTTCTTAGCCTTTTCTTATTTCCTAAAGCTTCCCATTTTTTAAGGTGTAAGTTTCTGGTAAGTCTGCCTGTCTTTTTGGCACTTGATTTCATCCTCACAAAGACATTTGTAAGAGAAGTTGACAGAGCCCAGAGTCCAGTGAGCACAGCATTCTTCCACTCAGCCACACACTCCATTTTTCTCTGTACCTTTTTATTCTGCTATTGTTTCAGTGTCAAAAATACTGCTAGACTGCTAGCTCCAGGACAGGGTTCATATCTGATTGTTTTACTGCCACATCCCTAGTACTTGGCATAGCCTCTAGAAAGAAGTATACTCAATTCACACCTGAGGAAGGACTGAAGCAATGAATGAACAATGGCTAACCCTCACTACTACTCTGGGATAGAGGGAGAGTCTCTCTTTATAAGGAAGATCTAGAAGGAAAGGCATGATTTGGATTCTTCTCTTCCTCTGAAAGGAAAGACCTCTTTAAGCCTCTTATATTGTAACTACATCTAGTTTCATCATCATCATTTATTTTTTGTCATATCATCTCCACTCATGTGTTAAGTCCAAGGAAAACAGAATCACTGACTTAGATACTCTGTATGGATAAGTAAAGCAACAGTGTAAACTGAACGAATTTCTACACAACTGAGTAATTCTACAACTTAAACTATTTGATCAAAATACTCATAATTACCAACACACCACAATGACCCACTTCATAATCTTGATAAATGGTATGTACTATACAAAGGAATTTTTAAAAATTCTCCCATAATTTCATTAAGAAAGAGACTTTCATTTGTAACTCAAGTAATTTCTAGATGATGAATTAGCAGAAAGAAGTAATTTGCCTTTTTAAAAAAATGGTTTATTTAGAATTACTGAGAAGAAAATGTGAAATCTCTATTAACTGTACTTATGATTTATCATATATTTTTCACAGGCTTCTCTGGGAAATAATAAGCCCTGATAAATTATCATTTTCAAATGCATACATTTACTTCAAAGCAGGGTTGTGCCATGTAATTATCATATTGCCTCAAGCTTATTTCTATACAATACTGTTTTCATCATAAAAACTATAAAAAGGAAAACACTAGTCATTAACAGTCATCCTACGTCCACTTGTGCAATAATCATTGCGGGATTTTTAAAGAATATATTTTGAACTGGGAAACAATACAGAATATTCACAAATTAGAAGATACCTTCTTTTGAAGTAAAGAAAACTTGCTGCAATTCATTTTACCTGAAAACACTCAGATGAAATGCACAACAGTAACAAAAGGGAATTAGCTAACATTTATTGAGGTCTCCATCTTGCCTGATGCTGTTGAAGGAATTCTGTTGAAACTACTCATCCTCATAATTACCCTATAAATAAGGTAGTTTTTAAATCTTCATTTTCAACTGAGGAAACCGAGGTTCGAAGATTTCAAATGTTTTCAGGAGATTGCTAAATTATGTTTAACACTAAATCCCTGCACACCTGCCCCCAGGAAACCAGTAAGGGAGAGCATCGCCTCTGGAACATACTGGTAAATTGCCTATAAGATCTATCTAAGCACAGACTACTTTCTGCAGCTCGCACAGTGCACTCCAACTCACTTGCTCCAGCCAAAGCTCAGAAGTCAGGCCGGCCCACCTGCCCACGAAACTAAGGATATTGCTGCTCGTCTTCATCAGCATGCCCTCATGGTCAGACCCTGAAAACCAATGAGCCAAATGAGCAAAACTATATAACCAAATGTATTATTTAGATTGCTTACAGGACATGTTTATCCCAGTGAAATAAATCCAACCTTTGTTGTTTTTCAAGAAAATACATCTCGCATTTTCTGATTTACCCTCTGCAACCAGAGCAGAATCCTCCAGGAGAAACCGTAGTCTCTTGGGGTGATAAGGATTAGAAGAGGGGGGATGGACTTTGGAAGTGGGGGTGAGAGGAGAAGAGATCTGAGAAATGATAACATAAACACCCAACATGCAGAAAGTTGAGTGAGATTCCCAAAGCCAGTAACACCTAACACCGGCCGCGAGGCTAGTTGTGCCCACAGCCCGCAGCAGGTTGCACTCACACACACTCAGGGATGTTTTCGATTCACCGGTGAATGTTTTAATTGGTTCAGAAAAGAACAGCCCCACAGTGCATGTCTGAGAGCGGGGACTTCAACAAAATATCTTGAAGTTAAAAGAAGAAAAACAATCCTGGAGAGATTTTAATTACCTCTGAGACAGTGCAGCCCTTCCTTGAGCACGTCGCCGCCAGGTTCCAGCTGCCTGGCGACAGGTAGTGAATGAACTCTCAAAGGGGAGAGGGGAGGTGGAGGAAAGGCTTGCAATCGTAGCCTGAAAAGGGATTGGTCGGCTCCGCGGCCCCCGCAACGTCACTAAAGCCCGGGCCTATAAAAGTGCGCCGAAGCGCGGGAGCCTCAACACTCTAGTGGGTATGGGGAGCTCCGGCTGAGCGAGCCCCAAGGCTCCCGCTGGTGACAGCTCCTAGTATCTCTCCCTTTCCAACGATCTCATCCTGCCAGCCTGCCAAAGTCGCAAACTCCACGGAGAAAGTGGTGACCGTGCCCCCCGTCACTTGCTGGTTCAAAGCTTCCCTGCACCAACAAGGGGAGTAGTACTTTCCCTGCGGCGCCTCCACGGGGCACTGAGGGCCGCCCAGCAGCAAAGAAACCAGGAGGCAAAGAACTTCGGAGGACTCGGCTCTCGCCGACAGCGGGTGAGTGGGCATATCTAGGGCTGCAGACCCTCGGCGATGGCCTCTCTCCCTGCAGCCGCGAACTGGACCGCGGGCGCGGGAGCAGCGGGCGCTGACGCCGGGCACCTGAGTGAGGCGCTCGCAGCTGGGGCAACTGTGGGGGCGGCTGAGGCTGAGTGGCTGCAACTGCTGGCCCAAGCCGGCAATCTCTCCGCCTCGTCCTCCACGCTGGGACTGCCCACGACCTCTCCCGCGCCTCCGCAGCCCCGGGCCAACCTCACCAACCAGTTCGTGCAACCGTCCTGGCGCATCGCGCTCTGGTCGCTCGCGTACGGCGTGGTGGTGGCTGTGGCGGTCTTCGGGAATCTCATCGTCATCTGGATCATCCTGGCCCACAAGCGCATGAGGACCGTCACCAACTACTTCCTCGTGAACCTGGCTTTCTCCGACGCCTCCATGGCCGCTTTCAACACCTTGGTCAACTTCATCTATGCCCTTCACAGCGAGTGGTACTTCGGCGCCAACTACTGTCGCTTCCAGAATTTCTTTCCTATCACAGCGGTGTTCGCCAGCATCTACTCTATGACGGCCATTGCGGTGGACAGGTGAGAAGGAAACCGGGAAGGAGGAGGGAGAAGGGAGAGAGAAGAACCGCAGAGGGATAAGGTTACAAAGGAAATGGTGACAAGATGGGTTTGATAAAAGGAAAGGGAATAGGAAGGAGTTCTTGGAGAAAAGAGGTCACGAACCCATCTGTAGTCCCCCAAGGCCTGAACCAGTTTTTGTTTCTATGGCCCCTCCTCTCCCACCCGAACCTCTTGATCCCCTTAAAAGCATTCCAGGGACTGAATGAGGAATATGGGGAAAAATCTGTCATTCCAAGCAGAACAAAGTCAGCTAGAAATACTTAATACTAGCAAATTCTCAAATGGCTTCAAACGACCACAGCAACATTTATGTCTGTAAAATGTGCTTTTTTGCTCTCCATCTCTCTGTCAGAACCTATTTACTCAGAGAAATGGATGGAGTGAAGAGTCGCTGTCCACCCTTCCTTCCACCCTTTGGTTTGCTGGTCCTCATCCCCACCCAACACATTCCCTGTCCTTATCCCAGGCTAATACTTGTTGACCTCCCATTCATGGAAGATCCATCCATCAGGGCAAAAAACTCCCTCCCAAAGATTGCCACCAGCCAGCAGCTTCCACACTGACACAGGTTAGATTTCACTTCTAGTAATCTACAGGCACTGTGAGCTGGGTTAACCTTGTGCCTGGAAGATTGTGTCCAAATCTTTCAGATAATGAGCAACAAAAAAACCTACGGAATAAACGGTTAGAGACTAGGCTGACAGCTGTCAGAAGGGAGGGGAGTTGAGGGGTTGGGTGAAAAAGCTGATGGGACTGAGAAAAGAAAAATTAAATCCTTATAGACACAGACAGCATTACCGTGATTACAAGAGGGAAAGAGGGTGAGGGGAAGTAGAAGGTAAAGAGGGGATAAATGGTGATGTGAGGAGACAGGCAGAGGGTAAGGTGACTTGGGGTGGTGAACATACAATACCATATATAGACGATGTATTGTAGAATTGTACACCTGAAACCTATACAATTTTATTAACCAATACCACCCTGACAAATTCATTTTTTAAAAAAAAAGAAATTAGACACACTGATTTGTAGCTGTTTAAGATAATTTTTAGATTGTTTCCTCATCTACCGTGGAGATTCTGAGATGCTCAAACAATTTTAAAAAGCTGGACAGACCTCCAATGTTTGTTCTCATATTTAAGCTTGAAAATGTTCTGTGTGTGTTTGCTTTCTTGTATTGAACATTATGAAATATTCATGCTTGTGCTAAGACAGGGGTAAATCCGCACCTGTTATTAAAGCTGGTTACACTTTAATTCAACATTATGCTAAAAAATGAACCACACCAGTTGATTCCAGTCTCAGTTTTGTGATTGGCAGCTGCGTGGGAGATACAAGGGATGATTTTACCGTAACTGCAAATCTCAATACTCTCACCTGTGGAAAGAAAAGTGCACTTTTTTTGACATTAACAAGCCTGTTTCAAAATAAAATGAGGCTTAATATTAATTCTTACTATATTAAGCCACGATTATAAGGAAAAAAAAGAAAAAAACAAGTTCTTTCCATGAAACTATCCTTTACGTTTACTATTTTGAAATAGAGAGCACAGAGGTATTGATCTCATCTTTAGAAACTGTTTTGAATGCCAGACTCAGAGTGTTAAACTGAAGAAACAGTGGTTAGTTGCCACTTAATAGAAGAAATAAGCACAAAATCACACTTTTTTTTACGGTCTCTGAAATTTTCAATCATCACTTTCCCCTTTATACCTGATTTTCTCAACTCTTCATTTTTGTTGCAGTAAAATCAACCCCAAACTGGGCAACAGGTAAGATTGCTTCCAACCTTGCCCTAACAAGAGAAATATAAATGAATCTTTGGTTTGAGTACCTTCCTTGTTTGTTTTGACTTTGTTTCTTTTTTATATTTTACCTTTCTTTATTTATTGTAAGTATATGGTTTTAAATGTTGTGATCAGGAGGAGTGGCATTAGTATGTCATGTTATGAAATTCTCACAATATTTTTTAAATTTTAATGATGCATTATGAATTTGATGAAAATTTAGTGTGTTTGAAATTGGTGGTATTTCAAGTAAAGAATAGTTTCTGCCAGCATTTATATAAAATCTGAAATGGGCTTGGCGTTATTTTAATGGCTAATGTAATGCTGTTTCATTACACTCACTGGTTTGAAATTAATAAATACTGCTTATTCTTTATAAGAAAACATTCAATCACTAAAACTATACAAAATTTATGGAGCATACAATCTGAAACAAAGTCTGAAGCATACTCAGTTTGGATACTGAATCTTTTTAAAACCTTATTTAAAGGAGTACTTTTTGAGCAGACACTTAATAAAAAGAAATATAGAAATAAAGAAAAGCCTATTTAAGATAATTTTAAGATCAAATATGACAGTTCTTAGAAGTTTACCAGTACAAAACATCTCTCTACATTGGTGTCTTATCAAACATGAACTGAAAAAATTAAAAATGTGTATTTGCAGTTATTTTATAGATTTAAGTTTGCAAGGTTGACTCTTCTCTGAGGAAGTTCGGGTGAGTCATGGGACCTTTGTTTTTGGTTGTCTGGACTCTTGCCACATATAGTACATAGTTAACAGTATATGCTCACAGAAATTGTATTTTCTTATACAATTAATAGTTTATTGAAATAATCTTAAAGGTTTAATTTCTAATTAGCTTTTATTGATAAAGGGATACATCATTACTCAAAAAACTAAAGATGGAAACTGCCTTTTGATCCAGTGATCCCACTGCTGGGATTATACCCTAAGAATCCTGAAACACAAATTCAAAAGAACCTATGCACTCCTATGTTCATAGCGGTGTTGGTTACCATAGCCAAGTGCTGGAAACAGCCTAAGTGCCCATCAGTAAGTGAGTGGATCAAAAAACTGGGGTACATTTACACAAGGGAATACTATGTAGCAGAAAGAAAGAAGGAACTTTTACCCTTTGCAACAGCATGGATGGAACTAGAAAGCATTGTGCTAAGTCAAATAAGCCAGGCAGCAAAATGCTCTCACCCATAATAGGAACCTAATGAGCAAAACAAACAAACGAGCAAAAGAGAACCAGAGACTTGGAAATAAGGAACACACAGACAGTGACCAGAGCGGAGGGGGAGGGGGATAACAGGGGAAAGAAGGGGAAGGGTCTAGTCAGGGACATGTATAAAGGACCCATGGACATGGACAACAGGGTGGGGACTGATCGAGGGAATGGTGGGGGTGAAGAGATGGGGGGATAGAGAACAGGGCAGGGGAGAGCAACGGAGGAAAAATTGGGACAACTGTAATTAAACAATAAAAAAAAGAAAAGGCAAAAAAGATCTTATACAATTAAAAAAAACTGATAGCAAGATAAACTGATTAGCAGAGATACACAAGAATTTCATATGAACATTTATACTCTTATTAAGTTGTGATCTCTGCTAGAGTAGAGCCCACTGATACAAGTCTGAAATTTTCCTGTTAATTAAAAGAGAAATTTATGGCAAAAAAAAAATGCATCATTTAGACTGCAGTGTGAACAAACATATGACTTATTTAATTGTGACTGTTTTCTGTCCCATTCGACATGAACTGAATTGTATGCTGCTAGCCCAGATAGAAAACATTCAATTCAATCTGTCCCTCAGTGTAAAGTTAAAAGGCCCTCGAAGCTTGAAAACTACTTTCTCTTTGATTCAGTCACATCTAGCTTCTCTTCAGCTGCAGCAAAATGCTCACAAGCACCTATGACCTTAGAAATTTTAGACCTGAGAAAGATTATAGGTACTCCCTTTATGAATACCTGTATTTTACCAATGGAGAAACTCAAACCAGTGATTACACATTTTGTTGAGAAAAATGCATTGAGTATTTCTTGAAGTGCTTGACACTTCATTCTGAATTGGAAGAATTGTTCACTTTCTACTTCTACTTTTTAAAATAAATACAATATTGGTAACTCAACTAAAGATTTCAATGTGAGGTCACAGGTTCTGGTCTTATCCTGAAATGTGTTACCTTCTTTGTTGGAAATTCCTGAAAAACTGTGTCTTTATTAGCCAAGAAACCATCTTTCAGTTCTCACAGTTCCTTCTTGCCTGGAAGGCTACTTCACCACCCCTACACATACACACACAGTGGAATTATTTGCATATAGTCACTTTTTCTTTCCAGCATCTTGCCAAAATTTGCCATTTTGAAAGGTAAATTTAAATATAACATCTAAAAGATGCTAAGCTTCCCCAGGATCATGCAGTAGAGCCAAGATTCAAATCACTGCAGTCTACTCCCAGGCCCACGCCCTCCTTGACTTCTATACTGTTACAGCACCTAAGAAGTTGCGATGACTGCAAGGTTTAATCAGACAAAGTTCTCCCTTCAATTAAATTTGAATTTAGGGCTTGTTTATGCTGTATATCATATAGCATATATATACACACACACATATATATCACATCTTTTATATTATCCGTATCTTAATTGAGAAGTAGAGGTTAGAAAATTATTAATAGGACAGATAATATAATAAAAATATTGTCATTTTTATTCATTTATGATATACCACTCAATATATGGGGATATTAGAAAACAGAAAATATTTTTATATTTTCTAAGCACATTTTTTAGATCAAGTTAGAAACTTTAGTTTAAAAATATTATCAGAGATTAAAAAATACATTCTTTACACACAGAGACACACCTGACATGAATAATTATTAAAAGAAATATTTCATTTAACTGAACTAAGTTATATTTTTTAGCCATATAGATAAAAATTGATTTTATGTACTACTATTTGTTTTTAAATTTCTTCAGGAAGTTTTTTTCATAAAGCTAACTGTTATGCAAAGTATTCATAGAACCTCTATTTCTTTTGAAATTAATTATGGGTAAATTAAAAATACAGTCATGAATAAAATTGTAAAGCCTGACTCCAGGTAATCTCATCCAAATTCATGGCTTCATTTTCCATTTTTGAATAAAGAGCTCCAATTTTTTCTCTTATCTAATGGGTTTTCTTCTGGATTATAAAGACACAATTTATACAATAAAGTAGATAAATATAAATGAATGAAATTACTTGTGTATTGTGGTAAATGTTACAACATTGGTGTATTATATTGGATATAAACACTTTAGTCAATTTTTTAAACTACTTTATCAGTCTTTAATTCTAGTTCTCCAAGCTAATCTCCTTATTTCTTTCTACTTTAGAGAAAGCCATTGCCCATGCAGTTAATATTCTAAGTGTTACAGTAAAACTTAGCTCATTTTTTATTTTTTAGCCCAGATGATGAACTTGATGAGTTTAGCCTAAGATCGATTACTTTGCCTTTGGATTCTTTGCAAAATAGTAACTAAAACTATGTTTTAGAAACGATTACTTTTAGGACATTTATTATGAATCACTGGCACTTTCTACAATTTGTAGTTCTTATTCAAGAATCGAAAAACCATGCATTTTAATATAATATCAATTCTCCTAAGTCTCCGGGCACATGCACATAAATGTGGTAACATTAATATGAATATCCACTATTCTCAGCTTATAACCATTACTTATAAACCATTGCTTGCTATTTTCCCAATTATTTCAAAGAGTTTCTAGGGAGGTCTGATAAGAAGAGTTTATCAGTAGTCATCTTTAGCACTTCCATTCTCTCCACCACACCCTGGCCAGAAAGACAGAAGAGAAAAAGAAGGAGGAGGGAGGGAAAAGTGAAGAGGAGAGGGAGGGAGGAAGGTGGGCGGGGAGGAAGGAACAAAGGAAGGGAGGGAGGGACGGAGGGACGGAGGGAGAAAGAAAGAAAGGAAGACAGTGTCAACACTTTGGTATAGAGCTTGACAGTTTCTCAGGAGGAAGAAGCCGTGTTCTCCAGATTGTTGTTTTGGGCACGTTGCATCCAAATCTGCAAAATTCATAAGTTATAAAACTTGCCCTCTGCTTGAAATATTTGTGATGTCTATTTTTGTTCCAAATAGAATTTGAAAAAATGATCTTGTCCCTTACTTTTTCTTTTCTTTTTTTTTTTTTTTTTTTTGCTCCATTAACAATATCTTAATGACCAGTGTTCTTTCATCTTCTACTTGCAACTCTCGATCCCTGGGGCTCAGCTCTAAATTGTCTGTCCAGGATGATGAACTGTCCATCCCTCTGAGCATAAATCATTTTTATTAATGCATGCTCAATTGTACATTAAATAAATGCTGCAACACAAGCAACCGGGCTATGCAACCCCACCACTTCATTAGTCACAGTCAGAGACTGAACACCATTTGAGACTCAGAAGGATCTGAAACACATGAGGAATTTTTACAACATGGATTTAACGGTCTGATATAATTCCATATGTGAAATGAGACTGATGGAGATTTGATTTGCTCAATGATGAGACTGGGTAATTTTATTTTATATATTTTTATAATTATCAACAAAATGCATATTTTTACATGAAACAAATTTTTAATTAAAGTTCTGAAAATGGATGGTGGTGATGATTCCACAATGTGAATGTACTTTATAGCACTAAACTGTACACTTAATAGGTAAAATGACAAATCTTACATCTGTTTTACCACAGTAAAAATTGTTAATTTTTTAAAACTCAAAAATAGCCCTGACCAGTGTGGCTCAGTTGGTTGGATGTTGATCTGTAAAGCAATAGACCACTGGTTTGATTCCCAGTCAGGGCATCTGCGTGGGTTTCAGGTTTGGTCCCTGGTCTGGGTGACTATCGGAGGCAACCAATGTTTTTCTCTCATATCAATGTATCTCTCCCTCTCATTTTCCCTTCCTTCCCCTCTCTCTAAAAATAAATAAATAAAAGCTTTTTAAAAAAAGACTCAATAATGATTCTGAAACACATGCCAAACAGTTTGGACTCCAGAAGAGAGCAACTTGATTCAAATTCATATAGATGTTTTTGTGGAGATGTTTTGTAGCAACATCTTAAACACAATTTGTAGGCTGAATTAGAAATCATGAAGACAACTCTGACAACAGAGTACTGTTGACACTTTACAATAAATTATTTTATAAGCTGTAAAATCTTTTTTCCAGGAGTTATGTAAAGATATTTCACCTATGTGGACTAATTTAGAAGTGTGTCTAATAACACAGGGATAAATGGCTCAGGGTTTCTCTTATTTGGTTTGGTACGTGACATAGGTTTTTAAATATTCAGGTAAGCCTCCTCTTTTGTGTTTGTATTATCATCTATGGGATTTTTTTAAATTTCACATCAGCCCACATATCAAGGTTATTTAGAATCCTCTTCCATGCACACCTGTAAGGAAAATGTGTATATGATTATATTAGTAAATAATAGTGATTGTGCTTTGGATCTGTTTTTACAGGCCAGATGGAATCAGCTGTGCACATTTCTTCCCACCTGTGCACCCAGTGATGTTACTGGTACTTTGGAAGCTTGAAATCATAGTAGAAGTATTTACACCACAGAAATTTGCAAACTCTAAAAATCAGTTGTTTTGCTTTGTTTTTTGTTTGTTTGTTTCTCTCAGACTATTTGTGGTTAAAATATTTATGAGCACATGAGTCACCATATTTGTTGTCACTTAGTCAGCAGATATTGAGTACCTTTTAAGTGCTAAACACTGTATAGCTATGGAGCACACTAGGATAAACAAAATAGATATGGCTAATACCCAAGTGATAATGTAGTGAATAATCTCTAGCTGGAACCCCTCAGCTCTATTCCAGGGCCCTAAATCCAAACACCTACATGACTTTCACCCTTTGGGAATCTATTAGGCATCTCAGACTTTACATACCCCAAACTGAGTTCCTGACATTCTTCCAAAACTTAGTCCTCCTGCAGTCTTCTGAGGTCAAAACCTGAGCCTCAGGTCCAAATTCTTGGACATATTCTCGATTCACCTTTCATACGCCATACCCATCCATCAGCAACTCACATCACCTCTACTTTCAAAATATATATAGTATCTAATCACTTTGTAAGGTGCCTACTGCCGCTTTCCTAGTCCAAGTCAACACCATTTCTCACCTGATTGGTTGCCCTACTCCTACTCTTGTTCCTCTTTAGTGTGCTCTCGATCAACAACCAGAGTTATTCTGTTAATGAATCAGAATCCTATATCCCCTCTACGAATCTTCTAATGGGTCCTCAGTTCTGTCAGGGTAGAAATCAAAGTCCTTACAATAGTCCTTAAGAATTTATAGTAACTGGTCATTTGTTATTCTCTGACCTTCTCTCCTATTCACCACTCCACCACTCATGCGCCACCATCACTGGTCCACTCTATTTCATCACCACACTAGGCATGTTTCCACTTCAGGATCTTACACTATGTGTGAAACTCTCTTCCTCCACATGGCCATGTTACTCATTCCCTGAACTATCTCTAGACCCCGAATCCTGTATTTTAAATAGCATTATTTTTTTTCTTTATGACATGTATCACATTCTAAAACACTAAATAATTATTTCAGCTGTAATATTTATTGAGTTTTTTTGGTCTGTCTGCCCTACTGAATTGTAAGGTCCATGAGAACAAAAAAGAAAGACTATAAAAATAAAATTATTTTACATTTGTAGGTTTGTTGTGAGATAACAGAGAAGCTATTTTTACAAAGAAATGAATAGTTAACATCATTCCTCAGTATATCTTATGTATGAACTGATTACTTCTAAAACTAGCCTCCTGTCAATTTCTATATACTTTTCCTGTTTTATTTTTCTTCATTCTATTTACTAATATCATTTTGTTTACTGCTATATTCATAACATATAGGATAATGACTGCAAATATTTGGCACTCAATACAAATTGTTTTCCTATCATTTTCTATCATTGAATAATTTGTGTTCAAATTACCTTATTAAAATATCAAAAAATATAGTTTAAATTAAAAATTAGATATGAAAATAGCCTTTATTTTCCACCTTTATTTTCCAAGTTTAGAGGTTATCTATTACCTGCTTTCTCCCATTAGCACAGTTACATAAGCATTTACACCGTCACTACCTAAACACTCCCAGATCCGGCCCTAGCCAGTGTGGCTCGTTTGGTTGGAGCATCACTCCATATGTATCAAGGCATTGGGGATTCAATTCCTGGTCAGGGCACATGCCTAAGTTTTGGATTTTGCCCCCAGTTGGGGTGGGGTCGGAGTGCATATGAGAGGCAACCAACCAAAGTTTCTCTCACACTGATGTGTTTCTCTCTCTCTCTCTCTCTCTCTCTCTCTCTCTCTCTCTGAAATCAATAAACATATTTTTTAAAGAATTCAAATACCAAAAGATTTGGATATCCTCCATTTGATGGGCACCATCATCTCTATGAGTTTAAGGATAATATAGTGGAACTGCTACATGCCACTATTTACTTCAGAAAGGTGTTTGATATTGTCAGGTCCACATTAAACAAAATTGAAAGGAATTAATTCCTGGCATACTTACAAAGTTTCCAAGCTTAACATTAAATATTTGTTATTTAATCACTGAATCACAAGTTGCCCTGATTGAAGTGGCATAGATCTCATTACTCATTTGAAATTCATTATGAACTTCTTTCATACAAGGAATTGTTTTAAAAGGGGAGATTTAGAAAAGAAATAACTGATACACTAGTACCCTGATGGAATAAATTTCTGTGGAAGAGGTAGAGGCCACATTAAAATAAGATTTTTAAATCTTTAGATCAGAATTTGGGCATAAGCTTCTTTCTCTTTCCATGCCAATTGCAAATACTTTAGACCACTTTAAATAAGTTATTTTTTTGCTTGTTTTTGCCTCAAGCTTATCACTATAGCTATTTTTGGTCCCGAGGGATAATTTCATGTTATTCAACATAGTTTAGAATAATTTAGTTTGTCTCCTGGGCCTGACATTATCTGTCTCTGTGCATCGTGTTATTTAGTATCATTTTAACCTCATAATCATATTCTGTATTTTGTTCATTATTTCCATTTAGCAAATTTAAGAAAACTATTCTTTTAAAAAATTGGGTATATGCTGAAGTTCTCATTTGTAAACAATTATTCACTCACCATCTATACAAACATTCAACAACCATTTGCAGTCATTATTCAACAATCATGTTGACTGCTACAGATAATTTTGGGGTGCCACAGAACGCTAAGAATAAAATCAGTATCTACAATAAGTAAGAGCATAGTACTGCTGGAGCCCTGAGAAGGTAAAAACTAAGAGAAGGGAAAGAGTCTACAGTGAGCATTCTGTAACCTGAGTGGAACTCAGTTGTAGAGCCCAGTTGTAGAACTTTAGAATAAGGAATGAACAGGAGAGTAATCATTTCAGCAAGGAAACTAGCCTGTGAAAAAATGTGGGATTGTTAAAGGATACTTGATCTGGGTCATTTCCATCTTTCATTTCATATCTGCTCTCTATCTATGCCACTCTTTTTCTGCCCCCTTCCCACCTGGTGGACTACTTCTATGGACTAACTGCACGGATGGGGCCCCTCGCTGTCTGGCCTCTTCTTATCTTTGCCTACTGGGAGACACCTGGAGGTGATGGGAGGAAAAGAGGAGAAAAACTTTAGTTTTCCTTTCAGAATTGCTGCAAATTTGCTAAGCCCAACTGTATTCAAATCTCTTGTCATGAGCTTCTCTCCTAAGGCTTCACCTCACTTTTGATTCACAGGATCCTTTCATCTTTCAGGCCTAGGGTGGGGGCACCCACTCTTCGCTATTGCTAGTCATAGGAACATTCAGGTTGGTTTCCTTTAATCCCTTGTGAAATGTGGCTCGTCGTATGGCTGCTTTATTACATTTTGTGAATGACCTATGTATTAAACCCTCTTCAGTTTTCTCATTTGAGTGTGCCTTGCTTTTCCTGGAGCACTGACTCATACAACGCAGTACGTTTGAAGAAAGGGTAAGATACTTAGTGTCACTGTAGTAAAGTGTATGCAGAATCACAGTTAATCCTGTTGGAAGTAAAAACACAGTGAAATATTTTAGAAAGAGAACTTTGAAGACATTGTGAAGAAAGTTGCAGGAAAGGAGCATCAGAGAAACCCATTATGATAGTGTTTGAATAGTCCAGGCATTGATAGTTGGAAGAGAAAAGCAGAACATATTTGGTGATGTCAGAAAGTGGGCTGATAAGATTTATGATTGTGCAAAGGAATTGAGAGAAAAGGAAGACATTCAGAATAACTCATATGTATATATGAATAATATTTATAATGAGCACACTCAAAGTAGTCCTAGTTTTGTAAGAGTAAAAGAATTTATGAAACAAACATATTTTTACATGTACTAGTAATATTCTTGTTTCTTCCAAAGTATTCATACTGTAGGAGAGTAGATATAAAATTGCTTTCAATCTCACAGAACTCTTAATGTTGCTGTTGATTAAGAAAAATGTCTGCCAGAACTATCAACTTGTAGTGCCAATTATAATATGTAGCCTCATTTAATCACATGCATAGGAGACCTATAAAGAGGGTACCCAAATAATTATAGGGAAAGTTAATAGATGGAAGGGAATTTTGGTTCCATACTATTTGATATATGAGTCACCCTTATAGAACTCTGCAAATTACACAAAGTTACAGCAGTTATTTTGAACATATACCATTTTCAACACTCTAGCTTGTCCCCGTCAACCTGCTTCCTGTCAAATTTGGAATCTGAAAGTTTTGAAGGAGTCTCTTTTCATCTATTTCAACAATTCATGTGGAAATTTATAGTCTTTTAATTTACCCAATAAATTGCCACTCATTTTATTCCTGAGTACTTTCAATGACAAAGAAAAAAAAAAACCTTAATACCACCGAAGACAATCCATGTACCCCTGGAGAACTGTGGCTCATCTTTCTCCAGAAACTAGCTCTACCCTCCATAGTGATCTAAAACTGCTCTCACATCTGTTGAATACTATCGTGCTCCATACATTTGACTAATACTAGCAAGTGTTCTGAGTCTCTTCTGTTTAAAATTTTCAATTCCTTTACCCATGTATTATTATACAGCATAATTATTGATACTACTTGAGTGTTTCTTCAGCTGTTATTCTCCCTAAGCCCACTTTGGACAACCTCTTGAATGCTCTCTTCATCTAAAACTCTTCACCTTATAAAGTGAAATGAAACTGGATTAAATTTCTTTCATATTGCTGTGAAAGAGGACTTTATATGCATATTACCTTATGTACAAATAGAATATCATGTATAGTTATTATAGTTATCTATTACAATAAGGTAAAGTAATTTGTTTTACCTCTATAAAGCATTTAATACTAGAAATATTCATAGGTGAATTTGAACTTTAAATATATTTTGATAAAGACATTGTTTCTACAAAGATAATCTAAGAGTTCAAAGATTTTTCATAGGGAATTAAGATTTAACAAAATTAAGTGTCTAATATATGATTGATAATATCATGGAGACTTTGTGAAAGAAGTGCTTTGAAGTGATATCTATAATGTCTTGCTATTAGTTTCCTGAGACAATATAGAGATGATATAGGTAATAAACTGAATTTCAGAAAAGTGATTTATAGTTTTACAGTATCTCATGAATGAAATCTATTATGTTCTGATTTTTAAATTATTACCATTGGAGATAGTAGAAGTAGCAGAAAATAATCTTTAGCAGTAAGTTTTATACTGTTAGTATAGAAAACCACTTTTAAACTTGTATCTGAAATTTTGAGGAGAAATTGTTTCATGTACTGTTCACCAATAAAGTAGAATTTTTATATAAATCATTTTATAAGTTACTATAAATAACTAGAATTTACAGATTTAATTATTTCTATATAAAACTCTCAAAATAGTGTCTGGTACATAGGAAACATTTAAGGTATTCACACATTGCTTTTATTGTTAAAAAAGAACATCTAAATTTATATTGAATACATTATATTGGTGAAGTCATGCTTAATACCTACATCTCCAACTCATTTAATACTACTTCTTCTCTCTTGCCTCTATGCTGTAGAGAAGATGGCCTTCTTTAGTTCTTCAAATACCTCACACTTTCTCCAACCTCAGGACTTGCTGTTCCTCTTTCTCTTCTAACCCCACCTTCATTCTAATTAATTCTGGGAGGATACACCTAATGTCTCTCCCATCACTTCAATGAATACACCAGATTAGGTCAAATTCTCTATTTTATGCTTTATAATTAATAGTTTATCTCTTCATAACATTGCAGTATACACATGAAGACAATTTCATTCAGGAGAATTCCCAGTTGGGCTAGGCAGACTAGCATAAGGAGGAAATAGGAGACCAGGCTAAGCCTCTCAACAGATTGCAAATGACTGGATCACTCATGGTACATGTAGGATTTTAGAAAATGACAAAATATAAAGTGAGTATAACAAAGAGAAGAAAGCCAAGTTTGGAACCATCAGGATGAAAAATGGTGGTTATAGTCTTTCCTTCCTTAAATGTGTAAATCCAATGAAATTTTGAAATTTGAAATGCTTTCTATAATTGGCTTTCTTGAGGAAATTGAGTGACAGTACAAATTTGCATCAAGGTTTGCATTGGGTGAGATAAATGTATTTTATACAGATTCGAGAATGAAAACAGAGGGCACCGAATAGGTCAGGTAGAAATTTTTAACACTCATGGGGGAATGTGCTTAACTCACACAAACCATTACACTAAAGCTCAAGGAAAGTTTAAGCTAATATCCAAGAGGCAATGTTGCCCCAAGCGACATTTAGGTAATAATTTCTTATGTATTTTCTGACTATTTTAATAAAGTATTTCTTCTGCATTAGACTCTGACTCCACAAGGCTAGGAATATCGTCTATTTTGTTTATCAATATAATCAAAGAATGTCCACACAATCCTGGAAAATAGTTGACATTTAAGAAATAGTTGAAAGTAAATACTTGATATTTAATAAGTAAATAAATGAATAGATAAACCTAATTACTAAATTTAAATTGAAAACATATACAAAGAAGTCAAATACTTTCACATTCTAATACTTTATTCTTTAAATATAATTTTCCTCAAATGTCAGTGTATAAATTTTATTTATGTCCAAAAATTTGAGTAAATGAACAAGTGATCTGTTTTTAGCTAGATAATATTTTGAAGTTCCTATTATATGTGTACATATATATAAATGTTTATGTATAGGTTTACTTTCATAAATGCTCATTAACTTCAAAATTCACTAAGACAATACCTATAATTAATTAATGGAGTCATTCTTAAGTCATTTGAAAGTTATAAAAGAAAAGAACAATAAAATTTGTCTAAAAATTGAAGTTTCAAGAAAGGTTGTATTTCTAGTGATTTGTCAAAGCAAAACATGCCGTCTCACCAGAGGCCAGAAGCTGAAACTTCATGGATCGTGAGCAGCTGCACGTGACCCATAAATGTTTATTTGGCACAGACGATGGCCAGACAGCATTTTACATTTGTGATTTACAGACAGAAACATTGTCTACTGTGGCCAGAATCAAACTAGAAAACAGTAAACTATAACTTGAGACATATATTCTTTGCATGGTTAATATGATCAAGTAAACATTGGAAGAGACTGCACTTTGTCTTTATTTTGAAATGAGTAGAAGCATGTAAAGATCCAGAGACAGAGTTTAATGAAAATGTTATAAAAAAAAAATTATACCAGATACCAAGAACAATTGCGAAATGAACAAGGCTCACTTATTGAGAGCCAGTAACATCATATCAAAAATAGTACTGTGCAAAAGGCATCAAATTAAAGAGAAAAGGCCTCCTCAGTTATATCAGAAAAATATTAAGTGGTAAAGCAAAATGGTCTAATATTACAGTAAGAATGAAAACCGATTAAAAATATGGGCTTCCAATGGATGCTTCTGGGAATTTCAGCCTCAATAAAAGAAAATAAAAAGTGACTTTAAAACTTTTTCAGGTATGTCCTAATTGGCACAGTAAGAATCCATCAATCCTTAGCTGCCTTTCATGAAATAATTATACTCTAAAGACTCTAAAATACTTGAGAATCTGTTTAGTGAGGTAAGAATGGTAGTGAGAAGCTTAGAAAAAAACCCTAGGAAAAGTTAATGTGAAACATCAAAGATATATGTTTCTCTAAATGAAGAATAAAGTACTGACATTTGAATGAGTTTTTATCTGAGGTCTGATCACTTCTCAAGGTCCAGCGGTGTTTATCTGGATGAGCTTAGTCAGCCATTTTCTTCATGCATACTGTTGGGCAGGTTATTATTGTGGAAGAGGGTCACAGAATAGGAAATATTAATGCCACAATGAATTCCTACTCACCAATTTCAAACTTGTCGTCAGCAGTGCCTGGCAATTCTACCTACTTCTTTGGCCAACTGGCTCACCCTTTTTGCAATATTTCAAGATTTTTTACTTTTCTCAGGCTATTACTATATTTAATCTCCTGTAGCAACACTCTGTATCAAGCATCAAGCACCTCTCACCCCAACCAAACAATAGCCAAGTAATTTATATCCCTACTTCTAATCTTTCCACTCTTCAGTCAGTTCCCCAGACTAAAATCTGATTGAATCACCTCAATTACTTTCCGTCAGACAAAAATCTGTAACCTGCATCACAACTTTGTCTCAAACCACCTTCCCCCTTCACTTTCTGTGTTTCAATTACATTGGCCTTTAATTACTCAAGTGTATAATGCTTCTCTCACCCTGACTCATCATCTTGGTTTCCTGGGGCTGCTGTAACAAAGTGCCACAAACTGAGTGACTTAAAACAGAAATCTTTGTCTCGCAGTTCTGGAAGCTAGAAATCTGAAATTAAGGTGTTGGTAAGGGTCCAGCTCCCTCTGGAAGCTGAAGGAAAATCCTCCCTTTCCTCTTCCTAGCTTCTGGGGGTTTACGGGCAGTCTTTGGCACTCCTTAGTTTGTAACGCATCACTCAGTCCTCCATCTCCACATAGCGTTCCTCATGTATTTTTCTGTTTCCAAATTTCTCCTTTGTACCAAGTCATTGGATTAGGACTCACCCTAATGACCTCATTTTAACTTTATTACCTTTATAAAGACTCCATTTCCAAATTAAGACACATTCTCTGATACTGGGGGTTAGGACTTTAACATATCTTTTTTTTATTATTAAATATTTTGTTGTTCTACTACGGTTGTCTCAGTTTTCCCCCTTTTCTCTCCACTGCCTGGCCCCGCCCCTCACTCCCACAGTCAGTCCCCACCCTGTTGTACATGTCCATGGGGCATTCATACATGTTCCTTGACTAGTCCACATATCTTTTAAGGGGACACAATGCAACCTATAAAAGCCCACCATCGATACAGGAGTTTCTCACATGCTTGTTCTCTGAGAAATCTTTGCAACCCTCGCCATTCTGCCACCTCACCTTGTCATCCTTCTAATTTTCAACCCAGAATGACTTTTCCTTGGGAAAACTGATTCACAATCTAAATGCGTTTTCCTGGTAAATACATTCACATGACCGTATATATCTTGACTTTGTAACACTTATCATATCTATAATTGCACATTTATTAGTGAGATTACTTGATTCATATCTATCTACTTCACTGGACGGCGAGCTCTGTAAAGGCCGTCTTTCCTCACTGTTGTACCACTACAGTGTCTGGAATACCAGAGCAGGCATTCAACAAACACTTGGCTGAATGCATAAATAATATGTCAGACCAGAAATGATAAAACTGTCAGCTTAAGGTTTCAGAATTTCTACTTTTATTAAAATGTTAGTGAGAATATACCAATAAATTATTTCCATATAATATTCTACCTGTCAGTGAAAAATTTCTCTATCATTAGACTAATTGTCTAAAAAATCTTCAAGAAATTTGCTGTTTATTTTGAATTATCCATGCTACAGTAACTGTACAGGACTCTAACTCTGCTCATATCACTCAATTTCTCCTTTTAGTCTCAAAAAAATCAACTGTCTAAACATCCTGCCTGAACACAATTATGAAACTGTGTTCATAAATGCCAGAGCAAGCAAAAAGGCAAAAGATTATAATAAAGTTTGAAAAATAGCTCAGTAAAAGAAAATTTTTTGGAAAGTGCTGTGGTTGGCTCTGGAAACACCCGAAAAACAACAGTTCAATACAATGAGAAACACTATGGTGACTTATAATCAGCTGCAGTGGAAACAGATGCCCAGCTACAATTATTATCTTTACGTGTTTGACTTTTATTTTTTCTTATGCTGTACATAAATGCGTTTGGATTCAAAAGGCAAAATGCAACTTCTGTTCTTTGAAAGGCATCTACCTTCTATATTTTTCCTCTCTTTCAAAATTCCTTACATAAATGATCATATTCAAAGTCATAATCTGTATATATATGGACTTGGAAGACTGGCAGAATTGCTTTAGAATTCTCACTCTTACAATCTGAGTCATTTTTTAACAATTTACTTAATTTCTTTTTTTTATCGTCATGTGAGGGCATTTTTCTTTCCTTGCTTTTAGAGAGAGAGGAAGGGAAGAGAGAGAAAGAGAGAGAGAGAGGTCAATGAGGGAGAGAAATATCAACCAGTTGCCTTATGTAGATGTGCCCAACAAGGGATAGAACCTGAAACCTGGGTATGTGCCCTGATCAGGAATCAAACTCACAACCTTTCAATTTACGAGACGATGTTCCAGCCAACTGAGCCCCACTGGCCAGGGCTTACTTAATTTTTTTAAGTCTCCATTTTCTTTTCTGCAAAATAAAGCTATTATCGGATTGATTGGATTTTTCTGGATATCAAGTGAACATAACGTATGTAATAAATTGCTTGGTAATGATTAGCACACAATAAATGTTGCTATTATTTTCGTCAACGTAAGCATGAGAGGTGAATTTTAAACAGTTTTCATTTTGTATTCTTTTTATGGTTCACTTTATTTTCTGAAACCAACGTGCTGGGTTTTTTTTGTTTGTTTGTTTGTTTATTTGTTTCTTTGTACTACCAAAAGTCTTCAAAGTCTTTCCAAGGTACCATTTTTATCATTGTTTTTATGTCCTACATTCATTTTTATCTATTAACTGTCATACCTAATAAATTAAGAATATTCTCTTTGAGTAAATTACAACTAAAGTTAATATTATGAATAATATATAGATAAGCTCCACTATATCTACCGAAGATCTTATTCTGCCTAATAATTACCAAAGCAATAAACAAATTAATGAATTATCCTTATTTTTAAATATTTATTCTTAAGGTTAAAATGTTTTTGGTTTAACTAATACTCATTCTTTGATAAAAGTGTTGCTTTTGAAAATTTTGCATAAATCAATATATACTTGAGAACACAAAATGGCCAATTGTAACAATAAAATATAATGTAATTTATTAATAGAAATACAAAAAAATGTAATTAATTTTTACATTATTTTCTGCTCTATTATTCAGAGATTTAACAATTTCCCAAAATAACTGCACTCTAAAAGTCATAGGTAAGTATGTTTTTTAGAGCCTCAAATATATTTTTATAAAAATTATATATAGTTATATAGATAGACACTATGTAGATTTTCATGATGTAGCATGTATTCAATTTTGGAATTAACAGGAAGGCATAGTCTCCATCACACTTGATTTATTGATCTTTATTCAAACTCTGAATTTCATGTTTTTATCTTTTTTAATTGAAATTATATTTTATTGTTTATGCTATTACAGTTGTCCCAACTTTTCCCCTTTCAACCCCCTCCACCCAGACACCACCAGCCCCTCAGGCATTCCGCACACCTTTATCCATGTCCATGAGTCATGCACATATCTTCATTGTTGTACTTCATATCTCCCTATGTGGTACTTTACATCCCTATGACTATTCTATAACAACAAATTTGTACTTCTTAATCCCCTCACCTCTTTACCCACCCTGCCACACCCCTCCCGTCAACCATCAAAATGTTTTCTGTATCTACTCTTCTGTTTCTACTCTGCTTGTTCATTTATTTTGTTTTTTAGATTCAATTATTGACAGATATGTATTTATTGCCATTCTATTATTTATACTTCTGATCTTCGTCATATAACACTGGTTTGGTAGTAATGAACTCTTTAGCTTTTTCTTGTCTAGAAAGCTCTTAACCTGCCCTTTCATTCTAAATGATAGCTTTGCTGGATAGAGCAATCTTGGTTGTAGGACCTTGCTTTTGATCACTTTGAATATTTCTTGCCAGTCCCTTCTAACCTGCAAAGTTTCTTTTTGAGCTTCATACTTTTAGATGGAAATGTTGATGATATCCTTCATGGGGTTCCTCATCTGTGTCAATCGTGTAGTTATTATCCACATTGTCTCTAGAATTTTCTTTTAAAAACTGAAACACAGAGAAAAAATGGAGGTCTTGACAGTACTAAATTCATATTTTAAGCACTTGTTTCTCATCTTCCAATTCCATTCAGCAGACATTGATGAACTCTGATAAATTCATAAATGTGTGAGTCACAACATCAAATAATACCTTTCATTTACATTATTTTTATTGATCTTGGTTGGCTTCATGACAACCAAAAGGTGAATGTTCTTATTTCTGTTATCAAAATAATGAAGCTGAGGTTTAAAAAAGCTTTAAAAGGTGGCAGAATAAGATTTGAACCTCAATTTACCAGATTCCAAAGACTACATCATAACTATCACTTTGGGCAAAATCCTTATAACCTTGTTTACCAGAGAGAGAGAGAATGCTGGCCACTGAGACACCTTTGAAACTACTTTTTAAACTTTGCTAACAAGAGACTGACAAAAATTTTTTTGTTTGCTTGTTTGTTTGTTTGTTTTTTATATAGGTATATGGCCATTATTGATCCATTGAAACCCAGACTGTCTGCCACAGCCACCAAGATTGTCATTGGCAGTATTTGGATTCTAGCATTTCTACTTGCCTTCCCTCAGTGTCTGTACTCCAAAATCAAAGTCATGCCAGGGCGTACTCTTTGCTATGTGCAATGGCCCGAAGGTCCCAAACAACACTTCACGTAAGTTAATTCTCTACTAAGCTTTGCAATTTAATTTATTGAATATTTAAGGAACTGTAGGTTGGGAGCAACAATTATATAAATAAGACATAGGCATTTTCCTCAATGTCTCACACATTACTTGGGAAAAGAGAGACATTAAAGTATTATAATACAGTATGACATAACCAATAAGTTGATGTAAAGTACAAAGATTTATAATTGGATAAGTGTAATGATTTATATATGTGGCCGCTCTGCAGAATTTCCTAGAGGAGTTGATGATAAGCTCATTGGAGATGAAAGCAATGCCCCAGAAAGGGTAGGGTTGTTATTGATGGAGAAATGAGTGAGAAGGGAGGAACTAAAGCCCAGATGTGTGGATTGCTCTTTTAAGATGGCTGGCTGGTAGTTTCTTGGTCGTGTTCTTTTGTTTTAACATTAAAGAAACTTCTATACTAGGTTGAAAAGAAAATAGGAATGGTATTATACATGACAGAAGCTGGCATTTCATATTTTGGGCTGACCTTAAAAAAAAAAGATGAAATACTACCATTTGCAACAACTAGATGGATCTTGAGAATATCATGCTAAGTGAAATAACTCACACAGGAAAAAGTCAAGAACAATATGATTTAACTCATGTGTAGGATATAAAACTGAAAGCAACAAATGAAAAAACAAAACAAAGAAACAAAGAAAAATTCACAGATACAGACAATAGTATGGTGGTTACCAGAAGGAAAGGAGGTGGGGTAAGGTAGTAAAGGATAAAAGGAGTCAAATGTACAGTCATGGAAGGAGATTTAACTTTGGGTGGTAAACACACAATGCAGTGTGCAGATGATGTATTATGGAACTGTACACTTGAAACCTATATAATTTTATTAACTAATATAACCTCAATAAATTTCACTTAAAAATTTTTCAAAAAGAAAAGCAAATAGAAAAAGGGCTATTTATTTGCCTTTTTAAATTATAATCATTTGAATTTTATTTCAATATAATTCTTATGTAATGACCCATTTCTCTCTTAAAAATAACAAATAATACAAATAAAATGATGATCTTATAAAGTATCATTTTATCAAACTTTGTTCTACCAAGAGTCCAGTTTTTAAGGAAATTAGAAGATTTTATTGAAGGAAAAGCAAGCAGCCATTATTAAACTGTTTTCTATCCATTATTATTAATAAATCTTAGTTGTATGATAAAATAAAATTCATAATAAAATGTTATATGAATTACTTCCCCACTGAAATTAAGTCAATATTTAACAAGATGTCAGAAAATGAAGAGGCAAGGAGGTTTGATTCCCCTTACAAAAATACAAAAATAAAAAATAAAAGAACAGGCATTGAGATTAGCATACTAAACCCTTGAATTACTTTCAAACCTTATTAAGACAGTGGAAACCACGCAGCAGTTTATACAAACTCTAATTGTACTGTTGTATTATTGGTTACTTTCTATTCTGTCCTAAGTGCCTCCTTATAATTTTGATTGAAAGCTATGAAATCCTAGAATTTACTTTGATAATTTATAGGGTCATGACTTTGTGGTGACTGACATGTCTGTATATTATTTACTGAATTAATAATGCTATCAAATATGCCATGACTTTGGAAAAATAGACTTTAATGTCTCATCTGATTTTTAAAATCATTGTCAAATAGCTTATGAAGTCAATGCGGCTCATGGTATCTGGTAACATTTTTTTCCTTTGGGCAAAATACAATTTATTTCAAATATAAATAATATCACAAAGATACATAGAATAGCTGTACATAGAAGAAAATATCTGTCAGTTGATTAGTTTATTCTGTCCCCTCTCTTTTCCTCTGATACTACATTTAATTAAGTTAGCTCAACAATTACCAAACAGAGAAAAGGCATTTATCCTGAACCTCTAGGCAAGATAGGGGCAGGTATAGTTTAAATGAACACTACAGCTCAGCTGTGGTTTTCAGGTATAATGCAGAGATTGACAAAGATCAACTGGAAGCATTTGACCCTGGCTGGTGTGGCTCAGTGGACTGAGCACAAGCCTGCAAACTGAAAGGTCATCGGTTCGATTCCCAGTCAAGGCACCTGCCTGTATTACGGGCCAGATCCCCAGTTGGAAGCCATGTGAGAGGAAACCGATCAATGTATCAATGTATCTCTTGATCATTTATTGTTTCTCTCTCTCTCTCTTTCTCTCTCCCTTTCCCTCTCTCTAAAAATAAATAAATAAATCATTATTTAAAAAAAGACCAACTGGTAGCATTTGGACAACTGTAAGTGACAAAAAGCACAGGATGTTGATGGGTTCGTGAAATGAAGACTTAGAAAAAATGTGGAACTATTCTTTGGCATTGTTCAATCATGATTTAAAATTGAATGAATTCAAAGTCCCACTATTTCATCCCAATATGTTCTTCAGCATGTATCTTTTTTGTATTTCTTTCAGTTACCATATCATTGTCATTATACTGGTGTACTGTTTCCCATTGCTCGTCATGGGCATCACATATACCATCGTTGGAATCACTCTCTGGGGAGGAGAGATCCCGGGAGATACCTGTGACAAGTATCATGAGCAGCTAAAGGCTAAAAGAAAGGTACTGTTCCATATAATTTACCTAGCATTTGTGTAATTGTGGCACATCAGAGGAGAAAACCTACCTATGGCATTTTAACTCTGTATAATATAATTTGATGCTTTATAAAAAGATTATATTTATTTTATTTTCAGGCAGAGGGGAAGAGAGGGAGGGAAACATCAATATGTGGTTGCCTCTCATGTGCCCCCTACTGGAAACCTGGCCAGCAACCCAGAGATGTGCCCTGACTGGGGAATTGAACCCACAACCCTTTGGTTTGCAGGCCAATGCTCAATCCACTGAGCTATACCAGCCAGGGCTAATTGGATGCTTTGCCTCTACTTTTGTTTTCTATCTTTTCATCCAATTTTTCTTTTACTTTCTTTTGGTTACCTATAAGCCACTGATCGTGTGCAATATCAGTCTGCAATAGAATAGTCACTTTCCTACAGAAAGACTTTTTATTACCCTGTTCAGAGTACTCTCAGTTGCTCCACATGAAACTTCTGAAATTTCACTTTAAGTGGAGTCCCAGTTGACTTTATTTCTGCAGCTCTAGCTATCCTTGTCCTATATGGAAAAGAATGCCTCCTATGTATTCTGTAATATTCCAGAAGTTTCTTTGATCCCAACAATGACATCTATCTTAATATGTGCAATAATTTCCTAATACCCATTTATCTGTCCCTCCTCCCCTCTCCCTTCCTGAGACTTCTCATCCCTTCCCTCTCCCCACTTCTGGCTTCTGCACAACCATTATGCATGTGTGATTAAAAGATAAGAGTTGTATTAATACTCTTCTACAACTTACTGGGTGACATTTTAAAGCCTATTTCTGAACATTCACATTAAACAAGAAATCCTCTAAAATTATTATACAGATAATTTACTACAGTTTTTCATTAAGAATTTTTCAGACTACAATTATGACTCAGTGAATGAGGTTTATGATAAATTTGTACAATTAAAGGAATCAGGGTCATCTATTCCATTTTCCTCTCTCCATTTGATGTGTACCTCATGCAAATCTTAGAGGTTTTTCCAAGGACAGGGGTCATATATAATGCTAATTATTATTTATTCCATTTTTGGCTCATTTATTTATATAGAACTACCAACTACGTGGACACTTCCTTATGAAACACTCAACAATTTTTAAATATCTTACCTACACTCATTTAACAACAATCAAGTTTTAAAAATATAATGTAGAAAATGGGTTCCATTTTAATACTAATATGTTTGTCTTCTGTTATTGACAAGTAATGGTAGACAAGACTCTCATTTGGTTAACAACTTATCATGATCTCTAGTATTTGAAAACAAAAATTACATATGCTCTTTTCCACATCAATTTACTCATTTCAGCCTGTAATACTTCTCTTTCAAAAAACACCTTAAAAATGAAGTGTGCAAACAACCAAATTATGTTTTTAGCATGTAAGAATCCTCAAACTAGGAGAACTTCAATAACTTGGCTGTCTTAAGAGAACAGTTTCTCTTTCTTTTCTGTAATTTCAGCACTCATTTTGTAACATCTTGCTCATATTGAAAGATGCTCTTTGGGGGGATATTTTCTTCTAGCTATGTTTTAGGAATCATTGCATTAAATAACTGATGTGATATTCTACATATTTCAGAATAATTTCTGTCTATTACCAACTTAGTTTCCTGTCTTGTTTCTTACTGGTTTAGGCATTTTTTTTTTTACCAGTTTTCCCCCATTCACTCCTAGACAAATTAAAATAAGTTCAGTAATTGTAGATTATTGTTCTTTTTCTTCATATACTATAATGTTTTTCTAGCAAAGAATAAAAATGTAATAAATGTTCTTTTTTATTTTTGCATTGAGTCCCAGGGGAACAAAAATAAGAGGGAACATTTCTACTTTTGCCTCTACACAACTGATGAAAGTAAGGCATAAATATTTCCTCCTTATTTCATTACTGTACAATTTTAAAGTATAAATATCAATATAAATTGAGAGCGTGACCCTTCTAGACTATTTCAAAAAAAGTAAGACATTTAAATTTTTCAGTCTACATGTCTTTCTCTCAGATTTTGTTCTAAACTGAAATAACACAAAATGACCTTTATGCCATAGACTTCTCATGATAAATTACCTTATCCTTGCAGTTCTTTCACAGTCACTTATTGGTATAAACACCAGTATCTTGAAAGTAGCACTCACTTTTTCCCAAAACTTAATTTTTCAAAATATAATTAGTTCTTCTCCTAATTTCTTTTTTAATCTGAAATTAAAATACTGCTTGGTGTGGTTTTGGAGCAGATTTATTTCTAGTAATTATTCTACATTTATATTTTAATATGCCTACTTAGGTCAAAGATACAAACCCTACCGTGGATGGGATGTTTAATTATATCCTGTCTCCTAGAAAATACATCTTTGAAATTACAGATTCGACTTCAAAGATAAAATAAGAGAATATCGATTGCAATAGTGCAAATTTGTTCTAACTGTTGGGAAAAATAACAACTCCATAAAAAATGCTGAGTCGGCCTCCTAGTAATAAAATAGTGACTGTTGACTGAGCTCCCAAATATACATGAACTAGAATATACAAAAATTTAAGTCAAGTCACTGAATAGAGCTTTGCAACTATTGAGAAGCATTGCTTTCATTTCTTTCTCTCTTAATCTTTAGACATAGTGCTTAACATAAAACCTTGAACATAAAATTCTTCAAAGAACAGCCCATAGAAATAAATTACATGTCTAAGTTATACAGAACCTAGTATGTCTGAAAAGTAAACTAATATGAAACTTTCAGATCACTAACCACTCCCATGTGAGCTTTACATATGTCCTGCCTGAGTATGTACTCAGTTTGAAAATAATACCAGTTATTTTAGCCAGCACTAAATATTAAAAATACTAAATATTAGTCTTGAGAAATAAATTAATACCTCTAGAACTATTTTTATTATAAATATTATACATTTGAACTTGAAAATCAGTATTAAAATTCTGTGATTCCACCCTGACCAGTGTGGCTCAGTTGGGCGTCGTCCCACAAAGTAAAAGGTCACCTGCTCTGTCCCCAGTCAGGACGCATACCTAGCTTGTGGGTCCAGTCATCGGTTGTAGCGCATGAGAGTCAACCAATCAATGTTTCTCTTTCACATAGATGTTTCTCTCTCTTTTACTCCTTCCCTTCCCCTTTCTCTAAAAATAAATAAGGTCTTTTAAAATAAAATTTAATTTTTTAATAAATTTTATAGTTCCAAATAGCTCTATTAAGCTCTAGGAGGAATTCTTAGTATAGACTAACATTTGAGTCACATGTATAGAACTAGACTTTTAAATATATGTTAGCAAGCACGTTAATAAACTCTTATATCATGTATTTTATAATTTTAAAGCACTTTGAATACCTCATAACAAACCAAAGATATCCTCAACTTGTAGCCAATATTCTAGGTAAGTTATGTACCCATTTAGCTTTGGATGTCTATTTAAATATGTATATTGAATGAACAATGTCCCTTTAATAAAACAAAGTGGTTAACTTAAGAATCCCTGTACTTTAAATAGGAATACCTTCAGGCAGTAGCAAAATATAAAATATCAATTAATATCACACAATCCCCAAGGCCTTGCCTAAACACCCTCCTTAAGGAAATATGTACAGACTACTATAGGATTGATTTAAAATGCATCTGCTGTTCAAAAACAAATGGTAATAGAAAAAATACAATAAAGATTTTTAAATTTAAAAATGTATGTGCAGTTCAAAATTCTAGCCTAGAATGATAGATCTTATCTGAACCTAAAATTTCATGAATTCCTTGCCTTACTGCTATTCTCGATTAAAATCAAATGCAGTGTAAGGAAGAAATAAGTAAAAGTTGCTAATAAATCCCAGAGAATGAAAACAATGAAAATAGTTACATCAGATCAATTTCAACTCATTCATCAAAGATTATTTATTGAGTTTCTATTGTGAGAGTACCATAGACAAAGTTTGTCTGATATCAGGGAAAAAATTTCAGTCTTGTGATAATCCTTATAGATCAGGTGAAGAAAAATGGACTAGTTGTAAATTATATTAGTATTAGTTGAAGGTGGACACTCCATGTATGCTGATAAAGAGAATGATGGCAATCTAGGTGGAGCGTTTGAGGTACATGGTACAGAGATTTTACCTCAGTATTAACTCATTCAAATTGATCAATAACAAGAATATCAATTATGTGATCATGATAAATAAAGCTATAGGTAGACACAGAATACTAGATGACTGAATGAGGAACTGCGAAGGCCAGGAGCACAGTGCCACGTGCGTGATAGCTTGTATGTGCTCTCGGGTCTAAGATCTCACGGCTGACTAGAAAGAATGGGGTCTTGGATGTCAAGGATCTGCATTCTAGTGCTTGCCCTGTCTAGGTGTGATCTTAGACACATCTCTTGAACTTTCTTAGGCCCTGTTTACTGAAAATCATAGAGGTTTGAAGAAGAACCTTTTGAAATTAAAATTCTGTGCTTCTGATGCCCAATACAATGCCTTTTACATAGCAGACACTTACTCTGTGTTGATATTTCCTCTTTCTTCTGCCATTTTCTACCTTTCTCAATATGGAGAACCTAAAATTAAATGCAGAACTCATGTCCAGCTATTTATATGTGACTCTCATTTCACTCCTGCTAGTTAACCAAGAATTTGCATTTAAGATGGCTGTAGGTTTTATCATTATGTATAGTCAAGGTAAATTACATTAAGGATAAAGTCAATTATAAGGGGCCTAAAGTTGCTTATTTTATTTCTATGTATTAGTTTAACAAGAAATATAAATGATAAATTTTCTGTGACTATATTTAACCAAGGTAACAACAACAGCTCAAAGAAAAAGGAAAAAAAAGTTGTTTTCAATTTTTCAGATTTAACCTATAAATATTCATTAAAACAAAGCCAATTAAGAATTTGATTACATCATATTTTATGCTATTAATCTGAATTTTTTGCTCCATAATTATTTTTTTAGCTACCCAGCTATATGAAATAGATTAATAAAATATCTATACATTTTTCTAAGAGATCTCACTGTGCAATATCAGCAGTGGTAAATGTTCAGAGTAATTGAGAATCTGCTGAAATGCTGGCTTTGTGAAGGAAGTAGACCTTTTCTGTCTGACATATTCCCCATAACCAATTCTTTTTATCTTTATGCACGTACTTTGTTGTATTAAAAAAAGAACTCTATATTATCCATATGACTTAGATTTTAAATACTAATAAGTTATGTCGGTATACAAGCTTGTATACAATGCAATGTGATTTACTTATCTCCATGTCCCTCCTCATATCCATGCCTTTATGACAATTTCCTTTTATTTCCATGCATCTTTCCCCAATAATTTGTCATAATGTAATTATTATTTATATCATTAATCATAAAACAGATATCTCTTAAAAATATCTTCTTATTTAAAAAAATACATATCTCATGTATTCTACTTTCTTTTAAAAATGTGTATTATTATCCAGGTGTAAAACCGATATTTTAGTAGTAGGTTTTCTAGGGAAGTGAAAATCAAGAACCATAAAATATGTTTGTAAGCTTCTGTCAGGTATCACAACTTATGTCCTCAATAAAGAAAAATATTGTAAGCACTTTTATATAGAAGCTTATGATTATTTACCAACTATTTTTATGCAGGTATTTTGAGAAAAGTGTGTGTTTTTGCAGATAAATCAGTAAACGTCATTAGAACACATCTGCTTTTTATATTCCTGAAAGTATATAAATATTTTAACCCATCAGGATATGATAAAAATTCATCCAGTTGGGTTTTTGAAAGCCTCCTTTTCTTAAAGGAAAAGAACTAAATCAAAATAAAGTTTTAAAAAACTTGAAATTTATGATAAGTATGAATAATATTACCTTGAAATACTTCTCATTAAAACACTGAAGCTTGAAGAAAACAAACAGCCATTTGCTCTCTCTCACTAACTTCTGCCCTGCTTGGGGCTATACCTGCAATCAGGGTGTCTCCTATACCTGATATTTTCACTGATTGCCAATGCTATTTATTTTAAACCCATTGATTAAATCTTCTCCAAGCATCATGGATTTCTGGCAGAAAAATGAAGCTTAGCATGTGAAACCTATAATAAGTACCACAATTCTCAGTACTTCAGGACACATGTGCACACATACACACACACACACACACACACACACACACAAATAGTATCAATTATGGTAGATTTTATAAAATTTCTAAATAGAATAATAATTTCTAAATTATATAAAAAGATTTCTTAGTTATTTTTCTATTTCTTTAATTACAATTAGTACACTGAATTATATTATTTGTTAACATATTCTAAGTTTAAAGCTTTTTGTATATTAAACTAATTAAAATAGACAATGTTTTAAGGAAAAATTATTTTCCAGTGCCAGCAGTCAACTTAAAATTCATTTCCAGTACCAACAATGAATTTAAAAATTAATTCTTAAAAAATTTTCATCAGGCCCTGGCTGGTGTGGCTCAATGGATTGAGTGCCAACCTACGAATCAAAAGATCACCAGTTCAATTCCCAGTCAGGGCACATACCTGGGTTGCAGGCCAGGTCCCCAGTAGGGGGCGTGCAAGAGGCAACGATACATCGATGTTTCTCTCCCTCTGTCCCTCCCTTCCCCACTCTCTAAAAATAAATAAATAAAATCTTTAAAAGATTTTTTCATCAGGAAACTGGGACTACATGTAATTACCAAAGTGAGAAAATATTCAGATATGTAAAAATATGCAGTAATATAAAGATCTGTTTCTGATTATTAAAAATTATAAATCAGCTTAATAGCTTGTTTTGCTTTGTTTTAGTTCAAATGAGTTTTTTAAACATAATAAAGCTCCCTCTAACACATACGGGAAAAAAACAATACGTAAAACTTCTTAACAAATTCTCCTTTAATATAATACCCTGAACTTTAAAGCACATGGATATTAGTTAATAGTTTTGCCACAACTAAAACAATTCTACAATAATTACATTGTCATTTCCAAATATCAGTAGATAAGTATAAATAAAATTGTTTTTTGTATTTAGAGAAAATCTAGGCTTGTCAAGCCAAAGGAGTATAACATTTTGTATGGCCTGAAAGAGAGAGAGCACTATCTTATTTGAATCACCATGTTTCTCTGATTCAGTCTTATTTGTAAAATGAGAAGATAAAACCAGATTACCTCTAAATTTTGTCCAATATACATAGCCATAATTCATCAAATATTTATTCAATATCCAATATGTACCAGGCATCCTATGAAAGAGGACATGTTTCAGGTCAGAAATATTAGTGGGCCAAGCTCATAGGAAATTTCCTAATGGGTTCTGTGAGGCTGATTTTGTTTACAGCCAAAGTCTTTCCTATTACCTTTGATCCCACACAAGTAACCAGTCACCCATATTATACTGTCATCTGCAAGTGATGTCTACAAGAGGGGTAGTAATGGGAAGACTCACACTTAAGCTCAGTTCAGCATGGTACTCCCTCCATTCAAAAATAAAATTTATTCTTCTAATTCTTCACTTCCTATACTTTTTTCTGTCCAGTCTCAGATACCCCACCACCTCCTTCTCCTATCCCTAGTCCTGTCTTGTTGGGTTATCAGGAGGAGGAATTTGTCCCCTTACTCCTTTTGAGCTCTTATAGCTAAACTAATAATAAAATTGACACAACACAGATTAACAGGAGAAAAAACAATTAATTCCATATGTATGGAAGATAATAAAATTGATACTCAGAGAGTGAACAAAAAGAAGACATTTTATATTTTTTTTATGTAAAGAACCAATAATTTATGAGGATTTGACAAGACAAAAAGCTTAGGTTGGGTGATCATTAGTGAGGAATCTAAGCAAAGTTTGGGCTTGGCTGAAAAAGTGACAAGGTTTATTGATACAGCCTCCTTGGAGTTCCAAACTAGTTCAGAATCTGTAGAGAAAGAGCGTCTCATTCTATAATCTTTTATAGCACAGAGTCTATATATTATTTTATACTTAATAATACTCTCAGATAAATAAGAATGGTATTACTGTACTTTAGAGATATGTAAGCAACAAAGTTGAAGCTAGAGAAAGTGAAGGTGAAAACAAGGGATCTATGTGGAAAACTTGTTAAAGTAATCATAAGTGTGTGGTGACTGATTAGATATAAACACCGAGAAGAAATGAAAAATTCTATTTAAAGAGTCAATTGCTGAGAAAATTAGGACACTGTTGACAGGAAATAAGGAACCTGTGAGAAAATAAAGCAATTTTTATGAAGATAAATTCACTCTAGGAGAATAAAACCAAGTGGAAATGGCTTGTATGCAGCGGGAAGTATGTTCCAGCAGAGGGGACGCGTATGTACACTGATGAAGGTGACAGCTGATGTTATTACTGCAGGAACCGTTTCACACTTCTGTAATCTATGAGCTCGGCTTTATGTCAACCATTCTGTACTCTGATTAGCAATTTTCATAAGAACGTTCTGTCACATCTTCTGAATGAGATAATAGTAAGCACAGGTACACCACCTACTGGTTATCGTTAGTCCCAATTCCTCACCTCTCAGTGTTCCTTCCTGGGAATCTCCACACCCCCAACCTCTGGGAACCCAAGTCAGAGAGCAGGGAAAAATCCTTTTGCCAGAACTGCCAGTTTTTATTTCTATTTACTTCATTATTTCTATTTTTATTCTTTCTAATTTTGTAATAAAATGTTCAACCAATGCAGAAAAACGCACTGATCGCATTGTTCCTCTCTACGAGGGACTCCCAGCTAATAACAGGTTAATAAAATATCCTTTAAAAAGGATGAGTTGTCAACTGACAATTCATGCAGCTATTTTTATGCTCCCAAAAGAGAGTGGATACCACCTGTCTTCTTCTATTTCTATTTCATTTTGTGTCTTATTTATATGACCTGTGTTCATAATAATGTGAAGTCTTTTAGCTTCTAACCATTTGTCAGCAGGATATATATTTGGAGCTGTTTATTCAGCATCAGGATTGATTGGTGCTGACTCATAATACCTTCCCCAGCTTCTATTTTGAAAGGTCCTATTTGTTCCAAAAGAGCTAATTTGGGGAAACCTGTGGTAAAAAAAATAAATACAATTAACCTAAACCCTAAGACAATGAGCTTTAAAAAACCACTAGTCTTTTTTAATGATTCAACTAAAGACAGAAATTCTCATTTAAATTCATAATAAATAAGCTACCATTCACTTTATTCACTGAGAAACAAGTGGCCACTTAGGTTATAAAATCTGGATATATTTTCCTTCAGATGCTCAATGTTTCTTTATTAATTAGTTATCTTTAATTAATAAGACCACAATTAATTAAACATTGTTAGTCACAGATGTTATCTCATTTAGTAGCCTTATTAACACTCTGTGGTATCATTGTACTTATCTAACTAATGATGTATCCAAGGCTTAGAGAGTTTAACTTGCTTGACATTATGTTTCAAGTAAGTAGAGGAATCTGGTTTGGATCCCAAGCTAAGATTGAAGTCAAAGAAATAATCTATTGTCATTTTATATCCTTTTATATAGTTAAGGTGAATTATAGATAATGTTAGTAAAAGAGGTAAAAAAAGAAAAAGAGAAGTACTAGCTGATAATATCGGCATTCTAACACTTTTTTGCTCTTTCTACAATGTATACTCAGTACATAAATTTTAAGAAAATAAGTTATAAACTAAATTCCTCTAATTCTAGTGTTCATGTAACTCACATTACATCTCACTCCTTTCAATTATCTATGAATAATCCATTCGTAATGGAATAATCCATTTTTATATTTTTATTTAATGCTAAAAAAGATTCTATACAGACTCTCTTATCTGGAAACAGATCAGCCTTTATTGTTGAATGTATTATTTTCTTTGCTCATGAGCTTTCCGTGCAGCTTTTAGAAAATATTTTTGTTAGAATTTATTTCAGTGTTTCCCACTTTTTATCTGGTAAAGAAATTGCCAGAAGCTTTTTGTCTCTTCCCTGTCCCAAGTCTCATAGCCAATTCTACATGTTATCCATATTCTCCTATTTTATTTTGCTTGAGTAGTTTTTAATGTAAACTTAAATAATTTTACCTAAGCTGTATGTGAGTACATGAAGTATTTACTTATGTATACAATGGTATATTGTCTAATAACCATTTATAATTCTTCAGTTTAAAATTAAATTTATTTAATAGTAAGTTCAAGTTCTGTTAGACTATGAAACAAAGGAAAAGAAAAAAATAGCATGGTATAAATTAGATTAAATTAAATGTCTATAAGAAATGTGGGGCATTTTATCATAGGTAAATTATTACTCTATTGTAGGATACGGAGCAAGAAATATGTTTTATACACCATTGTGTCCTCAGTGCCTAGCATAATGCCTGCTGGGTAGATGGATGAATGGGTGGATGGACAAATCAATAAATGAAATAAATGAATGAAAAAATAAGATTTCATGAATCAGCCACCTTCTCATTTTATACATGGGGAAATGTACAGTTGTGTGATATGACTTGCTAAAAGTCAAAAACCATTAAGAGAGCCAGTTCTGGAATTTAAACTTCCCGAGTTCTGATCTAGTACTCTGCCCCTCATCCCAGCACACACAGGTAAGACTATAGTCTGTCTTCAGGTCAAAGTAAGTGTCTTCAGGAGTATATTAATAATCTCAGGACTAAAAAGAGGATTTGTTTATATATTGCCAAATTCATTAAACTGTTCTTGAAAGTTTGCTTTATTTCATTAAATAAAAATATTTCCTCACCCTGCCACAAGAAATATATATATTATCCTTTTTATATAGATTCTTGATATAGCATTCAGTAAATAAAAAAGTAAATAAAGAGTTTATATTATGCATACACATTATAAAGTTCCAAATTTCCTTAACATTAAATTATGCTGAAAAAAAATGCCTTCTTTCTTTCATAGAAGAGAAAACTACTTCAGTGTTGTGCAGAACAAACTGTATTCACATCAAATATAAACTGCCTAGCCAAATATATCAGGTAGCTGGATGACAGATAGCATCTAGTATACTCCATAGTATCCTCAATATACTCATAGGCTTAACTGTTGCAAATGTCCATAGTAGATTTACTAACCTAACACATATTTCCACAAACCTCCCATTCTCTCCCAGGCCCTTAGCTGGTAACATCTGTTATAAATGATTTTCATAAAAACAAAAATCCTTTCCAAAAACCCAAAGAATGCACAAAGGACAGGCTTTTCTTTCTTAATGTCCCTTCGGTTGACAGTTAGGAAACAGGGATTGACATAGTCAAGGGCTCACTCTGATGGAAGTAACCAGTAAAATATACCAGATTAAGTTAGCCATTTCAGCCAGAGGAGCCGCTATGTGAATTGCAATGTGTAAGCATATGGCTTTCCTTGGTTAAGTAATGGAATACAAATGTCAGTATATTTCGTTGTATCTGCCACATGTGATTTAGAAGTGGGGGAGGGTGAAAAGAAGAGTCTACTAGTTTGTTAGAGATGCTATAACAAAGTACCACAGACTAAGGGGCCCCAAAACAGAAATTTATCTTCCTACCATTCTGGAGGATAGATCAAGGTGTCAGTAGGGTTGATTTTTAAAGATCCCTCTCCGTACCTTTCAGATGGCCATCTTCATCCAGTGTCTTCCTGTGGTCTTCTCTCTGTGTTTGCCTCCATCCTAATCTCATCTTCTTATTAGGACACCAGTCTTATTAAATTAAGGTCCACCCATATGACCTCATTCTAACCTAATTAGCTCCTAAAGACCTATCTATCTCCAGATACAGTCGCATTCTGAAATATTTAAGGGCTAGGACTTTAACATGAATTTTAGGGAGACACAGTTCAGCCTATAAAAAAGTCATCATTTAAGGTTTTTTTAATAGATCCTTCTGATTCAGTCATTTCATGGGTTCTGGTAGCTTCCTGGCACCGAGAAGGATCTCTGCTCTGCTTTGAAGATACAAGTTCCTTGGCAAGTGTGAGGGACTAGGGGGGTGCTTCTCTCCACTCCATTCTAATAGCTCATCTTTCAGCTAAAAGAAAACTGAGGAAACTATTTCTCCATTTGTTTGACTTGAACATTTTCCTTCTTTTTCTCATCCCGAGTTGGCAATTATTATTGAGCCCTTTTCATTTTACTTTCTACTCTACCTTTTTCTTTATTCCTGTCTTAGAGGAGATAGTTTCTGATAAAAATTATTTCACCTTTCCACTTTACATTGTCTTTGCAGCAACAGACAGCGTGTTTTAAAGTGCCTAGCCTGACACCTGCCTCCCCCAACATAACGCCTATAAGTAACTCTTATTCCATCGGTTTTTTTATGATAACCAGTTCCCAATAATCTACAGTTTTGATTTACCATTATTTATGTGACCAAGACTTTATTTTATCTTATTTTTAAAGATTCTATTTAGTTAGTTTTTAGAGAGAGGGTAAGGGAGGGAGAAAGAGCGTGAGAGAAACATCGAAGCGAGAGAGCAATATCAATAGGTTGCCTCCCTTACGGACCCCTCTGGTGACCCAACCCGCAACCCAGGCTCATGCCCTGACCTGGAATTGAACTGGTGCTCTTTCATTCTGGAGGGCAAAACAAAACTAAGTGGGCTACACCAGTCAGGGCTATGTGACCAAGATTTTAGTTAACTGCATGTGCATCCCTGCTTTTTATTTTTGAATTAAAATGTGAATTTTACTGGGGATTTTGTAGATAAGTTCAAAGGGAGCATTTGCCACTCAGAGTAAAAAACCTCTCTCATGTTTCTTATCAAGTCAGCTTCCAGGCAATGTACATGTGTGTTTCTCCCTCCTCCTCTCCTTTTCCACCTTTCCTGCTTGCAGCCCTCTACCTGATACATTTCTCTGCTCCAGAAAGACCATTCACCCACAATTTTTAAAGACAAATTTAGCACTGTTCCCACAATTCACACTGTAACACTGTTCTTATAACTCAAATAATTCCAAACTTGCAAATCCCCATCTACATCCATTATCTTTCTCAGCAAACAAAACACCTTTCATATACTCAGCTTCACTTTGCTTCAAGTCTGGGGAACTTAGAAAAATAGCATTGTTTTCTGTCACACCATGTTGCACAAACCCTTTGTGAATGTGAGTCTAATTACTTGCTCTAAGTCTTTTCAGATATTTTTCTGCAACAGTTTTCATATTTATTTCATCTCTGAAAAAACTTCAGAGATTACTCTCTCCTACTTTGCTTAGGGAGTAGATCCCAAAAGGACTGCGAGTCTCTGTGTTTCTTTATACTTAATTCAGTATATTTACAAATTTATGGATTTTTCAAATCATTTGTTATTCTCACAAACCTGTCTTTCATCTTTTTATTTGGAACTATTCAGAACTGGTAAAATAATACATTGTGAATACTTCCTACCTTTTTATTCTCAAGTATTATCCTCAGATTATTTCTGCTTCATTATTTTGTCATTCTTCAACATGATCTGGCAGCATTTTACAAATCTCTGAAATAGGAACTTCTAAATCCTTTTGCCATAGCCCACTAAGCCCAGATGAGAATGATTGTCACTGACACCTTAAGGAAACACAGACATGCTTCACATATTAAATCTGTAAGAGAAAAGAGCACCTGAAAGGACTGAAAATGATGAACAGAATAGTAGTTGCATACTGAAGGGAATAGGAGCTCCAATGTTAATTGGAAAAAACCAGCAAGTCCTTCAAATGCTATCATCCTGATTAAAAGCAGAAAATCAAGGAGGAAATAATAATTCCCTTCATGTACATTGCTTCACTGAAAATTGAAAACTGATTATTAATGGCCATCAGCTTATATGCCACAGTTAAGATAGAGAGTTTTGTTTTATTTTATTTTAAGATTTTATTTATTTATTCTTAGAGAGAGAGAGAGAAACATCAATGTGTAAGAGAAACATCAATAGGTTGGGTCTCACACATGCCCTAACTCGGTACCAGCCCACAGCCCAGGTATGTGTCCCCACTGGGAATCAAACCAACAACCTTTCACTTTGCAAAATGATGCCCAACAAACTAAACTATACTGGTTAGGGCCAGAGTGTTTTATTTTAAAACATAGTTCATGAAGAACTAGAAGACAGTGTTTCACTCACTTGATTGAGAATATAAAGCAGGTCTCCACCATAACAACACCAGTCTACTTTCAAGCCAAAACATTCCTCGAACACTTCATACCAGACCATGGAGTTTTTACTAGGAAAGGCTGTGCAGAGGGCTCTAACTGCAGTGCTTTGAGCAAATAAATAATTCAGCTTACATTATTTAAGGATCATCTGTAATATATTGAATAAGAATACCCTATATCTTACAACTCAGTTTCCATTGCTCTCCCATCTTCCTATAAGACATCTTAGAATTTAGGCAGCTTTGAACAAACAATTCAAACAGGTTTTTACCCATATTTTCCTCAGGTCCCATAGCCTAAGAGGGAACGCAGAGTTCAGGAATGAGTTTTGGAGGAAAGTCATAGAGTTCCTGTCTTTGGGTGATTCAATAGCACATGTCAGATTCTCATCTCTGAAATGTGTTGCTTCGTACACAATTATTCTTTTTCCGTTGAACTAAAGTATCAAGTTATATTAGCTGAGTAGAAAAAAAGTGTATAGTAAAAAAAATTTTTTTTGTATAAAGAGAAAAGATTAATCTGTTTATGTTGAGTCCTTTTTCTAAGAGAGTCGTAGGTATACTCCAATTTACCATATCTTCAGGTAAAAAATGCTATTAAATTACTGATGCATCGTTCAAATTTGTGGAAGTTTGGTTTTATACTTTTGCACTTTTTACTACTTTAGTTTTGCTGTTAGTCTTAGAGGTAACCTCTTAATCTTAGGCATAATATTTACCCCTGAAGCCCAGACCTTCTAGAAAACCCCAAGTAGTTTACTGAGTGAGGCTTTCTAGTTTGATAAGACTCGAACCCTGAGCCGTGTCCCCTGTGAGGAGCGGTTGCTGAGCTCTTCCGCTCTTACAGCCTTTCAGCGGTTGTTCACCTGCTGAGCTGCTCAGAGCCTTGTCCCACGCATGCGCAGTGCAGCTGCAGCAAAGAATGTAGAAGTTGTGTGTTTATGAATCTCACCCAGGTTGCGTAGCCTACTTTTAGTTACTCTCCACTGCCATGAAACATTTTAGCTGTTGTTTGTATTTTTTCCATAGCTTAAAGTTCCTCTTGGGAAAAATGTTTATGTGTATATACATGTATGTGCATTTGCAAAGCACTGTGCATATACTATACACAACACAAAATACTCTGTATATATACTTGTATTATTATATACAAATTCTATAATATATTGATGTTTCTGATATAAGGAAGATCTTTATAACATGGTCTGTCCTTTTTCTTTAGTTGTATTTTTTGTGATGTATAGTGATGCACAAACATGTACTAATGTTTCACTTAGAATTTAGTATTTTCCAGTATTCTGTCTAGGAGTTTTCTCCAGCACAAGTCACTAATTTCTGAAAATTACTTACCGAACTAAATCCATAAAATTTAATTTTCTGGAATACTTTCAATTTTCCTGTCATATTATGGAGAGGACTTAAATTTGATGTTTTAAAATATATTTCTTGAATTTTTAGAGCAGAGAATAGTTCTTTTTCCCAAAAATCATAAACTTATTCATGGTTCTAAAGCAGCAAATATATAAACAAGTTATTTTCTTTTTTTCTCAGATGAACTTCTGATTGAGATTTTTAAATGCTAATAGAAAAAGATATAGTGATTGCCAGAGGGAAGGGGAAATGGGAGCAGATAAAAGACAGTAAAGGCGGGATAAATGGTGATGGAAGGTGCCTTGACTTGGGGCGGTGAACACACAATACAATATACAGATGATGTATTGTAGAATTATATACCTGAAACCTATATAATTTTATTAACCAATGTCCCCCCCCATACATTCAATTTATAAAGATACTGAGATTATATGTCTTGGATTAATTTTATTCTCTACCTGTTACAGTTCACAATTAAAAGGCTATTAGTATTGATATTTTTTAACTTTTAAAAATATTTTTGGTCTTTCTATTGTTCCATTAATTTTTTTTTCCTCACCTGACAATATTTTTTTATTGCCTTTAGAGAGAATGTGGAAGAAAAAGAAACAGAGAGAAACATAAATGTGAGAGAGAAACATTGACTGATTGACTCTCACATACCCCCAGCTGGGGACCAAACCTGCAACCCAAGCATGTGCCCTGACCGGGTATTGAACCTCAACCTTTTGGTTTATGGGAAGATGCTCCAACCAACTGAGCCACACCAGCCAGGGCTGTTCAATTAATCTTTTACTAAATAGGTTTAACATTGCTAATTTTCTCATTAAAAAACTAAAATAAATATTAAAAACAGAACATTGATTATTCTTTTTCTTACAGTAATCATCTTAATAGTTTTTTCCTACAGTAAAGCTTTTTAGGGAATACCTGTTATTTTATAAAAACATGCTTTGTTGGGGAAGTGACAAAGCCACTGTGACTATTAAGCAATTAACCTTGTTTTCTTTTTAAACTGTAATAGAAACCACAGATTTGATGCCACCACCACCCCCTCCATCAATCTCTATCACACACACACACACACACACACACACACACACATTCACACAGATGGAAGGGATTGTGCTGAAAAAAAATAGCTGATCTTAAAACTCTTGTTGTTTGCACACCTCTGTCACAGAACTTGACTTATTTATTTGGCTTTCCAGTACCCAATCTTCATTTTACTCATTGTCCTCAGCCTACCACCATAGTCTCCCTTTGCCTTTGCAAAGGTACATTTATAGTCATTTTAGGTCATGGGTGCCAATAATTTAAAATGTGCTTGTAAGTTAATCAGACCTTGGGAATGAAGTAAAAGAGAATATATCAGCTTGTCCTGAGTATTAATGAGCCTGGCATTCACATTCCCATTTAATCCTCATAGTCCTCTGCTTGGTGAGCATTCTTGTCACTTCTGTGCTAATAAGATTATGGATGTTCAGAAAGATTAAGTAATTTTCTGAAAGTTACATAGCTATTTACAAACAGGGCCTAGGTTTAAATCAAAGTCTTTGGGTCCAGTGCTCTTGACAGTACAGTACAGTACTGTGCACTGAAGACTTCAAAGCTTGTTTATAACTATTCCATAAAGTCATGTGCTGAAACATACAGTGGCCAGTCATGTGATAAGTCATTTAAATTCTTTGCTTCAACACTAAACAAAACCAAGTTAATACAATCTATACTTTAAAATATCACAGAAAGAATTCTTCTCAACACTCTCTTAAAAAGTTGTATGTTTTGTGTCTCTCCAAATTTGGGAATCATTTTTCCATTGTCAAACAATGAATTATGGTGTATTTTATATTTTTATGTGTGTGTGTGTATGCACACACACACACACACTAACATCCAAAGAAAAGCATTTACTTTCTGGAAAATATCAGTGTATAATATCTCAAAAGGAAAGTCTAGAAAATACTAGAACTAAACACATTCATAAATGAGAATTTAATATTACATCTCACATTTTTTATTGTGGAGAGCTGAATTGTGTCTCCCCAAAATTCACATGTTGAAGCTCTAACCTCTAATATGGCTATATTTGAAGATAGGGTCTATACAGAGATAATTAAGGTTAAATTTGGTCATAAGAATGGGTCCCCGATCCAATAGGAAAAAAGAGACACCAGAGAGCTCTTTGACTCCTCTCCAGGAACACACAAAGAAGAGGTCATGTGGGCACACAGCAAGGTTGTGACCACCTACAAACCAGGAAGTGAAAGCTCGCCAGAGACCAACCTTACTGACACCCTGATCTAGGGCTTCCAGCCTCCAGGACTGTGAGAAAATAAATGTCTGTTATTTAAACCACCACTCTATAGCATGTTGTTACAGCAGCCTGAGCTAAGGCAGTTATTATATTTTTAGCTATTAAAACACAATTATAGTTTTGACTGTTTTCCCCAGTTGTTTAAAAGCATTATTTTAAATCATCTTTATCACAATGCTGTGAGATCAGTCTCATTTTACATATGAGAAAGCTAAGGCTTGAAGAAATTAAGTAATTTGTACAAGATCACACAGATGACTTGCTAGTACAGTTGTAACTAGAACTCATAGCTCCTGGCTCTTCATCCATTCATCTATCACAACACCACGCTTTACCTATATGAAGACTATTATGACCGTCACTACCTATGACTGTTAAAAATATGACCAATATTACAGACCATATTACATAATAGAAAATATCCACTTATTATTAATTCATTTTGCTATATAGAGAGAATCTGAAGAGGAACTTGATAACATCCTTTCAGTAGCCTGTATGAGGTTGAAGGTATATTTTATCCAAGCTATCATAGCCCCATATCATGTATGAGAATATCAATCATTTCATTTCAAATTACACATTACTATACCATTCATGTATTTATTTAGTCATTTATTCAAAGGAGGGACATCATGGACTGTGTATATTCTTCTGAACTCTAGATATCCAAGGTAAACAAAACTGAAATATCGAAGGCCCTCAGAGGATGTGGATTCAAGCAGGGCATAGAGACCCTCTAGATGAACAAAACAAAGAGCAATGGTGCTGGGAATGCTGAAGGAAACAGAGTGGTAGGAGAAAGAGTAACTGCAATGAGGGTCACCTTTAAACATGGTGGTAGGAAATGCCTGTTAGGGAAAATCTCACTCTAGCTGAGCTTTTCTCAGTGAGAGCAAGTAATACAACCAAGAGCTGGAAAAAGAGTACCCAGGCGGCAAATACCGCCTGAGCAGTGCCGGGAACAAGAAGGTGATTGACGTGTCGAAGGATCAGAAACAAGTGTGCTAGAGGAGGAAGAACCAAATGGAGGATATAGTGGGTGAGGCTGGAAATAGGGCGGGAGAAGCAAAATATAGCAGAAGTTTGAGCAACAGTAAGAAGATTTGGTTTTATTCCAGAAAGTCACTCTAACTGCTATTTAGAAGCAAAGTCCAATTAGGAGGTTATTGCAATTGCCCAAGAAAAAGATGATGATGTTTTTTTAGAGGTTGTAACTATAAAGGTGACAAGCCACAAAAAGACTTAAGACATATTTTGGTGTCTGGGCCAACGGGATTTGCCTAGGTATTGAATGGGGCAGTGAAAATGAGGAAGTGCAGAGAAACAAGCATGACGTCTAAGAGTCTAGCTTCAGGTACTGAATTGGCTGTGCCACTTTGAGATATTTTTTCACAAAAAGAACATCTTTGGGGTGGGAGGGTTGAATATGGTAAGGAGCTTGTTTTAAACGTGACATTTCAAGATGTCTTTGAGATATCACAGTAATCACCTATCTGGGGGACAACAATGGCCTAATAGGGTTCTTTTGAAGTTTTGTCTTCTCATCTGCCACAGGGCTAATTCTCTGGAGTAAAGCAGCAGCTGTAATAGGAAAGTGAGCAGAGTTCAGAGGGGTGTGTGAAATCCAGAAGGTGCTGCAACCCAGGAGAGAAAGACACAGTATTTTACTTGCCTCGTTATTCCTAACAGTATAAGAGCTCCCATGCTCTGCCATCCTCCAAGGACACATAGCCGGCCAACAACAGAGACTGTCCTTCCTCTGTGATTTGCAGACTTGTAGGACTGAAAAGAACACTTTCAGTTTATCTATAACTGCAAAGATGAACAGAGTCTGGAATTGGGAAAAAAAACAAACAAATCTTAGGAAGACCAGCTTCTAGAAACAAGACACAAGCAGAGAACCTAGAATAAGCCGTACTTTGTGCACTAAACACAAAAGACAAGATCACTTAATTATGGCATGAAGATCATGGGACTAAGTAAATGATTTTTAAATTTTAAAACTCCAATTGTTGAAAAAGAAGATATCACTGTGGGAAGTAAAGAAATATAGCAAAACACAAATAAATATATAAAACACCTAAGGATCATGAGGTCTAGAGGAGAGGTCTAGATTAGAGACATAAATTCATTAACTTGAATAACCAAGAATTTACTATTCAAGAAAATGTTTCATTTACATTTACTTCCAGAATCAGCCTTTTCTACATATAAATGAAATCACACAGTATTTGTTTTTCTGTGTCTGACTAATGTCACTTAGCATGACATCCTCTAGGCCTATCCATATTGTTGCAAATGGTAAGTTTTTTTTTTACAGCCAAGTAATATTCCTTTGCATGTAAGTGCCACCTCTTCTTTATCCAGTCATCTATCCGACACTTCAGTTGCTTCCATATCTTGGCTCTTGTAAGTAACACTGCAATGAGCATAGGGATGCAAATATATTTTCAAATAAGTGTTTTGAATTTCTTCAGATAAGTATTGGGTTAACCAAAAAGTCCGTTTACTTTTTTCCATAAAATAAAGGATACATTTTTCATTTTCACCAATAACTTTATTGATTTGTATATTTTGAGTATATCGGCTATCTCCTTGTGATACAACATTGATTGTTCTTAGTTAATGTCTCAATTTGATCACTATCAACTTCAACTGGTATGCCTGACCATGAAGCATCTTCCAGAGAGAAATCTCCAGCACAAAGCTTCATACACCACTTTTGACACATTACATCAGTCACAGCACCTTCTTCACACACTGCACAAATCTGTTTTTGTGTTTCAGTTGCATTTTTACCTTTCTTGAAATAATAAGGCAAAATATGCCAAAAAGTTGTTGTGTATTTTCTTCCATCTTCAATATTAAAATGGCTACATAAAATTTCACCAATTTTGATATTTTTTAAATAAATGCATGCTGATATGACAGCTGTCACAAAACAATTTAAGAAAATTGTTTCAAATGAAGTTAAAGACAACTAAGTGCTACTAGACCTATTTTATGGAAAAAAAACAAACAAACTTTTTGGTCAACCCATTCCAAGACATTAAATTGCTAGATTATACAGCAGTTGCATTTTTAGTCTTTTGAGGAATCTCCATACTGTTCTCCATAGTGGCTATCCTAGTTTACAATCCCACCGACAGTGCAGAGAGTTCCCTTTGCTCCACATCCTCACCAACACTTGTTGTTTGTCGATTTAATGATGTTAAGTATTGAGACAAGTGTGAGTTTATATTTTATTGTTTTTTAATTTTCATTTCTCTGATGACTAGTAGCATTGAGCACCTTTTGCTCAATAGAACACATGTATCTCTATTGGTCACTTTGGAGAAATGTCTGTTTAGATCCTCTGCCCATTTTTTAATTAAACTCTTTGTTTTTTTCGTGATGAGTTGTATGAGTCCTTTATAAATATTGGATATTAACACTTTATGAAATGTATCATTGGCAAATGCCTTCTCTCATTTGGTAGGTTACATTTTCATTTTCTTGATAGACTTTGCTGCGCAAAAACTTTTTTGTTTGATGTAGTCCTGTTTGTTTCCTTTGCCCAAGGAGGTTTTTTTTAAAAAAAAAAATAATACTAATAGCAATGTCAAAGAGTTTACTGCCCATGTTTTCATCTAGGAATTTTAAGGTTTTGAGTTTTTCATTTGAGTCTTTGATCCATTTTGAGATTATTTTTGCGTAAGAAGGTGGTCTTGTTTCTTTTTTTACATGTATTTTTCCAGTTTTTTCAACACCATTTGTTGAAGAAACTATCTTTAACCCACTGTATATTCTTGCCTCCTTTGTCATAGATTCATTTACCCTATAGATGTGGGTTTATTTCTGAACTCTGTATTCTGTTCCATTCATCTATGTGTCTGTTTTTATGCCAGTACCATGCTGTTTCATTAGTATAGCCTTGTACTATAGTTTGATGTCAGGTATTGTGATACCTCAAAGTTTGTTTTTCTTTCTGAAGATTTCTGTAGCCATTTTGGGTCTTTTGAAGTTCCATATAAATTTTTGGATTATTTGTGTGAAAAGTACCATTGTTATTTTGATAGGGATTTCACTGGATCTATAGATTTCTTTAAGTAGTATGAATTTTTTAACAATGTTCATTCTTCCTATCCATGAGCCTGGTATATGTTTCCATTTATTTTTATCTTCTTCAATTTATTTTTCCAGTGTCTTATAATTTTCCAAGTACAGGTCTCTTATCTCCTTGGTTCAATTTATTCCTACATATTTTTTAATAAAATTGTAAATGGGATTCTCTACTTAATTTCTCTTTCTGACATTTCATTATTTGTGTATAAAAATACAACTGATTTCTAATATTAATTTTATGTCCTTCTACTTTACTGAATTTACTTATCAGTTCTAATACTTTTTGGTGGAATCTTTAGGGTTATTTATATATAGTATCATGTCATCTGCAAATAATAATAGTTTTACTTCTTTCTTTCCGGTTTGGATGCCTTTTATTTATTTTTACTTGTCTGATTGCTGTGGTTAAGACTTACACTACTATGTTGAATAAAAATAGGAAACATCCTTGCCTTCCTAATCTTATGAAAAATGCTTTTAGTTTTTCCCCATTGAGTATGATGGTAACTGTGATTTTGTCATATATGGCCTTCATTATATTAAGATATGTTTCCTCTGATCCCACTCTGCTATAGTTTTTGTCATAAATGGGTGCTGGGTTTTGTCAAATGCTTTTCTTGCATTTAATCATATGACTGAGTATAATCATATGATTTTTTTCCTTTATTTTGTTTCTGTGGTATATCATATTAATTGATTTCTGGATATTGAACAAAACTTGCATCCCAAGAATAAATTCTGCTTGATTATGTTAATGATCTTTTTAATGTATTGCTGAATTTCATTTGCTAATATTTTGTTGAGTCTATGTTTCAGGAATATTGGCCTATAATTTTCTTTTTTTGTAACATTTTTGTATAGTTTTGCCATCAGGGTAATGGCTGACCTTGTAAAATGAGCTCATCTTGAATTTTTTGGAATAGTTTGAAAAGAATAGGTGTTAATTCTTTGAATGTTTAGTAAAATTCAAATGTGAAGCCACCTGATCGAAAACTTTTGTTTACTGGGAGTTTTTTTTTTTTAAATTACTGATTCAATTCTGTTAGTATTTACCAGTCTGTTCAGATTTTCTGTTCCCTTTTGACTCAGTCTTGGAATATTGTATGTTTCTAGAAACCTATTTGTTTCTTCCAGATTGTCCAATTTGTTGGCATATAATTGTTTGTAGTATTTTCTTATTACTGCTTGTATTTCTTTGGTGTCAGTTGTTACTTCTCTTTTATTACTGATTTTATTTATTTAGATTCTCTCTTTTTTTGGATGAGTCTGATTAAAGTTTTGTAAATTTTGTTTATCTTTTCAAAGAACTAGCTCTTGGTTTCATTGATCATTTGTATTCTTTCTTTAAACTCTTTTATTTCCACCCTGATCTTTTTTATTTCCTTCTTTCTTCTAATTTTATTGTTTTTTTTCTAGTTTCTTTGTGTGTAAGGTTATATTTTTTATTTGAGATTTTTCTTGTTTCTTCAGGTAGGCCTGCATTGCTATGAATCTCCCTCTTTAAGCTTCTTTTGCTGTGTTCTGTAGATTTTAAGTGGTTGTGGTTTCATTTTTATTTGTCTTAAGGTATCTTTTAATTTCTTCCTTGATCTTCTTGATAACCCATTCTTTGCTTATTAGCATGTTATTTAGCCTTTATGTGTTGGTGTGTTTTTTGGTTTTCTTCTGTAGTTGATTTCTAGTCTCATACTATTGTAATCAGAGAAGATGTTTTATATGATTTCAATCTTCTTAAATTTATTGAGGCTTGTTTTGTGGCCTAACATGTGGTCTTTCCTGGAAAATGTTCAATGTGTACTTCAAAAGAATGTATATTTTCTTACTTTGAGGTGAAATGCTCTAAAAATATCAATTAAATATATTTGATATAACGTGTCACTTCAGGCCACCATTTCAGCATTGATTTTCTGTACGGATGATTAATCCCTTGATGTCAATGTGATGTTAAGCTCCCCTAAAATTACCATATTTCTGTCAATCTCTCCCTTTATGTCATCAATATTTCCTTTATATATTTAGGCGCTACTATGTTTGGTTTGTAAATATTTACAAGGGTTATATCCTCTTGGGGGATGTATCTATTTATTATAAAATATATTTTGTCTTTTGTTATAGCAAAGTGTATTTTGTCTGCTATAAACATTGCTACCCCATCTTTTTTAGTTGTTTCTATTTGCATGAAAAATCATTTGGCATCCTTTATTTTCAGTCTGTATGTCTTTCAATCTGAAGTAGGTTTCTTGTAGACCACATATGTATGGGCCTTGTTTTTTTATCCTTTTAACCACTCTATGTCTTTTAGTTGGAGCATTAATTAATTTATATTTAAAGTGATTACTGATAGGTATGTAATTATTGCTATTTTATTATTCATATTTATGATCTTTTTACCCTTCTTAAAGAAGCCCCTTTAAAATTTCTTATAATACTGGTTTAGTGGTAATGAACTCTTATAGCTTTTTCTTATCTGAGCTGGCTGATTTTATTTCTACTAGATTTTGTATAGAAAATAGTAATCTTAAATATTTTATATTTATGCCACTTCAAAAAGTAATTAAAACATGAACACCAAAAGATAAAAAGCCAAATGCAAAAAATAAAAAAATTTTAAAAAAGCCAGACTGGCTGGATCAACATTTCAGCCCACAATACATTAATAACACTGTATTTTTAAAAGGACATATTATGTCAACATATAGCAAGAGATGAAATCCATTGGCCTGGCAAATGATGACAACCTTGCCCTTTCATCTGTCCAGGCTCACTCTCAAGATAGCAGATCTCTTCTTATAACTCCTGCAATGGAGAAGGATTAGCTGATGTTCTGTCAAGTTGTCAATTAGGCTGGGAGTTGAATGCATCCGTTTCCTCAGTTACTCTTTCTTCCCAAAATAGGTAATTGATGCTAAAATCCTCTTGACTCTCTCTATTCTATGTCTGTCAAAGGATCTTAGACCCTAACAGAAACTATTTAGTTGGAACTAAAATATAGTAATCCTTAAAGCAGGCCTGCTTTGTAGCTTCTAGATATAATGAACAGTTGAGATTGTCAAGGATTTATACTTCTTTTCCATTTGTTTTAAAATGTGCTCTACATAAATGAAGAATGTGGCAGTAGGTGACACATAAAATATTTGAAGCACTGAGCCCTTATTTTATAGTTTTTGTGTAGATTAATCTGTGTATATTCGCATAGCATTAGATAAGCAAGACTCTGACCTTAAGTTTCCTGACCCACTCCAACATTCCAACTTTTTTTCTCACTCAACCTCTTATTTTAGGAAAATATATCATCTCACATAAAGACCAAATGATCTCTTCCTTGGTGGAATAAGATTCTTTTACTACCCTTTGCTTAAGTATCCCCTGAGCATGCTAAATGAGAAAAGAAGAAAGGGCTGTTTCTAATGATCTTGAGAAGCAGAATGTATACAAAATGAACCCTGGCTAATTAAGAATTAAAATATCCAGTAATTCTAGCACTGAACTTACCTTTGGGGTTTTGAGAAATCACTGTACCTTTTTTGGTTTTAAGTTTCTCATCCATAAAAATGGAGAAATATTGTGACCAAAGGTTTGTCATGAAGATTAAATAAGTTAATACACATTCATAAAATTTTTAATGAATATAAAAAGCAATAAGCCTTTTACTAAAACCAAAAATGGACACAACTGCACTGATCCATTCATCAATGTTGCTCTGAAATGTTTCCACTGGCTTTACCTTTCTCTAAGGACATTGTAACTATCAGTGTTATGTTCCTTTGATGATTCTCAAAATGAGTGTTGAGACTACCTAGATGGGACACAGAGTGCAGCTCTCCAAGGTGTTGAGCCCTGTGGTCTACTGTACACAGGCTGTATCAACAGAAACTAGCCACAGGGAGAGAGTAGGGAAAAGATAAAGTCGTAGAGGTTTGAAAGGCAGGATTAGAAACTCCTTAGGTAGAGCACAGAGTAAGAATTTTTAAAACATTGCTGTACCTTCCAGAATTTATGAAAGAAAAGAGCAGGACATTGATTAAAACATTTCAAACTCCATTTGCATTACCACATTGCCTTCCTGTAGGCCATTATGAATGGTCTTTCACATATTTTATCTATATGTTGTGAATAGTATACTTTCATTACATTTTTGTGTTATTAAGATGTATACCTTTAAAGTAGATTGTATTTTCAAAACCATAGTTTGACATTCCTTCCTATTCTAATGCAATGAAAACCTCAAAAACATGACTTAACCCTGCTATTTATATGTGGCAATTTCCTTCAAACTATTTTTGTTAAAATTGGTGTTGATTATTTCAATACCTAAAATACTGGTACATAAATTTACTTCTATTGTTTTTGTAAACCACAAAAGTTGTTCTCTGGTTATTTTGTATTTTAATTCTCTTCCCCTAACAAGCCAGCTCTGTTCCTTCAAAGGTGAATCCCTAGGTGTGATAACAAAGAAGATTTTTACCTTAATCGAAGGGACAATTCTTCAGTCTAAGCTCAAGTGACAGAGCAAATTGCATTTTTGAGTTCTTTAACAACCATGATGCATCTATCACCTTACCCAAGCAAGCTTTCTGTGTGTGTATCATTATTTCTGTAACAAAGGAGTTATAATGGAAAATAGTGCTTGTGAAGAAGACAATATGCAACCTAAGAGAGGCTGAAATGATGCAAATAGAAATCCTGTTCTATTCTTTACATCCCTGAAAACAGCCCTACAGGCAATCTATAGCCTCCAGAAATCTCCATTTTCACTGGAAATTTGTATAGTATTTTGTCCCCTACCTTGCTAGAATGAAGTCACATAATATATTGTCCTCAGCATTTCAAACACTGTTTTAGCTTTCTCTGGCTATCATAACAAAATACCATAGACTGGCAGTTTAAACAGCAGAGATCTATTTTCTCACAATACTAGAAGTCAGAAGTCTGAGTTCAAGGTGTTGTCAGGGTTGGTTTCTTCTAAAGCCTCTCTGCTAGACTTTCAGATGTTTGCAACCCTTTGTCTTTACATGTCTGTCTGTCTCCTGATGACCTCTTCTTCTAATACCAGTCATATTGGTTTTGGCTCCACCCTAATGACCCAATTTTAACTTAATTACTACCTCATTAAAGACCCTATCTCCAAATATGCCACATGCTGAGGTACTGGGGGTTAGAACTTCAACTTCAGAATTTAGGGTGTGACATCAGCAAGATAACAAATAAGATGTTTCTCTTCACCTCTTTACTCAACAACAGCAATTTGTCATCCATCCATTGACAAAAGTACCTTTGTGGGAGCGCAGGGGTCCAGGTAGGAGGTTGCAAAAGCAAGGTTCAGGCCAAGAATGAGGAGAGTCATTTTAAGAAGATGGCCTGCACCAGCAGGCTGACTCTCCAAAGACCATCCTGGTTATAGACTGAGAAACAGTTCCATACATCTGAGGACTTGGCTATAGCCCTCTTTGGTTTTTATCCTATTACCAGCACCATGTCAGGGGATCTGGGAGAAATCCGCCCCACTGGGAGTCAGGTAATAAATATACAGACCTCAGTCTAGCTGTGGACCCTGGAGTGGCCTGTGAATGAGGTCCAGCCCCTCCTGGCCATGGTCCAGGAGCCCCTGGAAAGCATTGATTTAGACAATCATCCACATATCAGAGAACCTGTGTGGAAGTCTAGGAGTCCAACATAGAAGTCCCAGCACAGCCCTGGAGCAAAAACATTGAAACTGGATACAATGAAGTCAGTAAAAGAATAGCTTGGCTTTACCTAGGTCACTTCTCCCCCAAGGCAACACAGCTCAGTGCCAAGATTTTCCCCAACGGGCCAGTAAAGGCGAGTGAACAAGTGCCTGCCTGGCTTTCCCAGCTGTGTGGGACACTGCCAAAGAGAAGCAGTTCTCTCTCTCTCCATTCAGAGCGCACTGAGACCTGGGCTGCAGAGTTAAGGGTTGGTGAGCAGCTGGGAGAACAGCAGGCAGGCTCTGAACAACACACACCGAAGGCACTCAACTCCTACTAACCTGTCATGGACTCCTGGAACCCAGCCAACAAGCCACTGGGGATCTTGTCCGCAGACCCTCCAAATGTCCAGTTGCCATATGAATACATTCTGGAGATCTAATGTACAGCATGATGACTATAATTAACAATATTTATTATATACTTGAAAGTCACTAAGGAGGTAAATCTTAAATACAGTCATCGTAAAAAAAAAGTATTGGGTTATCCAAAATGGTCATTTGGTTTTTTCTGTAAGATGGCTCTAGCAGCACTTAGTTGGCTTTAATTTCATTTGAAACAATTTTGTTAGATTGTATTATGACAGTTGCCATATCAGTATGCATTTAAAGAATATCAAAATTGGTGAATTTTTGTGTAGCCATTTTAATATTGAAGAATGAATAAACTACACATTTCAGCATATTATGCTTTATTATTTCAAGAAAGGTAAAAATGCCACTGAAATGCAAAAAATGATTGTGCAATATATGGAGAAAGTGCTGTGACTGACGTAACATATCAAAAGTGATTTGTGAAGTTTTGTGCTGGAGATTTCTCACTGGACGATGCTCCACAGTTGGGTAGACCAGTTGAAGTTGAGATCAAATCGAGACATTCACTGAGAACAATCAACATTATATCATAGGGGAGCTAGCCAACATACTCAAAATATCAAAATCAATAACGCTATTGGTGAAAATTAAAAATGTGTCTTTTATTTTACTGAAAAAACTAAACGGACATTTTGGCCAACTTAGTAATTATGTGAGGTGATTGAACTGTTTGTTAACTAACCCTACTGTGATAATCACTTCACATTGTGTATATGTAACAAATTATCATATTGTACACCTTAAGTTTACATAATGTTAGTGCCAATTAAATCTCAATAAAGCCAGAAGATAAATAAATAAATAAATAGGCCTTGCAAACTTTAAAAAAAGAATTTTAAGGGACACAATTCAGTTCATAATAAGCCATAAACCTAAGTTTTTTATCTCTAACCATAATCCCCATTTTTATTCCCTCTGCCTTAATGTACTTCTTTTCTATTTCATCTTGTTTTGTTTTTAATGGCTGCATCCCTTTCTTTGACTTCATATTACTATAAATATAAAATTTAAGAATGCTCTCAAAATTGAAGTTTACAATGGAAAAATGAAAGTACCTTAAAAATGATACATAGTTAATGTCAACTCCAAGTAACACCACATGCACACACACAGAAACACTCATTGTTTGGCTTGACATAATTATTTACAGGTATTGTTACGGAAAAATGAAACGACCAGACACTGAGGGGTGAGGAGCACAATCTTTATTTACGTGCACGGGCCCAGAGGAGACAAACTCCAAATTCTGAGCCCAGAACAATAGCCCCGCATTCCTTTTATGCTGGGCTAAGTGGGGGAGGGTACTGGGAGGCGTAGTATAGATTTGTCTCGAAAAAGGGAAAAGGGCTTACAGAGGTGGGAGAGAAGCATTTACATCATAAGTCAGGGCAATTAGCATTTCATCTTTGGTATCAGCCTTGATTCTCTCTACAGTATTGCTCTAAGCTAATGTTAATTAGATGTACATCCTGGATTTGGCAACAGACTTCTTGGATAACAGTAACACAATATGCCTTTATGCTCACCTAGTTCTGAAATTACTGGCAAAATTCAACTCATCTTCTGGAGCATTGTGCACTTTTTTTACAAGTATTGCTACTTAGTTCTTATTTTCCCACTAGGAATGAAATTTAAGCAGTCTTTTAAACTGAAGCAGCAAAATCCCAACCTAAATAGGCCAGGAAGTATTTAGATTTTGATGCTTTTCATTGAAGTTTTTTTTCATGTCTTACTCTTGAAAATATTTTAATTTCCTAAGATGCAGTTAAAATAAGCAGGCCTATTATTTTGACTTAAAACAATATAATGGTCCCTGAGAACAACTGGGTTGATACAGAGTACAGCAAAGTGATAGGGCGTATGTGGTCGATGGGATGGTCTCTCCACACCTACGCTCTGAAGAGATTCCAATCAACACAAGACGTTTCTTGTCAGATAGGGTTGACTATTTCCAGTTCAGACATCGAAAAAGAACAAATTCTACCCTAAAGACTATGACTCCTAGATTTTTTTCTAGTTGGAAGTATTTCATTTCCTAGACTGATTTTTCTTCTTTTAGAATCCAAATCTCAAAATGATCTATTCTGCACCAATTTAATGTGGCAACAAACAACAGCTGCGGGCATTCCAGGCTAACCTGTACAGGATACAAAAACCAAAGGGTGGTTTTTTCCTTTTAACACATGAACAAAGGGTGCCTGAAGCTTCTTCTCATTAACTGATGACATGCATTTTAATCCTGCCTATGTGATTAAAGTGGGTTCTTAACTACGAAAAAGAAGCTATATTACTCTAAGTGCTATATCACGTGGTCCACCTCCTTTATTCCACCTTCTAGTAAGTTCCTGTCCCAAGGACAATGGATGACCACAATATCCATGTTACCATGGAAAATAAAGTCCGTTGCTTCATGAAGTCTTTCAGCTTCATGAACACCCAATCAACCTCTAGAAAAACACTTAGAACACTTTTTATTTAAAAATCAAGTGACTACAGAGAGGAGGGAATGGGGAGTCCTTGCTGAATGGGCATCAAACTCTGGAGACGGATGGTGATGATAGTCGCACAGCGATATAAACTACTTTCTACCACTGAACTGCACACTTAAAAATGGTTAAGAAGATAAATTTTATATTGTATGTTTTTATCACAATAAAAAAATTTGGAAAAAAGTCAGGGGCTGTTTTATCATATATCTTTGATAAAATAATTTGTACATATTTAGATTCAAAGGAAAATCCCAAAAGTTTACCTTATTTTGCTATATCTGAAACTATGAAAGACATCAAAAATATACTGGATATGAACTACAAAAAAAGAAATCTGAAGTCACAAAAAAAGGATTTTTACAGATAATTCACCAGTCTGACAGCACCACCTTTATCATTTCCTTTGTTTTCATCTGTTTGCTCAAAATGAAAACACAACCTTCTGAACTCCCTGATTAGCCCCCAGAAAAGTAAGGTTTTATATCTACCACTTAATCTGCGCCTTAATTAAACCATTAACTACTATTTCAGTGCATATAGAAATTAGTTTTGTCTTCTCTACCTCCTTTCATTCAAAGGTCTCTATCTGAATTTTTTAAAAACTCTCCTTTTCAAGAAAAGTTTAATAAATGAATAATAAATGCCAGAGTCTGGGATTTATAGATTAAGCTTTTTCCTAAAATATGCCTTTTTTTAATTTGGTTTGTAAAGATTTCTTTATTTAATTATAGTTGGTATTCAATATTATGTTAGTTATATTAGTTTCAGGTGTACAACACAGTGATACAACAATATCTTACAATGTGATCACTCCAATAATTCTAGTAATCATCTGTCACTGTCAATCAATCTTTATATCAAGTTACAATAAAATGTGTCAATGCATAGTAACAGATTTGAATCATCTCTATCACAGTCTCTTATCTTGCCTAAACATCCCAGGAGTTTCAGGAATTCTACCAACTTTCCTGCTTACTATTTATAGCCTCGTGCTAGTGCAACTGTCCAGCCGTGACCCCCACAGGGGAACTGCTCACAGCATTTGCATGTCTATCATTACTCAAAGCCTGTGCTTCAAAGCACTCTTTTCATTAACATTTTATGAGAGACAGGATTGCTATTATAATTTAATTTCAGCATTTCACAAAGCAAAGCAATTTTGTTCACCCAAAAGCTTGCTTTTGCATTTGCAACAAACCTGGTCCTGAGTTTGATACCTAAAAACACTCCGCAAGATTTTAAGAGCAGAGGCCTAAGGTTTAAATATATTCTATAGAAAGAAATAAATAAAATGTATCAATTGTTTCACTGTAAAAGGTCTTTTTGCTTAGGGACTTTTTAGATTTTTTAAAGAAAATATTCTAATAAATTACTAAATGTTTTGCAACAAGGTCCTTAAGACCACATATATGTGAATAAGTTATCTGATACTTCTGTTCCAGGTGCATTTTCACTTAAGAAAATTCTGCACATTCACTTTAATTTCCCCATGTTCTGGACTTTCCCGTCGATCTTTGGAAGTTACTTTAAAAGACTCCAATAGCCTCTCCAACAGCAGCTCTTCAACTACTGTTGGGAAACAAGCTCGGGCACAGGGAGCTTGTGGTCAGTCTGTACAAAAAGATTCAAATATCCTTTTATATTCATTTGCTGATGCCGTGATTAAGATAGGAGCCTGAACCATTCGCATTGTCATAGATATATTTTTTCTTCCCCTTAACAAGGGCAATTTCAGAATGAAATTTAAAGCTTATGTGCTCACAAACCCAAAATAATATATCAGTTATATTGTTTGTGCACTCATACTCTTTAGCTGAATTTGTTTACCTAAGAAAAGGGAAATAGCAATAAATCTCAGGCTCATTTTATAGATGCATCCCTATTTTAAATTTGGAGGACAAATGAGGCCAGTAATTAATATGATGGAGTAAAATCTTGGGCATCACTTAACCAGCTAAATGTCTTTTCCTATCTTTCTTTTTGTGTTCCCTTCATTTATTTAAAGAAATTTGGAGCACCCTTATGCATGAAGTCCCATCTGTAGGACTAAAATACATCAGTAAGCAAAACCAGGAGAAAATTCTTGTTCTTTTATATTCTAACATAGCGAACAAAAAGTAAAGGGTAAACATGACAAATAAACTAAAGATCAAGCTAAGGGTTTTGGGGAGTGCTGGAAGGACAGGTTGCGATTTTAAGTGAGTTGGTCATAATGGGTTAGTGAGAATAGTGCAAAGGCTTGAAGGAGATGAGAGTGCTAGCCAGTGGGAATATTGGAGAAACAGTATTCTAGAGGGAGGAGCCAGGGAAAATGACTGTGGAGTAGGAGTTTGCCTACTGTGTTCAAGAAATAGAGTGGTGTTCACATATTCAAGAAAGAAAATGTCAATAAAAATTCTTCCACTCAGTCTATTACCTGCTGAGGTTACAGTTAACATGCAATGAGTCATTCTCACTTATAATAAGCTAATAAGTTCTCATAAATATTATTTTCAATTTTATTTACATATTTACATTTAGCACATTTTAATGCATTTTAGTTTTTTCCTTTTTTCTTTTTTCATTGTATTTTTTCCATTGCCATTTAGCCTCATTATACCCCTCTCCCCTCTGCAATCACCACACTGTTGCCCATGTCCATGAGTCCTTTTAACATTTTGCTTGATCCCTCTACCTGCTAAACTCCCCCTGTCATCCTGCTCTCTACCTGTGAGTCTCTCTATTGTGCTTGTGAGTTCAGCTTGTTCATTTTTTTCACATGAGTGAAATCATGTGGTATTTGTGTTTCTCTGACGGGCTTATTTTACTTACCATAATGTTCCCCAGGTCCATCCATACTGTTGCAAAGGGTAAAATCTTATTCTTTTCATGACCAAGTAGTACTCCATTGTGTGAATGTCCCATAGTTGTTTTATCCACTCATCTACTGATGGACACATGGGTTGCTTCCATATCTTGGTGATTATAAATAGCACTGCAATGAAAATAGGGGTGCTTATGTGCTTTCAAATTAGTGTTTTTGATTTCTTTGGATAAATTCCCAGAAGTAGGATCTCTGGGTCAAAATGCAGATCCATTATTAATTTTTTGAGGTATCTCCATACTGGTTTTCACAGTGGCTGCACCAGTCTGCATTTCCACCAACACTGCAGAAGAGATACCCTTTCTCCACATCCTCATCAACACTTGTTTGTAGATTTATTGATGATAGCCATGCTGACAGGTGTGAGGTGATATCTCATTGTGGTTTTAATTTGCATTTCTCTGATTAGTGACATTGAGGATCTTTTCATATGTCTATTGGCCATCTGTATGTCCTCTTTGGAAAAGAATCTATTCAGGTCCTTTGTCTATTTTTTATTTGGGTTTTTGTTTTTTGGGGTGTTGAATTTTTTAAGTTCTTTATAAATTTTAGATATTAACCCCTTATTAGATGTACTGGTGAATATATTCTCCCATTCCATGGGTTGTTTTTCTATTTTGTTAATGTTTTCCTCTGCTGTGAAAAAACTTTTTAGTTTGATGTAGTCCCAATTGTTTCCTCTGCCTTAGGAAATATATCAGTAACACAGTGCTACAAGCAATGTTTGAGATTTCCCTGCCTATGTTTTCTTCTAGGATTTTGATGGTTTCAGGTCTAATATATAAATCTTTAATCCATTTTTAATTTACTCTTGTATGTGGTGTAAAAAGATGGTCTAGTTTCATTTTTTATTATATTGTAAACTCATTCAAGATAAATAATTGGTCCCAAATGCATTATTGTTCTCTGTATTGTTTTCTAGGCAGTTAGAGTCTGAGGTTTAAAGTCTCTAACATTGTTTCATGAATCACAGTGGTCAAATCTTTTGGCCTTTGCCTCAGTTTCCTAAAGTGCAATTGAAAACTCATTAATGTTGTGATATATATGAAGCATTGTATAAATGTAAATTATAACAAAATATGCCTCTTGTATTACACAAACATATGCATAGGAAATATGGGAGGTAAAATGCAGAAATCTGAACACAGTTCTTCAGAAAGAAGTGCAATTTAAAGAGTCCTGAGAAAATCAAAAGCCTTAATATGGTACCGCCAATGATGACATTCTGTGAACTATTGACAGTAATTTTCAGCTCTGGCGGACAATTTCTGTCAGCTCAGTACTAGTCACCTGGACGGCAGTTATTAGGCCCGTAGGGAAGTTTCACCTTCCACGTTGCCCCTTTTCATGCTTTTCTATTTCTAGAATCGTGTCTCTTATGACCCCGAACCTTGCCAACTTCCATTTGAATCTTCAGCTTGCAGTCAAATGACAAGTCTGGTCCATAAATAATGTGTGTTCATAGTTCTAGGGCTCTGCATGGGCCCTTTAAGTCAATACTGTCTAGTTTGTGTTCTGATCTGACTGTGGGTGAACCTCAAAGCTATTTTGTTTGAAATTTTCTGAGCATTTTACTAATTCTAAACTCCACAAAGAAATGTGAACAAACTTAGTAGAAAGACATATTAAAATAAATTTTTGTTTGATTCAGCACCACCCACTCAATCAGGTAGGTGAAGACGAAATGGTGACACAAGTATGTTTTCTTGAGACTTACGAAAGACATCTGCCCCTTTATTACCTCCCTTTTTAAAAAATATATTGACTATTCCTCAGACATACTATGTATTTAATATACTGCCAGGAAAATATGATTTGCAGGTATTGTAATAACATATTTAATGAGTTTTTCTTCTTTTCTTCTAGGTTGTAAAAATGATGATTATAGTGGTGGTGACATTTGCCATCTGCTGGCTGCCCTATCATATCTACTTCATCCTCACTGCAATCTACCAACAGCTAAATAGGTGGAAATACATCCAGCAGGTCTACCTGGCAAGCTTTTGGCTGGCAATGAGCTCAACCATGTACAATCCCATCATCTACTGCTGTCTGAATAAGAGGTAAAAAACAAAATTACCAAATGCAAGTTTCTTATCGCTCCTGGCTTCACTGGAAGCATACTATGTTCTTCCAGCTTCTTGGTGCAAATTTGAAATGCAAAAGGAAGGGAAAATGAGAGATTCACTCAGAGGAGCACAGAGCTGAATATTTTTCTGAACTCTCCCCTACTTTATAAAATATCCCACTGTAACAATTACATCCTCAAAACAATGTTCTTAAAGGTTCTAGCTGGACAATTTTTATATGGGCCAAATTCTCCCTCCACACCTTTCATAATTTTATCTGCCAAAGAGAAAGGAATACCCTCAGGACTGAAGGAGGTGAGCTGACAATGTACACAGGTCCTCAAAGAAGTAAAGATACTTCACAGAAATACACAGATGATGGCATATGTGAGTGGGCTCTACTCAAAAGGATGTTTTGTAAATAAAGTTCTAAATAGATGTTGCTGTGAGTGTGATAAAAAGTCACAGAGGAATTCCAGTCAGCCTTCAGGCATCATGAGACCAATGAGTAAGAGATGGGTGCAGCCTCGTGGAAATGAGGTGTTAGGGAAAAGTTAATTTTAAAGTGAAATTTTAAAAAATAGGAATATTTACAGTTAAATTTAAGATTGGAAAATAAGGTAAAATGTGGTGTCCAGGTAAAAATCACTTTAGTAGTAAGGTCAGTACATGGATGGGTATGGTTACTTTCACAGGAAGCTAATTTCCTGAATAAGTCAATGTGTTTTGAGCTGCTTTGAACATAAGTAAAAACTTCACGTAACTTCATGAGCTCTCTTTCCCATTGGGTCTCCAGCACACTGTGCCTTAACCTTGTTAAATACTTCATTCTTACTTTCTTTTTATTAGTAGCATAAGCCATACATCAATTCAAACCACCTCCACAAGCAGTATATTTCTTTTTAATCAACTTCATTTAGTGGTTTACAAAGGCAAGGATTTTGCACTTTTTTATATGATTAAATAAAAACCTTCAAGATTAGGGAACACTTGTGGTTTTGCTCCCTGGTATATGTGATCAGTTTGGCTCAAATAAACTCACAAAAATTTAAAAAAAAAACCATCAAGTTTAGCAATTAATTCTAATATTAAATAAAACTTTAATTTATGAATGTGTAATTATACCTGAAAAAAAGCTGTTTTGAAATGTGTAATTTTTAAGTGCCTTGCCTGGCAAGACTATTTCAATTACACTTATGCAAATGTATAAAATTATTGAAGAAATATATGCTATTCTTTTGGTATATCGATTACCCGATGTTGTGCTCGTACTCTTTGATGGCTTTCTTTTCATTGATGGGAAATTAAGATTCAAAGCAAACAAGAAAAATTTTAAAGACCAGTACAAATACTGTGGCATAAATTCTAAGAGTTTAACTAGAAAATCAGATTCAAAACATAAGTGGGCTGAAATTCCTTAAGAAGGGCTTTCCGTGGCAGTTGAAAGAAATTTCCTCTTGAAAACACAATTCTTTTTTCCTGTAACCTACTTCTCCTCAGATTTCGAGCTGGCTTCAAGAGAGCATTTCGTTGGTGTCCCTTTATCAACGTTACTAGCTATGATGAGCTGGAGCTCAAGGCCACCAGGTTTCACCCAACTCGGCAAAGCAGCCTGTACACAGTGACCAGAATGGAGTCCATGACAGTGGTGTTTGACCCCAGTGACTCTGACAACGCCCAATCCAGTCGGAAGAAGAGAGCGAAGCCAAGAGACACAAGCTTCAACAGCTGCTCCCGCAGGAATTCCAAGTCTGCCTCCACCACTTCAAGTTTTATAAGCTCACCCTATACCTCCGTGGATGAGTATTCCTAAATCCATTTCCTGAGGTGCAAGCGTAGTGTGAGGCCAGCATGGTGCCATCCCGGGCCCTCATTCTCCTCACCGTGTATCAGTCCTGTCCTGCACACTCTCCCGAAAGAGAAGGGCAATTTTTAGGCAGCTATGCTACATTTGAGAAAGGTGGCATATAAACATAACAAAGACACTCTTAGGATATTTGCCTCCCTCAAAAATAAAATGGGCTTTACATTTATTCCTTGAAAATTCTAAATTATTATATGTAACAAACTGAAAAATATACCTGAAAAATACATGTAAAGTGTTTTGTTTTTCTCTTTTAAAAATTGTCATATATGTTTGTGAAATTAAAGTGACATGATTTTTCCAAAAGATTAAAGAAGCTTTAAAATACAATGTTGTGAATAAAAACAAAATCTATATAAAATGAAACAACTTCATCTACAGCTAAAAACAGAAAAAAAATTTAAGTCACTAATTTTGCCACTAGAATGATGGAAAAATAATAAAAATAGCTCAAAGTAGAAATTAATGAAAGATTTTGCTCAAGAGAACTCATTTTGTAGAATGATTTAAAATTTTTAACTCAAAAATTTAGTATCTAAAAACTATTTCATTAAAATGTAACGGAAAAGGAAATCTTGTCAAATTATTAAGCAGCTACATGTTATTCTCTTTACTTTTTTTCTGAGAAAGTGACTTCAAAAGAAAAAAGATAATAATTTACTTTTGACCATTACATAAAGTACCAAGTGAAGAAACAGTCAAAGTTTGACCTTAAAAAGACAAAGCAAATTCCTATGACTGTCTTTATTTTATTTTTCATAAATATATTTTTTATTTTTTTTAAGTAGGTAGATTTTAAAAACACTAAACATGCTTTCAAATGAAGAGAAAAATCCCATTTGTCTCTGAAACCAGCTACCAATTTTTAAGCAAGAATTAAAAATACTAGTACATAGTTATGACAGTAAACAGGAGTATCTACTAGTTCCAAAGGAAGATGTGTTTCTCCTCTATAACCCAAGGGAAAAGTTTAAGGTAGACATCAACCTCAAAAACTGAATAGAGACCTTTTCTTCTCCTCTCTCTCAGTTGAAGAAAAGAGTAAGGGTTAGGGGAAAATATCAGAAAATATATTTAAAAGCAAGTCCTTAGGGAAAAAAAGTCTAACTACTGTCTCTATATACTAATACACACATAAGTAAATCAGGCAAGATGTAGGAAGGTGAATCAACTACAGTGGTACCTCAGTACGTGTTGTTAATTGGTTCTGGAACTCATGATGAGTGCCAAAATTGACAGGTACCAAATGAATTTTTCAAGTGAGAAGTGATGAAGTATTTTCCCTTGTGGGGTGACTAAGTGACTCATGCAAGTTCTAGCAAGTGCCACAAGTCCTGAGCAAGTGCCAAGTACTGAAACATTTTTTTCTCATCAAAATGGAATGAGTACAAGGTTTGATGAGTTCTGAAGTCTAGTGTCAAGGTCTGACTGTATTACAATGAAAGCCAGACAGTATTTTGGATACGTTAACTAATATACACCTTCCCACAGACAGAGCTTTCTTTTTGCTCGGTTAGATATTTCAGAAGTCCCACCCAAGCCCCGCCCCCAAAAGTGAGCTAATGGTCCTAAAGAAACATCTGTTTCAGTGCAGGAAAAAATAAACTGACACATTTCTGAGAGCCATAACAAAACGAGGTACTCAATTAAGTGTAGAATTTAGCTTCCAGACATCAGTGCATATGAATTATGTTTCCTTGAGTTAGAGATATTGACAATCCTGCTCTGAAAAGCAGAAACTTTCTGAGAATGCAGATAACATAGTACAGACTTCATTAAAACATTCAGTTGGATTTTGAAAGATATCCAGCTGAAATAATTACCTTTAACATTTTACAAGATTATTATGCCTCCACCAATATAGAGCCGACTAATTGTTTTTTGAAGAACAAGATAAAAGCAAATGTTCAAGAGCAAATCATGGTCTCTTGCTGCCAAGATATCAAATTTTCCAATCCTCCTCTTTATTTTGGACCCAAAGCCAGAAACATCCAATTGTTACCAAGTGTTAAAAGTCTAAACAACCCCATCATATGTGTTTAAGCTGAATTTCTTCTGATTACTCCAATAAGCAGATAAACATTCAAAGAGTTAAATTCAAAACTGAATGCTGAAATAGTAAATAACCATTACCGAGTTGCCACAATAGCTCAGTAAACTCTATGACATTTGCATGCATGTTTTAGATAAACAAATGTATTATTATTTGGTAGCTAATCGTTGAATATAATGTTTTTAAATATTCACTCAAAAAATGTAAATGCTTATCATACAATGTGAAAGTGTCAAGAAAAAGCCTAATATTTTAAAATAAACATTATCTTCTCAAATTTATACATGATTGTGGGACTAGCATTAATGAGCCTTCCTGATACATGGGACCACATTCAGCTGTAGGATGCAAATGCAGAGTTTGGCCCTCAGGTTCAATGCAGTCAGCCCCCACCAAAATACATTTGAAAAGCAACTCTTGGCCTTCATACATGTTAAGGAAATTCAGTATAATTCGGAACAAAAATTTGCTCCAATCAGCTGTGTGGTTTGTTTACTTCACTTTTTTTTAAGTAGATTCGTTGTTTTATTTACTAAGTATCATCTTTCTAGCATGACAGAAATACCTCAGGTCCAGACAGTACCTTTTTAATATATTTTAAGGAAAAAAGATATCATTCACTCAATACTCATGACTCTTAAACCAAGACACATAAAACAGATTTTTTTAAGTTCAATATTTGAAAAATAGTAACAATAAAATGATTGAATACAATATGAAAGAAATAAGATTTCATTCCTTTTCTGTGAATTTTGTCATTGAGAATTAAAGAATAATACACATGAAAAATCACCCTCAGTAGTTGTCACTTTAAATTAACTTATGCCAGAGTTTTCATATTTGTCAGGGTTTGAAAAAAAAATGCATCCAAAATTCATCCTACCCTCTTATGTTGATGTTCATTGTGAATCTTTTTTATTGTTTACAGACAAACACTGGCTACAAATACTAAGCAGATAGTTAAAATCTTCCACGCTGTTTTGGATTTAGATCAGCAGAAGAAAAATATACACCATTTTGAGAGAAATCTGAAAGAATCAAAAAGCCTTGAATCATTTTAAATATTCTCTTTTTGAAAGACAAACATAAAGAAATAGTAAACATCATATTTTTAGTATTTTGCATCTGGACAAAGTGTTTTGGAAAATACCTGCATGGGAAAAAATTAGAGCAAACATAGGTATAATAAACTCCGATCTAACATCACCTGGTTTGTAGCTAACTCACTGTGGTGCTACATTATTCATCCCTCAACTTCATGATGATGGTGATATTTCTGGCTCAGCAGCCACATTCACATTGTTTTCGGGATCCTGCCAGTCTCTTAGAAACAGAGACCCTCCCAACTTCAAAGTGAACTTGACCCTTACAAAGCACACAGGAGAATGCTAAAAAGCTTAGTACCATACCTCAGATGCACAAAATAAACATGAAAAAGCAATGCTGGTCAGCTGGTAATTTGAATTTTATTTTTCTTAATTCAGGATTTCATCAGAAAACTTCTGATTAGTGTCTGATATTCCATCAACTACAGAGGAAGGAGAGTTATAACAATTGCTTACACTTTTAACAGTAACGATTTGAGTTCCCTCTTGTTGTTGATACTGTGCCAAAAGTTAGGGAAATCAAGCATGCCACTGGCTATGTAGAATAAGAAGGTTGTAACCATTTTCCTTAGGGCCACTCAGGAATGGGGAATAATGTCCAGTAGTTCTGTACAATGTCAGGAATTATGTGTCGTATAATAGTTTGGCAGAAATTCTTTATATATAAGAAATAAATGTACATAAAGTTTGTTGCTAGTGTATAAAGTATTTTCAAATTGTGGTAATTCTACTGAAGAGGTTTAATACATTCATACCCTTTGTTTATGTGATATAGGAGACAGATTTCCTTTCTTTTTTCTTTAGTAAAAACACTAAAAATAATATTAAAAGTAAAATAATTTCCAGTATTTTCTACTGGCTAGCAAAACATGTGTCATGTAGAGTCTATCTTGTCTAGACACACTCACTCAACCATCCCTCAAGATGATTGTGCTTTCTTCCTTACTTTCTCTCATAAAAATTTCTAATTTTCTTAAATTGCTTTGATTTGAAAAAAGCATCTATGTGGAGCAAAGTTATCAAAATGTACAAGTATTTTCTGTGCTGAGAGCAGGAGCAGGTGAATGCAAATGCAGAGCCAAACGTGCTCAGAGCAGGGCATTCCAGAGCTGTGGCACCAGGGCCATACACACCCACAGGCTTGAGTTTACATTGGAGCCCTGCCACCTGTCATCTGGGAGACCTGGGGCAAGTGGCTCTCTGTTCTGATCCTCTTTTAACTTACCAATAAAAAAGAGAAAATAATAATTTCTTCAAAGTGCTGATGTAAGGATCGAATGCTCTAATGCATAAATGGGGCAGAGCCAAGCGTTACATAAATGTCCCAAAACATCATTAGTATCACTGTGTGCATGGGGAGAACATTAGAGAAACCCTTAGCCTTCTGCCCCCATCAAAAGCTCTTTGAGGGGCACATGTAGCATTATAGCAGGTTATCACTGAGCCCTGGGCCATTTTCAGAGCCCCCACAAGGTCTCACGGATTGTGTATGAGTATTCTGGGCATTCGCTACCTGGCCCTGGTCCCTGAGTAAAGAAGGCTGTACAAGTGAAGCGTTAGAAAGAGCCAGTTCACAGAAGGAGTAGCTTTGGACACGTGAAATTAAGAGCCCTTCTTAGGACAGGTCCAGCCATTTTAGGTTAAAAAATAAGAAAATAATACATGAGAGCAGGAAAGAAAATTGCTTTCAGGTTCCCTCAGCAGCATCACTGACTGTGCCCTCAGCGTCCCTTTCCTGAGCACTGAGGAAGACCCCTGCACAGGGACAATCCATGTCAGGTGGCAGCAATGGCCCTCACTACCTATCCATTTCCAGTGGTTACGAGGACATCTTTCTTTTTAAATAACTTTTTTTATTGATTTCAGGGAAAGAGAAAAGGAGGAAGAGAAAGAAAGAGAGAGAGGGAGACATTAACTTCTTGTTCCACCTGTCTGTGCACTCATTGGTTGACTCTTGTACATTCTCTGACTGGGGATTGAACCTACAACCTTGACACATCCAGATGACCAACCAACTGAGCTACCTGACCAGAGCCAAGGACATCTGTCTTGATCCAGTCCCTCAACTCCCCTCAGAGACAGGCCAAACATCCCCTGCCTTGCCACACTAACTCATCAGAAAGGGGGAAAAAGAGAAAGAAGCAGGATATCTTTACCAGCCCACCAAACATCCAAAACATTGGGAAATCCTCTAGGGTCTTAGAAGACACCCAGTGTTCCTCTGACTCACACTATATCCACTGCTACAAACCTGGTCCAAGTTACCTTCGTCTCCTGCCTGGATTGTTGCAATAGCCTTCGCCTCGTGCCCCTCCTAAAGTCCACTCTCAATAAAGCAACCAGAGTGATTCTTTTCAAGCAGCATCACATCATCTCACTCATCTGCTCAAAACCCTCTCATGGCTTAAGGATGTGGCCCTTTTCACCGTTTCTGCTGCTCCCTCCCATGCTCACTGGGATCCAGGGAGCCATCCACATTCCCTGTTTTCTTGGCATGCTACAGCCTCAGGACTCTGGTGCTGCCTGTTCCTTTCGTGCCCACCAAGATAGTTGCATGATCAACTCAATTTTCTTTGAGTCTTTGCCAAATGAGCCTAATCCTGGTGACCTTATTTAATATATCACCAGTCCTCACCCCAAACCCAGACTATTCCTCCTAATCCTTTATTCTGCTCTTTATTTTTTCATAGCATTTCTCATTTTCCAGGATACCATATAATTCACTTATTCATTATATTTATTGCTTTTTCCCCTGAATTCATATATTAGCTCTATTAGAGAATGAGGTTATTAAATAATTATTAAGAATGAATAGATGAGTTTTTATATACGGTAAGTAGAGACTGAATTTCTTCATATATTCATTATTTCTCAGTGTCAGAGTATGTCAGACATTTTCCAACTGTACCACCACCAAGTCCGCCTGTATGCTACTCTTCTCCATGAGAGCAGGGCTGGGACTTGATGAAAAACACTCTCCAAAATTCCTTGTGGCCTGGCTTTCTGTTAGATTCTGTAATAAGGGTCATTAGAGGGAACTCAGATATAGATGGAGAGAAATTCTGGTAAGTGACATCCAACGGCAGAAAACCAGTAACACCTGCCACTGGCTTCTTCCAACACCCCCAGCACTAGCTTTTCATGCACCCTCCAAGATAATGGTAATAAATGTTCTGTGCCCCTTTAGCAATCAGATCAACAGCCATGCCACATTCCCACACCTGAAGGCCTATGACACCTTCACAGAGATGTAAGCACCAGCCTAGTGGGGTATCTCCTCTGAATTCTCAGTCTAACAAAATTTTCTCTTCCTTTTTTATAGCCGAGAAATCCATATAATAACTGCTTTCTGCAAGTATGAATCCTTGCATTACTGCAACATCCTTTTTTTTTCTTTTTTCTTTTTGCCCTTTCAGGTTTCTAACATTAATGGAACCAAAATCTGTGCTTGAGATACCTAACATGGTTTACCTGTTTCTAACTAGACCTCTGGCTGATACAGTACTTAATACCAGGAGTGGTCATAGGGGATTCTGGTTCAGTTTAATTATGTTTTTGGTCTTGAACACCATCTGAACTCCTAATCAATGGAAAATTAGGCATTAATAATCAATAGCATGCTGTGTCATCATGATTAGTTAAATTGTCACCTATAGTTACTTGGAATGAAAGGTCTACAGAAGCAAGACTTTAGGAAATTAAACGGCAGCTGTACGTGTCCACTGTGGCATTATTAATTACTATGATGACAGGAAGAGATAGTGGTATCCCTATTAATATCTATACTCAAAAACGTATAAAATACAAATTTAAGCTAAATTTAAATCTAAAGAACACAGAGACAAAAAACATTAAGAATTAGCATTCAGAAAAAAGTCAGAAACCATGAAGCACACTGACATACACATGAGAGAGTGCCATCAGGAGGGAAGAGAGAAAAATAAACCCAAAAATATTTTTGAAGAAATAATGATTAAAAACTCCCCAAATTTACTGAAAAATAAATTAATTACAAATTGGTGAACTCTAAGTTATATAAACAAAAGGAGATCCACACCCAGACACCTCAGAGTGAAAATATTGAAAGCCAAGAATAGAGTAAAATCCTAACACAGTGAGAAATAACTCAATAAGAAAAAATATATTTTATACATATGGTAAACAAAATAGACCTTAAATAAAAAAACTACTACAAGGGGCAAAAATAGACTTCATATACAGATAAGAACTCAACTTATCAAGAAGATATAACAATTATAAACTTATAAGCACCTAAAAACAGAGCCACAAAGTATATGAATTAAAAAATGACAGAAATGAAAGGAAAAACAAACAGTTCTGCAATGATAATTGGAAATTTCAATGCCCTATTTTCGATAATGGTCAGAACATCTAGAGAGATCATTGAAAATAAATAACAAACTTAAATAACACTGTAAACCAACAAGACCTATCATATGTATATAAAATCCTCCACCCATCAATAACAGAGTACACATTCTCCAGGGTAGGTTATATATTATAACACAAAAATAAGTCTCTAAATTAAAAGAAACTGAAATGATACAAAATGAAGCTAGGCATCAATAACAAGAAAAACTGGAAAATCAACAAATGTGTGGAAATTAAACAATCAATAGATCAAAGAAGAAATCACAGGTGGACTAGAAAATCATTGAGATGAATAAAAGAAAAATGCCTCCCAAAACTTATAGAACGCAGGAAAGGGGGTGTTCAGAGGGAAATTTATACCAGTAAATGGTTATATTAAAATTTTTTAAATTTTAAATTAATTACCTAAATTTACTGAGAAACTAGAAAAAGAAGAGCAAACTAAACCTGAAACTACTAAGAGGAAGAAAATAATAAATATTAGAACAAATGACTAAAATCAGAAGTGAAAGTGGGGGCATTGACACTGAGCTAACAGGAAAGTTGAATGTTTACCTCACATCACATAAAAAATTAACTCAAAATGCATCAATAACCTAAATAGAAGCATTAAAGCACAAGACTCTTAGAAGAAAACATAGAGCTAAATCTTTACGACATTGAAATTAAGAATGGTTTCTTAGATATGACACCAAAAACATGAGCAACAAAGAAAAGAATAGGTAAAATGGACTTCAACAGAATTTAAAACTTTTGTACATCAAAGGACATTATACAGAAAATGAAAAGACAACCTATAAAATGGAAGAAAATAGTTGCAAATAGTATGTGTGATAAGGGTTGAATATCAAGCATATTTGAAGAAATCCTACAGCTTCACAACAAAAAGACAAACCCAGTTTAAAAATGGACACAGAGTTTGAAAATACATTTCTCCAAAAAGGTATAAAAATGTCCAGTAAACATGAAATGGTGTTCAACATCATTAGTCATTAGGGAAGTGCAAATGAAACCATGATGAGATACCACTTCACATCCACTAAGATGGAATTTAATGACCCGAATGTGAATAATTTGGAATAGAATTGGTTATAGAATGGTGCAGCTGCTGTGGAAAATGGTTTGGCAATTCCTCAAAATGCTAAACATAGAGTTATCACAGGATCCAGCACTTCTACTCCTAAGTGTCTATCCAAGAGAAATGAAAACACATGTCCACATAAAACCTGCATGCAGATATTAATATCAGCGTTATTTATAAAAGCCAAAACATGGGGAAAACCCAAATGTCTGTTGACTGATACGTGAATAAACAAAACACAGTATTTTGATAAAATGAAATGTTGTTTGGCAATCTATAAAATGAAAGGAAGTACTAATATAAGCTACAGACATGAATGAACATCAAAATCATTCTGTTAAGTGAAAGCAGTCACAAAACACCGCATATTATGGTACAATTATATGAAAATAAACAGAATAGGTAAGTCTTTAGAGAAAGAAAATAGATTTGCTGTTGCCTGGTTACCAGTGCTGAAAGGGAGAGGGAGTGGAAAAAAGTGGTCACTGCCAGTGGGTACAAAGTTTCTTTCCAGAATGATGAGAATGTTCTAAAATTAGATTATTGCATTGGCTACACAACTCTGTAAATATACTAAAAACCATTAAATCGTACACTTTAAACAGGTGTAAATTATACATCAATAAAACTAAAAAACAAAGATTAGGGATTTTATGGGGCAAAAGTGTAATGGGAATATCACTAACCTATAATAAAAGAAACTTCCAGAAAAAAAATTAAATCAGCAAATAAAACAATTGGGGGAAAAGACCTTAGTAAAGAATTTTAAAATGGTGGAAGAATTTAGCTTCCCTTCGACAAATGCAATTGAATTTCTTTATAATACTTGCCCTTCTTATAAACATAACCCTGTGTAATATTGTGATTATGGGCAAAGGTAGGGAAACAGGGATGGATCGAGAGTTTGCCGGGGGCGGTGGCTCACAATTCAGTGTGCAGATGATGTTTTACTGAGTCATGCACTTGAAACCTGCATGGTTCTGTGAGCCGATGTCACCCCAATAAATTCAATTAAATATATATATATTTTATCTTTGTTCCCATCCCTGGCACAGAGCTCCCAAAACCCACCATCTTTTGTTCTGTTAATGATGTGACTTTGGGACCCCATCTGAGGATAGAGGCTGATCACCAACCATGTGATTAGAAGGTTAGAACTATCCATCTCAACCCCTGGCTTCAGCGGGGGAGAAGGGCTAGAGGTGGAATCAATTGCCAATGACCAATGGTTTAATCAATCATTACTATGTAATGAAGCCTCCATAAAATCCAAAAGGACCGGGTTTGGAGAGTTTCTGGGTTGGTGAGCACAGGGAGGTGCTCCGAGAGTGGCGCATCGGGAGAGAGCATGGAGCTCCGGGCCCCTTCCCCATACCGTGCCCTTTGCATCTCTTCCATCTGGCTGTTCCTCAGCTATGTCCATTCATTAAAAAATGATAATCTAGCAAGTTAATTTTTTCTTTGAGCATTGTGAACAACTCTATCAAATTAATTGAACTCAAAGATTCAATTAATCTTCTGATTTATAGCCAGTCAGTTGGAAGTATAGGTAACAACCTGGACTTGCCATTGGCATTCTGATGAAGAGGGTGAGTGGTCAGAATGTCCAATGTATAGCCGTTGGGTCAGAAGCACAGGTTACAAACTGGGCTTTCAACTGGTGTCTGAAGTATGAGTGGGGATAGAGTGGCAGTCTTATAAGACTGAGTCTTGTACCTGCAAAATTTGATGCTATCTCTGGGTAGATGATGTCAGATTGGAGTTCAATCAGTTGTGTGGGAAGCTCCCCACTCACTCTCCCAGACATACAATTGTTGGAATTGGGTCCAAGAACACAAAAGACCCTGAAATTGAACATAAGAATTTCCTTCAGAAAATCCTAGCCCATAAGTAGAATTTACCCCAGATTCAAAAGCATGTTGAAATATGATTCCAATCAGATAATAAAAAATAATACACTGATTTAGTGTTTTTAGTTGCAAACTATAGAAACTAACTCAGGTAATCTTAGTAAAAATGACATTTATATAACATTTTAGGTAACACACAAACTCTCTTTGACAGCTGGAAGAACATGCCCGAGGCCACAAAGTCACTGGCAATATACAAAATAACATCCCAGAGCCATCAGAGTAGCCACACTGCCACCAGAACTGCGGGGCACGATCACTGTCATTTGCAAAGCACATACCATCAGAACTAAGCACCTTGTGCTGCTGCTAGTACTGCGGCTGCACAGCCTCTGGAAATCGGAAGGGGTCCTCCAGCATCTCTGCTGCTTTGCCTCACTAGCTTTCAATCTAAAGCACAGCTTCGGATGGCTGCATCAAGATGGTGCGGTCTAGGCTGTGCGTTTGCCCTTAGCTCCAAGGCCAGCTGAACATAAGTATTGGATTTTGTGCTTCTGAAACAGAAGGCAGGATCTGCCTCATAAGGTGGAAATCCCCCAGATGTGTGCTGGGTGTTCAGGAATAAAGGCAGATGTCTGTTTCAGGTGCCTTGAGTAAAGAAAATACATCTAATGTTATGAAGATGTCTGGTTGGTAGAAGCATAGTTTACAATTTTTCTTTTGTGTGTGTTTGTTAACCATATGTTTCATAATAAGCATGTACTGTATAAGTAATATAAATTTTAAAGAGCTTTATTATGAGGAAAAGAGGGAGGCTTTCTATCTTACCTGAATTCACAGGAAATATTTCCATTTTTTGAAGGTTATTATTACCATGCCTTGCAAACATGAAAAGCATTATCTGCAGGTTTTCATGGGTTAGAGTATTTGGCTATTGTTAGGTAGATGATATCATAATTAGGAGAAATTAACATAATTACTGTCTATATGTAATCTCATATTTATAAAGGCACTGTATAAATTAGAAAGAAATTTCTGTGTCTGAGAAGCAAACAAGCAAGGACGAATGGCCTAATCTCCTCCTAAAGAATTTGAACCTCTGCCTTGTCTTGAGATTTCAGGAAAAGGTAAAGACCTCTTTTAACTACCTTTATATTTATTACTAATAAAAAAATTTTTTTGGTATATAACAAGATGTTCACAGTTCATTCTAAAATGGACTGAAAAGGTTTTAGAAAAGGATTTTAGTTTCTGAATGAAAAGGCATCAGAATATTGTTCTATGTTCTAAATCAGGATTTTCATCTGTACCAGAGATCTCAATTTTTGGGTTCCCTCTTCCTCCAACCTCCAAGTATCCTAAGAGTGGGTCTGTGTGGGCAGTTCTAGGTAGTCTGAGAGGACAAGTGCATTTTAACAAATTTAACCCCTGAGTATGTGTTTATGCACCAGGCTAAGGAAAGCACTAAAACACGTAAACCTCCAACTTTTTGTTCCTAAAAGGCAGACCCCAAAAGTGTGTGATCATTTATTTAGTTGAGTAACATTAAGGCTGAAATATGCAAGTACAGTGAACAAAGACATTTCACGGGGTGCTTGGTTAAATGAAGTGATTTCAACATACGCAGTCATGCCCTGACCAGTGTGGTTCAGTCGGTTGGGTGCCATCCTGCAAAGCAAATGGTCATCAGTTCAATTCCTGGTCAGGGCACATGCCTAGGTTGTGCAATTGTCCCTGGTCTGGTCCGTAGAAGAGGCAACCAATCAATGTTCCTCTCTCACACTGATGTTTCTCTTCCTCTCTTTCTCCCTCTTTTCCCCTCTGTCTTAAAAAAAAAAGATGTAGCCATGATAGTAACCAATTCTGAGCACTCCAAAGCCACTGAAAGCCTGAACTAGACAGGGAGAAGCCAAGTGCAGCAGACCTAGCGTGGATCCAATGGGGACCTGGAATCAGTGAAGAGCAGTATGAGGGTTTTAAGCAGATAAACTCACTAAAAAATGTTGAGTACTAGGTAAAGAACCCAGAAAAGGACTTGGCCTTAAGAAGTATAGTTGTGATGTCTATCTTATATGTACATTAGGTATGGATGGTTGCCCATGATTAGGAGCAGACAGTTATCAAGACCATGATTTCTTCATACGTCCTATGAACAGACAACAGTATGGTGACTACTAGAGGGAAGGGGGGTCTGGAAGGTAGAAGAGGGGAATAAATTGTTACAGAAGGAGGCTTGACTTGGGGTGGTAAACACAGAATACAATATACAGATGATGTATTATAGACTTGTACATCTGTAACCTATATGATTTTATGAACCAATATTACCCCAATAAATTCAATTAAAAAATTAAATTAAATTAAATTTTTTAAAAATCATATGGAAAAAAAGATAACATAGCCCACTATATTGGTCTGGCTTCCACTGCAAAGATAAAAGAAAAAAAAAAAAGCAAACTACTCCACCCAGTTTAAGTGAAGAGCAATTTAGTTCCTTTTGCCTTCAAAATCATGGGAGCACCTTCAGAACTAGGCCCTGAGCACACCTCCAGGAGTAACTCCAGGAAGAGAATCATGGACCCCATCTACCAGGATGCTGCCTGCTCCACCTCTCAAACGCCATGGCAGCCAGATCACTTTCTTCCATTATCCAGCCAGAGATCAAGATTAGTTGAAACGCCCTTCCTCTGGGAAGACATTGCAGAATCACGAATATGTATGACATTAGTACAATGCAATGTCCACTTGCATTTCATTATATTTATTTGTTTCAATGTGTACCTCTCCTTCTAAACTCAGATCTTAAAGGTGTATTCTCTTTAAAGCTATATCCCTGTCTGTCATAGGCCCTAAACTATAGTAGACCCTCCATAAATTTTATTAAAACATATTTTATATCAGTCATAACTCCCCTATGATAAAAGTCCAATTGTCATCCTCATGTGGACCTTGGCAGTCTGGATCCAGAGCTCACATCCTAATCGCTGTGCTACTTTTTCTCATTGTCAAGATCATGTCTCCCAAAGGAAGCAGCCTCAGGATATTTGAGAAAATGCAAAAAACAAAAAAAAAATGGAATAGGAAGAAATAAAAGACAGATTAAAGTTCCAAAGATTTCATCAAACTACAGAGACTTTGGACTCATTTAATGGAACTTTATGGAAAAAATTTTTAAGGGCCATGTATATTGAAATAAATAATCATCTATCACAGGTGATTACTTTTTACAATTGAAATTTTGAAACACTATCCAATCATCTATTGAAGGACACTTTTGTTGTTTCCATGTCTTGGTCACTGTGAATAAGGCTGCAGTGAATATAGGGATGCATGTATCTTTGCAAATAAATGTTTTCAAATTTTTCAGGTAGAAACTCCAAAGGCTGTTGCTGGGTCATATGGTAACTCTTAAAACTGAAACTCATAGACACAGACAACAGCATGGTAGTTACCAGAGGAGAGGGGGCAAGGGGTAGTAAAGGGTAAAAGGGGTCAAATATAGGGTTACAGAAGATGATTTGACTTTGGGTGGTGGACATACAATGCAATATACAGATCATGTATCACAGAAATGTATGCTTGAAATCCATTTAACCTTATTCATCAATGTCACCCCGATAAATTTAGTAAAAAAGAGTAAAAGCTAACAAAAGAAATTTCAAAAGCTAGAGCCACTTTATAGACACTTTAAACGTGATATTCTGTGAAAGAATTTAGACATAATTGATCACGATTTAACCAACCGTGGCTTATCCAACCTCTTGCTCATCAGTCCCTGACCCAAAGCTTTGCAAGGCCTGCATGCAGATGGAGCGCTTTGGAGGAACGTGGCTAGCAAGCACTGTCTTTCAAGAGTGTGGAAAGAGAGGGCTGTTTTATTTTTTAAAAAACACAAATATTTTTTCGGTAAATGTTTCATATTAAGTGGACTGACTAAATAAGAAAGCAACAATAGAGTAAGTAGTTTTCTCTTTGTTCATGTGAAGTATTATTTCAGGAAGAAACATCTGAAAAGATATGCAGTGTGTGAAAGAAGGCAAAGTAAAGATCTTGTACAGCCTGGAGACTGGTTACTCAGGACCATGGAGAGCTACAAAACAGAAACTGCTACTTTGCAATAATTGATATTAATTACACATTTCAATGGCTTTGTGGAATAGTTCAATTCTTTATTAAATAGAATTTATTCTATTCTTTAACAACTGAAGGACAAATGAGTTCAATGGCTCAAGACTACTCAGAACAAGACACGGCAGCTCTGAGGCCATTTCTCCATCCCGTTTGTCAGTCCTCTGCAAGTCTGGTGCAGAGTCCTCCTCTCTCAGCAGCAACAAACACCACACATAACAACCACTCGGCATTCCAAAACCCCAATGAGAGTACCGTGAAAAAGGATATCTACTTTCCAAGCACTTTTCTAAACCAATCCTTTATACTCAATTTCTTATAAATATTTTATTCTGTTGTTTCAAGGTAATTGCATTGGTCTTCTGCCACTAGTAGAAAAAAAGAGATAAACAGTATTAAATCTTTTTAAATTAGATATCTCTGCTAATAAATATATCTTTGTAAAGGTACAGTTTTAAGTATTTTTCTTCATAATATAAGACTATAAACGTTATTTGTGCTCAATACAACACATATCTATATGACCAAAATAATGATAACATAATAACACCAATAATTATAAATTATGGGCTACAGAGTCATTCTCACACTTGAGTTTTTGTTTTGATTAGGGCCTGTGCCTGTTTTGCATATTAGGAATTGTTGTGAAATCTATGTGGCGTCAATAGAATATGTTAATAGTAATGACATATAATTTATGAGTACATAATGCTTTTAAATTCCATTTTGTATAAAATAGATTTAATTATGTCAAAACTGATAGACAGAAGTAACTTATTTACCAAGTGAGGCAACCAAAATTTTAGCATTCAAATCTCATTATTGTTTAACCATTGCTATTTCAGTAACAAATTCAGTAACTCTCAGGAATTTAAACTCCACTGAGTCTTATGTGGAACTGTATAAGCCACTGCAGAAGTCACAAATTTAGAAATCCACCAAGCTCCCAGAACGTGTGTTTCAAAGATACAAGATGACCTTATATGGTAGTTCTCCACTCAACATAATACTTAGTAGCACTACTTTCATTTTTGATAGGCTCTGTGTAGCTGAGAGATTAAATGGTTTCCTTGCTTATGATGACAAGATTCTATTGCATTACCAAATTTTGATAATAAATGTTTACCAAAATGTTCATGGGTATATTGGCAAAACAAATAGTAAAGACATATAAAGTAGCTTTGACTTTGTCTCTCTATTATTTTAATAAAGACTAAAATGTTTTTTACTTTGCTCTAAGTTCCATTACTATGACAGCTAAGTATCTGAACCTTTAGTTCCACTTTCCTATATTCCTCCTTCAATCTAAGCTTTTCGTGCCTGGTTCCAGCTTAATATGACACATAACTGTAAGTATACAACTATTTTTATACTAAACTAAAATGTGATTTTCCATTTCTACTCCCCTTCCTTCATGAATGTATGGTAAAGTTTTCCAGAGGTCACATGCTTGTGATGACATCATCACTCTGATAGTATGCTTCTGCATTCTGTTATGTTTTAGAGTTTTCTAAAGAGAAGTTTAGGGTATGAGAGTGTATATATTCACAGAGCAATTCATTTTTTTCCTCAGAATCTCTACTGTGTGCTTACTAGGCTCTTTGGTTGTATGTGCTGCAATCTCTACATAGTAATTCTCCCTTACCCATGGCTTCACTTTCTATGGCTTCAGTTACCTATGGTCAGTTGCAGTCCAAGAATATTATAATAAATGGAAAACTCCAGAAATAAACAATTTATAAGTTTCAAACTGCACACTGTTCTGACATGATGAAATCTCATTCTATCCTGCTCCATCCTGTGAATCATCCCTTTGTCCAGTGTATCCACACTGTTCATTTTCCCTGCTGATCAGTTACTTAGTAGCCATCTTAGTTATCAGATCAACTGTGAGGTATCATGGTGCTTGTGTTAAAGCCATCCGTATTTAACTTAACAATGGCCCCAAAGCATGTGGGTTGAGATACTGGTAATTCAGAAATACCAAAGAGAAGCTGTAACATGCTTCTTTTAAGTGACAAGCTGAGCACAGTAAAATAAGATACTTAGAAAGAGGCAACATACAGGAAACTTTTATTACAATACATTGTTCTATTTAATTATTAGTTCTTAATCTCTTATTGTGCCTAATTTAGAAATTAAATTTTATCATATGTATATATAGGAAAAAACATAGTATATAATAAGGTTCAGTACTATATGCAGTTGCACACATCTCTTGGTGGTCTTAGAACATGCCCCAACAGATTAAAGGAGACTCCTGTAACTTATTATCACACAATAAATCGTTATTTTTAAATACCAAAATTTTTCTTATTTCTTATATGTAGATAAACAACAAGAAAGTTTACTGCATAATTTTCTCTTGCAAAAGTAATTTTTAAATTTTTTGAAAGTTTTCCAAATTTTAAGTTTTTGTAGAGCTGTTATTATTTTAAGATTTAAAAATATTTAAATCTAAAATTAGGAAAAGACATTTTTCTTACAGATCATTAGTTTAAAAAGAGAGAAGCCCATTCCTAATAAACTGGGTAAAACTATAAATAATACACAAAAGTATGATTGAAGTTACCTTTTCCTTAGGTTTGTAGGTTAATAACTTATCTTGCTGTGTATCATATCATTCAATAAAATATTATTGAATAAAATTATATCAGCTAAGTTGCAGTGTCATTTTGGGACTATGCCCAGTTTAAAATAAAAGAAATTTTGACCTGTTTAAAAGTCAATATATCAGGTGCTGATATGAAGCAACGAGAACTCTTTTTCATTATTGATAGACATGCAAACTGACACAGCCACTTTGGAAATCTATTTGACAGCTTCTTATAGAGGTAAACAAACCTCTATTATACAACCTGAAATTTCACTCCTCAGCATTTACTCGAGGGAGTTGAACTTATGTCCACACAAAAGCTTGTATCCAAATGTTTATAGCTTCTTTATTTATTATAGCCCCACAGTGAAAATAACCAAGATTTCTTTTAGCAGGTGAAAAAATTAAAAATTAAAATTAAATTTAATTTAATTTAATTTAAAAAATAAAATAAAATAAAATAAAAAATAAAATATAAAATAAAACCGTAGTACCACCCATACAGTGGAATTCTCTACTCAAAGTAGAAGCCAGACCCAAAACCTACGTGTTACATTATTCCTTTTGTAAGACATCCTAGAAAAGGCAAAACTATAGAAAATTATATCAGTGATTTGCAAGGATTAGGGATATATTTCCATTACAGTAAACAGCATGAGGGAAATTTTAGAGTGACAGAACTGTCCTGTGTGGTACTGTGGTAGTATACACATTTCTTTAAGCATTTGTCAAAAGCCAAAGAAATGTATACCACAAAGAGTAAATTCAATATATACAAATATTTAAAAATTATCTAGGTTGTTGTGGAATCTTAGGATGGACTGCAGATGGTGAAAAATTAATTTAACTGCATCACAAATGTATGGGGGGAAATGGAGCTGATCTAAGTGACTTTGAAAAACAGTGTCTGGACTGGATAATGTAAGACCGAAGGCCCCCAGAAAACTATACATAAACTCTGTACTCTTGATGACATATTTGATTCTCGCAAGAATAATTCTGGAACTATTATATATATTTATACATAATATAATAGGTATATAATAGATAATAATTAAATAAGTTTGAGATAACAAGAATCAGGGTTTCAAGCAGAAGTTCCCTAATGACCATCTGCAGCCTGGCTGAGAACACTTTTGGTAAGTTTGCTAATGTATATTACTCCAACATTTGCTTTTATAAACCAGGTTGTCACGGTCAAGCACTGGCTAAATTCCTGATTTGTCATTTACAGAGAATGATTAAGGCGAAAGTCACTGGCTGAGGACATTACGCATCCTCAGCGGTGCCCTCTGGCAAACACAACAGAGGTACGAAGAGGCCCACTGGGGAAGGTTTAACCTTCCCGTTGGATGATTCATTGAAAGGTGAGAGGTCAATACTGGTAACCCAAAGGCCAGCTCCTATTTCTTTTGACTTTGGAAATTTTCTGTGGCATTCTAATATGCCCAGGAAAAAAAAGGAATATTTGAATGCATACTTCCTGTTTTTCGGTGAAAATAGCTTCCAGAAATTTTAGCAGGTTTCGAAATTCTTCTCTGAATGATCCAATCTCCTAATGTATTTCAAGTCATTTTTCCCTAGCCCTCAGTTAGAAAATAGGCTGCTTTTGAAAAGTCGGTCTTAGGGGAAATGACAGAAAAGACATATAAGGTACTGTGAAAGCAAAAATTGCAGCAGACAAAGCTCAGCAGGCAAGGAAGACTTTATTCCAATCTATTGCAACAGGGAAGAGAAACCAGAAGTCGGTCCAAAACAAAGGGTGGAGACATTTTCAGCATTTGGGTGAGACAGAAAACACTGACCATCTGTGTCTGTTAACTGGCAGAACCCCGCCCCCAAAAAAGCAAACTTTCTCCTGTCTTTGTGACATGAGATAGAGCCAAGTTCCCACTGAAATTAGGCTTCTACCCTCCCACAGAGACTGGTAGATAGGGCCGCTATTTTCTGTGATGATTACATTTTTAAAAGATGGCTTCCAGGTCCTTGAAAACGATAGTTCTGGACAAGAGACATTTGTTAAAACTGGCAAGAGACATTTTAAAATATTTACATCTAAAAGACCAAAGAAAGAATTCACAAGTACAAGTGTTCTAAGTTAATTGATCTATCTAAGACAAGGGAGGGGAAGGACCTCCGGGATTAGGCCATGTATATTCTGTAAGGGCCAGGGTTGAAGGGGAGGAGCCTAGACACAAGAAGACTGTCTGAAGTTTAGTCAAGATCAGAATATTAAGGCCGTCTTAATCACTACAAAGTCAGCAAGTAACACAAAAGATAAATTTATAAAAGAAAGAGGTTGTATTATTTTTCTCATTTTTCCCTCAACATTGTCCTTTTAAAGTGTATTCCACTTAAACTTTAACCGGTATCGTTATCCAAGTTTCTTCTCACTCCAGTACCCCTTAATATTATTTTGCTTGCATCTGAATGTGCAGTAGCAGCAAAACAACTTGCCATCAAGGGCCCAGCTGGAACCTAAGCCTATTAGTTACTTTCAAGTACATACCATCTTCTTCTGTACTGCTTATCTTTCTAGTGCCCTAGGTCTATAAGTCTGAAGTAAACCTTTATCTTGGAAGTGTGACATTTGGGTATGAATCAAATCTCTTCTGATTGATAATTGTATGTTCTTAAGCCATTTACTTACATTTTCTGATCTTTAATTTCCTCATCTGTAAAATAAGAAAGGAGTTGAAAATGTTACACAAAACAATTACATGGAATGTGTTATGCTCACACCTAAATCCCCATATTGTAACCATTATTAACCATTATCATCTTGAAAATACATTTTCTCCAAAACAAGATAATGCTGGAGAAACTCATAATGGTTAGTCACCTCTACAGAGCTGTGGTGTTCAACGGTTAAAAATTCAGTACTGTTAGATACTATTTTTCTTTTTCTCATTAATCTCTCTTCATCATTTTTCTTTGTGGTTACTCAAAATCTTCTCAATTTTTTTCTGCAACCCCTTACTCTGCTTTTGCAGATATTACTCATAGAGAAAGCCAAAGGCATCACACTGGGCCTATATCAGCTTATTTCCTATTTATCTCTAAATTTACCCATATTTGCACTCATTCCATCTATTTAGTCATCCATGTATGCATTTAAGAAATATTTACTAAGAACCCGTCAAATGCCAGATACTGGGGATTTAGTGGAGAACAAGATTAAGAATTTCTTTACTCCCGAATCTTATACTCATGATAGTCATTGAACAAGTTATTATACGTTTACCTAATGTTACAAAGGAGACAACAACTTTCCCAGAAACATAAAATATTCTTAGTTCTGAATAATTTTTAGCTGGCGAAGAGAAGGATGAAAGCATATGAAGCACAGAGAGTGTCATCCAAAATCCCCAGGGAAGGAAACGGTCAAGAAACTAAAACTCAGTCTCTAGACCACAGAGTACAAAGAAGAAAAGAATAACAAATGGGTCAAAGCTGCTAGTGATTGACCAAAGTGTTAGAAATGCGCGAGAAATGGATGCGGGAGGAACCGGGTGATCAGATCCAAGTGCCTTTATTTGATGCTGCGCTGAGTCGTGCGGACTTCAGCGCGGGAGGAAGACAAGACTAGGATTTTTAAAACAAAAAGCGCGGGGTTTGTGAGGGGGTAGGGGAGGGGTTAGTCTTGGTCTTTCTAGGCGGGTGCCTCAGGGTTCCAGGAGGTGAGCCGGGATAATGGGCTAGGTACAGGGAGGGCTGTTTCCAGGTACAGGAGGGTCAGTTTGGCACCAGCCAGGGTGGCTGGCGCCAGGAGTCTATTGTGCGCTGTGGGAGAGAGTTTCGATTAAGCCGCGGGCTGTTAAGCGAGTCGGAGCTGAGTCATAGGCAGTCCAGCGCGTTGGAAAATGGCCTGACTGGGTCATCAGCAGCCCAGCAGGTTGGGGAGCTAGCCTGACCCTTTCACAAAGCTCTTTCCATTTCTTCCATGGTCATTAGATATATGAGCACCCAACTACATTACATTTCTCAGCCTTCCTTGCAATAAAGTGTGGTATAATAGTCCCCCTTATCTGCAGGGAACATATTTCAAGGCCCCGATGATGCCTAAAAACGTGGATAATACCAAACCCTCTATGTACTATGTGTATTTTCCTATACATGCATACCTATAGTAAACTTGAATATATAAATTCAATATATTAAACTTGAATTTATAAATTTGGCACAACAATAATAATAAAAATAGAACAATTTTAACAATATACTATGACATTAATGTGATTGTGGTCTCTCTCAAAGTATCTTATTGTACTATATTCACCCTTCTTCCTATGACATGAAATGATACAATGCCTACGTGATGAAAGGAAGTGAGGGGAGGTGAGTGATGCAGGCACTGAGATGTAGCATTAGGCTAGTATAAGGGTTACTTGAGCACAAGCTCTGTGCTACACATCAGTTGATCTGATAACCTAGATGGCTACTAAGTGGCTAATGGGAGGGAAGTGTGTACAGTGTGGATGTGCTGGAGGAAAGGATGATTCACGTCCAGGACATGATGGAGTGGGACAATGTGAGATTTCTTTATGCTACTCACGATGACGTGTGATTTAAAACTTATGAATTGCTAATTATGGAATTTTTCATTTGATATTTTGGGCTGTGATTTGACTGCCGGCAACTGAAATCATGGAAAACAAAACCTCAGATAAGGGACGACTATGTGGCTAAGTTCTTTCCACTGGAGTGAGGGTGAAAATACGTTCCACTTCCACGCCTTACCCATAAAATACCCCATGTGCCCTTCTTTATGTCCTCTCTATTCCTCTCTCAGGATGACTGTCAGGCAACATCCAGAACTACCATGAAGTCAAGTATTAGAAACTGCTGAGTTCATCAGCCTGGGTAAGAACATCTGCTCACCTGGAACATCAGCCCTAGAGTAGGAAGGGCAGAGTAATTAACCAGTTAATGGCTATGTGCCAACTAATAAAAGAATGCTCACATTCCTTAACATATGTTGAAACTGAATGAACTTCCAGGCGGCTATCTAAAAAGATGACCACAGGACACCACTGCATACTGCTCATGAATGAACTTTCTGGACTGTTGTCTACACCCAATCAAAAGTATAAATATTTCTTCCTTCTGGACTGAACACCCATCCTAGAACTTTCCCCAGTTCACAACTTTTCCTGCCCCCCTTATCTATAGCTAAAGTAAATTCTCTCAAAACATCTTACATCTTTTTTTCTTTTTTTAAGTATATTTTATTGATTATGCTATTACAGTTGTCCCAATTTTTTCTCCCCTTTATTCCCCTCCTTCCTACACCCCTCTTCCCACCAGCATCACCTCCTCCCTTAGTTCATGTCCATGGGTCGTACATATAAGTTCTTCAGTTTCTCCATTTCCTATACTATTCTTAACCTCCCCCTGTCTATTTTGTACCTACCATTTATGCTTCTTATTCCCTGTACCTTTTTCCCCTCATTGCTCCCCACCCCATTGCTGATAACCCTCCATGTGATCTCCATTTCTGTACTTCTGTTCCTGTTCTAGTTGTTTGTTTAGTTTGTTTTGTTTTTAGGTTCAGTTGTTGATAGTTGTGAGTTTACTGTCATTTTACTGTTCATAGTTTTGATCATCTTGTTTTTCTTAGGTAAGTCCCTTTAACATTTCATATAATAAGGGCTTGATGATGATGAACTCCTTGAACTTTACCTTATCTGGCAAACACTTTATCTGCTCTTCCAATCTAAATGATAGCTTTGCTGGATAGACTAATCTGAGATGTAGGCCCTCGGCTTTCATGACTTTGAATACTTCTTTCCAGCCCCTTTTTGCCTGTAAGGTTTCTTTGAAGAAATCAGCTGATAGTTTCATGGGAACTCCTTTGTAGGTAACTGTCTCCTATTCTTTTGCTGCTTTTAAGATGCTCTTCTTATCTTTAATCTTGAGTGATTCATTATGATGTGCCTCAGTGTGTGCTTCCTTAGGTCCAAATTCTTTGGGACTCTCTGAGCTTCCTGGACTTCTTGGAAGTCTAATTCCTTTGCCAGATTGAGGACGTTCTCCTTCATTATTTTTTCAAATCGTTTTTCAATTTCTTGCTTTTCCTTTTCTCCTTCTGTCACCCCCATGATTCAGATGTTGGAACATTTAGAGTTGTTCCAGAGGTTCCTAAGCCTCTCCTGATATTTTCGAATTCTTGTTTCTTCATTCTGTTCTGGTCGAATGTTTATTTCTTCCTTCTCCAAATCATTGATTTGAGTCCCGGTTTTCTTCCCTTCACTGTTGGTGGTTCCCTGTGTATTTTTCTTTATTTCACTTTGCATAGCCTACACTTTTTCCTCTATTTTGTGACCATACTCCACCCACTCTGTGAACGTCCAGATTGCCAGTGTTTTGAACTCCGAATCTGATAGGTTGGCTATCTCTACATTGCTTAGTTCTATTTTTGGACCTTTGATCTGTTCTTTGTTTGGACCATATTTTTTTGTCTCTGGCACACCCGTTATGTTGCATAGAGAGCCTTAGGTATTCTCCAGGGTGGGGCAACCCACATGCTGCTCTGTGGTACTGTATGTGGGGGAGGGGTCCGAGAGGGAACAATGCCACTTAGTTGGCTTTTGGCGGATTTCAGTCATTTCCCCCACTACCCACAAGCAAATGGGATTCTTTTAGTGCTCATTCCTGGGCGGGTGGATTTGTGCATGTTCTAGGACCCTGGGGGCTCCTCCAATAACTCTCCTGTGAGGCTGGGAGTTTCTCCCACTGCCACAACCCCCACAGTTTTTACAGCCAGAGGTTTTGAGGTTTTCTTTTCCCTCGCGGGAACCTTGGGTTGCGCAGCCTGTCTCGCTCCCCTGTTGTTCTACCCGGTTTATCCACATGCAAATGTGGGACTGCCAGCTATCATCTCTCCCACCTGGTCCTCCAGCCACCATCTTGCCATGCTCCCTCTGCCCCAGCTGCCCATCTCCATCTCTGCCCCTTCTACCAGTCTGGATGAATGTTTCTTCTTTAACTCCTTGGTTGGTGGACTTCCATACAGTTCGATTATCTGGCGGTTCTGTTTTTTGTTTTGTTTTGTTTTTAAATTTGTTGTTGTCCTGCTTTTGGTTGTGTGAGGAGGCAAAGTATATTTACCTTTGCTTCCATCTTGGCCGACCAATCAAAATAACTTACATCTTAAAAAGAGCATCTGTCAACTCCAGGATGGTGGATATGTTTGTCTTTTTCATAAGCCCTGTTGCTGGTATTTTAGACTGTATGTCCCAGACTTCATCCTTTTACTGTTAACATATGGCTCTATAAACTCTTTCAGAAAAGCTTTTGGCCATAGTTTCTTGATTAACAAAGGCAAAGTTGTAAGGAATTTTCAGGTCTCCTTTTTATATGTCTTCCTGTACAGAGATCCTTCCCTTATAAATTCATAGTATTCTTTTGTTATGAAAGAAGTCAACAATCTGCTAAAATTCAGGTAAAGATATTGCTGTTCTCCCCATGTTTTATAGTTTATTTTAAAAGAGTACCAGGAGAGAGTAAGCCTTCACTCTAAAAATACAAATAGTAAAATTTTAGGATCTGAGTGGTGGAGCTATTTTGGAAAGGTCTTTTGCACCTTCCAATTCCCTTCCAAATAATGTAAAGCCAACTGTAAGCACATGTCCCCAAAGACACAACAGAGAATTAAGCCTACCATGTAATTAGAGAAACATGTAGTTCAGTTAATTCTCTTCCTTTTCATTAATTACTCCTAAGTGGATAAGTTCGGTCTGCCACTTATCTACCTATTTGTTGGTTTGATAATTTATATATGTAGCACACTATATACTCTTATAGGTCAAGAAATTTTCTTCTATTTTTAACCAAATTCTATATTTCTCCCTGAGCTTTTTGCTGAGTGCATTGGCAGAAAATGTTTTTCTACTCTGCCTTTCACATCCTCTGCTCTGCAGTTTAGTACATATTGGAACTTTGTTTTAATAAGTATAGCAAACTTTCACATCTTTTCCAAAATTGCATTCTCTTCTCCAGTGTGTGTGAAAGGTAGACATTGTTCCTTGATATTGCCCTCATTTGAAGTTGTTTTCTGTAGCGGGTGCTTTTAGTTGGATAATTATACATCTCAGAAACTGAGAGAATATGTTCCTTGAATCATAACTTTCATATATTGCATATTTCAAGGCCTGGGCCCAATACTGTCCTCTCTAAGTATTCTTTTATATAAATGGATAAAATGAAATGAAATGTTCAGGGATAATAAAATTGGTCACTCTCAGGTTGTTTCATGGACTATAAATCAGTAACCTATGTAACAAAATGTTCAACTGGACATTTTCCATAATCTAGAATTTTCTCTATGGTAGATAGAAAAATGGCTCCACAATGTCTAAAACCTTGTTCCTAAAATCTGTAAATATATTACTTTACATAACAAAAGATACTTTGAGATGTAATTAGGTTAAGCATCTTGGGACGGAGAAATTACCCTGGGTTATCTGGTTGGGTTCTATCCAATCATATGAGCCCTTAAAAACAGTGGACCTTTCTATAGTTACAGAAAAAGCTATAGCTACAAGTTATGGACTGATTGTGCCTCCTCCAAATTCATATTTTGAAGTCCTAATCCTCAGTGTGACTATCTGTGTAGACAGGGCAATGAGAGAGGTAAATAAGATTAATGAGGGATTAAGGATATGGCCCTAATCTGGTAGGACTGGTGTCCTTTTAAGAAAAGAAAGAGATATTAGGAATATCTGTCTCTCCTCTCTCTCTGCCCCATTCTGCATGAGGACAGAGAAGAAACTATGTGAGGACAAACAAAGTAGGTGGCTCTCCACAAGCTAGGAAAAAAGGCCCTAAACCTGAGGTCACCTTGATCTTGAACTCCTAGACTCTGAAACTGTGGAAGAATAAATAGCTAATGTTTAAACCACCCAGTCTGTGGCGTTTTGTTATGCCAGCCTATACAGAGTAATATATTGCAGAATGAGTGTCAAAGAGATACAACATCATTGACTTTGAAGGTGGAGGATGGGGGATGTGCCAAGGACTGTTGGCACCTCTAGAAGCTGGGAAATGCAAAGTGGATTCTCCCTTCCAGCCTCTGGTAAAGAACACATTCTATCTACACCTTAATCTTAGCCCAGTAAGATATGTGTCAAACTTCTGACTTAAAGAACAATAAAGCAATAAATTTGTGTTGTTTGAAGCCACTAAGTTTGTGATAATTTTTTACAGTCATAGTAGGAAATGAATATATCTTCTAAGACTGAAAGATAAACATAATACTGGACTTGCTAAAAAAAAAAAAAAGAAAGAAAGAGAGAAAGAAAGAAAGAAAGAAAGAAAGAAAGAAAGAAAGAAAGAAAGAAAGAAAGAAAGAAGAAAGAAAATGGGCCCCACTAGGTTTGTGACCTTCCTCATCACCCCCTCCAGCTTCTGCTTATGTATTAGAACTCTCATTTGGAGGCACATTTGGAAGAGGGTTGTAGGCCTAGTAGAAATAAAGTGCTAAGGTGGTGGTCCCTCTTCCTCCTATCTTCTAAGGAAGAAGTCCTCCAAGCCAGAGGGGCAGGGATAATAGAGCTGTAAGAGAGAATGAGGTGTTTGCCAGAGGAGAGGCCCATCCACAGACTGAATGTTTGCTGAGTGCAGAAGCTAGTAGGCTTCTGTTCTGCTCCCACTGGGGGAAGAGGGTTTAGAGATGAGCTACAAAGATTAGCGCTTGACTTTTGCCAGGAAGACTCATAAGGCAAGAAGTTGGCAAGGATTGCTCCTGGTTGCTGAACACGAAAGAGATAAGGCTGAAGAACAAGAGGCTTAAACTTCCAGAGCTTGGTAGAGGAGCATGAATATGCATAATTTCCATAAACCAAAATGAACATTCTGAAAGTTAGCCAGGCTTGATCCATTTTAAAGGAACCCCTCCCAGGAGAGTAACCCGCCGTGGTAACAAGGCAAAAACAGAAAGAAGCACCACGGCGGAGTCCAGTGCAACAGCTGTTGAACAGGAACCATGAGAAGTCAGAGGTCAATGCATCAAGAACCAGAATATAAAAGGTCCCAGCTACAGCGGATAGTGTTCACCAAGAATGTGCAAAAAGATCCCACAAAAGAAAGCTAACATTTATGCATCTACCAGACACAGAACATAAAATCAAATAACAATGTATTATTTCATCTTAGGCCTCTTCCTGCCTTGATGTTGAAAGTGAAGGAATGCATTGAGGTGAGGAGGGAATAGAAGAACAGGTGGAAAGGAGGGAAAGGGAGGATCACACTCACTTTCTCTGTTGGACTACAAGGTATATGGCCTGTGCCTGGTGGGGACACAATGAGGTTTTGAAATGGAAGAGAGGTTCAAGTCTCAATTTAGTTAGGATTTGTCTTCTTAATATATTAAAATGTGGACTATTGATTAATATTTGAAGAACGACTAGCAAAAAATTCACCCTACCCTATATAGTCTAATCTCAATGTGCAAGCCCAAACAATGTCAATAAGACCTGTTCATAGGCTATCACCTTTTAAAACTAGACAATAAAATCACTACCTTTGAATTTCAACATGCCTTCTGTTTATGTTTCTTCCTTCATTTTATTTTTTCCTTCTGTATTTACAGATCCTACGTGGGTTCTTTTCTACTTATTTTTCACCTCTTTGTCTTTTAATAGAGCTTGTTCTATCTGAATCTCTGGCTATTTCCACAAATCCGGATTGGCACAGAAGGAGTGAGCTGCCAGGGAAGCTTCACAACCACAAAGCCAGTTGTGTAGTCGGGAATGTCCTACTACCAAACCTCTGTTGTCCTTTGCCTAGGGACACAACTCACCTTGCTTTCCAGAATTTAGGAGATCAAACTCAGAGAAGCTCCTTAAGTTGTACTCTCTTCATATTTAATCTACCAATGCTGTTTATTCTTTCTCCTTCCCACTGTTCTCTCTTCCCACAGTCTCCTTAATTAATGACAGTAATGGTGTTTCGGTGACGTGATCCGCCCCCTTCACATCCCCAGCCATGTTGTGGTTTCTGTGATAAGGAGCTGAGTCTCTATAGAGACAGTATTGTTTCCAGAGCCCTTTTATGCCTCAGATCTTGTTGCTCTAAGCCAAGAAGAGAAGGGTTAAAGAAATCTTTCAAGGATGTAGCACTTTTAGAGACTTAGCATCTTCTTTCATATAGGTCCACATTTCACTAACACCAAAAATAATAGTGCATATTTAATGAATGTTGGCATATTCCATGACATCTAAATTCTTTTTACAGATAGGCAATGGTTGAGATTTGAGACTGTCTTTGTCATTATTGTTAATATTTTAATGATAAGGACTAATATTATTTCATTAAATAATAAGAATTATTTTTGTTGTTGTTTCTTGGGAACACCAAAAGAATACATAGCCTTGTCTTCTGACCCTAAGTCACATGAACATTTTGCTCTTGACATACTTAGCATTTTCTAATTACTTGAGCCCACATAGTTCACAACCCAGGCCTTTAACCATGCTGCTCCTTTCACCTCCTAAGCCTCTATCCCTGCATGACATTTAAAGAGTTACCTCTTTGTGACAGCTTCTCTGATTTCCCCAGAAAGAGTTAGTCAGTCAGCCCCTCCCCTCTGTTCCCACAGCATTTTCTTCATGCATCGCTCTAATATCTGACCTTTAAATGGGCACTTTCTTTTTTCTACCCCTGGAGACTCCAAGCTTTTGAATCTTTAGCACCTGAATAACACCTGACACACAACAGGCACTCAATAAGTTATATTGAATAAAATTCATAATAATAAATATCAAGTAATCGAGAAAACATTTGACATGTTCAATACCTTATATTTTACATAACATGAAAAACTTGACAAAATTATGTAAATTCTTCACAACATTCTATATAGAAACAATTAGTATTTAAAGGGAATATAATTAATTTATGTGGAAAACTCAAGTGGAATATGGATATTGAAAAAATTAAGCATCATTGCCATATAATTTATTCATATGTTTTATTTCATTTTCATCATTTTAATCACTTCCAAGACATTTTAAAAATGTCCTTCTACAGAAGCTTTGAAATACTATACATCATTTTTTAGTGCAATGACTACTTTTAACACATTTCAAAAAAACATTTTAGTATATTTGCTAATATATTTTTGTACACTTAACCAAATGAATAAAAATGGAAAATTGTGAATTTGCTGTCTCTCATAATTAACAAAAGTACCCATGCTGCTAAAATATTTTCCCTAAGAGTTCATATTTAATGACCTCTTGATTTCTTGAATGGAGTAAGCCTGTTTCTATAGGTATGACTACCAAATATGTATCTATATTAGTTATTAAAAATATTTGTGTTTACTTCATGAATTTTGCCTCTATGACATTTTAATTTATTCTCTCAGTTTGTCAATAAATGATTTCAATGAACGTCTATTATGTGAATGGTATGATGTCACATGTTGAAATACAAAGAAGAATTAAACATGGTCATTGCTTTCAAGAAGCCCACTGTCTGCTGAAAAGAGAGTTATTTCAGCAAAGAAGTTATTTTAAATGTCATAAAGAAATCTAAATATTGTGCCAAAAGAACCTGAAGGACTTGAAGCTCTTTTGAAAGCTACTGGGATAATAAGAAAATACTAACCAAAATGGGTGGTAATTGAACGAGTCTTGAAAGGTAAGAAGCAATTTGATATATAAGAAGCAATTTTTCTCCTCTTTCTTCATTTTCCATATTCAATCTATCAACAAGTCTTGTTTTTTACCTCCTAGGTATTTTCGGAATATTCTACTTCTCTCCATCTGCATTCTGACCACACTCATTCAGGCAATCATTACTTCTCACCCTGACTGATGGAATGGCGTACCACTGTATCTCACTGCATTCATTCACTCCTCTCCCTCCAGCCTGTTCTCCACAATACAACCACATCCAATCATGTCACGTGTACTCTTGCCATGTTTAATTCCCTTCGATGGTTTCCACTGATGTTCAAAATAAGGCCAATACTCTTAACCTAGACACATGGACTCTCTTTAGCCTGGCCCTTGTCTATCAATACAAGTCCAATGTGTACTGCTTGTCCCCCCTTCTCTGTGTTCCAACCACACAGATCTTCTCTGCTCCTCAAACAGATCATGTTCATTACCAACACAAGGTCTGTGCTCATTTTATTTCCTTTTTCAGAAAGACCCATTCCTCAGTTGTTTTATATAGTAAATCTGCATTCATTTTTCATATTTTAACCTTTCCTGAATGTCCTTTCCTCACTGGATAGGTTAGAAACCACCTCAGACATATTTACAGTACCATATCCCTTTCCTTCATAGTGTATTTCTCTGTTTTAAGTTTTTCATTCATTACAGTGATTATTTAATACCTGTTCGCCTTCCTCACTATTTTGTAAATTCAGTTCAAGAAGAACAATATTCATCTTTGCTCAATATTGTATTTCAGTCACTTTTTATAGTAATTGTCACATAGTTTCATCCAGCAATAATATGTATGCTGGATCAAGCAGTGAATAAATGAAGATTATGACACGCTGACATGTTTGGGGGAAGAGAAAGCATGAACTGTTTCAAAATCTTGAAAAAAACCTAACATATATGGGAAATAGTAGACATTTAATGCAGGCAACAGTTAGGTTTCTGGTGGAAAGTCAGACAGGAATAATAAGAGAAGTGAAAGAATAGCTTGAAAACATATTTTTAAAAGGCTTCAAAATCCAGAATAATTTTTGTTTTGGGGTTTTTTTTTTTGATAATAAGGATCAACACATGTTTTAACCAACAAAGCAACACACTCTGTTTTGGTTTTTGTTGTTGTAAATTCTGGTAGCAGGATGAAAGATGACCTGGAGTAGGCAGAACTTGATGGGGTAGAGATCAGTTTGAAAATTATTGCAAAAGCTGATGTTACTCCAAATAGTAGAATGGAAGTGAAAGCAGAGGAAAAGGAACCAAGGTTCTTAATACTTCTAAATAAAATCACCATCAAAAGACAGCACATTAGTTGGTGGGTATGAGAGAGGGAAGATCTCTAGATCAGGATACTGGAGGAATGCCATTCCCAGTGGTCAAGACAGATACTGAAGTAAAAGTGAGTGTAGATGGGGTAATAATAATTTCTATGTGTTGACAATTTTATCTGCTAAACCACACATACCACTGGTCTAAAGTGATGTAGATAACCTCCTTGCTCCATACCACAACTTTAAAACCATTATTCTTCTTTCTTCCCTAAAAAAGTACCAGATTTAAAGTACCTGGATAATTGTTTTTATTTGAACCATTCCTCCTGATGTAAGTCTTATTTCAAACCCCCGCATAGACAATCCTTCCACACCCTGACTATAAACATAAATATAAGCTAAAAAATTCTGGCAAACAAACTGCACTCCTCATTTCATGAATTCTCCCATGATGCCAGGAAATTCATACCACCTTCTTTCTCCTCAAATCTTCAACACATACCCACTTTCCTTTCTCTTGGCTACTCATCTTCCTTCTTACAACACAGAGAAAAGAGAAGCAATAAGAAGAGAACTTTCACAAGCTCCCATTACCTCATCTACCCACCCACTTTGATCTGTACTCATTTGTATTCTACTTTCTAATTATAAAGTTGAACTCTCTGGGATCCTAGCTAAGGCCGGCTGCTCCGCTTGAGCGCTGGATCCCACCTCCCCTCACTTACTCAAAGAACTTATTCTGAAACTATACCTTCTCTTTCATAGTCACTCTTTTCACACTCTGGCTTATTACTGTCATTATACAAGCATGCTATCACATTTCCCATTACAAAAGAACCCTCCCTTGATTCCATATGTTGTTCAAACTATCACAATTTTTGATCATCTTTATAGCAACACTTCTTGAAAGCACTGTCCAGACTTGCAAACTCCACCCCTCTATTTCCCACATCCTCTTGAACCTATCAATCAGACTTTCCCTCCAGACAACCACATTGCCAAATCTAATGATCAATCCCTTCTTATTCAAATCTCAGTAGTATTGGACATAGATGATGCCTCCATCCCACTTGAAATACTGTCTTCACTTGACTTCTGGAATGTCACAACACCTTGTGTTCTTCCTACCTAACTCATCACTTTTTTGTTAGATCAATTTGGTGCATCGTCTTCTGTCTATACTCTACACTTTGGTGACCCCGAAGGCTCACTATTCGGATGGCTTCCTAGCCATGTTTATTCCCTCATATGCAATTTTCAGAGTAATGACAGTCATATTTTTACCATCAGCCCACATCTTCCACACCACACTCTTTACTTTTATCTAGTTCTATATCTCCATCTGTATATGTAATAAGTGTCTCATACTTAACAAGTCCATGTCAGAATTCTTGATCCCACTCACCTGAGGCTGGTCATCATGGATTTCTATTGAGATTAGTCAGAATACAGTTTTTGTTTTTTCTGTAAGTTTCAGCTGACGCAATTCAGGCTTGGAATAGTTACACTTTTGCATTTAACTAGAATGTGAATTTTCCAAACCATTACAAAGAAACAAAAAGAGGCGCAAGGCAGTTGAAGGTACCTGTGTCTGTGCCCTTGTGTGACTTACAAGGCTTTTGATCAGCCGATCCCTGGTTGTATCTCTGAACTCATTTCTGCCACTTTCTTCCTGCCTGCTTCTTTCTTTTTCTTTTAAAGATTTTATTTATTTATTTTTAGACCGAAGGGGAGGGAGGGAGAAAGAGAGGGAGAGAAACATCAGTGTGTGGTTGCCTCTAATACACCCCCTACCGGGGACCTGGCCTACAACCCAGGCATGTGCCCTGATTGGGAATTGAACCTGCAACCCTTTGGTTCAAAAGCTGGCACTCAATCCACTGAGCCACAATAGTCAGGGCTTCCTGCCTGTTCTCTCCAGCCTCCTAACCTCCTGGCACATTCCAACCTCTGAGTCTTTGGACTTGGTGTGCCTTCTTCCCTTAATACTCTTATCCTAAACATTCACAAGATTTTTTCCAGTAATTTATCTATACCTCTACTCAAAATGAAACAACTCAGAAAAACCTTTTCTCATTAACTTACCTGAAATAACATCCGTCTTTGCTCACTGTACCTTCACATTATTTTCTTTTATAACATGTATTGTTACCTATCATGTTATATATTTTTATTTCCTGCCTCACATTCTAGAATATATGATACATGAGGACAGAGATTTTTGTCTCTCCTAGTCACCTAAAATTTAAATGGTATGTGTTATATATATAACAATTAATATTTGTTGAATAAATGATTATTTAAAATATCTAATTTGTGAAGCTACTCAGATATTCTTTTTTTTTTTACCATAACATTAATATTCTCTCAGAAATAGCTGTGGAAGCTTTGCTATATAACAACAGAAATCGTAAATGAGAAAATCTATATAGAGTACTTAAAACAGTGCCTGGAAAATAATGATCATTCAATATATTCTAATTATCATCATTAATTATTAATAGAAATAACCCTTGGAAACTTAGAAGTGTTCAAGGTATATTTTTGATTTTTACATACCCTCATATTTTAACTAAAAACAAAGAAAAAAGGATTTAAAATGACCACTTACTCTTTTTCTTTTTGATCATTCTTGTTTGTTCTTACAGTTCTGTTATAAACACCGAAAGGCTTTATAGCACAATAAAGTTAGACTCAATGATCTCTGCAATGCCTTTTACAATATAAAGTATAAGTACATCACACCACCAACTTCATCCAGTTATGTATATTATTCTCATATTACTGCCTTAATTTCTCTCTTTATCTCTGAGGCTGTGTATATTGGGAATTATATGTTTTCAAATAAATATAGAGCAATCAAAATCCTTATGAAAGTAAAAAATGTAATTATTTTCTGAGATATATATCTAGGGGAAGAAAATATACCTAGAACTGACAATTTTATTAAGGTCTCTTCGGTTTGAGGACGTAGTATTACATAATGTTCACTCTGGACTGCCACGAATATGAGTCATGAGACCAACAAATTGCCTGCTTTCCCACTACCGTGTTGGCTGAAAATACCAAATTTAACATTTTGGACTCTCCTATATTAAGGAATCCTGTATACAAATTAAAAATAAATAAAAATTATAATTCATTCTATTTTTATCTTTGAATAGTTATGTAGAATATTATAAATTGGAAATAGTTCATATTCTTTTTGTAAAGATTTTATTTATTTATTTACTTTTAGAGAGGGGAAGGGAGGGAGAAAGAGAAGGAGAGAAACATCGATGTGTGGTTGCCTCTCTCACACCCCCAACTGGGGACCTGGTTGCAACCCAGGCACGTGCCCTGACTGGGAATCAAACTGGTGACCTTTTGGTTCACAGGCCAGCACTCAATCCACTGAGCCACACCAGCCAGTGAAGAAATAGTTTACATTCTGAAACAATATCTATTCCAGGATGTTTTGTTTTGTTTTTGTAATTCAACATCAAATCATCAAACACAGGACTTTCTTATTAACTATATCATTGTCTCACTAAACGTATTGTTAATTATTTAGAGAAATATTTGATGGCATGTTGCATTATACAAAAAATAGAATATTTTAGTTTCTCTAATGAAAATATTTTATTATTAAAATTTTAATACAGGGAAGCCCAAATACTTGATATTGCTCACTGTGTTTATAGGTATCTAGACTATCACCAGATCCTTAGAATGCAATTTCTAATATTTTCTTTTTAATAAAAATGCTACTATCATTTCTAATACATAGTACCAGAAAGTAACAGGAAAAGCTAATTAAAAACACTAAAATGACTTAAAACTTTAGAAATAATTTTATATTGAGTTTTTCATGAAAGATAAACTGAAATCAAATAATCAAAGTCTAGAATTCTTTTGACATATAAGACCCTAGCAGTGATGTGAATAAATCTTATAGGCATAATCTTTAGCCAAACAGGAAAGAGTTCATGTGGCATAATTTCACTTATTTCAATGTCAAAGTGGCTTCTTTGGGGTGGCAATCTTAGTCATTTGACAGTGGCATGAGGAAGTTTTTGAGGCGCCAGAAATCTTTCACATTTTGGTCTGATTGGGGATTTTTATTATATTACCTTTTATATAGATATTTTTGAACTGTATTCTTAGAATATATGTACTTTATGTATTTTAATAAATACACTAAACTGTACACTAAGATATGTGCACTTTATATTATGTGTCTATATCATAATTTTTTTAAGTTTAAATCCTCTAAATTACCAACTCATTATCAGTCCAATACTGGCTCTGAGGAATTTCACTAGTACTGAAAAATGTACACTGGTCCAACCTTTTATTATAAAATAGAATAAATTCAGTAAATAGTGCCGGGATAAATAGAAATAAATTTTACCCATGTATAATTAGAGGATTTAATTAACAGCTAACATTTCATTTATGCTTTGTTCCTAAGACTGGATTTGGATCCACTTTCAGGGAGACATAACAACTTTTCCAAACCTACCATATCTTCTACTAGAAGCCTTAAAGCTTCCTGGTTTTCTTTCTAGGTAATTAGGATAAAAGATAATATTTATGTTGCTGTTGGTAAAGTTATCAGTGCATCATGTCAAAAAGCAGTTCAAGAAGCTTGAGAATTTTCTCTGAGCAAATAGTGTTTTAAACATCATATTAGAAGGCTTTTCCTTTGAGGTTCATTTTTTAATCTTGTCATTACAGATATTGTCTGAAAGTGGAGATGACTGAAAATATAATTTTTTTAGTAGAGATACTATGTGTTTGATTAAGTGGCTCTTTAGAGTGAAAAGCTGACAAAGGCTGTTCGCAAGTACACCTACAATCCTCTTCTCAGCCACGTGCATAACATAAAAGCAAGTCTCAGCAGTCTCCACTACCAGCAGTAGAAGCAAAAGAACATCAGAAGAGTTCAAGGGCAAAGGGATGGAGATTTCATCCAAGGGTCAAAATCAACAGAAAGAAAACTCATAATGAGAAACTGGAACACTTTGAACCAAGTGAAAAACTGTCTTCTATCCTGAGCGTGTTAAGAACCCCTGGTATTATAGTAATGACAGTACCCCTGGGGCTCGCAGCCCACAACTTCTTCACAGCACCGCGGACAGTCCTGTGTGCCTATCAGCAAATCCAAGGACAGAAGTGGATCACTAAGGTAGGAAAGTAGGCCAGATTGTTGAGAAAGCTTGTATCTTTCAGGGGAAAAAAGTTTGAAATGAGAGTCATAAAGTTCTCTAAAAAGCTGTCAGGGAGTAATCCTGTATCGTGCTTACCTAATGAAGTTTTATTATCAAATTCCATGAATGTGTAATTTTTAAGAATATCATTTTCTGAGAACTATATCCCCTTAAAAAGATATAGTTACATAGTGATATATTTCCTGAAGATGAAGAAAGACTTGGCTGTGAAAATTCTACTGAGAAAAATAGCTGGAAGACAGAAAACACATTTTATTGAAAAAAAATGTGGACTCTATGACAGGTCATTTTAAAAAGGGGAAGAAAATGAGTTGTGTATTTCCTCTAGAAAGAATTTACTCAATTCTTCTAAAGACTTTGAGGGGTAAAATACATTGTCTTTACCTACAGCTTAATCATGCCTGTGAGCTGTTTATCTTTTTAATTTGGTATTTTACACAGGAAAAAGTCTATTTTGGGGCCTTTTTCAATACCTTTTTCTTCCCTATTGTCAAGTCTTCCTGACTCCAAACAGGGGCATTGGACCAAGGAGAGGAGCAGAGTAAGAGCAAAGGAATATAATAAAGACATTATCTGAAAGTTTGAGAAGCCATAGTCCCAGCAACAAACAGCTCTGCACAGCTGGGTAATAAAGGACTTTTTATAAAGGCCTGTCCAGGCTGGAGGGAATTCAGCAAAGTTGCTGAGCTACCTCCAGGGATGGTGACTGCAGAGAGCTATTATCGCCCTCAGTCCTGAGGGGTGAAGGGAGAGAGCAAAGCAGAGGACAGCAGGTGGAGCTACCCAATGGACAGATGCTGTGCTGGGGAGAGGCAGCCAGCCCACTGTGGCCGAGCAGGAGGTGTTCGAGCCAGTCCCTCAGCCACTCTTTCCTTTCCTAATGCACTCACACCAATATTGGAGGCCAGAGAACAAGAGAACTAGGAGAAGCAGTCCACAAAGTTAGCTGCCTAGAGCACAGAAAAGGGTGGAGACCTGGTACGCAGAACCAACGCAAGGTGTGTCAAAATTACACCACTGTGTGGCAATATGTAAGAGCCTCGTGAAATGAAGCAAACTGCTAGAATTGCAGAGAGAGAAATCTCTCCCGATTGGAGTAAGCAGGAAACATCTCCAAAAGTAGGCAGTACTATAGAATTGTGGTTGCTAGGGGTTAAAGGGAAGGGAAAGGGAGCTGTTCAACGGGAGTGATTTCAGTTTGGCAAGATGAAAAGACTTCTGGAGATAAGTTGTGTGACAATGTGTAGTTAACACATTACACTGCATATTTAAAATTGTTAAGATGGTAAATTTTTATTATGTATATTTTACCACAACTAAAAATTTTTACAAAGGAGGCAGTAGATACTAGTTAGATTTCTTTCATACAGCGAAAGCTTTGCTAATTAGAAATGGAGATATGGAGGGGGATGGATAAAGAGCAATTCAAATGCAAGGCTTTCTATTCAGAGCTAGGGGAAAAAATACCAGAACTTCTGGGTGCTAGCTACAAAATTTCAAAGGAGATTAGAAGAAAGTAAAATACACTTCTTAAAAAAACAATTAATGGGCATAGATTAGGGGTTTCTGTAATACAAGCAGTGTTTTATATTAGTACAGAAAGCAGAAATGCCAGGTGTACAGACTCTGAAAATACAAATTTATGTCAGGTATAAATAATTTATGTTGTTTAGTCAGGAACTAAGCAGTCTCTTAGGCAAATGTATTAGTTTCCTATTGATATTATAATAAATGACCACAAACTTATTGGCTTAAAAGAACACAGATTCACCTCCTTACATTTTAGAAGTGAGAAATCAAAAATAGGACCCAGTGGGCTGACCTCCAGATGCTGGCAGGGTTGCATTTTTTCTGGAGGCTCTAGGGGACAAACCATTTCCTTGACTGATACAGTTGCTTTAGACAATCCAATAGATTGTTTCCTATAAAATTATTGTTGCTTCATAACTAAATAAGGGCTCTCAGATCTAACCATTTGAAGTAAAAGAGGGAAAGGTATAGTGAACAGAATTCTGAGAAAGCCTATGTTTGTGTCTCAAAGAAGTACTTCAATAAGTCATCTAGGGTGAGTGAGTGAGACCTCCAAAAATCATGACTAACAAAAATGATATTAATGGGCTTAGGGCCATGTTCTGTGCTGGGATGGTTACCAGGCCAACTAATTTAAAAACTCTACAATTTTCCCATTAGAACCAAATGCTATTGACACATCTGGCTACCTCTTAGCAAAAGAGAGGATGATATTAAATTTCATACTAAATTTTCCACACTGATATTTTGTCAGATTATCAAGAAGACCCTGAGAAGAAAAATTTCAGCCTGTCCTCACAGGTCAAAACTAGGGACCTGAGTACCAACATGTCAAGAAGCATTTAGTTATATAGACAGTTGTTGCCCTAAATTAAATCTACAACATGCAAGCTGTCCTTACGACACATCTATGGCCTATTATAGCCCAAATTTCTATTTTAGACCCAGAAAGAACTGTGTTACAGATGAACGCTTGGACTTGAGGAATTTAGGGACATCTGTACAATCAGCTAATTAGGGATACATAATGACATTTTTCTCAAGTTCTTATTAAGTACTAAACAATGTGGCATTTTGTATGCATCAGTTACTTAATTCTCAACAAAATGAAATCCTGAATAATGTAAACTGTTTTTACTCCCATTTTATAAATGAGAAAACTGATGGCTAGAAAGCTATGGAAAGTCCCCAATGTCAGAACAATAATGGTGCAGTTGGCCTTTGGTATCTGTGGGTTCTGCATCCATGGATTCAACCAACCTTGGATGGAAAACAGTATTTCTGATCCATGGTAGGGATTCTGTGAATGCACAGGGTCAACTGCATGCATTGTTTTACCTCATTTTACACAAGAGACTCGGGCATTCACAGATTTTAGTATCTGAGAGGTTCTTGAAATCAATCCCCCACAGATATCAAGGAACAACTGTATAGAGAGCTATGAATCAAACAGATCACCTGATAACATTGCCCATTCTTCTAGCTACTCTTCTATATTGTTCAGTCTCTATGCCCAGTTCTATATTTTACCCATTAAACTACATGAAAAAGTCAGTCTACACTATAACATATTTAAAAAATATGTATACTTACCTGTCCTTCCAAAATATTGATGACTGTCAGTGAGATAGAGTATGCTGAAAATGCTACTCTGTAATGTAAACTGTAAGATGACCATTTTCCTACCAGAATAGCTTATAGAAACATTTTCTCTAAACTTAAAAATAAAAGTCCACCAATAAAGTTGCCATACTAATAAAAAGTATGTATTGCATGACTTTTCAATTTGTGTTGGAGTATTATACATTGACTAAAAATTAAACATTTCTGATGTCTCATATGTTGAGTAAGACCAATATAGTACTCAACCATGGTCTGTGTCAGGGGTTCTCTACCTCGGCCCTATGGACTTGATAAATTTTTGTTGTGGGGGCTTTTCTGTGTATTGTAGAATGTTTAGTAGCATCCCTGGTCCCTTCCCACTAGATGCCAGTAACCAAAAATGTCTCCAGATGTTGCCAAATGTCCTGAATAGAGTAGGGCAGTGATAATCACTCCTAAATGAGAATCTTAAGTCTTTAGGAATGAGGTTCAGAATCTGATTCCTGCCCAAGTGTACTGCTCTGCTTCTTATTCAATTCTTTCTAGTCTCACAGGTTTTCCTGTCCTTCATGTACACCACATGAACCCCCTGAGGGCAAGGACCTAGTCTCAGTATTTCACAACAACCCTTTGCTGTACAGTCTATTTCTAAATCCACTTTATATATGAAGAGTATGAGGCACAAAGAAATTGATTTGCTTAAGGTCACACACTTACTAAGTGGCAGAACTGATAATTCACACCCAGGAAGACTACATCCAAAGCCCTGCCCTTTCCCCATCCTATACTGCACAAGTCAGTGATATATAGCTTAAAGAAGGAAAAATTACCATTGCCCTTTGCAGTTGATAAGATTTCCTAATGAGGAAATCTGAAAGAATCAACTGGGATATTATTTTAACTACTAAGAGAACTCTTATAAACATTGGTAAGTCAGCAGCTATCGAGTCCGCTAACAAAAATTTAAGAAAAATAAGAGAATAGTAAATAAATTTAATGTACATAAAACTTTGAATAATATTCAGACGTAAGTAATTATATAGATTTTAGATGTATTTATCTCAAAAGATATATTTTTCTAAAGTTATATAACAATATGGACCAAGGAAATAGAAAACATTTTTCATGTACTTTTAAAATATAAATTATTGGCATTTTTAAAACAAACATTTATTTTAAAATACATTATTTTTATTTTTACTAACACAACATTGATGTCCACTTAAATGTAATAATTTATTATTTCCCAGAAAATAAAATTTTCTACTCAAAAAGATTCAAGTTTAGAAAAATGTGGTTATATGCCATTGCCTGGGTCAGGCCTACATAAGCTAATTGTCCTCTTATCCTGGAATAAACCAGCTTTCAGAGAAATCCAGCAACGGGGTACCTTCCAGTGATCAGGATGAAAGATAGCATAGTCAGCAGAATCTGACAACCTGGGTTCGAAAACCCCTGATTTATTCTGTGACTTTGGATTTAACCCCTCCATCTCTTGGCCTCTTTATATGTAAAAAAGAATAAAGAACACCAGTAAGTGGGTGACAATAAAGTACTTAGCATTTAGTTGCCATAGAGAAGTGGTATAGTCAAACAGTTAGGGACAGTCTCTGCAGCCGGTCTGCCTAAGTTCAAATCATAGCTCCATCACTCCTTAGCTGTGTGACCTTGGTTTAAATCACTCATCCCCTCTGTATTCCAGTATACCATTTGGAAATACAGATAGTAATGGAATAAGGGGCTTTAAGCAAATGAACATATGCAATGCACACCAAACAGTGCCAGGCACATAGTGTTATGTAAGTGCCTCCCTGTAATTCTTACTGCTAAGCCTACAATTCTTCTCATTTTTTTCATTTCTTTTTAAAATCATTTTCCACTGAGGCATTGCAGAAGAGCTCATGACTGATCTAAGACCTTTTCACAGGACTCTGAGGGAATTATAGGGGAATGGATCTGAAACTGAACCACAGAGTTCAGGAGTGTACTTGGAACCAGGAACTACTGGCCTAGAAAGTCTACCATGGATGAGGATATTTTTGATTCCTGAATATACTCTACCCCAAAAGTATACTGTTTTGTGTATACTCCATGATCGTTAAGCTGTACCATGAGGTGGTCTTTGGCAAGTATCAGATGAGGTTACCTGAAGGACTGTTTCATCATGTGGACCTAGAAAGACAATTAAGCTTCCAGACAGGATCCTTGGTCACTCTGACCTTATCATGCGCAATGATGCATCTCCCGCTGAGGTTTAGGACCAGGTATCCTGTACCTCCCTCTTCTCAATCCATCCTTCTGCCATATTTTGGCTGAGATTTCTCTAAATTCTTTAGGTAAGTGGACCTTGGTTGTTACACTAAGTGATATATGCACCTGGTTTTTGCTTTTTATTAATATTCATTAATAAAGTGGTACTCTAAAACCTTAATATGTCACGTTGTTGAATGTCCTCTTTCTCTATATGTAAATATTTGGCCTGTCATTACAACTTCATAACTGGTCATAACCAGTGTGTCTTTCCCCATTGTGTCTACCTTGTCTTTTTCCAATTCCGTTTACAAAATTTGTTCCTTTTCCTTTGTTTTCCTTGTATTGTCCCTTCCTATGTGTGAGTTATTTTTGTTTTTACACTATGGACATATGGGTGTATTCTGCCTTCCCTATTTTCTCCTCTTTAAATTCAATGAGAGACAGTTACCGCCTGGAGTGAGAATACTGCAGTTTCTGCCCAGGACGAGAATGCTGCAGTTTGTTTTGCGATTTTTTGATCTAATTTTCCCTGTATTTCGAGCCTCTTACTGCATTTTGTTCTCTGTTGTGAATTCCAAAACCCTCACCACTCTTCTTCTCTGTTATAAAAAGGCTGGCTTGAAAAAAAATGTAAGATGGTCCATTTTGTTAGGGTACAAACCCACTGTCTTCTCAGATCTCCAGCCATCTGAATAAATTCATAAATATTCAAAAAAAATAAATTCTATTTCATCTTATGGTCCTTTTTTCCTGATTAAATAAAGAACTAAAATTTTCCAAAATAACTTCCAAGAGTTCATTCATTCATTAAACATAAGCATATTATTCCAAAATAAACTTGGGTGTCATTATTTTCACCTCTCCTTTACTTTTATTCCACTTACTTACTCTGACCCTATGACTATATCATGCAAGAAAATAAAACAAGCCTCACCAAAGTGCCACATACACAAGTGACTGCCCTGAGTAGGTGTGTTCCAAATGCTCTCGATCTTTCCTTTTTCCGTGCTTTGTATTGTATGTCCTTTCCATTTCCATTCTTAGTTGTTCCATTCTACACTTCGGGATCCAGCCATGCCTCCTCTTGTTATCCTGCCCCCCCCCCAGGTTCTCATGTGTCATTAGCTCATTGCAGAAGGTGAAAGGAAACCTTTCAGTTCTTCCTACAGCTTTCTCTCAAAACTCTCTTCTCTTTCAAAACCGTTTCATATACTCAGATTTCTCTTATTCCCAAATAATTTTTTTCTGAAAACATCGTGGGATCCTTCCTGTGAGAGAAATCAGTGTATTCTGTCATTATGAAGCAGTATTATTTCATTTACTGATCTTACTTTACTGGAATCATAAAAATTAATCAACATGATGGTATGATTAAAATAAAGTTCCAGTTACAAACACCCCAATACTTTTATCAGTCTCTATATGAGTCTCTTGTTTTGTAACATATAACTATGCCAACCATCTTGTGCATTTAACTATGGCCTGAACTCATTCTTATGAGCCTTGCAGATAAAATCTCTTTAATTTACTTAAGCCTTTTTCTGTAGGCTTAGATGCAGTTGGCATATGGGGTAGGAAGAAGCATAACGTGTTCAAAGGGGCATAACATGGTAACGGGGCAGAGGGTAGGTAGTCAGAAGGAATCTGATATGCCAGGTTCATTCATTCCTTTATTAAAATTACATTGAGCAACTCAAATGGACTAGACACTGGGTGCTAGAGACATATTACCAATGAAAATTGGGGAGATCATTAAAGGCTTTTTTTTTCTACACAGTACTAGGTAGTTTAAACTTTTTCTTCTAGCTATTAGAAACCATATAATGGTATTAATGGAAGAATTGATATGATCTCATTTTTTAAATGACTGATTATATTGTGGACCAGGGATTGGAGCAGAAAAGATTACATAAAGACAAAATAGTCAAATTATAATTTAGAGTATCAAAGAAATGTCCCAGTGTGATGACCAAACAATCACAGTGGAAGTGGGATTGATTGGGAAATGTCTAAAAGGTACAATAAGCAAAACACTGTGGTTAAATGATAGGAAATTATTATGAAAACTTCTTTTAATTTCCAATATTAAATTAAGAAAATGACTTAATTCCACTAAATTAAAATGCTTTATTAAATATTTTATAACCATAAATAGTAGCTTATAATTTTACAAAAATTTTAAATTAAACCAATATGAAAATTATATTAACAAATTTATTGGAGGTTTTTAGTAATATTTACTCTATTTTCATAATTAACAATTTATAACAATGTAGCATAAAGAGTAAAATAAAGATTCATTAAGATCAGACATTAAGGGAGAATTGAGAATAAAATCACTGATGCTATTGTATCCTAAGAAGATTGAGCCTCTTCCCTCGATTTTTTTTTACAAATAATTCATTAGCAATAAAAACGGTCATTGAGAAAAAGTATATCTAAATATCTTCAATAAATGTAACACTAAATAAATTTCTGCATATTACTTTAAGAAACATCTAAAATATAATTACCTTGTTTTAGCTAATTTAAGGAAATTTGTTTTTTAAAGTTTAAAATATACATGCTTCTGTCATCAAAAATTTTACCCTTTGACTTCTATATATCAAATAATTCAAGAATAATATGCTAGGAAGCTGTGAATACAGATGTTCTACAAGCGTAGAGAATTTTTTTTTTTTAGGTTATTTATTTATTTATTTATTTTTAGACAGGAAGGGAGGGAGAAAAAGAAACTTCAATGCGCGGTTGCCTCTTGGACTCCCCCTATTGGGGACCTGGCCCGCAACCCAGGCATGTGCTCTAGGCTGGGAATCAAACCAGTGACTCTGGTTCACAGGCCTGCACGCAGTCCACTGAGCAACACCAGCCAGGGCAGACTTAGGAAATTCTTGAAACCTGACATTACCTTTCTGATTCCACACTGGCTTGGTGCTTTGTGCCAGATATTTTCCATACGTTGATTGTTTAATCTTTGCATTCATCCCGAGAAGAGAATTTTATAAATGAAGAAATTGAAATTTCTAAAAATAAGCTATTTCCCAGATCACAGGTTTCATAAATAGTGGATATAACCATTTCAAACCTGGAATATTTATTTTTTATTTACTTATTTTTGTATCATTTATTGATAATGCTATTACAGTTGTCTCATTTTTTTCTCCCCTTTATCCCTTCCACCCTGCACCCCATCCCATCATCCCCACGTCAACATTTTCCCACCACCACTTTCTCCAGCCCCACCCACCCCCACCTCCCACTCTCAATCTTTCCCCCATTTGGCTTTGTTGATGGGTCCTTTATACATGTTCCTTGATGACCCTTCCCCTCCTTTTCCCATGATCCCCCTCTCTCCTCCCCTCTGGTTACTGTCAGTTTGTTTTTTATTTCAGTGTTGCTGGTTATATTTGCTTGCTTGTTGGTTTTGTTGATTAGGTTCCACTTATAGGCGAGATCATATGGTATCTGTCTTTGACCGCCTGGCTTATTTCACTTAGCATAAGGTTTTCTGGTTCCATTCATGCTGTCACAAAGGGTAGGAGCTCTTTCTTTCTGCTGCATAGTATTCTATTCTGTAAATGTACCATCATTTTTTGATCCACTCATTTACTATTGGGCACTTAGGTTGCTCCAGTTTTTGGCTACTGTAAACTGTGCTGCTATGAACATGGGGGTTCATAAGTTCTTCTGAATTGGTATTTCAGGATACTTAGGGGTATAATCCCAGCAGTGGACTTTCTGGGTCAAAAGGCAGTTCCATTTTTAGTTTTTTGAGGAAATTACATACTGTTTTCCACAGCGGCTGCACCAGTCTGCATTCCCACCAACAGTGCACTAGGGCTCCCTTTACTCCACATCCTTGCCAGCACTAGTTGTTTATTGATTTGTTTATGATGGGCATTCTGGCTGATGTGCAGTAGTATCTCATTGTCGTTTTAATTTCCATCTTCCTGATGGCTAGTGATGCTGAGCATCCTTTCACATGTCTCTGGGCCCTGTGTATGTCCTCCTTGGAGAAGAGTCTGTTCGGGTCCTTTGCCCATTTTTTTAATTGGGTTGTTTGTCTTCCTGGAGTTATGTGAGTTTTTTATATATTTTTTAGATCAAACCGTTGTCTGAGGTATCATTGGCAAACATGTTTTCCCATATGGTTGGTGTCCTTTTGATTTTGTTGATGTTTTCTTTAACCATGCAGCGGCTTCTAATTTTGATGAAGTCTTCCCATTTGTTTATTCTTTCTTTTATGTCCCTTGCTCTAGGGGACATATCAGTGAAAATATTGTTGCGTGGAATATCTGAGATTTTCATGCCTATGTTCTCCTCTAGGACTTTTATGGTGTTGCAACTTATATTTAAGTCTTTTATCCATCTAGAGTTGATTTTTGTGTGTGGTGTAAGTTCATGGTCAGATTTCATTTTTTTCCAGAAAAATGGGTAGCTATCCAGAACCCTCAACACCATATGTTGAAGAGGCTATTTTTACTCTATTTCATGCTTCTGACCCCTTTGTTGCATATTAATTGATCATAGAGACATGGGTTTACTTCTGGTCTCTCTATTCTGTTCCATTGATCAATGTATCTGTTCTTATGCCAGTACCAGACTATTTTGATTACAGTGGCCTTATAATATAGTTTGATGTCAGGTATTGTGATCCCTCCTACTTTGTTCTTCTTTCTCAAAATTTCTGCAACTATTTGGGGTCATTTATGATTCCATATAAATTTTTGAAATGTTTGTTCTATGTCTGTGAAATATGTCATTGGTATTTTAATAGAGATTGCATTGAATCTACAAATTGCTTTGGGTAGTGTGGATATTTTGATAGTGTTAATTCACTCTATGAACATGGTATATGCTGCCATTTATTTGTGTCTTCTTTAATTTCTTTCTTAAGCGTTGTTTAGTTTCCGAGTATAGTTCTTTAACCTCCTTGTTTAAGTTTATTCTTAGGTACTTTATTTTTCTTGTTGCTACAGTAAATGGGATTTTTCCCCCTGATTTCTCCTTCTGATATTTCATTGTTGGTGTACAAAAAACCCTTGATTTCTGAATATTGACTTTGTATCCTGCTCTTTTGCCAAATTTACATATTAGGTCGAGTAGTTTTTTGGTGGAGTCTATAGGGTTTTCTATGTACACTATCATGTCATCTTCAAACAGTGACAGTTTTTCTTCCTCCTTTCCAATTTGGATGCCTTTTATTTCTTTTTCTTGTTTGATGGCTGTGGCTAGGACTTCTAATACTATGGTGAACAGAAGTGGTGAAAGCAGTCATCCTTGTCTTGTTCCCGATCTTTCCATATAATGTTGGATATAGGTTTTTCTTATATAGCCTTTATTATGTTGAGAAATGCCCCTTTTTTCCCACTTTGCTGAGTGTTTTTATTATAAATTGGTGCCGTACCTTATCAAATGCTTTTTCTGCATCTATTGATATGATCATGTGATTTTTGTCTTTCCTTTTGTTTATGTGATGTACTACATTTATGATTTGTGAATATTGTACCATCCTTGCATCTCTGGGATGAATCCCACTTGATCATGGTGGATGATCTTTTTAATGTATTGCTGAATTTGGTTTGCAATATTTTGTTGAGGATTTTAGCGTCTATGTCCATCAGCAATATTGGTCTGTAGTTTTCTTCTTTGTTGTGCCTTTACCTGGTTTTGGGATTAGGATGATGCTGGTCTATAAAAAGAGTTTGGGAGTCTTCCCTCTTCTTGGATTTTTTGGAATAGTCTGTGAAGAACAGGAGTTATCTCTTCCTTAAATGTTTTGTAAAATTTCCCTGTGAAACTATATGGTCCAGGGCTTTTGCATGCCTGGAGTTTTTTGATTACTGCTTCAGTTTCGCCAGCTGTTATTGATCTCTTCAGGCTTTCTGCTTCTTCTTCTTTCAGTTTTGGAAGATTATATTTTTCTAGAAATTTGTCCATTTCATCCAGGTTTTCAAATATCTTGGCATATAGTTGTTCATGGTAATTTCTTATAATCCTTTGCATTTCTGTGGTATCAGCTGTAATTCCTCCTCTTTCATTTCTGATTTTATTTATTTGTGTCCTCTCCCTCTTTTTCTTGATGAGTCTGCTTAAAGTCTTGTTGATTTTGTTTATCTTTTCAAAGTACCAGCTCCTGGATTTATTGATCCTTTGAATTGTTCTTTTAGTCTCTATGTCATTCAATTCTCTCTGGTCTTCATTATTTCCTTCCTTCTGCTCACTCTGGGCTTTGTTTGTTGTTGTTTGTCCAGTTCTTGTAGATATGGGGTTAGGTTGTTTATTTGAGATGTTTCTGTCTTTTTTAGGTAGGCCTGTGTTACTATGAACTTTCCTCTCAGGGCTGCCTTCACTGTGTCCCATAGGTTTTGGACTGTTGCATGCTCATTTTCATTTGTCAAATCTAGAATATTTCTATGTTGCTAAGATATAATTGTACATACTCATAGTACCATGCACAGTGATAATTACAATAAAAAATTAAGGGGAAAAAGCCATTCCTGATGGAAAAAGTTAACAAATGATTCGGAAGGCAGAGTAGTCTCCCTTTTTGAGTGTGAGAAATACTCCATGGTCCATATATCCAACATGCAGTCACTGTGAGGTCCTAAACTGGTCATTTTTACTGCAAGTTTACAATCATCTAACTTATTACCATGGCCCTCCAGGACTACTTAGAGAAGGAGCTTCTAGACTATCTTTCAGCAAAATAATAGAAACGTTCTCAGAAAGCATTTCCTTCTATGCCAAAGAGATGTCTCAGAGCATATGGTTGCTTTCTGGCTCAGTTCCAGGTAGTTCTTTGCAGTTTAAACCACCCTTTGTAGAATTAATCAGCAGTACTGTTGCAACTGCAGATGGGGCCCTGCAGGATAGAGGAAGCTGAGTAAAGCAGACAACTTAATAAGCTGGAAAAATACAGGCTGATATTGGTGTACTGGCATACTCACAAGCAGGATTCCTTTGAGTAATGTAATACAGGAAACAGACAAACTACCAAATGGTTACTAGGGTTATATATTTAACAAGTAAAATAACAGAAAATAAAGGGAAAGTTTAAATGCCTTCTCTTTTCATCATATAAATAAGGTTAAAAAGGAAAAATGAAAACAAATTTTCTCTTTGAATCTGTATAAAAAATAAAATTATTTTATTTTACTTTTCAATGACATTTTATATTCAATATTATTTTGTATTACTTTCAGGTGTACAACATAGTGGTTAGACAATCATATATTTTACAAAATGTTCTTCTCAATAGTTCAGCACCCACCAGCAGCATACGTAGTTATTACAATATTATTGTCTATATTTCCTATGCTGTACTTTACAACTCTATGACTATTTTGTAACTATCAATTTGTACTTCTGAATCCCTTCACCTTTTTATTCTATTCACAGCAGGCAAATTCTACCAGATGATTAATGTGAAGAAACAGCAAGTACACTCTATGTGTACTTCCATAAAAATAACTCACAGAGTGTAGGAAAACAATATGATTACTTTCACCAGCGTGATATAGTTTTATGTCATCAACCAACAGTGATGGAGAACAATGAAGAGAGTGAAATGGAGCTACAAGACCTCATGATTACATAGAGAGATAGAAGCCAGAATGATATCCTTTTACCCCCAAGTATTCTTCCCCTCCATCACATACAATCCAAACTCAATTTGTTGAGTTAATATTTTCATAGGAATTGGTCAGCCCCAAGTCTTTTAGACCAGAGAGAAAATCTTGGATAGGAACTGTCATAGAACATATTGGAAAAGGCATTTGTGGTATTTTCACTTTATTAGTTGATTTATTCATCATAATTATTAAACATGTGTTTACTCTGATGTACTCAACGAATGTTAACTTTTATTACTAGGGACTTTGCACAAGGACAGGGCACTGAATAAGGAAATGTCTTATCTCTGGAGAATTTAAAAGCAATGATAAAGCTGACTTAAAATTAATCTGCTTTTTATTATTACAGTATGCCAGTTAATTCTAAACAATGACCATGATAAATACTCCTCTCCATGAAAAACTTCTGTTGCTCTCAGTCTTAAATAACTGCACAGGTGACTGAGTATTCTTTGAATTAACTTTTATGTAGAATACAATAATAAAAATCTACAGAAAAGTTAATTCAAAGACTTCTCAGTCATCTAGTTAACCATTGATACGTACGGACACAGATACACACTCTCATTTTTAGAGCAAATTCATAACTGTTTGGAATCATATAAGATCCCTTTGGGTGCTGTTCTCAACCCCGGGAAGCTATAAATTGCTGAGTTAAATAGTACATTTAAAACAAACAGTAATAGCTCCATGATGGAAAAGATGAGGAGCACTTGACTTGCTTCAGTTCTGTCATTCTGTAGGACAAAAGTTTTCTTCTGTCTTTAAAAATTCTGAAACTTACAGTACAATAAGTTTTTTAATGAATCTCTTCAAAACCTAGGTTTCGCCCTGGCTGGTATGGCTCACTGGATTGAATGCTGACCTGTGAACCAAAGGGTCTCAGGTTTGATTCCCAGTCTAGAGCACATGCCTGGGTTGTGGGCCAGGTCCCCGTTTGGGGGCATGTGAAAGGCAACCATACATTGGTGTTTCTCGCCCACTTTTTCTCCCTTCCTTCCCCTCTCTCTAAAAATAAATAAAATATATATATTTTTAAATACCTAGGCTTGCATTTATAATTTTGTCTAGTTTTATATTTATTGTTTTTTGTGACAAAAAAACTTTGAAATTAAAATAAATAAAAAATATTCTTCACTTATTATGAGCAAAGGTAGATTGGCAAGTCTGGCTAGACAATCTATTAAGTAAAACTGTGTAAAGAAAATCAAACCTTGACAAACCTATTGACAAATTTGCAAAAAGTTAAGGTTCAATAACAAAATTTAATGTTATATACTTATTACTTTAACAGACCAATATATTGGTGTGTTAGTGTGCTCAGGCTGCCATAACAAAATACCATAGACTGTATTGTTTCAGCAACATAAATTAATTTTCTCACAGCTTTGGAGAGTAGAAGTGAAAGATCAAGGTTCTGGCTAATTCCATTTCTGGACTCTTTCTTGGCCTGTAGATGACTGACTTCTAATAAGTACAAGCACATACCATGTTCATGGATAAGACCAATTAACCTCATTAAAATGTCCATAATACCCAAAGCAATCTATAGATTCAATGCAATTCCTATCAAGATTCTAATGAAATATTTCATAGAACTAGAATAAACATTTCAAAAGTTTATATGGAACCACAAAAGGTCCCACATAACAACAGCAATCCTGAAAAAGAAGAACAAATTTGGAGGAATCATGCTACCTAATATCAAAATACACTACAAGGCCATAGTAGTCAAAACAGCTGGTTCTGGCATTAAAACAGACACATAGATAAATGGAACAGAATAGAGAGCCCAGAAGTAAACCCACACCTTTATAGTTAATTAATAACCAACAGAGGAAGGAAGCACATACAATGGGCTAAAGATGATTTATTCAATAAATGGTGTTGGGAAAATTGGACAGGTATGTGAAGAAAAATGAAACTAGATCACCTTCTTATACCACTCACAAGAATAAACTCAAAATGGATCAAAGACTTAAGTGTTAGTCCCAAAACCAAAAAAATCATAGAAGAAAACATAGGCAGCAAAATCTTGGACATTGCTCATAGCAATTTTTTATTGGATATGTCACCCCAGGTAAGAGACACACAAAAAAATATAAACCAATGTGACTTCATCAAACTAAAAAGTTTTTGCACAACAAAGGAAATCATCAATAAAATAAAAAGACAACTCATAGAATGGGAGAACATATTTGCTAATACAGCTAATAAGGGGCTAATATCCAAAATGTATAAAGTACTTACAAAACTCAACATCAAAAACAAACAAACAACCCAATTTAAAAATGGGCAAAGGACCTGAATAGGTGCTTCTCCAAATAGGATGTGCAAATGGCCAATAGGCATATGAAAAGGTGCTCAACATCACTAATCATCAGAGAAATGTAAATTAAAACCACAATGAGATATCACCTCACACTGATCAGAGTGGTTATCATCAATAAATCAACAAATAACAGGATGTGGAGAAACGGGAACTCTTTTGCACTGTGGGTGGGAATGCAGACTGAGGCAGTAACTATGGAAAGCAGTATGGAGATACCTCAAAAAACTAAAAATGGATCTACCTTTTGACCCAATAATCCCACATCTTGGAATATATCTGAAGGAACCTAAAGCACTAATTCAAAAGAACATAAGCACCCCTATGTTCACTGTAGCATTATTTACCATCGCCAAGACATGGAAGCAGCCCAAGTGTCCATCAGTAGATGAGTGCAATAAAACAACTATGGGACATTTACACAATGGAATTCTACTTGACCATAAAAAAGAAGAAAATTTTACCTTTTGTGACAGTATGGATGGACATGGATAACATCATGCTAAGTGAAATAAGCCAGTCAGAGAAAGACAAATACCATATGACTTCACACGTATGTCTAACAAACAAATGAACAAGCAAAACAGAGACAGGCTCATGGATGGAGAACAGATGACAGCTCGTGGGGTGTAGAGATTAGCGGGTGGACAGATTGAGCAAAAAGAAAAAGGGACTCATGGACATGGACAAGAGTGTGGTGATTGTTTGGCGGTGGGTGTTTTAAGGGGATTAAATGGCAATGGAAAAAATATAATAAAGATTATATATTTAAAAAAATAAAAACAAAAAAGAGGTGAGGAGGGGGAGTAATCAAGAGTTAGAAAGTTTTAAGTTTAAGATGCTTATTAAACATTCAAATGGACATACCCAATAAGCTACTAGATACATAAATCTGGAACTTAGAGTATGAATACAGATATTTCAGTTTCAAAAATATTAACATTTAAATCACTGTGACTAAATTGCAACAATCAAGCTAGAGGATGTGGATAATGACGATTTCAGGTAGAGAAGAAGCACCATCAGCACAAGGGTACTGAAAAAGAACTAGCCTAGAGAGTAAAGTTTTTAAGGAATGCGTGGTAAATTGTATTGGATGCTGTTGAGTGGTAAAGGAAGATGAGTACAGAGAGGATTCATTGGATTTGACAATGTGGCTGTTATTGGTGTACTTGGCAAAATAAGTAAAAGGAGGAAAGGAGGGGATAGGAAGAGAAAGAAGGTGGTTTTCATGAAGTGAATGAGATGGAAGCCAGTTTGGACTAGGTTGGTAAGCATATGATGGGTAAAGAATGGAGAGAGCATGTTAAGACAACGTTTTTATGAAACATGGAGTATAATCTTTAGGTGAATGTGGAGTTAAGGAATAGATTTTCTAAATGGATGACGTAACAGTATATTGAATACAGGTGGAAATGGTCCACTAGAAAGAAACTGATGATACAGTTATTTCAAAATAAAAAGTATTAAAAAGTTGAGAGAAGTTGGGATCTAAAGCACAAGCAGAAGTATTGACCATTGATAGGCTTTAAAGGAAGATAATAAATATTCTCTTGTGGAGATAGGATTATAGCTGCAGAATAAGAAAATGAAAAGCATGCCTGTGTGGTTTCCTCAGTGATGTATGAGCAGTACTTCAGCTGAAAGCTGGAGTAGCAGTTAACACAGTTTGCAAGGCAGTAAATAGAGTTGGAAAATAGATAGAGGCTACAATGTGTATGAAATCATAAAGCAGATAATATGGAGTCAAAAGATTTACAGGTAGAAGAATGCAATTATTAACTTTATGTTTTAGAAAGGTAACTGGCAATGTGGGTGATGGAGTTGAGACCAGTTGATATATAATAATCCATGCTTGAAAAGGACTCCATGCTAGGGCATTGGTAGAAAAGATTTTATTGAGGTGGGGTAGGGGAGGGGAGACTGTCTGGCAGAGCTAGGAAATGAGGCGGGGCTTGGCTGTGTGAATGGTGTGTTTTCTTACTTATCTGTCTCATCCAGTAGAATGTAAATTCCATAAGGTCAGAGACTTTATTTTGCTTACCATTTTTTCTCAGTACCTAGGGTATTCTTAATAAATATTTGTGAAATGAATCAGTACATAAGTAATTGAGTTCTAAAATATATTTAATTAAATTTCTTTAGGTTTAAGTTATTTTTCTATGAATAACAAAATTATATTTTTGGTTTTATTCCTGGTCCTTCTCAGTCCACTCTGATTCTCATGATGATTCACCTAATTTTTAAATACTTTTTTACATTTGTTCTGAATCCAGATTTTTTACTCTCACTTTTAAATAATTATTCATGCCCTGGCTGGTGTGGCTCAGTGGATTGAGTGTTGACCAGCAAACCGAAAGGTCTCAGGTTGGAGTCCCAGTCAGGGTTCATACTTGGGTCGTGGGCCAGGTCCCCAGCTGGGGGCGTGAGAGAGGCAACCAACTGATGCATCTCTTGCACATTGATGTTCCTCTCCCCCTCTTTCACTCTTCCTTCCCCTCTCTCTAAAAATAAATAAATAAAATATTTAAAAATAAATAAATATTCATGACAATAATAATCTGAGGCAAATTAGTATAATGTAACATAAAACATAATAACAAAACACAATATTCCACTAGATTAAATTATGTATTTATTTAGAAGTTTGTGTCCTCCCACTAGAAATAAACACTATGAGGGTAGATTCACTGTGTTGTCATTAGCTTCTTTTCAATGATGTATCCTGTAGTTCCCAGAGCAGTGTCTGGTACATAGTGGAATGAATTAATGATTTTGATGTAGAGAGGGAAGAAGAGTAACATTCAAATGAAAGAAACAACTTGGAGGGAGGGAATAATAAGTTGATTTCAGGATACATGTTTGAGATAAATGTGTATAACATTAGGACATGCTTTAGAAAATAAAAAGTACCTGTAACAATGATTTCTAAACTAGGTGCCTAACCCCCTAGCCCACCAGCATGGAGCAAACCAGTTAATATCCTTCAAACCTGGTACACTGGGTACAGTAAATTTTTTAAATGGAAGTGGGAAAAAATCATTCCTCTATTCTTCCATCCCTGACCCCAAGATAACATGATCACAAGTCATGAGCTAAACACCCTTCCTTGGGGTGTAAATGACTAGACAAGTTTATAATATTAATGCTCCCTTTTAGACCCTGAGTGACTCTTTCCTGGGCTGCCATCTATTTCTGAATAGAGGACGTGATCAAGGGCAAGCTGGATCTTAAATTACAGTGATCTGGCTACCCAATTCAGAAATCGAAGTAGAAGTTCAGGGTTTCAAAAAAAAAAAACTGTAAGTTTTTATATTAAATAACTTTTTAAAGAAGTTTTACCCAGAATAAATCAAACAAAAAAAAAGGAGATAATACCAAGATTACCAAGGTAAATATTACAAAGAACTACAAAATTAAACCCAAATGTGAAATGCTTGATATTACAGTTCCAGATCCTTCCATGATATTTGAAAATATTAAACATTTTCAACAATGTGTATGATAACATTTATCAATCAGAATCTAAAACACTTTTTTATAGTCAAACCACCTGAGTAAGCAATGATACCTTCATTGGCAGTTTAGAAACACTAAAACCTCAAACACATTAACAGTAATAAAAAATTTGGAATTCACATATTATTTCTGTATTGAGACTGCAACTGAAGCTGTTTACTCAGCATTACCTAATTTAGACTATTCAGCATTACCATTTTATGTAGAACAGTTTACTTGTTGCTCAGTCCAAAAATACTCCTAATGAACAAAGTACTACAAACCCGTCTGAGTGAAACGGTTGCTCTTCATTTAAATTTAAGATGAAAATAATCCAAAGGATAATTAATCCAATTAATCCCCCAGATCGACTTCAAGTACAACTAAGAAGGTTGCATGAGATTATGTGTGATTTAGGGTCACAGCCCCATGGACATGCAAAGATATCCCACAGTCTCCTTGTAGGGTCTGCAGAACAACAGCAAGAATTCTGCAGGGTATAAAATTCTGCCTTCTCCAGCCTTTCTGGAGGACATCACTGAAGATCCATCTGCTGGATGAGCTCCTCCTGTTCCTCAATCAGTCTTGAATCAGGAATAGAAATACAATGACAATCCCAACCCAATGGGATTGTCATTGTGCCAGACATGAGTTCTCTCCAGTTGTTTTCCAACTGCAAATACCCCCTGAATTTTCATTTTTCACTGCCTTAAGAATCTATTGAACCCATCTTTGAGACTGTTTTGTTTTGGTTTTCCTTCCTAGTGGAAGTAAGTACATAGGAATATTTGTTAAATGTCAACTATATGGTGGGCATTTTTCATAGCACTTAATATTTATTAATCTTTTAACTTTCAACATATTAGCCTTCCTGCTTAGGAAAAAAGTCCACACCACAGTTGAGCTTGCCCCTTTCTTTGGACAGCATATTGTGTAATCCTCCGTCGCTTTCCAGGTTCAGCTGGTATAACCCATTTAATTTCTCCAACCACAATTCTGCTCTGCCTGGCTTCCATCCCATTCCCCTCCGGCCAGTTTAGTCATTCGGATTACATAACAGGGTGGATTTGTACATTAGGCTTCAGACTTCCACGAAAGAATGCAAATAGATGGATTACAGTGCCAAAGAACAGAATCTATGCGAAATGGTTCTAAGGGGAAAAATAACCCAATGAGAGTTTGCAGCAACAGGGCTGAGACCGTAGTTGATATGCATCAAGCAATTCTCTCTTGCAAACATTATTCTAGTTGGAATTATGTCGATGATCTCTTTAACCTGTTATCGACAAGAAGAACTTTGGGGAAGCAAGGGCTTTGGGTAAACAAGACTGTAGTCAGCTTTGATAGGTAGAATAGAGTGAAAGTGGCAATGGAATTCAAGGTGGCTCATGATACGGATTAAGATAGTAAAAAAAAAGGAAAAAGTAGTTACTATATGCCACACTATATGCAAATAGTATGTTAGGCATTTTAATTGCATTAAGTCATTGGACAATCCCATATGGTAGGTAGTATTATCCTAATTTTAAGGATAAAGAAACTAAGTCTCACAGTTTGAGTAACTTACCCAAAGTGTGACAAAATTAGTAAGTGGTAGAGTTAAGAATGAAATCTCAGTTTATTGGTGGAAGAGCCTATTCGTTTACCGATGCTCCATGTTCATAGTAAGACAAGATCAAAACCAGCTACGACAGCTGCTGCTGAGGAGCAGGGACCCTGAAACATGAAGTAGGCCACGGTCCTGGAAAATCTGGGGACTGCCGATGGCCAAGGGTGCAGTGGAGTCAGCAAGAGCAGCAATGACAATAGTGTTGGACCAGCAGATAAAACCACAAAAATGAGACCAAGAGAAGGGTCAAGAGTGGCGAACTCCAGAAATGACACCCCACAACACTGGTGATACTGACAGGAACACCAGTGTGAGAAGAGATGCTCAGCACCAGGTGAAGGCAGAGGCTCCACATCGCCCCCACATCAGAGAGAGTCAAGCATATGCCCTGGAAATTGGCCTTTGGTTCCCGACAGGCAAACGTGGCCTGAAAAATGATATATAATTATCATCAATTTAATTGGTTGTTGAATTATGCCTATTCTCCCTTTCTAGTACCTGTTTACTTTCTTCATCCTCACTACTTCTGCCTACAGAGTATCTCACTGGAATTATTACAGTAACCTCTTAAAACCTTCATGCCATTGCTAATATATCTTCTATAATGTTGCCAGAGTTGAACCTGCTCATGTCACTCCCCCAGTGAAAAGGCTAAGATCATCATGATAATGTCCAAAATATTCAGTGAAGCTCTTTTTTTCCCTAACCATACCACTAAATACTACCATGTTATTTCTTGCTGATGTCCTTTGTAATTCCACACCTTCTGCCATTTTCCTCTTTCCCCATATCACTCCCCACTCTATCCAACCAACTGGAGGACACACAATCAAGACTTAGATTAAGCATTAATGACTCGATTAGAATTAACCACTCACTTTTCATAAATACATTTAGATAGATATATGATATCTAAGACAGATATAGATGATAATTGATAGATAAATGATGATAGGTAGATGATAGATGATAGATAGAGAGAAAATATTCTCAGTATCCAGGATAGTCTGGAGCATGTTAAGTAATGTATGCTGATAAAAAGGAAGAAAGGAAAGGAGAAAGGAAGGGAGGGAGAGAAGGAGGGAGGAAGGGTGGGATGTAAGTAAGAGTTAAGAACAAAAGGAAGGAGGAAAGAAAGGGTAAAGAGAATGAGAAAGGAGAGAAAGTAAGAATAATTTAGCTAAGTCTTAATAGCTACATGACCTTGGAAACTATAATCAAAAACATTCATTTCACAAAATTAAATGCAACATATTTAGTGATCTTGCTCTATATACATGAGTTCACCGGAAAAGACTCACAAATATCACAGAACATGAGAATCCTCTGATTTTTAGCTTTTGTAACAATAACAATGTTATCCTTAGTACGTGCCAGATGCTCTGTTATATACTTTACAAAGCGCCTCTTTCATCCTCATCAAAACCCCATGAGGGAGGTACTGTTATTTCTACCATATTAACCAAGAAATTAAAACAGGAGAAGTTTGCCCATAGCCTATGCATTGCTAGCAAGCAATAAAGAAAGCACAAACTCAGGCATTCTGATCCCAAAGCTGTGTTCTTAAACTGTACTCTAAATCACCCACTTTATCTTTTGCTTTCCAGACTTCCTTAGACTTTGCTGCTCAAGAGTCCACTCTATTTCTGTTATCTGTATGGCCATGACGCTGTTTCCCTCTGCCTTCCTGTGCCAGCAAATCACAAGCCAATGTCAGTGCCTCGAGCTGTGCCTGGGGATTTGTAGTATTTCTCTGCTATTAGCATCACACACCAGGCACACTCTGAGCAGTTTTCAGGCATCTCAGTAGACTAAACAATTAGAATATGTGTTCGTTTAACATAAAAATATAGCATTTTGTACATTTTTGTAATATGTGTAAATATCTTTTATGTCCAGAATGGGAATAGACAGAGTTGACAGACCATGAAGAACTGGTTAAAAATATATCATTCATTCATTCATTTATTCAAAAAATATTTGTTGAGTACCTTAATAGCCAGTTCTATTATTAATGAGAATAAATAAGTCATTTAGACAATACCAGTAAGGCCAGAGAGCTCCTCAACCAAGAAGTTCATGAAGTTTGACATCCAAGTAGTTTCACTAGATTAAAGTAGTTTCACTAGATTAAATATTGATCTCTTGAAGGAAAATGTGTGCTGCTTTAAGGGAAGTATTTTGTATTTACATTCCTGCAGATCTCTAGGAGATTTTGAATAATATTATAAATATCTGGGAAGTAAACAAAGAACAGTAACTCTCTGCGTTTTATTAGTGTAGGAGAAAAAGGACATCTCATCTTTAGTGGCTGCCTAACTATACCTAATACATCACTTGATCAATTCTGAACTAGAAATCTCTACTCTCAAGTGTTTAGTAATTTTTATATATAAAATTGATGAGGAAATTTGTATGTAAAAGGGTTGCATATCCTATGATTTACTGTCAAACTGGTTATTACATTCATTTGTCCAGGACAAATTATAAACACTGAAGAGAATTTTAACCCAAAATATGTATTTTTTCAAACCTCAGAAGTACTTAAAATTTGAATTCTAATTCTTGAGCCCACTGCCCTAGCCAGGTAGCTCGGTTGGTTAGAGCATCGTCCCAAAACACCAAGGCTGCAGGTTCAACCCCTGGTCAGGCTACATACAAAATCAACCAATGAATGCATAAATAAGTGGAACAACAAATCGATCTCTCTCTGTCTCTCTCTCTCTCCCTCCTTCTCTCTAAAATCAATAAAAAAATAAAACATGTAAAACTTGAGCCCACCAAATTGGGAACTGCTTGACTTTCCACAGAAGGAGCTAAGGAAGTTATATCAGCAATTACTCCACTCTACTTTAAAACTGACTGACTTGACTGATAAAATGGGATCTTTGAAACAATGAGTCAGGAATTCACATTTTACTTTTCTGTTTGTCAATATTAAAAGGTTGAATTTTAGCATGTGGCTTCATGCTATGTCTAATAGTTCAAAACAGATACAAATATTCTGCTGTAAACAATGATGCATTGATAATAAAAGCTAAAATTGCCTATATCATTCACTAGTTGAACTAAAAACCTTTAAGAGTCTTGACCTACCTAGTTAACAACTCTACATTGGGTACTAATTGCAAAAAAAGTAAATTATGTCAGTGAGTTAAAGAAAGCCATTAAAATTACACAATTAAAAGCTTCTATAGAGGAAAAATTAAAAGGTATATTCTATTATGTGTTCTCCAATTTATGTGATCAGAGAAATCACCTGGAATTCTCATTTTTGAGATTGGAGTCTGCTTCTGACAGACTGGTCAGGTTTGGCTTAGGATTCTACATTTTTCTACAAGTGCCCCAGGTGATTTTGTGGTCAAGAAAATTTGGAAAACACTTCTAGAGTATACTGTACATTTTCTTATTAGTTCCTCAAATTGCTACTCTTCCATTACTTGCCTCTTCCTGTTGCTCACATTATCCCAGTCCACTAGGCTAAACGTCTAGGGCTTCCATTTTAGTTTATGCCTGTAGCACTTGACATATTGAAGGACTAAAATAACCTCCAAACTAATAGTCCTCTCTCCAGGCTTCTATACAGACGCCAGACTAATCCTCTAAAAATACTTTTGTAATTTTGTTTAACCCTTGATAAAGAAAATCTTTTGAGAGCACAATCATAAGAGTGCTGGCCCTGGAGCAAACTTCCTACATTTGAATCTTAGCTTCACTGTTGACTCACTGACTCCATAAACTTTGCAGGATATTTAACCGCTGAGTCTGCTATCTTTACTTATAAAACATTTAACAGGACGCTGGCCAGGTGACTCAGCTGGTGGGAGAGTTGTCCTGTGCACTAAAAAGTTGTGGGATTGATCCCCTTTGGGGGTACATACAGGAAGCAAGCAATCAATATTTCTCTCTCACGTTTGTGTTTCTCTCTCTCTCTCTCTCTCCCCCTCCCACCTTCTTTTATCTCTAAAATATCAATAAAACATATCCTCAGGTGAGGATTAAAAAAAAAATGCACACCCCTTAAACCTGTACTGATTAATCAAATCATCAATAATTTAATCTAAATGAGATCATTCATAAGTATTGTCCCAGGTTCTGGCACTAAGTAAGTTATCAATATTAATTATCATTATTATGTAGTCAAACAATAGCTTGAAATATTACCCTTTTCAATCTTATTCCCTAGTGTATGATTTTCCAGTCAATTGCAGGCATCTGCTTTGCCTAAATGAGATTAGAATTGTGAAGCAGGAATAAATATTAAAAGTAACTGCCAGTGTTCAATTTTTGTTCTCATTGTTTAACTTAAAATAAGTCATTTGAACCCATATAAAAAGTAAAAACAAAATCAACAATGTTTGTGATTTGTAAGAACAGAGCTCACAGAGGGAAGAAAAGACTCTTGAGAATCAGATAGGAAGGCCCAGAAAGAAGAGTACAGAGTTCAGGCCGTGAAAACCAACTCAAAAAAGCCTAGACAGTGACCCTGACATCCTCCCCAGGCAGAACAAAATAAGAATCACCTGGACTCAGGGGAAAAGAGAATCCAATGGCATAGGAACTTGGAGATATCTATGCGGCTTGAGATGAGATGCCAAAGATAAGATCTGGGGACACCAGAAAGAAGAGTGAAACCACCTCTGGAGCCTGTCAAGCAAGGTCTGGCACCAGCATCTGGTTAGGCAGAGAGGACCAGGTTGGCCTATTATCCATTCCTGTGATAAGCATCCCTGTTAAGTGTGCTCTTTGCAACCACCGGGTGGGAGCCTCCCTTCACCTGCAGTTTGCATGTGATTTGCCGAACTATCACCAGAACGACGTGCTCCAACAGTTAGGAATTTACTGAGTCCCATCCAAACTTTCCAATGTGGACTACCCTTTTCCAACAGTCTGGAACATTCACAAGCTTTTCAAAACAAAGTGTTGTATCCTCAGAGAAGTATAAAGATATAAAAGGGAAAGTATCAACAATTACACTTGGACTGACAATACTGAAAATTACGTTTTGTTATTACAATGATTTCTTATTGTCTTTTATGTCATGTCTAACCCCAGAGCCTCCGTTATCTGGTCTCCAGGCTCAAATTATTTCCTATTACTTTCCTTCTCACTCCTAGCATGCTATTCAATCAAATCAGAACAGTGTGGTGCAGGTACCTGGACCAAGTGGTTCCTGCCTAACACTAAACTCCTCTATCAGGAGTCTGATTTCAAGCTCTCTGTTGGTTTGATGAATGCTTTGTCCTGTCTGCATCATAGTCTGAGGCTCCCCTGCCCAATTTCTCTCCACCCTCCTTTCTATTTCAGGTGTCAGATCTGTTTCCTCCTCCCTTTATTTCTCACAGGCATTCTCCCCCATTAAATTTCTAGGACTGCTTAATTCTGTCTCAGCAATTTCTCTTCTGATGCATACATCAGAGAACCACACCGATGCACACATCAATATCTTTAATTTTATCTTATAACATTTGAGTTAAAAAAATACTGTGCGTAATATCCATGTACACACACATGCACGCTCATGCACAATCAAAATAATTTCATATACTTGTCAGAATGGCTGTTAACAATCAGAAACAACAAATGTTGGCCAGGATGTGGAGAAAAGGGAACCCTCATGCATTGCTGGTGGGAATGCAGACTGGTGCAGTCACTGTGGAAAACAGTATGGAGTTACCTCTAAAAATTAAAAGTGGATCTATCTTTTGACCCAGTGATCCCATTTTTGGGAACATATCCAAAGGAGCCAGAAACACTGATTCAAAAGAATATATACACCCCTATGTTCATTGCAGCATGATTTACAATAGTCAAGATCTGGAAACAGCCCAAGTGCCCCTCAGTAGATGGATAGATAAAAAAACTGTGGTACATTTACACAATGGAATACTACTGGTCATAAAAGAAATAGGAAATTTTAGCTCTTGCGACAGCATAGACGGACCTAGAGATGATTATGCTAAGTGAAATGTGCCAGTCAGAGAAAGACGAACACCATATGATCTCACTTACATGTAGCATCTAATGAACAAAATAAACTGATGAACAAAATAGAAACAGAGGCATGGATACATGGAACAGATTGATAGCTGTCAGGGAGGAGGGAGGTTGAGGGGCTGGATGAAAAGAAAGTGAAGGGATTAAGCAAAAAAAAAAAAAACAACCATTATTATAATACACAGATACAGACAACAGTGTAGTGATAGCCAGAGGGAAAAGGGGTGAGGCTGGGGGTAGGTGGACAAAAAGGGGGAGAAAGAGACTTTGTCTGGGGCGAAGGGGGCACAATGCAGTATGCAGATGATGTTTTATTAGGCTGTATACTTGAAACCTGTATGGTTTTGTGAATGAATGTCACTCCAATAAATTCAGTTTTAGAAAACGAACTCACAACGGTTGCCAGAGAGGAAGGAGGGGGGTTGAGGAGACTGAGTGAAAAAGGTGAAGGGATTGAGAAGTACAGACTGGTAGTTACAAAAGAGTTATGGGGATGTAAAGTACAACATAAGAAACATAGTCAATAATATCGTAATAACCATGTATGGTTCCAGTTGGATACTGAAATTATCAGGGGGAACACTTTGTAAAGCACATGATTGTCTAACCACTATGCTGTACTCCTGAAACCAATCCAAAATAATATTGAATGTAAACTATAATTGAAAAAAATTTTTAATGAACTCATAAAAAATTATCTCATGCACAGCATGAAGCAGAACAAATACTTTTCAGCTCTTAGGACTATTTATCTTGCCTTAACGTTTATGTAAGTTACTCCTAAATGTAGTATGCTTTCTTATTAGGAAAGAAAGCATGTCACTTCCACAGAAACTAAATCATAATGTTTAGATGTGAAAAAAAAAGAGAGTATAATAAGCAAATTCCTTACATTAGAAAGGAGAAACTGAAGATTGTTATTGCTTATAGTCATAGCTATTTATAAAAGCTATTTTGGCTTTTTGTGTGGATAAGAACAATGCAATAGATTTTCATTAGGTTACTAATAAAAAACCCCATCATTTATCCCCACAGGTCCATATTGGGAAAATGTTACTCTTTTACTCTGATCCATACCCACTGTTATTATGAGAAAACTAAAATATATAATATTAAGACAGTTCTGTTCTCCATAAATAGCAGTTATTAATACTGGTATAGGGGGAAACATCTAATGAACAATGATCTTGATTTTAAAATACCTATTTTAAATACATTGATCAAAGTAGGTATCATAAACAGGATGATCAAGATAAGAAAACAGAAAAAAAACAGCCAAATGAGTGTTATCCTTCAGAGCAGTCATCTTGGGAAAGTATAACTTATTCCAGTGAAGCTCTTTTAATCAGATAGCCTTGTACTTTGGGAATTATATTACCATTTAGTTTATAAACCATTCAAGAAAACAAGTCACATTACTATATATTCACACATTTTTTTAATCCTCAAATATCTACCTTATTCATAGTACTTATTTCTAAGTAGCTTCTAAGTTTTTCCAAAAGCGAAATACACTCGCAAAGAATAAAGATATGCCGCATTCAAAGATATTTTTTAAAACATACATTCTCACAACAATTCTTAGGAAAGGAATTTCAGAAGTTTCAAACAATGGCAGAATTTTTTCAATGAGGTAATAGTTCCCAAGTAATAAATTCATAGGAACGACATGTATGTTTTTTGTTTTATTTTTTTGCTAAAAATTTGTTTTCTTGCCTCTTATGCATTTGTCTTTAGAATCCACTCAAAATATTTAAAGCCCAATTTACCCAAAATAATATTATTCAGAAAATGCTTGTTCCCTTGGATTTACAAACAATACTCTATGATCCTGTGGTAAATTTGGTCCCTCCTTACAGATAATAATTTTTGAAGATTCCCTCTCTAAAACTGAGGTAATACAGGATTAGATTGTCAAATCAAACTAAAGTGAAATTTTAACCAGCATTAAATGCCAGTAAATAATTTAGATTAAAAGAACAGACAACAGAGAAAGGTCTGAGATGTCAAAGGTGGCTCCCATTCTGATAATCCAAGCTACCCCTGGAAATCTTATGGCCACAGACCCTTGAAGGATGACCCGTTACTTCATCCAGCCTCCCAGCCTGAAGTTTCCCTCCTGGCTCTGCTATGGAACCACCTAAACTCACCAGGAGCTTCCTCTTAACACCTTCTTGATAAAACCTTCTCGGGGCACATAACCAGTAGAAAGGCCGTCTGGGCACTCACTCTATCAGGCTGCCATATCGTCCCGAGCGGTTGGTTACGCATATCTTTTTAGTAGAGAGTAAGTTCTAGAAAATCCTGATTTTTAGCAACTCTGTGATTTCTTTCACTCTAAAACATTTTGCACTCTACAGAGTAAATTGAATTGTCACCCTACACAAATGGAAAAGAAAGTAAAAGTCCTTGTTCTTAACATCCCGCTTATTTATCTAAGGTTCCTGCGACTTGCATCGTCCCCTTGGAAACCAAAAATTTGGAGGAGGGAAATCAGGATGCGAAAGCCCTATTGCTTTACTTTCCTCCTAGAGTCCTTCCTCTTATCTTTCTTTCCTCCTCTTCCTCTTTCAGACTCCAATCTCTCGCTAAGCTGTTAGGACAAACAAGGATATTTCTTCCACATTTCAGGAGACATCTATGAACTGAGTCCTCCAGGCTGGATTCTTGGTAGATAAGCAAATCTTGCTTGATTCCTTCTTAAAACAATGGCCTTGCAAATTTTATGCTGTTGCATAATCCTGGTTTTTGGGTTTTAGGGTTTGTTTTTTTTGTTGTTGTTGTTGTTTTTAATGAAAGAAGCTGAATATGTGGCCCCTACTCCCTGCTCTGCCAAAGCTTATTCTGCCCATTGGGTCACATTCACAGGCTAAGCCTGTAGTATCCGTTTTGCTCACCTTAAAGTATTTTCTGTTATTAATTTTCTCTTAATGATGTTTCAATCTTATATGAATCCAACTGAGAAGTCCTTCAAAGAGATTAACTTCAATTACTTAAATACCAAAGGAAAGAAAGAGAGCTCTGTAAATTATAAACTAAGTATGACTTTATCGAAAGATGAAGCTAGAGCTGAACAGGAATAAAACTGTAAAGTTAACAGTTTACCTCAGAATTGCCTCCATGTTTCTAATCAGCATCCTCCTCCCACTAAAGTGGGCTCACCTTGAAGTGTCCTGTTAGCCATTCCTCAGCCAGATTAGTCTTCTCTCTAAACCATATATTTTGTTCTTTAAAAAAGTATTCTTAGGATACCATGTTATCTTCTATTAATATCTACTCTCCCCCCACCAAAAAAAAAAAAATAGCTGGGAAAGTTTTAGTGGAGCATATGTATATTATATATCTATAGAAATAATGTGAATCTGGGGAAATGTATATCTAGCTTTTGGATTCCATATAGGCAGCAATGGAAAGGAGAGTTGGGAAATGACTTTTGAGTTGGCCAAAGGCAAGTGTCTGCCACAACCTCCTCTCATTCCTGATGCCTACAGGACTGGTCACTATACTTATATTGCTGCCTACCATAGGATCCAAAAGCTAGATTCTCATTTTCTCAGAATCACAGTAGTAGATTGGCATGTGACAGAGTTCTGGCCAAACAGCCATGAGTCAAAAGGGGAAATCTAGGCCACATCTACTGCAAAAATGAAGAACATTCTCAGTCATCAGACTTCTACATTCCAGAAAATGCCTACATAACTCTGAAGCAGTGATTTTCAACTGGTGTGCTACAAGAATTTTTAAAACATAGAATACCTCACCATTTAGTCAGGGGCACTGACCTCTTTTCCCTTAGATTGTCAAATAAAAAAATGACAACAGCCAACACAATAGCCGTCCAATGTGAATGAATCAAAATTATACCTATTGTTTTTGTCAAATATTTTTGGTGTGCCCTGTACCACATAATTTTAGTAATTAATTTATGTGTGCCTTGGGGTGAAAAGGGTTGAAAATCGCTGCGCCACAAGAATGCACAGTTATTGTGAAGGGCCCAGAGGCACCCTGCAGAGGGACTTCAATCACACCAATGTAGAGCTCAGTCTCCTTGGAAAGAAAAAGAGGCTCTGGGTTGACACGTGGTGGGAAATAGAAAGGAACTGGCCACTGTTTGCGCTATCATGCTGTAATGCACGCAACATGAGCAAGGATGTTACGCTGGGCTTCTCTTACAAGATGAGGTCTGTGTGCACTTACTTCCTAGTCAACATCATTATTCAGGAGAATAGTTCTTTCTGTGAGAAATTTTGTGGGAGAAAATATGTCCACAGGGTTCAAATGAGGTCAGGCAGTGCTTATTCAGTCTGTCAGACTCAGAAAGATGGGTTAATTCTGGAAGGAAATAACATCGAACTTGTATCAAGTTCAGCTGCTTTTATTTAGCAAGCCAAAACAGTTAAAAACAAGCATATCAGAAAATTTGGGGGTGGTATCTATATTTCCAAAAAAGGTAGATAAATAAGAACTAAATTGTCCAGTTACAGAAACAGCAAGATGCTGAATGGTCCCTCAGCCTTACTTGTGATACTTTAAGGATGCAATAGAGGTCATATATTAATGTGGGAGAAAGGTAAGGTAAGGGAGATCTAGCAGAGAGTTTCTGGGAAAGATTTTATTTCCTGACATTAAAAAGTAAATAGCAGTACCTAATACCACACTTTCCTCCTTTTTTTCCGCCTTGAATATTGGCATAAAGCAAGTATGAGTGCTGAAGTCAAAAAAAGATGTTAAGGTGGTGAAACAGACATAAAGAAAAGATATGGACTCTGCATGACACTGTAGAGAAGTTGACCAAACACCAACTCTCACCAGCTAGAGATTTGTTATACAAGAAAAATATTTGATTAAGCCTTTGTTTTCAACTGAATCTATTTCTAACAGGCATAAGGCTTTAACAAATTGGATCAATTTTTATTTCATTTTGTCAGAGTAGACTCAGCCTTCTTTGAATTTTAGAATTTTCAATTAAATGATTAATAGGTTATTTTTTCCATCTACTGCCTTGCCTTTTCCAGAGGCTAGAACATTTTGTGAAATTAAATGTCAGCAAGCACAGAAGAAATTTTGGGTATATTACAAATTTTCTTTGTTTTCTTAAGTCAATCTTAAGTGTATTTTATTTTATTTTTTATTTTTGGTATATTTTATTAAATATGTTATTACAGTTGTCCCATTTTTCCACCCTAATCCCCTCTGCCCTGCACCCCATCCCATCATCCCCACACCTCTTAGTCCATGTTCATGGGCTGTACACACCAGTTCTTTGGCTTCTTAATTTCCCACACTACTCCCAGCCTCTTAGGTGTATTTTAGGACCTGTATGTATTTTTTCTCCCAAAAGACCTTACAATGTTTTATTTTTTATTATGTTAAAATCATGAAAACCAAACTTGTTCATGTTACATTATAAAAATATAAAGTAATCAGTGGTTATTTTCTATGTAATCAAAAATAATTAAATTTATTGCTTTAAAAATTACATATACTTAGGTCACCATGGAAATGAAGTATTCTAATACATAAATTATCTAATCAATTACTCACAAACATTAAGCACCTACTATGAGTTTATTCCTGCGCTAAACTACATATGTAATAGAAAGATTCTTTTCCCATACAGTAATTTCATTCACTATTTTATGGTGTATTCATGTGTGCTAATAATTTCTCGTGCTAGATATTGTGGATTTATGGAACAAAGATTCTCAGACATAAGGGAACATAAGAATTGTCAAAAGCACTTATTAATCATGCAGATCCCTTGTCTTAAACTCCATATTTTGATTAAATGGGTCTTTAATAGCACCCAGTGATCTGGTTATTTAATAAACACTCCAGAAAATTACAATGGAATCAGAATCAATGAAATAGCATTTGAACAACTGTTATGAAAGGCAGGGGCAATCTTTCTAGTTCCCTTTGTTCAGGACGGTTCTTAACTGCTTAATAAAGACTTGTTAATGAAAAGGGATATAGGATTTCTACATACAGTTTTGAATAAATGAAAGTATAATAAATCTAATAAAAAGTATTAATTGTTTTTATTTGTATTTGCTACCTTTGACTTATTTGTCATTTGTTTTTACTGAATGTATAGTATCATACTCTGCTATTATTGAAAGATGTTAGCTATAATACAAGTTCTGACAAAAATTGAAAATTTTTTATGTTTATTAATATTTTTGCCCTTGATGAAATTGATAAAGTTAGCTATAGTAAATTATAAGAAAAATCTCTACTTTAATCCTCACATTTAATTCAAGCCATAATTTTATTAATGTCTCTCCAGCATTCACTCACATGTAGATTATTTAATGAAAAAGTTTATCATTCAAATTTCACTTTTTCCTAGAAATTAAAATTTTCATTAGAGTAGTTGATTCCAGTTTTCTTCAACCCTTTTTCATCTTCTTAGAGGTAGACTTTTTGAGGATGAATAATTTTGCTTTTGCTTTCTTTATTCAATTTCTCTTATTACTTTTTGTTTCTTTTATGTGATCTAACGTGCTCTATCACTGAGTCTAAAGTAAACTACTTCTTTATGATTGGTGAACGCTTAACATCATAAAAAATAATAAGGTAAACTTTTCTCCATGTGATGGATGTAGTTTTCCAGTAGATAGGGTTCCTGAATGTCAGAAGCAGGATGAATAAAAAAGGAGGGATTAGAATAAAAATTACTGACTTTAAGTGAAATATATACTAACATACATCAGAAACATTGGCCTGTGAAACTAAATATTTTTATTTATCTCTTCATCTTTAAAGTATACCCTCAGAATTTCCCTCACTTCCCTGACCTATCTTCAGACTTCAATATCATATCTACCTTTCTCTCTTCTATGTCTCCAATATTCAATTGTTGCTCCCTCCCTACTGCGCTGTTGCTGCCTGGGATTGGTCTCTCCTTATCCTCAGTCATCCCTTCTACCAGAGGTTCCTTCACCTCACATGTCTCTGACGGTCATGGCTTCTCCCAGTTAGCTTCTCTCTCTTCCATTGCCTTTCCAATCCCCATTTATAATTGGCCATGCTCCAAACAAATGACACAAAGATGTTTAAAAATAACATTTGTAATATTATTTTCCTGCTTAAAGTTCTGTTGTCCACTCTCTACCCCTGAATTTCAACAGCTTTTTTGTCTCCTGCATCGGTTTGCTTGTATCGAACATGCTATTCAAAGAGATGGGTACAGAAGTCTTAACCATGACAAGCAGAGAATATGAGATGAAGACCAGAAGGCTAAGGGACAAGAAGCAGTGACACATTTTTACAAATCTAGTGAGTTTGAACTATTTTGCAAAACTGCATAGACATGCTTATTTGTTAAAATCCATACTCTAAATCAGCCTGTTGCAATAGGCATTCTTAATTTTCCAGAAAGTGATAGTGACTTCTTAAAGATCATTAGACAGAGAGGCAAATGTGTTCAGGGCCTGAGACTGCAAAAAATGATACAGCCTAAAAGGGTCAGGCATCTAACCAAGAAATCCCGACTATGAAATGGTCAAATAGGCATATGAGAAAAGCAAAAACAATGCAGTTATACAAGAAGCATTACAACATCTATGGATTTTAAAAGTCTTTATACCAAAGAATAAAAACAAACAGTAGGTATTAAAGGAAAAATATTAAAGTATGGCATCATTCTGTAAAAATTGTCACAGAAAGGCCAGGGCTAATGAGCTGATTGGAAAGATAGCTCAAGGCCACAAAAAACAATGCAATTTAAACATTCTCAGAAACAGGAAAGAATTAGAGAAGAATAGACCTGCTTTGAGGACAAATTGTGTCTGGCATATGGAGGGCAATAAAAAGCAAAATATCTCAGCATTATTGTATTTTCTTTGCCAATAAGAAAGATTAAAAAATCTAGGGTCATTTATAGAAGTCTATAGCCATGACTTCAGAGGGCTTTGCAAACTTTCATAGAAATATTTGTGTTGTTGCAAGTGAATGCCGCCACTGTCATGAAAGATGATCATTCTAACCAGAAGAGCGAGAAACCCTGACACTGGAAAATACCAAAATGACTTACAATCTATTGAACAGCAATACAGACCTGGATTAATCACATATCCAGAAGGCAATGACTTTTTCCTTGGCTTAGAGTAAAAAATGGCCCTGTGAGGTGAAGGGCACTGAAATAAAACAGAAAAACTTTAGTAAAACTTCACTATGACTCTCAAAACAGTTAAACTGTACCTCCCTGTGATATGCAACATAGACACAAAAGAAAAAATATTTTCACTTTTTATACCAACTCCTAATGAAACCCTGCATTGCAATAAAAGACATACTAGTTGTTCCAGCAACTTGCCTAGTTTCCAAAAATCCCTGCCCAAACCACCCTATAAGTACTCTTCCAAAATTTTCCCTTTTGAGACACTATGGAGGTTTAGTCATGGCAGTGTTCTCTTTTCCCAGAAAGCTTGTATGATCAACAAGTTTTCCTGATGTTCTTTTCTTGGGGCTTCAAAGGCTTACAAGCACATAGAGGCAGAGCCAGACATTATAGGCCATTGTTAATGACTGAATGGTGATGTTGCTCCAAAGTTTATGTGTTGAAACCCTAAACCCCAATATCTTAGAATGTGACTGTATGTGTAGAGGGCCTTTAAAGGGGTAATTAAGTTAAAATAAGGTCATTGGAATGGGTCTTAATCTAATATACGTGTGTTATTAACAAGAAAAGGAGATTAGGCTATAAACATGTATGGAAGGAAGACCATGTGAAGACACAGGCAGGGAGAGGGCAGCCATCTACAAGCCATGGAGACAGACCTTAGAATAAACTGACCCTGCTAACAACTTGAACTCAGGTTTCTAGCCTCCAGAATTGTAAGAAAGTAGATTTCTGTTGTTTAAGCCACCCACTCCATGGTGTTTGATTATGATATCCCTAGAAAACTAATACAAAACGTATTAAATATTTTGGTGTCTATCCTAATTGTCATTGGAAAACTTCTTGTCTTAGTCCATTCATGCTGCTGTAACTAATAATATCATAATCTTGGTGGTTTATAAACAACAAACATGTATTTCTTAGCTCTGGAGGCTGGGAAGTCTGAGATCATGGCACCAGCAGATTCAGCATCTGGCAAGAACCCACTTCCTAGATGACTGTCTCCTCACTGTAACCTCACATACAGAAAGGAAGAGTCGGCACTCTGGGGTTTCTGTTACAATGTCAATAATCTCAGTCGTAAGAGTTCTGACCTCATTTTTATTCAGAGAAGATAAATGCTTTTGAATATTAAACTAAAACAGGCCTAGTGGCGCCATCCTCAATACCCTACCTCCTAATTGCATTACTTTGGGGGTTAGGATTTCAACATTTAAAATATGTGGGGAGACAAACATTCAGACCACAGTACCTCTGAAGAATTTCAGCCTAGAAGAGGAGTAGGTAATAATCTTACCCAATTTATATTCTGAAAACATAGTTAGCCTCCAGGATGGAAAACATATGGGAGCATCTAGACTGAATTATGCAGACTAGTTAGGAAATCATTGCAACAGCATAGGTGATCAGTAAGGGCGGTGGTATTGGTCATGAGGAATATGGGAAGGAAGAAGAGAGAGAAAAGGACAAGTTCAAGAGATACTAAAAGAAAATATGATAGAATTTGGTGTTAAATCACCCACGGTACTAGATAAAATTTATATTCAGGTACATTTGGCAGAAAACCCAAAATGGCTTAAATAAGATAGAAGTTTATTTGTATTTCATATAAACTAAATCGTTAGCTAAGTAATACAGGGATTCAAGTTCCTTCTGTTGCCCCTTTAATCCTTTTAACTTGTTACTCTTCACTTTAGATGATGACTCAATCTCTAGACACATTAGAGGCAGCAGTCAGGAGAGTGAGATTAAAAAAAGGATGCAACCCCTGTTTCAGACTTCTAAGAAATCCCATGTAAAGTATCTACTTATACTTCAGTAGCTAAAACTTAACCATATGGCCACATCCAGCTGCAATCAACCCAGAAAATGTTGACTTTGAATTGACTTCAATGCAGCTCCGAATAATATTAGAGATCTGTTAACAGAGAGGAAGAGAAGACTTTAAGTTGAGTTTGTCCCCCACGAAAAGACCTTCTACAACACTTCTGAGCAAAGCAGTAAACATGATTCTGTTTCATTGTCATTGACTGCAATGCAAAAGAAACTACATAGGACCCAACGAGCACTCAGCTTAAATCAATCCTTAAATATGTCAGAGTACATACCCTACTTTGGAAGAGTTAGTAGCAACATCCTATTACAAGAAGACATAAGGGAAGATACTAATAAGAACAATATATTGAGGGCCTGCTAATGCTTAAACCATCTTCCCTTACTCTATATATCTCCTCCCCAACACTTACATAATAATTCATAATCAAACAAGTATAAAAATAATTCAAAAAGCCAAAGAAACCATATTAGAGGGGTTTTCTTAATGAAGTTAAAACATAAAAAAAGATACATTTTCAGAAATGGAAATGGTATCTCAGAAAATAGATGACAACTGCCTCATATCTATAGAAGAAGGAACTAATCTCCAAAGAAGATAAACACATTTTGAATGTTAAACTAAAACAGACCTAGCAAGTGAACCCACAATTCCTTGTTCTATGCTTGTTTTATTATAGCACTAATCTACTTTACTGGTACCATTAATTTATTTTCAGTATATCAAAATGCCAAGCTAAAGTGGAAAACATCACCCTGGCTGGTTTGGCTCAGTTGGTTGGAGTGTTGTCCAGTAACTGAAATGTTGTGGGTTCAATTCCCAGTCAGAACACATACCTAGGTTGTAGGTATGTCCCCAGTCTGGGAACGTAGGATCCCTGGTCAGAGCACAGACAAAGGACAGCCAATCAATGGAACTCTCTCACATCAGTATTTTCTCTATCACTCACTCTCTCTAAGAGCAATGTTTTAAAAATGTCCTCTGGTGAAGATAAAAAAATTAAAATGGAAAACACCTTTCTGTATTCTTTTTCTTCAAAATTATTTTTTCCTTCTTTTTTTAATTTTTATTTTTTTATTGTAGTTCTGCTAGTGCTGTCCCAGTTTCCCCCCTTGCTCTCCCCTGCCCCGCCCACCCCAGCCTCAACTTCCACAGTCAATCCCCACCCTATTATCCATATCTATAGGTCTTTTATACTTGTTCTTTAACTAGGTCCTCCCCCTTCTTTCCTCCCTTATCCCCTGCCCCACTGCCATCTGACCTGGTCAGTTTGTTCCTTGTTTCCATGCCTCTGCTTCTATTTTTCTCATTTGTTTTGTTCATTAGGCTCCTATTATAGGTGAGATCATATGGTATTTGTCTTTTGCTGCCTGGCTTATTTCACTTAGCAAAATGCTCTCCAGTTCTATCCATGCTGTCCCAAAAGGTAGGAGTTCCTTCTTTCTTTCTGCTGCATAGCATTCCATTGTGTAAAATGTACCATAGTCTTTTGATCATTTACCGATGGGCACTTAGGCTGTCTCCAGCACTTGGCTATTGTAAGTTGTTCTGCTATGAACATTGTGGTGTATAGGTTCTTTTGAATTGGTGTTTCAGGATTCTTAGGGTCTAATACCAGCAATGGAATCACTAAGTCTTGAATAGCTTCAAGATTCTTGAAGCTATTTTTTTACTTTTTAGAGGAAATTCCATACTGTTTTCCACAGTGGCTGCTCCAGTCTGCATTCCCACCAACAGTGTGCTAGGGCTCCCTTTTCACCGTATCCTCACCAGCACTTGTTGTTTATTGATTTGTTAATGATGTTCCTTCTGACTGGTGTGAGGTGGTATCTTGTGGTTTTAATTTGTATCTCTCTGATGGCTAGTGATGTTGAGCATCCTTTCACATGCCAATTGGCCCTCTGTATGTCCTCTTTGGAGAAGTACCTGTTCAGGCCCTTTGCCCATTTATTAATTAGATTGCTTGTCTTTCTGGCATTGTCAAATGAGATCTTTATATATTTCGGGGATTTTTATTTTTTTTAAAAAAATTTTTATTGCTGTTCAAGTACAGTTTTCTCCATTTCCTCCCCTTCCCCCACACCCACCCCAACCATCCCCACCACTCACCCTCAATCCTAGCCCTTTTTGGATTTATCCATGTGTCTTTCATACACATTCCTTGATGATCCTTCCACTTTTTCCCTGTTACCCCTCCCCCTCTCCTCTGGGTACTGTCAGTTTGTTCTTTATTTCAATGCCTCTGGTTATATTTTGCTTTGCTTGTTTGTTTTATTGATTAGGTTCCACTTATAGGTGAAATCATATAGTATTTGTCTTTTGCTGCCTGGCTAGTTTCACTTAGCGTAATGATCTCCAGATCCATCCATGCTGTCGCAAAAGGTAGGAGCTCCTTCTTTCCTTCTGCTGAGTAATATTCCATTGTGTAAATGCACCACGGTTTTTTGACCCACCCATTTGCTGATGGTCACTTAGGTTGCTTCCAACACCTGGCTATTGTAAATTGTGCTGCTGTGAACATTGGGTGTATAGGTTCTTTTAAATTGGTATTTCAAGATTCTTAGGGTAAAATCCCAGCAGTGGAATCGCTAGGTCAAAGGCAGTTCCATTTTTAGTTTTCTGAGGAAAACTTGCACAGTGGCTGAGAGCCTTCTTTTGAGTGAATTCCCCTTGTTTGCAAGCAACCTTTCCTAGGAAGCTCTGGGCTTTTCACACAGCTCAACTCTCTGGCCAGTCCCGGGACTATCTGGGTCACAGTCAGGTCGCAGTCCATCTCTTCTCCCATCTCCTGGTGTCACCCAGCTCCCCAGTTTCTCTGGTACTGTCCCAGCTGAGGAACACCTCCTGCTGTGTGTCTCCCACTGAGTCTTTATCCCTCCAACAACTTAAAGCAAACAGGTCTCTACTGGTGCAGGTCTGTGACTTCCCTGCTCTTGGCGGGGAGGGAGCTGTCAAGTTACAATCGCTGACAACCTCCTTACCATCCGTTTTTAAACGTCCTCTGTACCATAGTCTTTTGATCATTTGGCTTCCAAACTTCAAATAAGCTAGGATTTCATTGGCTGTTCACTCAGTTCTTCAGAAGATTGTCTAGGTGTCCCAGTTGGGTCAACAAGCAACCTCCCTTGCTGCCATCTTCCCTCTAGAGATCTTTATATATTTTGAAGATTGAAACCTTGCCCAGTGTATTGTTGGCAATTATGTTCTCCCATGCAGTTTGGTCCCTTTTCATTTTGACGATGTTTTCTTTAACCATGCAGAAGCTTTTTAATTTGACACGGCCCCATTTGTTGATCCTTTCCTCTATTTCCCTTGCCCTAGAGGATGTATCAGCAAAAATATTGCTCTGTGGGATATCCAAAATTTTACTGCCTATGTTTTCTTCTAGGACTTCTATGATTTCATGGTTTATGTTTAAGTCGTTTATCCATTTTGAGATTTTCTGGTGTATGGTGTAAATTGGTGGTCTAGTTTTATTGTTTTTCGTGTACTATTCCAGATCTCCCAACATCATTTGTTGAAGAGGCTATTTTTTTTACTCCATTTTATGCTTCTACCCCCTTTGTTGGGTATTAATTTACCATAGAGACATGGGTTTATTTCTGGGTTCTCTATTCTGTTCCATTGGTCTATGTGTCATTTCTTATGCCAGTACTAGACTGTTTTGATTACAGTGGCCTTGTAGTATAGTTTGATATCAGGTATCATGATCCTTCCTACTTAGTTCTTCATTCTCAAGATTCTTGAAGCTATTTAAGGTCATTTTCAGTTCCATATAAATTTTTGAAATATTTGTTCTATATCTGTGGAATATGTCATTAGTATTTTAATAGGGATTGTGTTGAATCTATAGATAGTTTTGGGTAGTATGAACATTTTCATGATGTGATACTTCCAATCCATGAACATTGTATATGTTTCCATTTTTTTGTACCTTCTTTAAATTCTTTCTTCAGTGTTCTGTAGCTTTCTGAGTACAGGTCTTTTACTTCCTTGGTTAAGTTTATTCCTAGATACTTTATTTTTCTTGCTCCATAGTAAATGGGACTTTTTTTCCCAGTTTCTGTTGCTGATTTCATTGTTGGTATACAAAAATGCCTTTGATTTCTGAATATTGTCTTCGTATCCCACTATTTTTCCAAATTCACTTATTAGGTTGAGTAGTTTTTTGGTGGAGCCTAAAGGGTTTTCTACATATACTATCATGTCATCTGCAAACAGTGACAGTTTTATTTCCATGTTTCCAGTTTGGATGCCTTTTATTTCTTTTTCTTATCTGATTGCTGTAGCTAGAACTTCCAATACTATTTCGAATAAAAGTGGTCAAAGTGGACATTCTTGTCTTGTTTCTAATGTTAGGGGGAAAACTTTTAGTTTTTTCCCATTGTGTATGATGTTGGCTTCAGGTTTCTCATACATGGCCTTTATTATATTGAAGTATGCTCCCTCTATTCCCACTTTGCTGAGTATTTTTATATTAAATGGACATTGTCCCTTATCAAATGCTTTTTCAAGATCTATTTATATGATCATGTGTGATCAGGGTGTATAATCTTTTAATGTATTGCAGGATCCAGTGGGCCAATATTTTGCCAAGGATTTTAGCATCTGTGCTCATCAGCAATATTGGCCTGTTGCTTTCTTTCTTCATTGTGTCTTTATGTGATTTTGGAATTAGGATAATACTGGACTCATAAAAAGACTTTGGGAGTTTTGCCTCTTCTTGAATTTTTTGGAATAGTTTGAGAAGGATAGGAGTTCGATTTTCACTAAATGTTTTGTGAAATTCTCCTGTGAAACTGTTCAGTCCAGGGTTTTTGTGCGTCAGGACTTTTTTTGATTACTGATTCAATTTCACTAGATGTTATCAGTCTCTTCAGGCTACATGATTCTTCTTGACTCCATTTTGGGAGATTTTGTATTTCTAGACATTTATCCATTTTGCAGGTTGTCAAATTTCTTGGCATATAGTTGTTCATAATAGTTTCTTACAATCCTTTGTATTTCTGTAGTATCAGTTGTAATCTCTTCTCTTTTATTTCTAATTTTGTTTATTTAGGTCCTCTCCTTTTTCTTCTGGATGAGTCTGGTTAAAGGCTTGTCAATTTTGTTTATCTTTTCAAAGAACTAACTCCTGGATTTATTGATCCTTTGCATTGTTCTTTTAGTCTCTATGTTCTTTAATTCTGCCCTGATCTTGATTATTTCCTTTCTTCCACTCACTCTGAGATTTGTTTGTTATTGTTCCTCTAGTTCTTGTAGAGGTAGGGTTAGGTTGTTTTGTTTGAAATTTTTCTATCTTATTTTTGGTAGAACTGTGGGATTCAGTGATGTAGTCTCCTTGATCTCATGAATTTGATGGTCTTGGGATGACCTTTCTGCCATTTATGTTATCTCTCTAGTTGTAATTGGGTTTTGATTATTGTTGGGTCATTCTTTGGTGGGTCCTTCCCTCTAGCGGACTGCCTGAGAGCCACTCCACCTGCTGTGTCTCGTACACTGTTGTGCAGGTACACTGCTTTTTCTTTCTGGATTCACCTCTGGTGATGTCAGATGGTGTCCCAGTCTGGCCTTACGTAGCCTGTTCACGACTACCAGGTATCTACAGTCTATGACTGGCTCCTTCAGTTGTTAATCTAGTCACTCTGTAATCAGCAGCCAGGCTTAGGTACCATAGGGTGAGGCAGAGTAACTCCTGGGGTTGAGGTTATTGTTTTCCCTCAAACTGATGTCACTTGCAGGGGAATGGCCTGCCTGAGCATGATGGCTCTTACAGTACGGGGGATGGCTCAGCACCAGGATCCTGGTGGCTACTCTCTCAGTTCTCTCTCTAAAGGCGCCATCTCCATTCTCTCCTCAAGCATCTCTAGTCCACTGTGCCCCCCTTTTCCCAGATCCCAGAGTAAGCGGTGGCAAATGAAATTGTACATGTTTGCTCTTTAAAAAGCTTTCTGTGTCTCCAGCTGTCTGTCCCTGGCAGAGAGAAACCCTGCTGTTTTTCACAATTGGATGTTATCTGGTTTCTTTTCATGCCCTGGGGCTGTAGCCTGCCGGAGTCCAATTGTGGTTTAGATACTACACTTCTCTGGGGAAACCCCAAGGCCATTCAAATATTCCTCCAGCACTTCAGATGCTGCCTATGGGATCCAAGCTAGCCCTCGTGCATCTCCTCTGCACTCCATATCAGTCACGTTGTGGTGAAGCTATTTCTTCTGTCTGTCCATGGTTATAAGGCTTCTTTCCTGCTATTGTTTAGTTATTTATTCTGTATGATTTCTCTGTAATTTAGTTGTATTTCCAGATTGGTTCTGGGAGGAAGTAAATGTAGCTCCTACTTACTCCTCAGCCATCTTGGATCTTCCAAATTATCCTTAATTTACTGGTAAAAGAGAAAATATAACATGGATTCTTCATCTGCATAGAAAACAGCTACTTCTTCGGAGTAGATTTATTTCAATCTATATAAACCCCTGGATTGAATACTTAAGACAGAAACATGATTTGAACTTTGCTAAAAAATCTCCTGAATTTTGTAATCAATAACATTTAGCATGTAACATGTTCCTTCTCCCTTTCTCCACTGTACGTCTAATGTATACTCAGGTATATTCACATATGTTGTGCATTTTTATAGCATTTCAATTTGGTAAGCAAGTCCTCTTTCCCTGGAAAGATCTATCCCTTCTTTTTTTTTTCCCCTTTGGTATATTTTATTGATTATGCTATTACAGTTGTCCCATTTTTTTCCTCCCCTATATCCTCTCCACCCTGCACCCCATCCCATCATCAACCCCCACCTCCTAGTTCATGTCTATGGGTTGTACATATCAGTTCTTTGGCTTCTCAATTTCCTATACTATTCTTAGCCTCCCCCTGTCTATTTTTGTTTTATTTTGGTTTGGTTTGGTTTGGTTTCCTTTTGTCAACATTTTCCCGCCACCACTTTTCCAGGCCCCACCCACCCCCACCTCCCACCTTGAATCCTTCCCCAATCTGGCTTTGTCGATGGGTCCTTTATGCATGGTCCTTGATGATCCTTCCCCTTCTTTTCCCCCATTATCCCCCTCCCTCCTCCCCTCTGGTTATTGTCTGTTTGTTTTATTTCAATGCAGCTGGTTATATTTTGCTTGCTTGTTTGTTTTGTTAATTAGGTTCCACTTACAGGTGAGATCATATGGTATCTGTCTGTCACTACCTGGCTTATTTCACTTAGCATAATGCTCTCCAGTTCCACCCATACTGTCATGAAGTCTATCCCTTCTTCTAATATATTTCTACTCCCCCTACCACCACAAAAATAATTCTTGTTGTCTTCCTTGATGTACCCATATCACTCTGTGCCTCTATTATAAGCATTTTTCACCTTCTAACATAATTAATACATGTGTGTTCTCTCAGTGGGATCTAACTTCCTTGAGAGTGAAACCAGAGTAGTCATCATATGTGTTGCCTGTCAGTACCAGAACCAATAATTAGAGACAAGGATTGAATCTCTTTTTAATATATTTCATTGATTGTTATTACAGTTGTCCCAGTTTTCCCTCTTTGTCTCCCTATGCCCTGCACCCACTCCCACCAGCAATCCCCCCACTTACTTAATGTCCATGGGTCATGCATATAAGCTCTTTGGCTTCTCCACTTCCTATACTATTTTTAATATCCCCCTGTCTATGTTGTACCTACCAGTTATGCTTCTTATTCCCTGCACCTTTTCCCACATTCTCCCTTTCCCCTTCCCAGCTGATATCCCTCCAAATAATCTCCATATCTATGAATCTGTTCCTGTTTTGGTTGTTTGCTTAGTTTGTTTGTTTGTTTTTAGATTCAGTTGTTGAGAGTTGTGAATTTGTTGCCATTTTAATGTTCATCATTTTGATCTTCTTCTTTTTGTTAAATAAGCCCCTTTAACATTTCATGTAATATGGTTTGGTGATGATGAACTCCTTTAGCTTTATCTTGTCTGAGAAGCACTTTATCTGCCCTTTCATTCTAAGTGACAGCTTTCCTGGATAGAGTAATCTAGGTTGTAGGTCCTTGTTTTTAATCACTTCAAATGCTTCTTGCCAGTCCTTTCTTGCCTGTAAAGTTTCTTTTTAGAAATCAGATGATAGTTTTATGGGAACTCCTTTGTAGGTAACTCTCTGCTTTTCTCTTACTACTTTTAAGATTGTCTCTTTAGCCCTGGCTGGTGTGGCTCTGTGGATTGAGCACTGGACTGCGAACCAAAGGTGTACCAATTTGTTTCTCAATCAGGATACATGCCTGAGTTGTGGGCCAGGTCCCCAGTAGGGGGCATGTGAGAGATAACCACACATTGATGTTTCTCTCCTTCTCTTCCTCCCACCCTTCTCCTCTCTATAAGAATAAATAAATAAGTAAATAAATGAACAAACAAAGTTTAAAAAAAAAGAAGGTTCTTTCTTTATCTTTAAACTTTGACATTTTATTTATGATGTGTCTAGGTGTGGTCCTCTTTGGGTCCAACTTGTTTGGGACTCTGTGCTTCCTAGACTTGTATATCTAATTCCTTCACCAAATTAGGGAAGTTTCTTTCATTATTTTTTCCAATAAATTTTCAATTTCTTGCTCTTCCTCTTCTTCTTCTTGCATCTCTATGATTCAGATGATTGGTACATTTGGAGATGTCCCTGAAGCAATTTATACTATCCTCATTTTCAAATTTATTTTTCTTCTTGCTGTTCTAGTTGAATGTTTATTTCTTCCCTATGTTCCAAATCACTAATTTGAATCCTGGCTTCATCCCCTCCACTGTGGGTTCCCTGCAGATTTTTCATTATTTCACTTACTACAGCCTTCATTTCTTCCTAGGTCTTTTTTATTTTGTTTCCATCCTTAATGAGTTGTTTGAGCATCCTGATCACCAGTGTTTTGAACTCTGCATCTGATAGGCATGTTATCTCTGTTTTGTTTAGTTCTTTTTCTGGGGTTTTGTTCTGTACTTTCATTTGGGCCATATTTCTTTGTCTCCTCAATTTGACAGCTGCCTGGTGTTTGTTTCTGTGTATTAGTTATGGCTGCTTTGACTCCCTGTCTTAGTAGCCACGCTAATGCAGAAAAGACACTTGTAAATTGTGTGGGGCAAAGCCTTAGGTAATCGTCTGGGCAGGACAACCCACTTCACCCCTTTGTGGCTCTGCATGAGGGGAGGACTTGGAGTGGAGGCAATGCCTCTGGCTGGTTTCTGGAGGTTTTCCCTGAGCTCTCCCTGTGTGACTGGCACCCTTCTAGCTACTACCCTGCTGCTGAATCCCAGAGGGGTTGGGTCTGCATATGTTTCAAGAAATGTGGGCCGTTCAAGTGGAATCTTCTGAAAATCTGGCAGTTTCTTCTGCCATCCCGACACCCACTGTTTTTTATAGCTGGAAGTTAGGGGATTTATTTTCCTGGTGCTGAAACTCTGGTCTGTGCTGTCTGGCCAGGGGCTGGGATCTCTCACTTCTAAGGTATCCCTCTTAATGTTTAGCCACCTGGCTTGACTGTGGGACTGTCCATTCCACTGCTACTGCCTGTCCATGCCACACCATGAACCCTTGCATCCTCACTTGTCTCCACATCTCTGCCCCTGCTACTCATCTGGATGAAGTGGCTTCTTTAAATCCTTGGTTGTTGGACTTCCACACAGCTCAATTTTCTGACAGTTCTGGGTGTTATTTGTTTTGAAGTCTAGTTGCAATTCTTTCTGTGGTTGCACAAGAAGGCAAAGCATGTTTACCTACACCTCCATCTTGACTGGAAATCCAAGGATTGAATTTTTATGGGTGCTTTATTCAGATACCAGCAATCTAAGAAGGTGGTGTGTTATGTACCTCAAAAACCATCTTAACATCTCATCTTAAGCCGAGCTTTTTATAAGGTGAAGAAAAGATAGGTAATGGGTTTAGAAAAACATTAATTGGATAAGAACTGCAGTCCAGTGGTGATTTTCCTAGTACTTCTTTATCTATTGATAAACAATTATTTATCTGGATCACTGTAGAACACAATGGCTCAGATACCATCGCCATCCCTTGCAGACCTCCTGGGGCATGAGGTTGAATTGTTTGTCAACCTTCCTAGAATACCAGCCTTCCACATGCATTAAACACTTAAGCCTATCAGCTATGACTGAAGCTAAAATACTTAACTCTTGAGGTCCCCTACCAAGAGCGGGAACATGTTTTATGTATGTGCCACAGGATCTGGCACATAGTAGGAGCTCAATGAAGGCTGTTGAGGTCATGGATCAGAACCTTGGGCATTAAATAATAAATGGTCTAAATCAATTTCTTCATTTAGGGAAAAAGCATTACAAGAGGGCATTGTTTAGGATATTTTTCACCTGCAGGTAACATAAAACTGAAATCAAACTGATTAAAATTTAAAACTTGGAAGTGCATTGACTCCCATGACTGAAAATTCCTGATGTGAAGCAGACAGTAGGAGGAGTTTGATCAGAGACCTGGTTCCACTTGTCTTCATACTGCCTTCTATTTCTTCTCAGCTTTATCTCATCATGCCAGGAAATGGCTTTGGTGATTGCAAGTATCACATCTGTATATCACAATTTTCAGAGGATAAGTGATCTTCTCTTCTCCCAACCATCAACTTAGTATATATGCCAAGCACTGAGAAAGGAAGACAGGATTAAGGTAATTGGTTTAGACCAAAATGCAGATGGTGTTATTTACAACAAAGCCTCTTGGCTGTGAAACAATGTTCTGTTTCACAGGAAGGGGAATTGGAAAAAGAATCGATGGGAAACAATCAAAAATGTTTGCTACAACTAGTTAATGACTAAGGTCCCTTTCAACTCTCAGGGTTTATGTTCCTATTAAGTGCATTGATATCCTTATTATTTAACTAAGGAATTATTAAAAGTCTGTATATTTTACTGAATTGTTTTGCATTTTAAAGGAAAGAAAATACTTTTAAATTATAATCCTGTCAATTCTAATGCATAAGTTATACTGTTACTGAACAGAGATAGGATTTTCTGATGCTTGCCACCCATAGGCAAATTCCAGAGGCAGAGGTTTGGTGAAAAAGGAAAGGAATATTTTATTCAAAAGCTACACAGTTCTGGAAGAATGGAAGGCTTCTGCCTCAGAGCCCCTCCCCTCTAGAACACCCAAAGGAAAAAGTCCTCCGCCCTTTGCCAGACCAGTTCAAGGCTGCACCAAGGGTTCCTTCTCCCATTTAAAATACCACCCATTGGGAAGGGCAGGAAGCTGCTCCACGATCATCTGAACAGATCCCCAAGGAAGAGAAAAGGTCTCATTGCTACCCTCCCTCTGTTTAAACCTCCTGGCCCATAATTCCATGCACTGTGGAAGTGCCCAGCTTCCCAGCCAATCTCACCCTTTTTCAGTCTAGACTAGCAGGTCTGCGCTTTCTCCTGCTATATCTCAGCCCCAAGGATAGAGGAATCTGTCATGTGCTGCACTAGCTTGTTTGCCTTTCCGTTGCACAACCTCTTCTTAGGGTACCACCCCTCTCCTCCCAACACTATGTCAGTATCAATACTTGAAAATGGGAGAGTAATAGACATTTTTCTGACAACTGCATATCATCCAAGCAGCTACAATTGGGTCTATCCATCTTTGCTTGCACAATTAATACCACAAATACTTTTCAGTGTCTACTGTGAGGGAGGAAATATAGTAGGTCCTAGATACACAATGAAGAATAAGAGACACTTTTAAAAGACACTCACAGGTAAATAAAGAAGATATTCCCTTAATAATAATATAATTATTATAAGAAAAAAACTAATATAAAAACTGTAGAAGAAATTAAGGTAGAGATAAGAATGGAGGGAGCACAAAGAAAGCTGAATCCTGAATGTTAAATATGTGTTCGGTTGGAAATGATGTTCCATCAGAGAAATAGATTACAGAAATGCCAAGGTGGAAGAAGACTTCCTCAACTTCACAAAATGTCAAGTAGATCAGTAGACCATTGTGGTTTGAGGTACAATGTAGAAGGAGGAAGTGAAGAAAGATTAAGATACAGAGATAAACAGGGACCATATCATGGCTAACCTTGAAAGTCATGTTAAGAATTTTGGAATTTATCCTAAAGGTAATGCAGTGTTTTATCTGAAGATGCCACGATTTACAATTTTTCCGTAGCATTTGGAATCTTGCAGCTAGTCTAGCTGCAATTAATGGGACCATAAATATCAATATGTGTTGCAACATGATCCCCTTATGAGCTTTTTTTATAATTCACAAAAAAAGAAAACATTAAAGTCTGTCTCAGTGAATAAGCCATGCCAAGTTCTATTTAACTTTCTACTGGTTGATTTTCAAGGTGCATTCTATCATGTTTATTTATTCTTAAGGCAATCTGCAGAATGCCTATGTAAGGAAATTAAAGGCTTAGCAATAAAGATTATTTAACCAGTAATGTGTTTGTTAGGAAGTTGGGACTTTAATTACCTGGTAATTAAAAATAAATTTTTATTGCACAGTAATGGCTATGAAATTTGTATTCTCAGAATTCCTACTCAGTGATATAAGTGACTCTGAATATCTGACTTACAACACTCTAATTTTATCGTCTTTCTTGCTATATATAATGTCTCCAAATTATTCATCATAGCATGATTTATGGACCCACAGGGCCTGAAATCTCTTGAGAAGAAACCAAAGTCTAGAATCAGAAACAAGATGGCCTAACCAAAGAGACCAGAATGAGGATGCAAATAAAACAAGGGCCGAAGAGTCAAGAGCCTAAGTGAAAAGTGTATGAATGTGGATGTTGGTCCATAGTGAATGAGAAGTATCTAAGGAAATTGTAATTTGTGTTTAAGATTGATATTTATGGACAAAAGCTGTGTGGTGGGTATGCATATGGAAGTGTGTAACTCACACAAAGACAAAGACAAAGACAAGCACTGTTTTCTCACTATTACTGCTCATGGATGGGTACCTAACCATCCCTTACAGGTGAGACCATGTTGCATTATATCCTCTGGAGCTTCTTTCTCCCTTGGACAGATTTGCAGGGCATGTAGCAAACTAAATTATTGTCTCAGTATTTTCAATGAATATTTCTTCAAATAAATTAATAGAATTCATTACCAAGAGCCAATCTTATATCAGTGCATATTTGTGGATGAGAGTAAAGGGCTTTTCTCTAAATCATTGATACAGTATTCTAGTAAAACCCTATGTCTTTCTAGGGACATTATGCCTTTTAAACTAAGAGGGGCCATTTCTGGACCAAGCAGCTCTTGAAAGTTCTGATCTCTTATGATTCATCTCTGACCACCTAAACTTCTGCCCCAGGAGAATCACTCTGCCATTATACATGACCAGGTCATCTTCTCCATCATCCACCTTTCAGGTTTTCCAGAGTTCCCGGACTTCTCAACTACCTGACCTTCATCTGCTAGTCCCAGTATCTTGTTCCATTTTTTTCAACAAGCTACTTACTCTTGTGGGAAGACCTACACATGATTCCTGCCAGTTGCCTTGTTCTTTCCTGTTCTGTCGTCCTTTTTCTGCCTTATATTTCTGTATTGTGAATAACTGTCAATGTGCAATAAAACAGTACATGCATTACATGGAAAAAAGATAGAGTACAAGCCAAAGAATGAAGCTTGAAATAAGAAATCAGGTGGTAGATGCTAGCTGATAATGAACTTAACCTACTGAGGCTTGAGACCTCATATAAAGAGAAATAACTCACTTGAAGGACTGGACTGAAAGTTTCGGAGTAACAAAACAATACTCTATAATACACTCTAGAGTATACATAATACTGTACTGAATTTTAAAAAATAGAAGTCAAGGGGAACAAAAGCAAACATCAAAGAGATTCAAGTTAGAGGAACTCAAATTAGGGTTACCAGGTAAAAAAAAGTCTAATTAAATTTTAATTTCAGGTAAGCAACAGTTCAAGTGTAATTATATTTTAATTTGATAAATCCAGTGGAATTTTAATACATCTCCATAGGGCCATTCAAAATTCATCTCCTCTCTCATTTAAATGTGCAGACATGGGTCAAAGTACTGTAGACTTGAAGAAAGAAGAAAGAACCACCATCCACCTACCATTACACCTCTTGGATTATATCAAGAGGCAAAATTTGTGGGTATGACCTATATCAACAAATGGTATCAATGCAATTCAATTTCACTGATCATCAAACCTATACAATGAATGATATGATTGCTTTACAAAGAACCCAATATAGGGGTAGATAAAATTTAGCAAGCTTGCCTAAGATATAACAAAGCAAGTCAAGTAAATCTGGGTATGGATCCCATTTACATTTTAGCAAGATGACTTTGGGAAACTCATAAAACTTACCTCAGAGTTCCACATTTATACATTGAGAATGATTATTGACTATTATGAAGATTTAATAATACTAGGTTTGTAAAGGACTCAGCATAGGATCTGATCCTCAGAAGTAGTTACTAGTTACTTAAATATACATAAAAGTTCCAGAATGCATCAATTGGATAACATAAAACATTAACTATTAACTATTTTTTAAAAAAACACTGTAAATGTTTCTCTTCCTTTTGAGTATCTCTGGAATTTTGGAAAATGCTATCGACCATTCTTTGGTTCACATCAATCCCTCTAATAAGGTCACTTCAACAGAAGTGGAAAACAACATGTGAGTTCTTGATTACTAGCACTCCGCTCTGCCAAGTTTTTGCTCTCCTTTCCTAAATCAGCCGTTAATCAGCTCTCTGTGCTTCTTTTATCTTACAATTTATGCAGTGACATTTTCTAATGATAATTGCTTTGAAAGGAGCAGGTTGCTTCAGTGCTAAAATCTGTTTGTTGACACAAGGGCAGACAAAGAAAAGACGTCTAGCAATGTCACAAGCACCCAGACCCTCCAGGAATATTATTTTGTATAGGTGAGATGCATTGCCCAATATTGTCATAGTCAAAATTAACTCCGACATTTTCAAATGTCACAGTTAATCCACTCTTAACAGCAATGTTTTTAAATGTGTTAGAAGGGAGACTTCCATAAGTCATGTTTAAGATAGAGGATGTATAGTGATTTCAGCTCCAGTCTCTTTAAAAAAATATATAGAAGAGTTATTTGGACATGCATTTGGAAATTTGGTTAATAAAATTTTGAGAATCTCCACAAAATTCAACATAAAAAATGTTTTACATTATTCAGTGAGAAACTGGCACAAATATTTTGTGTGTTGAATCCCATCATGGCTGACTTAGCTCTATTCTGGGACCACAGAGTACAGCCAGGATATTCCACTATACCACTGTTACAGAACAAATGTTTGTGTCCCCCTAAAATTCATATGTTGAAACCCTGATTTTCTATATGATGCTATTAGGAGATGGGGCCTTTGGGAGGTATTTAGGGTTAGCTGAGGTGATGAAGTTGAAGCCCACATAAGTAGGTTTAGTGCCCTTATCAGAGTCACCAGAGAGCTTTCTTGTGTTCTCTGCTTTCTGCTATGTGAGAATACAAGAAGCCAGCAATCCACAACGCAAAAGAGGGTCCTCACCAGAACTTGACTATAATGGCACCTTGGTCTCATATTACCAGCCTCTGGAACTGTTAGAAATAAGTTTCAGTTGTTTATAAGTCACTTGATCTATGCTATTTTGTTATAGCAGCTGAACTGACTAACAGAATCCAATAATTCCTTGACCATATGATTGGTCCAAAAATTGACAAGTGACTTAATTCGAACCAATCAGCATCATTCTATAAAACTGTATCAGTGCATGTCATCTTCTTCCTCTGTCATGGGTCACTAAATTAGGATGACATAATTCTAAAGAGCCCTATGGCTATGCCATCATTTGCCTCACATGGAGAAAGACTATCTATTGTAGGAAAGCAATACACCAACGGAGACAGAACCAAGTGATGGAGGAAAGACAGGCTGGAAAAATAGATCAAGAAAAACATCATTCTTTGAATCCATAATGTTTTTAAAGACAATCCCACCCTCTTGGAATTCTTAGCTACATGCGTGATTGAGTAAATTCCCATTGTTGAACTAGTTTATTTGGGGCTTTGTCATTGCACTAGAACACTATCTTAATCACAATTAAACAAAAAGAACATTCACATTTTATAGCAAAGCAAGTCTTAAAAATTGCTTTGAATATTAAGTTACTATTTTCATATGGTGTTTTTAATAACATAATGGATTTAGATAATCTCTTTAATTACAGCATAGTAGAGTTCAACTGGAAAGCTCTGTTTCACTAATCATAAGCACATAATTTATTAATGCTGGGATCTATTCAGACATCCCTTGCCTTTACGAATGAATTATTATATAATTGGATTTTAAAATTTGTATAGGATAAAAACATGTAATTTCTTTTCACATACTTCTCAGGAAGGCTAATTTATAGGAATAATTTCTAAGGTTTAAAATAATAAAATATTTGTCCTCTCTTTCCTGTTGTCAGACAATTAATATAAAAATGTTTTACTGTTTTATCAGTGGTATAGTATAGTGAGTTAAACAGTGGTTCCCAAAATTTATGTCTACTTGGAACCTCTGAATGTGCAGACCTTATTTGGAATAAGGATTTTTTTCAGATACAATAAAGGTAGAATCTTGAGATGAAATTATACCAAATTAGTGTGGACCTGTTATAAAGAGACAGAAAAAGAGAAGACACTGAGGGACGCAACGAAGAAGGTCATGTGAAGATGGAGGCAGAGATGAGTGATGCAGCTACGAGACAAGCACCACCCATGACTGCTGGAAGCTGCCAGAAACTAGAAAGAGGCAAGGAAGAGGTCTTCCCTAGAGCCTTCGGAGGGAGTATGACCCTGCAGACACATTGACAGAGGTTTTAGATTTCTAGCCTCCAGAGCTGTGGAAGAATAAATTTCTGTTGTCTTAAGTCAACAAATTTATAGTAATTTATTATAGCAACCCTAGGAAACTTACACATGTAGGGATGAATATTTTCTGTAATTAATTCGAGTGTTCTTTTTGTTAGTTCCTTGGTGGCTACAAAGGTTAAGTTTTTAACACTCCTCTTAGAAAATCTACTGTAACACATTTTGCCATGTGTGAAAGTTTCTAAGAGTTTTGACCTATTTTTCCCTGGATGATTATTGTTTTTCGAAGCAATTTCCATGTGAGAACATGGATCTAACTATACTCTGTGACTACACTGTAATTTTCAACTATATTTTTACAATTGGTTTTCTTAAGTTTTCTATTCAAACAAGATCTCTGCTGAATGTGCCCTGGTTGGTGTGGCTCAGTGCATTGAGAGTCAGCTTGTGAACCAAAGGGTTGATGGTTTGATTCCCTATCACGGCACCCGCCTCGATTACAGGCCAGGTCCCCAGTAGGGGGTTGCGAGAGGCAACCACACATTGATATTTCTCTTCCTCTCTTTCTCCCTCCCTCCCCTTCTGTCTAAAAATAAATAAATAAAATCTTTCTTTTAAAAAGATGTCTGCTAAATGTCAATTTATGCTGTTATTCAGAAATTATCTGTCTAGTCTTTGTAGTTAACAATTCCATAAACTACTGTCACAGATGAGGTTTGTTTTGGGAGTCTGTGAGTTTGTAAATCCTATTTTTTTATACAGAAGTCTGATGAATCTTTTGTTCACTATGATCTTCAGAAGCTTCTGTTTTCCAACATCAAGATGAAAATAAAAACATTTGAAAGACATTTTACAATTTATGAGGCATTTCTGCACACAAAATGCCATTCAGTATAAATAACTATAACTAATATAATTCGATCTTTTTGACATTTGGAATGTCTCATTTTTACATAAAATATGCACATTCCTGGAGGAACTGTATAACTTTCATCAGATTTGCAAAAGATTCTAAGAGAGTAATGTTGAAAACATCTTTATTGCTCTAAGAAAAACAATAAGGCTTTTTAAAATGAAATGAAACAGTATCTATGTAGCTAGCTGAAATAGCCTTGCCTTTCAAGTCCTGCCCTGTAACATTCTTTTCTTAACAGTTGGGTACCCCATGGTAAAATTGCTGGCAGCATCAGAATCACCTGTCTTATGTTTCCAGTCTCGTAGAAAAAAATTTATACTCACATAAGAAGTTTGATATGGTCAGCAAACAGCTAAATTAATTTATATTCATATGCCTTATTATGAAACTTTTCATGATTTATTGCCATAATTGTTACTTTACCTTAATAGTTTCATCTTTATTTTTATTCAGATATAATTGACATTATAGAAAGTAAATATACATCTAGTTCACACATCGGAGTTCAACCCACTGAACCACACCAGCCAGGGTATTCTTTTAATAAATATTTGAAACAAAGTATTTATGAAGTATAGTAGGTCCACCATCTGGAGAGTGTCCTTATTTCTGAACTTTCTCCCATTTCTTATAGCTGGATCTTTTTTTCTGAGTTTAGATCCTGGTGCAAGCCCCTGACAGGCTCCCGTAGATAACAGGACAAGCACAGCTCCCTCAGGAGAAACGAGATAAGATTGGGGCACAGTCTAATCACATGTTCAAGGTGTCCTGCATCCTCCCACATTCCTATACAAAACATTGTAAATACATTAAATCATTTCTTCCCTCAGCTATCCACTCTGATAAGAAGTCACAGCGGACATTGTCCACATCGACCAATGTTAAGTACAACAAAATGTGCTCAATACCTGCCAAAGTATAAGCTGATTTCTGATGTCACTAACTGGGCCTACATATTTTTGTAGATTGACAATAAAAATAAAATGTTTGAGAGATGTGAAGCTAAATGGAAAGGGAAAATCAAGACACATATTTTTAAATCCTAAAACAGGAGCATTCTTCCACACCTGTAACTTTTCATTTAAATGTTAATTTTCCCATAAGATTTTTCATACTCAGTTGCTTGCTTTCTTCACCACTCCACCTATAATGGTATTCATTTCGCTGGGACCTCAGGAGAAGATACGTGTCCTAAGCTTCTACTTTAACTCCCACAGTGATAAGCTTACAATAGGCATTAAATAATTTTTAATCGAAATGAAGATTTTATTGAACCAAGTGTGAAATCTCTTTAAGAAACACAAAAACAAAGGATTCAGGAATGCACAGAGCAGATAAGTACTTAACTATCTGGTATACAAAGGTATAATGTGATAATAACAAAAGGAATTATCTCTGTTAATATCTTCCACTGTCTCTTTTTAAAGCCTGGGGTCAATCGGAGGTCAACATCTGCCATAGTAAAGAGCTACATGAATTTTTTACCTAAATTATCCATAAAGTCAAAAGCTTATCCCAGATGTACCTTTCTAACCAGTTTAGTACTTAATGCTTAGCTCATATGGTAAAATTTACTCCTTTATTTTTGAGGCATGTTATTCAATCATATTTTTTTTTCCTTTATTCAAAAGGGATATAATGTTTCCTCCAGAAATCTTAGAACAAGCAAATAAACAAAGGAACAAAGAAAGGAAGTTTAAAATACTCATAATGATACTGATAGACAGCCTCTCTGGACGCATGGGGTGGGCTGAGTGCAGGGAACAAAGGCGGTCACGGGGGATAGACCTGGGCCATCGGAATGGGCCCCGGGAGCTGCTTGTGCACCAAGCCACGCTCCTCCTGGAGAGAGGTCGGAGGTTCAAGTACTGAGGGCATGGCATGCAGCAAAGAATGCCTTAGCAAATCACCCAGGACCATGGCGAGGACATTGCGTTTAACAACGCCAGGCTTCACTTCAACTGAACTGTGAGGCAGCATGTTGCTGAGTAACCAAGCACGAGTGCCATGTGGACGCTCCCCACCCTTTCCCTGTGCAGAGGTACTGCTGCTGGCTGTAGATGCCCCACCTCTCCTGCTGAAGCCGCAGTCAGCACTGCCTACGAGGTGGTGCTGTATTTCCAAGGTCCTTTTACTCAGACCTTCGGTTCAGTGACTCTCTGTCAATGGGCCTTGAGGGCAGGTCATTCACTGCTTGAAGGCCTAGGGCATGAGAGGCAGAGATGACTGAGCTACCAGGCTAGTCTCCCCATCTCTAAACAAGATGGAGGCAGGTGGAGCCTCTTCCTTGATGTAAGACTGCCAAGACGGAGACATTCTTACACTGAGCACATGCAAGGCTAGCAAGATAATTAGATAGAGGGGGGAATGCCCTCCTACCTGCTTCTGATACCAGATTGGGGGTGGGACCATGGGAAGGCAGGCATATGCACAATGGAAGTCAGAATGGTGGGAGGGGAAGGTGTTGACGGAAGAGGCCTATAAGTCCAGCTTGGGGAGAGAAGGAGTTGGTTGGGAGGTGGACCCAATCGAGCATTAGAAAGTAGCTGATCTGTCCAACACCAGATCTAATATAGACCCAAAGGAATAAAGAAGCTCTCTTGCTCTTCACTGACTGCTCAGGAAATGCACTCAGATCATGCACTAGCCTGTCCTCTCCAAGTGCCACTGGCCTTAGCAGTCACATGGCCCATGGCCTCCAGATGGGAAACTCTCTTGCTGACCTGGTGGAACATTCCTTGGTGCATTTGCACAGTCTCCAGTCTGGGAGCATTCAAACTTGTGGCCCTAGCAGCCACATGGCCATAGCCCCATCAGCTCCACACACAGCCTCCAGGAGGGAGCCCAAAACCAGACAACAGCTGGGAACAAGCTAAGCTACTTAGGTGACCGCTTAGCAGCTGTCTGCAGGCTCCAAAGGACGGTACTGTAAAATGGAGCAAGAACTCTGGGCACTGGCTTTTGTTCTAGTCTTGCTGAGGACAGCTGGGCTTTCGGTTTTAAGATGATGTTTGAGATGGGGAGACCCCATTCTCCCAGATCATTCAGCATCTGAAAGAAAGCCTCTTTCCTTTCTCACCAGCCTCTGACTTTTGGGTTCACCTTTTGTGGTGACAGGCAGCTGAACCCCCTTTTTTGTTCAGTAAGAATAAAGCCACTTTCCAGAGGGAAACACTTGATATTTATTATTTTAGGTTTTCTATACTATATAAGCACTGTGGATGGAAATGATAAAAATGATCAGTAACTCACATGAAATCTTCCACATTCTCTTCCCATTCTACATGTGCAAGATGTTAAAAATGTCAATGCCACAGAAATAAGAAGTTGATCCCTTTATTGCCACAGGACAAGTCATCTACCAAACATCCAATTAGACTAAAATATGAGTAAAAAATAAGCATACTGAACCACTGAGACTTTCACATTAATTTTTTGGTAGCAATTAGCTCATTCTGACTAATATAGTAATTTTTACTTTGAAATAAGATGTTACCTTAACAAATCCTTAAATATATCTCATTAGCTGAGGAGCTAGACATTGAGTGATGAGGAAAGTTATACACAGTGGAAAGTGGTTGGAGAAAATAAAATAAGTAGTGTGCATTGGCTACCATTATAGGAGGGCTGCTAACTATCATGAGAAATAAATAAAGCCAGGAGAGAATTTACTCATTTGCAAGGTAATAGATGAAATCAATAAATTTGGAGCGTTGAAGAACTGGAAAATCTGATCACTTCTAGAAACAGTAAGTCATAAGATAGAAAAACTGGTTGAGGGACCAAAGTTCTTTAAGACACAGCCTTATGAAGAAAACAGAATAAGGATGTGGATTTTTAACTTAGATAAAAGCTTAGATTGCCTCTGTTAGGATAAGTGTGCAAGAATCAGAATACAATATATATCTACTGCCTAGAAGTCTATAAAATAAATAACGCTATATGTTCATTAAATAATTTTTGCTCCTTCAGAGTACAAAAACTCTCCTTGCATCAAAATGAGACCTTTCATTAGTTCTTATTAAAGAGAGTGAATAGAAGTTGTATGTTTTAAGCAGTTAAAAGCAAGCAGGCCTTCTCTACACTCCTGTTTTTTCTCTCTGCTTATGAGGCAATTCAGGTGCAACTTTCAAGCCACATGGAGTATGGAGGAGCCTCATATTAAATTGCAATAGATCTTCGAATGACTGTGTGGGGCAGGCATCCCTCATACTCCTCTCCCTACCATATTCACAAACTAATCCACATCAGATTATGAAATGAGAGACAAATAAACTTTATTATATTTAACAACAGTGTTGTTGAGATTGTGACAGGAATTAGCATTACTTTCCTGATTAATATATATGTATTAATAAGTCATGTTGTATGTATGTAACGGAATACTAAGGAGCAATGTAAATGAATGAATTGATTAATTATAGGTACACATAAAAACAAGGGCAAACATCAGGATAATGTTCCTGGGATATAAATAAACTTAAATAAATGACCAAGTAAGTTTAAGAAGAAATGTGGAGGGAAAAACAAATTCAATATGGTAGTTGTCTCTGAGAATGAATAGAGAGGTGTGAGACTGGGGGTAAAGCTCAGACAGAGTATGTAAAGATGAAGAGAGATAATGTTTTATGTCTTAAATTGGGTGTTTTTTGTATCATTTTAAAAAATATATTCACATGTTTTACAAAAATTATTCATTATTCAATCAATATTCTCCTTAAAAAAAACTAAAATTAATTTAATAGTAGTATTTTTGAGATCACAAGTATATACCTACGGAGTAAAATAAATAAACAACTCCTGAACTTCCAGCCAAAATGGAGGCATAGGTAGACATACTTAGTCTCCTTGCACAACCAAAAGAAAGACAACAACAAATTTAAAAATAAAAAATAACCAGAACTGCCAGAAAATCAAACTGTATGGAAGTCCAACAACCAAGGAATTAAAGAAGAAACATTCATTCCAGGCTGGTAGGAAGGGTGGAGATGGGCAGCCAGGGAGAAGAGGACAGGTGGCAAGGCTGCAGCTGGCAGACCAGGGTGGGCAAGACAGGGACCGGCAGACGTCTGCATGTGGATAAACCAGGAGGAACAACTAACAAGTGAGAGAGACTGCACAGCCCAGGGTTCCAGTGCAGGAAAAGAAAACCTCAGAACCTCTACTGGTAAAAACCTGTGGGGTTTGCAGCAGAGGGAGAAACTGCCAGTCTCACAGGAGAGTTCATTGGAGAGATTCACAGGGTCCTAGAACATACACAAACCTGCCCATCCACCTAGGAATCAGCACCAGAAGGGCTCAATTTGCTTGTGGGTAACAGAGGAAGTGACTGAGAGCCTGCCAAGAGCCAAGCAAGCAGCATTGTTCCCTCTCAGACCCCTCTCCCACATACAGCGCCACAAGACAGTGACATGGTTTGCCCCGCCCTGATGAATACCTAAGGCTCCACCCTTCACAACATAATAGGCACACCAAGACCAAAAAAAAATATGGCCCAAATGAAAGAACAGATCAAAGCTCCAAAAATAGAACTAAGTGATGAAGAGATAGCCAACCTAACAGATTCAGAGTTCAAAACACCAGTAATCTGGATGCTCACAGAATTGGTGGAGTATGGTCACAAAATGGAGGAAAAAGTGAAAGCTATGCAAAGTGAAATAAATAAAAATGCACAGGGAACCAACAGTGAAGGGAAAGAAAATGGGACTCAAATCAATTATTTGGAGCAGAAGGAAAAAATACGCATTCAACCAGAACAGAATGAAGAAACAAGAATTCAAAAAACTGAGGAGAGGCTGAGGAGCCTCTGGGACAACTTTAAACGTTCCAACATCCAAATCATAGGGGTACCCGAAGGAGAAGAGGAAGAACAAGACATTGAAAACTTATTTGAAAAAATAATGAAGGAGAACTTCCTCAATCTGGCAAAGGAAATAGGCTTCTAGGGAGTCCAGGAAGCTCAGAGAGTCCCAAAGAAGGTGGACCCAAGGAAGCACACACCAAGGCATATCATCATTACATTACCCGAGATTAAAGATAAGGAGAGGACCTTAAAAGCCACAAGAGAAAAGGAGAAAGTTACCTACAAAGAAGTTCCCATAAGACTATCAGCTGATTTTTCAAAAGAAACCTATGGGTAAGGAGGGGCTGGAAAGAAGTATTCGAAGTCATGAAGGATAAGGACCTACATCCAAGAATACTCTGTCCTACAAAGCTATCATTGAAAATGGAAGGGCAGATAAAGTGCTTCCCAGATAAGGTAAAGTTAAAGCAGTTTATTATCACCAAGCCCTTATGAAATGAAATATTAAAGGGACTAAGAAAAAGAAGATGATCAAAAATATGAACAGTAGAATGACAACAAACTCACAACTATCAACAACTGAACCTAAAAAAACAAAAACAAAAACAAACTAAGCAAATTGCTAGAACAGGAACAAAGTCACAGAAATGGAGACCACATGGAGGGTTATCAGAGTGGAAGGAGAGGGTGGTGAATGGGGGAAAAGGTACAGGGAATAAGAAGCATAAATGGCAGGTACAAAATAGACAGGTGGAAGTATAGGAAAGGGAGAAGCCAAAGAACTTATATGTACGACCCATGGACATGAACTAAGTGGGGGAATGCTGGCTAGGAGGATGGGGTGCAGGGCAGAGGAGAATAAAGGGGAGAAAAAAAAAGAAAAATAAATAAATAAATAAATAAAATGTTTATAATCCAAAAAAAAAAAAAGGACAGGTAAAAAAATTTGTAAAATATTTTTTAAAAAATAAACCACTCTCCTAATAATATGGAAATATGTACTTAGCATTTTGAAAAGCCTCTGGTGGTAGCATGAGGCAGCTTCACAGGTTGCTGTACCTCAATTTCGCCATCAACATAATGTTCTCTGGACAACTGTGAGGAAACTCAGAAAGCAGTTCTATCAATGAAAAAAATTAATATCAAATATGCATCTGAAAAGTTTGAATAAAATTATTTCTTAACAGGAAAATGGGTAATATTTACCTTTGAAAAAAGTTTGCAACAAAAGTACTTGGTCATTTCCAAAGACCAAGTGCTGCCAGAACTCAGTCCCATCCAACTTTTCATGTTTAATATACTTATGTCATTTTACTCTAACATTTTACTTTTTATCTTCACCAAATAAATTGTTAGAGATACTAAGAAGGGAACTGAGCAGAAAACAATGGTATTTTTTATTATAAACAGAACTAGTAAAGAGAACCTCAGGAAAACAACATATTTTAAAATGAAAATTCAAAAATGCTAATGAATTAAGTAATTCCAGTTGTGAAACTAGAATTTAATTAATGGTTAATAGATAGCCTTCAAAAGATTATGGATGTAAAATTGGAGCTTTAAAAAATTTTATACTACTAATAAATTATCATAAATGTGAATGAGCCATAACACTTTTTTGCCTGGAGTCTTACCTGATAACATTTCATTATTTTTATATCTGCTGTAGATTCTTTGCTTCTATTTAAAAGGCCTGCACTACTCATTAATTGTCCCTTTGGCTCTATATGTACAATTTAGGTTCTGTCTCAAAGGAAGTTGTGGAGAGAAAGCTTAATATTCCAGCACTTTCTTTAGGCCTGGATAATGGATAATTACAGCTTATGATCTGATGAAACAGCCTATTTTTCTAAAAAGTGAAGTGATGCAAGTGACATAAAAATAAACTATTAATATGTATTCATATAGTTAAATGTAGAACAAAACTTAAAGAAACCAAACACTTAAATATAATTAACAACTCAACATAATTCAGAATAATTGATAAAAATAGAAAAGTGTCAATACTAGAAGAGGGATACTAATAAGATTGGCCACACAAGCAGCTACCACTAATTGAAAGTAATGAATGATTATTGTGTGTGTGCCTTTCATGGAAACTGAGATCATGGTCAATAGGATGAAATAAATGAATTGTATAATCGGTATTCATGTCTCACTCTAGTTTACAAAGCCATCACCAAAGGTCAATCTCTTATAGCCTATATACACAGGGAAAGGTATCTAGTGTCAAGCTCATCCTCTTGCACTCCTTAAATGTGTAGAATATGACAAACAAAAGATTAGGTAGAGTGATAAATCTTATACTGTACAAATTAGTCCTTCTGTAAGATCCTCATATAGCCTTAAATAGCAGAAAGCTCTATTTGAATGTCACCTTGACATCTCCAATTTAACGTTCAAAACTGAACTCCTTATTTGCTCCCTCAAACTGTTCTACCTATGTTGTTTTCCCGTCTCAGTCAATGGCAACTTTATTGTTCAGGCTATGCAGGCCAGACTTCATTGTTACCCTTCTCCATCCTCCATCCCATAGTCAATCTAAATCTGGCACCTTTCCCTACGAAACATGTCCTGGACCCAATCCCCTCTTAGCACCTCCACCACCAGAGCCCTGCACAAGCCATCATGGTCTCTTTCTTTGATTATTGTGCTAGCCTTCTGAGCAGTCTCATTGCTTCCACCTTTCCATGTTACAGTGTTTTTTCCCTCCACGTGTAAATAAGAGATCCTTTTAAAATAAAGTCAGAGCACGTTATGCATTTGTACAAATCCCTCCAGTGTCTTTCCATCTCACTCAGGGTAAACACCAAAATCTTTTACACCGGTATATCCTGTCCTCAACTCCTCTGCTCTTAAATCCTACTGCTCCCTTCCTGTTCGCCCTACACCAGCCACTCCAGCCTATTCCTCACGGTCTCGTCTCTCAGACATACGGCGCATGCTCCTGCTGCAAGGTCTGTGCCCTTGCCGTTCCCTCCTAGGGACGCTCTCCCATCGGAAATCCACGTGGCTCACCCTGATGCTTTCTTCACGTCTTTGCTCAGATCAAATCAGTTCTTGTTATTTGCAGTAGTAATGTCTGCATGTCACATTTCATAACATAATAGTGCCTGAAACACAGAAGGCACTCAAAACATAATGTTAAATAAATGAATAATACTGATCAGTCTACCAAGTGTTCAGTAGCAGATGTCATCAAGGAAGGGTGAAACCCGGCGTGGACACTGAGATGGAAAACCTGGGGAACTGAATACCCTGTCCCACAGGTAACTCTTAGAGAGGTCCTAAGGGAAGAATTGCTGACATTGATTATATATTATCTAAAACAATAATTTTTATTATCAGACAAAATATCGAAGGAGGAAAAAAAGGACTGCAGTGATTGGCCCCACACATCCACATACTTTCATGCAAGGTCAGGGAACGGAAGTGGAAGTCCCCATAACATGGCAACTTCCCTATGTGACCTGGTTCGTACAGACTGGGGTGAGTGGAGAGAGAAATAATATCTGTAATACATCCACTGAAAGGCATAAGACTGATCTCAATGTATAATATAACACTCAAGAAATGAGCTACTATTTCTCCCTTAAATCCACATATGCTGCTAAGAATCCTCCATGCTGTCTGAAACCTTTTTGCTGTTAAATATTCTAGAAATTCTACTTTCCCAGAATGGCTACATTCGTGTCAAATTGTAGCTCATTTAATGCTTCAATGAGGCTTAGGCATCTCCAACTAGGAAAGACTTGGATTCAGGTACAAAGGAGGAGGTTAGCAAAACTGTATTTCTTCTTTTTGAAAATGCACATTTACTCGGAAATAGAGGTGCATTTTAGGGTCTTTGAACTCTAGGGTCTTACTATTATGTCATTTTTTTCTATCTCATGCATTAAATAATGCATAATCTTAGAACCACTGGTATCTTAGATTCAACAAAATATGTTTAAAGCCAATTTGGAGATATCAGCCAGGGCAGGATGAGTTATATTAAGATAAGCTTCTGTCATATGCTCACTAGATGAGCATGTTTTTTGTCAGATGCTAACTAGAGCGTCTGGCTTGAATGAATGTGGAAACCGTTTTCTTCAGGCCAAGGGTTTTTCAATTCTAACTGAAGAAGGAGCCCCCTCCCTCAGCATGGAATACAGACCTAGATCCCCAAGTTCTCTGCTTTCTTGTAGCCCAAGACCAGAATCAGGGCTCTTGTAGTAGAGTAGATCATTGCACCAAGGCTCTAACAACTACAATAATAATTTCCAGAGTTTAAACCCCAGGTTTATTAGCAAATAATCAGCAACTAGAGTTCCTTGGCATATGGATATTACCTGTTTCCTGTTTATCATTCAGACTCATAAACTAGAGAGATGATTTAATCATTCTGTGCATTACTTCTAACATTTTAAACTTCATAGTGTCACAGTGTCTTTTAAAGATTAGGATTTTTAACCAAGGGAAGAATAATAATAGTATCTTCTGTATCTGGTGTCTCCCCTATTTATTTTTGTATTTCTGAACCTAATTCCAATGTGTGGAATGGTGAGGTATCTCCCACACTAACAACCAATCATCTGACACCAGCTGGGTGTCCTATAATTTAATTCAGTTCTGACCACTATCTACCTGGAACTAGCATCAAACACCACTGGTTGAGGGTTCAGTCTTCAAAACTGCTCCCCACGCCACCACTTCAGATGCCCATTGCTAGTCTAGATTGTTACCTGCACTTCTGACTGTTACAGAGATTCCCATGACCCCTCCCTGGGTTCAATTAATTTGCTAGAGCAGCTCACAGAATTCAGAGAAACGTTTTTCTTAATAAATCACAGGTTTATTATAAAAAGAATATAACTCAGTAACAGGTAGATGAAGAGGTGCCTAGGGCAAGGTAAGGGGAAAACGTGGGGAGTTTTCATGGCTTTTCCAGGTGTACCCCTCTCCCTGAATCTCCAGGTGTTCACCAGCAGAGAAGCTCTCAACCCCATCTTTTCTGTTTTTATGGAAGCTTCATTACATAGTCATGACTGCACAAATCATTGGCTATTGGTGATTGAACTCAACCTCTGGTCCCTCTCCCCTTCCAGAAGGTCAGGGGAGTGGGACAAAAGTTCCAACATTCTAATCACATGGTTGATTCTCCTGGTAACCAGGCCCCGTCCTAGGTGCATTCCAGAAGGCCCCTCCTTAATATAACAAAAGACATCATTATTGATTTTATCACTTAGGAAACCCCAAGGGTTTTAGGAGCTCTGTGAAGAAGACCAATTACATATTTCTTATTATTACTGACAAAAGAATGTCTAAACTGGTAGAGAAGTTTTATCAAAATTCATTTCAGCGAACTAGAAGATACCTCTGGAAGAAAAATCTCAACAGAATGAGAAAAATGTTCCATAGAAATGACCATTTGCAGCTTCTCTTATGCATTTAAAATCAAGGAGGGAGTATAAGGAAGATTATATGACTGGGAGAAAGCAAGGTGGAATCGGATTACAGGGTTAAAGATCGTATGCTCTCTTGAGAGTGGTCACGATTTAGAAGGAGGGGTCTGAAGAAACGCATTTCAAAGGTATGTTAACCAGGATGCACAGAACCAGTGGACAGGGCTTGCTTAAGGCAAAGATAATCTTTTACTAAAGAAGTTATATGCCTGGGGTGTTACCACCTACTATGACCTGCCCAGTTAGGAATTTCTAATCAGATCACCCTGTGAGGTTACTTTCCATAGAAGTCCTTTTTCATCTACATTATAAAGCACTGTATCAAATATTTATCATACACAGTTAGAATATTCTAAGCTGTAAATTTTAGTTTCACATACAATAGAAAGGGACCACCTCTTAAACAAAAGGGGGGTTATGCAACTTTTGGCTTTTAATGAGATGCTGAAATAATATCCCACACAGGCTAGTGTCTATATTCAGAAAAAAAAGTCATTTTTAGGAGAAAGCTTTATTTTTATTCTGGTGCGTTTTGAGATTTGCGTGGCTGCCTTGGGTAAAGACTTCATGGGGAAAGCAGTCATAGAAGAAACAACCCTAAGAGTTCATGGGTCTGGACCAACTAAGCAAAATCCTTGGGAGAATGTCCTCTTCCAGCCTGATGCTCCTGCCTCCCTGTGTTTTGGCAGAATACTCAGGCAGAGCTGGCAGTTACAGAGATGGTTCAAGATATGGATTCTGCAATTGAAATCCTGGGCAGTGGATTTTGGTACAGGTGTCACCACTTCAGGGAATAGAGTAAGGAATTAGGGCCAAAACAGCAGTCCACAACATACTCAATGGGCACTTACACTCAGTCATTTGTTGTCAGAATAATGTGGCAGCCTCATCTTCTCAACAAATGCTCTAAATAGTAATGATGGTTATCATTGCAAATGAATCTGAGATTATAACTCCATTGAGTTATCTCATGTTATTCAATAAATATGTATTTAAGATACATGTTTTTAAATCTTACACTGGATGGTGCAATCATATCAGAGCTTCTAGAATGGATCAAAGAAGCACCAAAGGCAACTGTGATCATTAATTACTGTATTAAAAATGAAATGTCTCATGCATAAACAAAAGTCTCCAAACTAAAGAATGTCTTCATTGATGGTTATTCTAAATATTTTTAAAATAGCTTATATACCATCATATATTGATTTGCTCCATTTAAAAATGAATAAAGATAACAGTTTCACTGGAGTTATTTAAAAATAAGTATTGGAAAACAAATGTAAGCATTACTAGTGTTTTCTTCTTTTCCTCTTTTTTATCCCCTTCCCATAACCTCTTCCATCCTCTCTGGAGGAAGTAAAGGGTGTGTGTGTGTGTGTGTGTGTGTGTGTGTGTGTGTTCAATCACACCATTTACCTCTCATTTGAGGAACCCACTTCTTTCCTCTATTTCATTTCTTTCGAAATTGTTACAAGAAAAAAAATTCTTACTATTCACTCAAGAACAGTAGTTTTGGATCAAAACATTTCTGAGCTCTGACTATGCAGTTCAGGTTTCCTATCATAGCCTTTCAAGATAATGTCTGTGTAAGTCAAGCTAACTCATTAGCTGGCAATCTTATCCTTCTTACTTAATCATTTTTCAGTGAAAGCCAAGCTTTCTGACTCACTAGTTATGGAATTTTTCCTTGCATCTCAGTGATGCAAGAAAGCCTGCAGTACTTAATGTGATATTTCTATTAACACAATCACAATACATGCTGTTTCTAAAGTTTTCTATCCAAGAAAATAAAATTTGTTTCTCATAAATAAAGTCTCTCTCAAAGCCTCTAACTTGCTAATCTCTTAATTTCTTGCTATAAGAAATATAGTTCCCTGGACAGCGTGGCTCAGTTGGTTGGAGCATCGTCCCATAACCAAAGGCTGCAATTAGATTCCTGGTTGGGAATTGGTGGGGTGAGGGGGACAACTATAAATGAAACTAAAAAAAAATTTTTTTTAAAGAATCCTCTTTGGGGCACATACCTAGGTTGCAGTTCAATTCTCCATCCCCTGTCCCCAGTCCAGGCATGTGTGGGAGGCAACCCATCGCACTTCTCTATCACATCGATGTTTCTCTGTCTTTCTCTCTCCCTTCATCTCTCTCTAAAAGAAATGAAAAAAAAATGTCCTCGGCTGAGGCTTAAAAAAGAAAAAAAGAAGTACTGTAGTAGAATGCTCTTTCATACTCATATCTAGCACTTCATCTGTTTTCTTACCGTCTCATGCCTCTTACCCCATTTTCAAATTGGCAAATTGATGGTTGTCAGGTTAGAGTTCTCAGCTTGATAACATATGTAGACTAGGTTTTTAGATCATTTAGAAACTATATAATAAATATACGTCTATGTAATCTGTATGTGTATGTGTATGGTTGTAGTTCTTAATGTATAATAATATTTAAAGTCTGTATTTTCTTAGTTATAATTTAATTCTGTTCTTTAAAGAATATAAATTAATGGGCTTTTGGACAAGGAATTCTACTTCATAAGATTATCAAAACACCACTAATTTATTCTTCAAACTGATTAAACCTGACAAAAGCCAACAGTGATCATTAGTTACTACATATCTTGTTTAACAGTCACCTTTTGTTTAACATCAGTACTCTGATTCTCATACCAAGAAAATCTGTTAGCACATATGTAAGTAGGGCAATCAGGAGACCTATGTAAGTGCATATTTTCACAAAATTTCACCTCCCAGAGCTACTTGTAATTGTCCATCTATAAACAAATACAGCCCTTTAAGCAATGACATTGTAGCTTTACAGGTAGTGCCTCACAGAGCTGAATAATGTTATGCCATTTCTATAAGCATTTTTTTTCAGCAAGTTACCTTCTAAAGCTAAGCTGGGTTTTGAAAGGCATTTTAATACATCTGCATCTTTGTGCTGTTAAGGGTTTTGAATACAATCAATCTGGTGTTGTATAAGCTCTTCAGGCAAACAGACAATAGTAGAAAAAATGTACCTTCTGCCAAGCACAGAAGATAATTCTAGCCTGAAGGATCAATTCAGGCCAAGATAAAAAACAAAACAAAAACAGCCCTAAGGAATAAGATTTAAAATGTTGCCTGGATGACATAAATTGTCCTTTATTCAACAATGTTTGGGAGACATTGATCAATCCTCCATTTCACTTTGCTTCTTAAGAGATAGCTTGTACATATATTAAGGAAAATTACCATGACCTTCCAAATTATAATTAAGTGACTGTTACCTAGTTAGCAATTCATATATCTTGTGAGAATATTAAAAAAAACTTTCCTCCCATCTTCTAAGTTCTTCTGCATGGGCTAATAATCAAATTAATAGAAACAGATTAACAAGAGAAAATATACAAAGTTTATTACAGATGTACATGCCAGAAGTGCCATAAGATATGAGAATCCAGACTCATCAGGCATTTGAGACTTACGTGCCATTCTGGTCAAAAGAGAAGGTGGAGGCAGGAGTACGGGATTCCCAAGGGAAAATAGAAAATTCACAGGTCAGAGCAAGAGCAAACACGTGGTAAATGAATCCTCACTGGATCATCCAGAAACAATGAGGTGCAGAGGGAAATAGGCTTTATTAGGTTTCTTCCCGTCCATCATGCACATGCTAATTCATATGTGCTAAGGTGATTATGCTAATAAGGTTCCCTTCCTAAAGCAGGTTTTTAAAAATCTGAATTCCTTTAGCCCAGAAAAGGAGGTTAGAGCTCTTTCTGAGTATTTTGTTTTTTAAGAACCAACTTCAAATCATAATCCCAAAATGTAGACTTGGAGGATGCCAGTGTATTCTAGACCTCCTGAAAACTGTGATCTAATAGAAATAAAATGCTTCATTCTTCTTTTTGTCTCTGAGTGAGGACTTGAAAGCCAAGGTTCAGTCCATGTTCCGCTGCCTGTGGCCTGCCTCAGCTTACAATTATTAAACCTTTCTGAGTCAGTGTGTTCTCCTCTGTACCATGCAGATTATTTTGCCTTTCACAGAGTAAGATGAGTATAAAAAGAAATAACGAATGAAGGTCTTGGGGGAAAAAAGTACAAAGCATTATATCAGTGTAAATTATTATTTTTAATAGATATACCTCATGAATAAATCACATACGACTCTTCAAATATATGCCTAAATGTTATCCAAACTTTGCCACAGTCACTAGATATATAAACACTTTCTGAGTTTTTTACCTGAAGTTTTTCTAGGCAATAGAAATGAGAAACAGATTCTGATATATTACCTCCATGTTTTTAAAGGTATTTGCACTTTTAAAATTAAACTGAAATATGTACAAATGGAAACATTGTGTGATTTATTTGTACCAACTGGATAATCCACCAAAGGTGGACAAGAAGACCACTTAGGAACCACAAACCTTTGTCTTTTTAATGAATAAACAACATCTTAATTGCACTCCCTTCTTCACTCCACTTTTAATCAATGACCATATCCTCCTAAATTTATCATAAATATGTCTATATCTCTTCATCCCTTTCAACACTACTACTGGACCTAACCTGGTGCAGTGCACCATCACATAAATTGTACAGATGAGAAAATTTATATTCCCAAGCTTTGTTAGTCAGTCTTCTGTCCATTCTAAAAGCATGTATAAAGTACTTATTGTTTCCACAAAACTGTACTATTTTGACTCAGAGTTGTTTATAATGATTCAGCTTCAGCTAATAATATTAATTCTTTATCCAGACATAAACCCATATAAAGCTGTGTTTCAAGGTTATATAGAACATAGGGTATATTTAAGGACCAGTTGAGCAGTCATCTTTATTTGCAAAGAATAATATGTTGCATATTATTCTCAGCCTTGATTTTACCTTTCATAAGCGTTATCCTCAGTAAACTCTCTCTAACCATCAAAGTTAATATAAAAAAAACATATTTGGTTTTTTTTACAGATTATCTCAGCCATTTTCCACTTCCATATTCTATATTTCAATAATATAGCCCACTTTTCAGTGTTTGAACTCTGCCATATTCAATCTCACTGTAAAACTTTTTATAAATGCCTGTCTCTTTACCTGGATATTCTTCACCTAAAGAACCTCCCCAATCAGTTATCTCAGTGTACACATTGTTCAGGTTTTTTCTCAAAGACACTCCTCAGGAAAGCCTCACCTGACTGTTCTTGCATACACAAGTGTCCCTGATATAAGTTCATGTTGCATCCCCTTATTCCTCCAACAGAGCTGTTGTCAGAGCTGTTGTAATGAAGGTTAAATTCTTTTTTGCTAGACTGTAAGCTTCATGAAGGCAGGAAGTGTGCATGCTGGCTCACCATTTTTTATTCCAAACACTTAATACCATATCTAGTATACATCAATAGCTTAGAGCAGCAATTTTCTATCAGCGTGCCACAAGAATTTTTAAAACATGCAATACCTGACTATTTAGTCCAAGGCACTGACCTCCTTTCCCTTCAAGAGTGTCCAACCCATGGGTCATGGGCCACAGGTGCAACCCAGCATGGCTATAATGTGGCCCAACATGAAATAGTAAATTTATTTAAAACTTTTTTTATTTTTTTGCTCATCAATTTCATTAGTGATTTTGTATTTAACGTATGGCCTAGGAGAACTCTTCTTCTTTCAGTGTGGCCCAGAGATGCCAAAAAGTTGGGCACTCCTGGGAGACTGTCAAATAAAAAAATGACAACAGCCAATACAACAGTAGACATCTGGTGTGAATGAATCAAAATTATACCTATTTTTTTGTCATGTCAGCAAAAACTACATTGTCTATTTTGGTGTGCCACAGAACTTTAGTAATTAGTTTATGTGAGCCATGAGATGAAAAAGGTTGAAAATTGCTGGCTGATAGTATTTGTTGAATGAATTGAGACTGTAGAGCTCAACCTCGTCTGTGAATCTTTCCTATCTTCTTGAGCTCTGGTCTATCTCCACCCCATTACATTTAATTGTCTACTCAAAAATTTAGATTTACTTTCCTTTGTTATTCATTAAAGATATAATAGGTGTTAACCTTAGTTATAATCAATAGAATAATTCTCACTAAATTAAATATTTTGAGTAACTCACAGAATCAAAAAAACTCAGCAACTAGTCATAGAGACTTCCCAAACAGGGAAATACCAAAATTCATGTTATAGAACTGGTCTCATGAAGACATCACAGCTGTCACCCACATATGCAGACACCATACGTAATCCCACCAATCCCAGCCTTGCAGACCATTAGGTACTCCCACTACAGCCCCACCACTGTTGCCTGTTACTTTTGGAAAGAGGGTGCGGCTGCCTCGCCTCACCAGAATGTGTTCTGCATGCTTCCTCCCATGACTGAGCATGTGTGTCTGCTTGTCAGAGGGGGGTCAGGGGCCAGGCCTAGATGAGTGAGAGGCCTGGAGGGAAGGTTCTTTAGTGGGAGGTACAAGCAATCTCACAAGGTAGAAGAGGCTGCAAATACTGGAGGTGGAGTTAGGGCAGAAAGGGGGAATGCCTACTATATCCTACCCAATTAAGTCATGAGTAGGATAAATTAATGGGGCAAAAGCTTTATCTTATTATTCTTCGATCTCTCTCAAAGCACCCGAACAAAGTACTACTGCACACAATAGGATAAAATGATTATTATTCTAATACAGTTACAGACTTTTAGGAAAAATAGCAAATGAACTCACATTAAACATTGCCACTGAGAGAGGCTTCAAAAATCCCATTTCAAAGCAGCGTCCAAGTTTTACCACAATCTGCGTGACACCATCAGTGATAGCACAAAAATCTACGCCTATTTAACCGTACTGCAAATATGTGAAGCAAAGAATCCTTTCAGCAGACAGCAGGTGCAGGCTCCTTAGAAACATAGAATGATGAAGCAATTAAGGGACTCAGGAAGAATATTGTAAACTCACACAGTATTAGGAAGGAGACATCATATGGCATGCAGAAGCCAACCCTGGGTAATAGGTTCCAGACAGCTGCTCACCGGCAGCAGTCAGAGGAATGGCTAGGATACAGAAGTTATAAAATCAGACTCACTTATATTTGAAAACAAGCATTCTGCCAATGAAGTAATGACAGAGAGATGGAGAGCAGATTGTATATAGGCACATGGTCTTTGAGTAATAAAACAGTTGTCTTATCTCTTTCTACTAGAGCAATTTTTTGAATTAGAGGATACTTAGTAGATTTTAAAACTTCATTTCACAAAACCAGGATTAATAAAGATGCAATGGCATGGTATTATTAATGCGAACAAGAGAGAAAGCTTTTATTTTCTGCCAGAGATATTGAAGAGCCCATATCTGAACGAGCTTCCTGCAGTAGGCTGTGACCAGGCCAGACAGAGAACAATCATATGACCAGCTTGCTTTTTACCTCTAAGCTTGGATATAAAATTTAATCTATGGAGAAGCAATTTCAAAATATACGCATAAAGGAGATTACCATGGCTTTGCTTTTCACGCACAAATCTGTTCAATGAAATCTTAATATCTGGTATCTAGTAATCATTCAGAAAGAATAAAGAAAGAAAAGTTGAAAAAGAAAGAACTTCTCCATTCAAAGGTCATACTGTGGCGATGGAATTTTACTCATAGCGTTCATAAATTAAAAGATCTGAATAGTGTTATACCTTTATGAAATTTTTCAGCCCTTCCTTTCATATCTTTTATAGAAATTATTTTAAGCAATGCAAAAAAACATAATTTCCAAGATATTTCTTTAAATGTCAGTAACAGGAAAACCCATTATCTTTCAGTAATGTTTTCTGTAGTTCTATTCAAAACACTAAATTGAAAAAAAATTCAGCATAAATTAAATAAATGAAATGCGTGACTTCCCATAATTTTTACATGCCTTATCCTAAAGCAATTTCTTTAAATAAAAAAAGACAGTAATAAATATGTTCAAGATAATGCCACTTTTATAAAAATAATAATATTGAATATTTCTTTATGTCCTAACACGGGGGAGACTTCCACTCCACTCTTTCTTTAAGGCTTCTCTGCCAAAAGGTATCAGTTTTTATCTAGACGCATTGCCACTCATAATAAAAGATGCACTTCTCAGGCTCCTGCCAGCTAGACGCGACCACATGACTGAGAATCAAACAACTGAACAGAAGCAGGGTGTTTCAGAGCAGATTCAATGCACTTTACCAAACGTCGGTCAGTGCATGTCCTTTTGATCCTTTATCAACTTTATCCCTTTCTCTTCCTACTGTTTGGAATAGGTCAGCATTTTAAACTATGGGGGTGAGGGCCATTCTCTCGGGAGGGTAAAGTACGTGGCGTTCTGGAAGGAACCTCGCTCCATGTACTACCTGCTCTAAACTTTTACAGGAGAGAGGCAAATTTCCCTGTTGTTTAAATCAGAGTTGTTTGGGTTCTGTATTGCTTACAGGCACCCAGTACTTGTGGTAAACAAAACTAGAATCTATGAATTTATAAAGCAAGCTCCCCTAGAAAATGTCGTATAACCTATGTAAATACCTGAGTATGAAATGGGGATGTTTCATAATCTAAAATTTTCACAGTCTTGTAAGCTAAGGGACCATTCAGTGCTCATCCCATTAAATTATACTTCTTTTTTGCAGTAATGGATATTAAATTAATATGTGTAAAAGAAAAAATTCAGTGGATTTTTAATGTAATTAAAACATTTAATCATAAATACATTTCCTGACCATGACTTGAAACACAATTTTGCTGTTTCATATTTAATAATGTTAACATTTTATATTTGTTTTTTAGCCAATCTACTAAATAGTAGTTTTGTCCCATAATAAGCATCTATATTGTAAAACTCTAACCTAAATTGTAATATTGAATTAAGGTTGAGAATCACTGAATCAAAGTAAATAGCACTAGCAATTTCCAAGTCATTCCTTGTATTTGTTAATTATTTGTAAAAGAACCTCTAAAATATTTCACTTCCTATTTTTGCAAAACAACATTCCTGACTAAAATGAGGACCTTAATTATATTGATATTAATACACACAAAAAATTCCATTAATCTATTCTCAGGAGACAGATTTAAGATGATTTCCAGCAGCTCTGAGGGATTCATGTTGATTTATGTCTTCTTTGCTTTCCCTGTGTTTGTTATAAATTATTTCATTAATTAGCAGTTTTCTAATTAATTAAGATGCTTACAAAAATATTAAGCTAATCTCCTACTTTCCTTTTTGAAGAACAATGACTAACTCCTTGTTGCCAAATTCCATAGCCTTTGAAATCAATGCTATTTGCCTTTCTAATTCCACCCCCCTCACTACCATCAAGCACTTTTTACTTCAGCCGTAATAAACCCTCCCTTTTCTCTTTGAAAGGTTCAAATGCCCCTGGATATGCATTTTTCTAGATCTGAATGTCCTCCATATCCAACACCCATGGCCTCTGCATCTATACCAAGCATCTTCTGATGTGTGCTTTGAAAGTCAACTCCAATGCTCTCTCTTCTGTGAAGCTCTTCCAATCCCCTAGTCCCTTCACAAACTACTGAAAGAATTGTCTCTTTATTTGTGCTGCTACAGTAAAGTATGAAGTATGACTTTACTGTAATACTGAACTAATCATATTCTAATAATCTCTTTACGTGTCTGCCTCTTTTCTCCTACTGAGAACTCCAAAAGAGAGGAATTGAGACATTAATTTTTATATGTGCATTTTAGCACAGTGCCTGATGTATAATCAGTGTCCAAAACATGTTTTGTTGATGAGAACTTTTTTAAAACATGTCAAAATTATTAAATAATGCAATGTAACAGGGTAGCCAATGATAAAATTCAACCAGTAGTTCCTGAGATAAACAGTTGAGTTCAGATGTTTTAAGTACTTCTAATAAGGACTCTCATATTGGTATTTATTTCACTCCATTCTTTCCTGTGTTGTCCCCCACAAAAAAAAATGCAAATGTTTGTAGGGTAACATACAATTCTTTAAACCAATGCAGTGAACAGGCTGTAAGCCAAGCTCTCTCACAGTCCAACAAGGTTTGGAAGCAATTGTCACTTTGCATGCCCCACAACAGTTTCAGACAACTGACTGGTCCCGGGAGGTAGCCATATAATCAATATATACATATATATGGGGCTGTACTCTGCCCATGATCTAATTTGACTAGCTTTCAGGTGAAATTGCTAAAATGGCTTTGTACTATTTGATAAAGAGAACTTCTGCCATGTATTCCCCCAATTTGTGATGTTCCCCAGTCTACATGCACCTATAACTCTCCTCCCCTCCTTACACAACCCACCCCTCTGGGAACTCAAATACCTGGCTCAACTTTCTCCTCTTCAGTCCCATTTTCTGAATTCTTGTTTCTTAGTCAGTGAGCAAACTAGTTTCCTGGTCAGTCCTTGCCACTGGGCCCTTATTTTATACCCAACAGCATGTTTAGGGCCAACCAAGACACAACCCAATCATTGATCAGGTTTAGGATACAAAGCACAAAATTTAATTTATTCATGAAGACGTTGATCCCTTTTCTTTATGTAAGAGAGTATGCCACAAGATGAAAACTGTGGCAAACTAGAGTAGAATCCTAATATTGAAACAAAACAGAACCATTCTATTTCTAGCCACCTTGACTTCCTTTAGGCTATTTATTTTGCCTGCAAGATTTTCCCTCTGTGCCCCACCCCTAGCTGACTCCTATTAACCACTTAATAATCATTAAGGGACTCTTCCCCTGGAAGCCTTCCCAGATTCCCACACCATTAGAGCACACCTTCCTCATCTCACAAAGCTATTTTAGATGACCTTCACTAGAACCTTTGTAATATCCTATAACTGTTTCTGTCATTGGGCTACAGCATTGTTTAATCGTGTGTGTCCTTTACCTTCTACACACTTGATTGGCCCCAAATCTAATATTTTAATCTTGCTTGTATTGTTTCTGCAATAGTAGGGGTCCAGAAATATAATTGGTCCTCATTAAATATTTGGGGGACTAATAAATTAATTAATTAGTAAATAAACTATATTTATTGTTCTATTATTTTCATTTAACTTCTTCACATTATTAATTTTAAATTTCAGACATAGAATTTGAATGACTTAGTTTTGTTCCTTAAATAAGTTCAGGAGAATAATTCCAAAATACCATTTTTTTGTCATTTACTTAACAAAAGGAATAAAATTGATTTTGAAAGTAAGATTAACATGTTTTAAATCTCTTTGTGTGGTACTGACAAGCCTTTTGAGGATTCAAGCCTATAAATCTTGAGGCCCTAACTGAATTATTTGATATCAATCTGAATATTAATTATGAGAAATCAGAGCCACAAAATGTGTAACCCTTGGTGGTTTTCACAGTTTTTTAAAGTAAATCCCTCTAAATTGGTCAGAAAATAGATTTCGTGACTTTACTGTTCTTATATCTGGGTAGTTTAATAAAAATGCCCAAGTAGAAAAATTATTTGTAACAATTATAATGCTATATTTTGCTGTGCATAATGCACTCCCATGTATAATGCACACCCATGTTTTTGTGCACTTCATGCACAGGATTATTATACCCATAACATGTAATCATTATACCCATGCACAATGAGCACCCTTATTTTTCCCTCAAAAATTTAGGCAAAATGTGTGCATTATACATGGTAAAATATGGTAGCTATATTGATTGAATACATTATGAGGTAGGCTATTCTATATGATTTGTATGTGAATGCATATAATCTTTATAGTGACCACAGGAAGAAGGCAGTGTTATTATCTCTATCTTATATGAAAGAAAAAGAGAGACAAAAGAAAAGTAACTCTCCATAGTAACACAACTAAAAAATAGCAGAGCTGAGAAATACATCCAGAATATCTCTATGGCGACTCAGAGAATATGTTTCCTATCAGGAAGCTTTCCACCTACTGGTAAATTAAATAAGATTAATTTCCTAACCAAACAGTTATGATGAATGTAATTTATTATGTACGCTATTGTTGGCATTGTGCCAAGCATTTTACTTAAAATCTCTCAATCCTTCAACAACCCAATGGGAAATTTATTTCTATCTCAAATTTACATATGAGATCTCAAAGAATATTTACATATAATTGATCCCACTAATGACCCCCACAGCCTCAAGCTCATTTCAGTAAAAGTCCCCAAGCCAATACCTCCATTTTCCAGGGAATGTAAAAATAAATCACCTTTTTCCAACCAGGATCTAATGGCCTGTGAAAATGGTCCATAGATTCCCAAACATAGCCTCCTTTTCTTGCAAATCAATCCTGGAACCTAGTGATCCTACTTCATCCATTCCTTCCCACACTCTCTTTTTTCCTTATTGGCCTAGTCCCTACCTTGACCAACCTCAGCCACAAATTAAATAAGAAAGATATATTACTCCCTATTAGGATTTTAAATTAGCAAAGAACAAAAAATACAAGTGTGATGAGATATGCAAAGTAGCACAGTATCCTGTACTACTAGGAAGAAAAACTAGTTTTTGAAGTAGGAATACTTTTTCTTGGGATTTAAGGTAAAGCCTTTGAGTGATAAGAAGCAATTTAGTAGGAAGAGTGAAAGAAGACAAGATATGACTACAACTGAACAAAATATCATTATCTTAATATGAAAACTCATTTCTCAGTCACATAAAATTTAGCATAAAGAATCTAAGTCTGACCTGCTGGCTTCATGCAATTAGGAATGACTCAGGGTTCTCTCGTTGTTCTGCCTAGTTCAACAGGCAGCTGCCATCTCATTGTCTAAGATGATTATTCCAGCTCCCAAGTCTTCTCCACTTGGACATTGTGCTGTCTAACCTCATAACTACCTTCTGGGATGAATGCAGTTCAATTTCAACAATTTTCTGAATGTCTACTTTTGCACTGGGTAAAATAGAAACTAATATGCTATATGGTCTTCTTCTGGCAATTAATAATAGCAAAAATACATTGAGCATGCACACTTAAGTGTTTTGCTTACATCAACTCATTTAATTCTCATGATTACCTACACTGAACAGGTTTTTTTTAAAAGTGAAGCACTAAAAAAAAGCTAAGAAATTAACTAAAGTTACACAGCTGGTGAGCAGTGAGGGGTGAGTCTTAAATCCAGGTTGACTCTGGACCAATATGTAAATTACCTTCCTTCAAGAGAGTTAGACCCATACATACAAAAAAACCATAGAATAAGAGTATTTAATTACCCAAAACACAATTAAGGAAAGTGTTGTGAAAGCATCAAGGGCTGTGTGATTCATTTCCTCTAGGAAAATTGAGAAGAGCTTTACAAAAGAGATCATGTTTTAGCTGAATATTAAAGGCTGGGAGTATCAGCAGCACTGGAAGCAAAAGACATTTCAAGCCAAAGACCCATCTTGACGTGACTGCCAATGTCTGCTTTGGTGGTTTTTAAGGCTCCAGAGTACATAAGAATCGCACTGAAATACTTCAGAGCCATACAGACTTCTGATGTACATTCAGACATTTTAGTTCAGAGACTCTGAAAATCCACACTTTAATAAGTCCTCCAAATTACTCAAATGCGGGTAATTTTCAACCCCAGTATCTGTCTTCACACATCCACCTTCCCACAAGCTCAAACATTTCGCCACCATCCTCACTCTAAATAGGAAATTCTAAAACTAATTCTAACCTCCAGCAGGTAGAATCTAAGGAACACCAACTCAATTCTCAGGATTTAGCATCCGTCACCCTCACTTCTGATATAGCCCTAATTATGCATTTGATGTCAAATAACTAGAGTTTCCCATTTTCCTTTTCCCCCCTTAACTGTTTCATACTGGTCTTTCTACTGGTATTAAATACTGAAAAGACTCACCTGTTCAAAGGTTGACATGTGAAGTGAATTGGAATTCTTGACTCCATGACAGACCCAGAGCAACATCTCTAAAGCAAGGGCCCTGAACACTATATTCATTCCAACTATTGACTATACTTCTGACCCTTATCTCTAGCCCAGGAATTTTACAATCCATCTTACCAAAGGAGTTTTGACACCACGTGTCTACTTGCCTGCATTTTCAAGTGTTACCTGCTTCCAGGCTGCCAAGCAATGCTTTACCTGTCAGCCAAGATACCATCATCCATTCATCCATCCATCCATCCATCCAAATATCCATCCATCCATTCATTGTGTACATAGCTATATCCTATATCTGGCCCTGTTTCCCATTATCTCCCCTAACCATGGGGAAATATGGTGTGCTGCTATTAATTAGGGAAAAAATATTATTTCTTTCACATTTTTTTATAAATTAAAAAAGGTAGTACACAAAAAAACAAAGGTAACTCTAGACAGGGACAAACCAAGAGTTGTAGAGAGCTTTTAGAACCTAAAATAAATCAGGCAATATTTGCCTTCAATAAGAAAAGCCATTTTTATATATTTTAAGCTTCTGCTGTATCATTCAGATATTAAAGCTCATTTATAAAATCCTAAGCTTCCACTGTATCGTTCAGATATTAAACTGGCTCTTTAAAAACATGACATTTATACCTAATATCCTAACTGTGGCATAAATGAAGGTTGCATTCAGAGATTAAACAAAAATAAGAACCAAGCTAATTATTGAAACAATTGATTCACTGACAGATTTAAATAGCCACATATGTAAAAATATGTTGCTTCTTAATAATATATTTTAAGTTATGAAAATGATATAGTCACAGAAAAATGGGAAAATAAATGCAAATTCAAAGGAAAACACCCATGACCTCACTACCTCACCACAGTAAATGTTAGTTTTTTGAGGCTTATCCTTCATTTTTGTGATGTTTGCTAAAGGTAAATTTCAATCAAGATGATTCCTGGACATTCACTCAGTAACAAAACATGATGGATCTTGCACACTGGAAGGAAGAGTCAGACGCAAATGTATAATTTATCTTTTTTTTTTTTTAAGTGTAGGGGAGAGGATTTTTCCAAGGCTCTTAGAATTCTCAACCCCACCAGGACACAAAATGAAACCCAAACTGAGGAGGAAGACTCTCAAGAGAAGATTTAAAGAGAGAACTATTAAAATGCTGGGTAACGCACCGACACCCAAGGGGGAGGCATTAGGAATGCCTGCCCCACACCTGAAGCTCAACAGTGAAGGAGAGGTCCCTGTCTTTAATAGAACCACAGGGAGGGCTTTACATGCGAACCCAAAGTGGAGGTGTGATGGGCTGGAGTCTGATATTCCCCTGGGGAACAGAGGGTGTGAAGGTAGCCTGCTCTGATGGTGGAGCCATGTGAACCACTGCTGACTTGGCTGTCTGAGTTGCTCAGGTTTAAGGATGAGTGAAAATTTCTCATATAAAAAAGTGCTGAGATTGGAAATGTCTTGGGTCTTCAGAAGGGTGAAAGGACCCCAGCAATCAGAAACTGGAAATGGATTCAGAATTCTCGGTGTCTCAGAAAGCCTCTCAGAAGACCACACAGAATAGTAATTTGCATACCGAGCGAGGTAGGGCAGGTAGGAAGGCCCCAGAGAGGAGAGTCCAAGGAATCCACCAAGGTGCTCCCTGAGGGGAGTCTTGCACTAACCATTTGCAGGCCCAGAGAACCCAAGGCAACTTACAGCACTAGGGGTTCTAGTGAAAACTTTCTTATGCCCCTTCCTCTTCTTTCACACACGCACCTATCATGCAAGGGGCTGAAGTCAGGGTAGACAAACTTCGGATCCAGAGAAAGAGAAGAAAAAGCCATCCACACACCTGTTCCCCGATGCAGAAAACTATCTGAAAACTGTCCCAACAGAAAGAAAGCAGAAGATTTCATCTTAAATAAAGTTTAGAGTTTTGATTATTAAAGCTTCACCTTCTATCTCTAACTCAATACTGTGTTTTGCAATTTAGACAGTTTAAGTTTACATTGAAGGGAAGAAACTTTCTCCACTAAACTAATTTTAAAGAGGCCATAGGAGACAAAAATAAAATCTGATTTTGCTTTCATTCCTACAATTTAAGCATATATCAACTTCCTGGGCCTGTAAATATTATATATACATATGTGATTATAGTATATAATATATACAACAAGTTTATATTACAAATATCTTGGGAAGATAGGATAACAATTTACACAATTTTGTCTTTTGTTTTAATTTCCTATATGAATGCATTGGGAACACGTGTTCTCCTTGTCAACAGATAGTATCCTACAACCTCGATGCTCCTACTGTCCCCAGAGCAGGAGCTGCAGCACCACCTGAGAGCTTCTTACAATAGATATGAAAATTCTCAGGCTTTATCACAGACCTCTGGAATCAGAATCTGCATTTAAAGAGACCATGAGTGATTTCTAAGTCAGTGGTGCACTGGAGGTGGTTTGCACCTTAAGAGAGTCAGTTGTGCACATCTCTTCCCAACTCTGTATGCAGTCACATCACTTTGGAAGCTTGGAATCAAGCATGGTGGAGTATTTAAATCACAGAAACCAACAATACCTCTAGTGAAAATTTTTGTGAGAGAGTCACTTGTCAAACATTTACCACCATACCACTGAGTAACATGTACATTGGTCTACAACATTATTTTTCACAATTCTACAGCAGTATTGACAAAAAGCAGTCCATATTTAATTGACCAGTGCTCTGCTGTTAAACTCGGGGTGCTTGTGCTTTTGTTCTTGGAACACTCAAATGAGCTTGCATATATATATGTATTTTCAGCCACCCCTTTTTATTTCTCTAAGATAAATTTTTAAAGAATGACTGTTGCATTTGTATACTGTCATTTATCTTAGTACAAGTTACCAATTTTCCTTCATTTTTTAATCTTTTCCACTGATCTTAAGAGAAATTTCTTAGAACTCCCAGAGCACTTCTCTGCCTGTAGAGCATGCACAGTTAGAAGCTAATAATTGGAAGAACACAGTCTGTAAATTAAAATTATTTATTTTTTCTTTTTCTTGTTTTTTGACTTTGCCAGTGATGCCTTCCCCTCTTTAATGCAACCTTATTTTTATATCCCGTTCTCTTTCTAACCTCAGATATTCTTTATTCTTTTTTTAAGGTATATGATCTTTATTATATTTTTCCATTACCATTTAGTCCCCTTATACCCCCCACCCCCCAGCAATCATCACACCATTGTCCACGTCCATGAGTCCCTTTTTCCTTTTTGCTCAAACCCTCCACTCCCTAACCTCCACCCACCTCACTAGCTGTCATCTGTTCTCCATCTACGAGTCTGTCTCTGGTTTGCTTGTTAGTTCAGTTTGTTCATTAGATTCCACATATGAGTGAAATCATGTGGTATTTGTCTTTCTCTGACTGGTTTATTTCATTTAACATAATGTTCTCCAAGTCTATCCATATTGTTGCAAAAGATAAAATTTTCTTCTATTTTATGGCCAAGTAGAATTCCATTGTGTAAATGTCTCATAACTGTTTTAACCACTCATTTATTAATAGACACTTGGGCTGCTTCCCCCAATATCTTTGCAATTGTAAATAACACTGCAATGAACATAGGGGTGCTTATGTTCTTTTGAATAGTGGTTTGAGTTCCTTCGGATATATTCCCAGAAGTGGTATTCTTAATCTTACTTTAGAGTTCTACAAATATCCTAAAGTTATATTTAAAATTTTGAGTGTATCAGCATGTATGTGCACAATTGCCTTGAAGAAGTTCTACAGATTTTATAATATTTCCAGAATAGTCTCATTTCAGTTCTAGTGTTTGAAATTCAGATAATAAGCTCTCATTGAGTCCATTTCACAGAGGAGAAAATGTAACAGAAGCCTAAAGGACACCCCCCTACGTGTAATAACTTAGTTACCACAATAGAGGTCAATTAGAAGTTTACCTTTACAAATCAATCTGTAACATTATAGTCAATTATTTGTTTAGAGGCAATTGTCACCTTGTTATCTACATGGTCAACTATTAAACTCTCTGTGCAAGTGGTTACTTTTCTATTACAAAACACACACCTGAGTAAAAATGCCTGTGCCGGTAGAAATTCTACCATTTTTTCAAATCTGATTTGGTATAACAAGAATAAGTGGAATCAAATACATCAAAGGCTCTTAATAGAAGACTATATCTAGAGGCTTTTCATTATCTATTTATTCACTCAATCTACAACAGTTGCACATATTTTGTTCAAGGGCACTATGGTTCATGATTAATTTCCTTTTCTTTGGGAAGTTATAAAATTTAGCAGATGTTAACAATTTAAAAGTCAGAGGAAATGAAATAACAATGAATTTAGTAGTCAGCTCAGAGTATGAAAGAAAGAATTATTACAGAAGCAAAAGTATTACCAAAATATCAAGGCCTTGAACTATGGAAGAATACAGTTTAGTTTAATAAACAACTCACCAGGAGGGATTTAAAATAGTACAGAAGCCTTTTCCATTAGGCCCTGAAGAAGGACAGTGCACAGACCACATTCACTGATCTTTAATGGTATTCAATTATTCCCACAGCATCCAAACAAGACAATTTAATGCTTCATAATCAATCCAAGGATTGAGCTGCGCATCAGGGAAAAATAAACATAGTTATTTGTGCTTTATTGATTATTCATATTTCAAGTACACAAATTAAAATAGCAAGCTTTGGCAGATTCTTACCCTGCATTAAGACACAACATAAAGTATCTGACCAAAGAACACTAGGCCTACAGCTGGCTAACAAATAACAGAATTTGCCTTTTAACAACATTTCTATATGGTTTACATACACACTGAGGTTGGAGAAGCGCTGTTTTAAGGGCTGGTGAAGCAACAAAATAGGGACACCTCCATCTCTAGGCCCCGTCCCAGAGCAGAGCTGCCCACAAGAAGCAAGACACATGTGGCATTGGCCGACCTTCCAATTCTTGCACTGGAAGGGCTCTACTCCAGAGACTCCTAAAATGTTGTTCTTCAACACTTCTTCCAAGACAAAGGAAACATCGGGCCCCAGCGGCTGAGGGGAGATTTCATTCAACTGACGCAACCGCATTCACGTTCACCTGTTATTTCCACCCTGCAAACATTTGGCAAGCACAGGCACTCACTCATCAGTCCAGCACATCTTTATTGAAAACTGGCTCATGTCAGACTAAGTATTGTATGAAATAGAACTAAAGCTGTTGTTTGGATAAACTGATGAGGGGAATTCTTTATTTTTGACCAACTAGCATAGTCAGAAATCAAGTTTGAAAAGATCTTTCCAAATTTTCCAAATGGTTTTATAACGTATCCTGCCAAGAAATAATAAACTACACCCCCAAAAAAGGAAACGAGCCCACTTCCTTGCAGTCACTAACATATTTTACATGGCACTGAAAATACAAAGTATCTAATTTTTTAAAACATGTTTTTTTCTGAAAGCTGACCAGGTTAATAGAAATTGTTTCTATAAGAGGCAATTTCCAGACAGTTGAAATCTTTGTAAAATCATAAATTCACTAGGTAATTTCATTTATTAGATTAGAAAATAATACTTTTTCATTGCATTTTATTTTATATATCTTAGTGAAAAAATTATATATTATGTGAAATATTCTGAAAAGGTAAATTTAAACAAGCAAAATTTAAAGAAGCAAAGAATTTAAAGGCACATGAAGCAAATCGGTGGTTGCTTGTGACTAAAGGGGTTAGAATTCGGCTTAACAGAAAATAAGACCTGGCCCGGGTGGCTCAGTTATTTGGAGTGTTGTCCTGTGCACCGAAAGACTGATGGTTTGATCCCAGGTCAGGGCGCATACCTAGGTTGTGGGTTCAGTCCTTGATGGGAGTGTGTATGGGAGACAACTGATTGATGTTTTCCACGTCGATGTTTCTCTCTCCTCTCCTTTCTCACTACAATTAAGAAACATTTTTAATATAAAACAGTAAAAAAGGAAACTGAGGGAAATTTGGGGAGTAATGGACATGCTCTAAAAAATGGATTGTGGTATGTCTATACAACTTTATACATTTACAAAAAAGTCATCAAAATGCACATTGTTTTTCTTGCACTAAACCCTAATCTTTAGTGAACCTTTGCACTAAGCACTGCCTCTCTATTCTACTGCTTGTCTAAGGGACTCCCTTTCTACCCTGGGCAAAAGGCAATTCCAAATTATTTTGAAAGACCTCAATTTGCAAGTCAAAAAAAAATTTTTTTTTGAGACACATTTTGCTTTGATATGCAGTAGAAAGAAATCCTTAAATGACCCTCTTGATTCTGTTGTGAGTCTTGGGTGCCTTGATTCCTACTAAACTCCAATAGTTTCATCGACCCTTGCTTTTGCAATATTGGTGCAAATGTCAACACAATAAAAAAAGGCAAAAGATATTTACTACTATGAAAATAATTTTGTCTTCACAGACCTCCTGAAAGAGGCTGAGGGACCCTCAGTGTTCTACAGATCACACTTTGAGGGCTGCTTTACTAGGAGAATGATAATAAAGGTGGTATTATAATATGTGCCATCAACCAAAGAGTAAACTGGATTTCATGAAAGAAAAATAAGAAAGCATGATGGTGGCATAATTTGGTATGAAAAGCAAATGGTGATCACATTTTCAGAATCAAGATTAGAGACAATTTGACCAAAGATTTCTTTTGCGTGATTTTTTTAGAGCAAGAAGCAGCCTGAATACTTAAATGTTAGAATTTCAAGGACTCTAAGCAAGTTTATAACAAATGAAATAGAACATTTAAAATCTATATAGTTTTTTAAAAGACACCTATATTCTATAAACACAAAGAACATCTTTTTTTAAAAAAATGAAAACAATTACTTGTTCTTAATAGTCCTCAGCAAACTATATCTAATATTTTTCTTCCTTCGGCAAAAACTAAAAGCAATAAAGAAACACAAAGTAAAATACTAGAGAAAAATAGAAATGAAGAAATGCAAATAGTGCTGAAAATGAAGAAATACTATCAACTTTTTCTGAGAAATTTTATATTTTGTATGACATTTGCTACTAGACATTAAGATTGCCATCCATCTCAGTATTTACCCAATAAATTTGTAAATCAAATTTTCGGCTTGGCATAAATGTAGTCAACAAATATTAGTTGAATACTGACTATACTGGAACCAGACACAGCTATAAAATATAGAGTCTAGCTGTGAGGAACAAGTTTTCATGTATGACACAATATTGTTATAAAATGTTATTGAGAGTTTCATTGCTCTTTACAATAAAAAGAAATCAAATTGCATGAAATAGATGTCTGAGCCTAAAGATCTCCTTGCATACAAGATATAAACCTGCAAGCTGCAAGCCAAATGTAGCCCACAGATGTGTCTGGCTTGGCCCATGTCATTATTTATTTTTGTTTTAATATGATGGAACATAAAGTCCAGATTTCTGACTACTCTTGAATAACTGCAATGTTATTCAAACATAGGCTTACATTTTCATGTGACAATTGGCATGCAATTCACCCCAGTCCTCCATGTTTCCTATTCCTCCTCTGTTCACAGCTCCTATCCCAGCCCTTTTAGACCCTTGGCTACGCCAGTCCCAATGTCACTTAAACATAAGCAGCCAGAAAGGGGGAGGACTTTTCTCTATTTCCTTATTTCCCAGTGGTTATTGACACCAAAGCAACACTAACAAAAAGAGTCCTTAGAAAACCTCAAGAGTACTCATTTTAAGGACAGGAAGGTGGGAGAAAAGCTGTGATAATCTAGAGTTTCCCCCTATGGTGAGTATGAAAGAGAGAACTGTAGTTTGAAGTAAGTAATTGTGAAGATAAAAAGGTATACAAATCAACTAATATTTCCAGACAGTCAACCATGTGCAAAATTTGGTGACAAATACTTTAGGGGACCAAGGCATAAACTTATAGCTACATAAGTTTAAGATATAGTGTCATGATTCCCAAATCATGAGCAACAGACACCTGCGGTACATATCTCAAGTACTGTCAGTCAAACAAGTCATTAGTCAACTAATAATTAGTCAACTAATTAATAACAAGTAAAAAAGTCATCTGTGCATTTCCGCCCAAACCTTTTTTAAAATATAGGATGCTGCTCTTGTGTAAACAAAAATGCAAATTTTTGCATGCAGTCATGTTCTTACACATCTTATGGAGCAAGAAAATCATATATCCAACTATGAGATATATAGGACTATGAAATTCTTTATATTTTAAAGATATCCTTCAAAAACAGGAATTCTCTAACACTGGGTATAAAATATTTTAGAGAACAATTTGTAAATACCTATTAAATTTTCAATGCAATTAACTTTTAAATTTTTCACTTCTAGGAACTTCATTCTTCAGATATATGAGGTCTGTCCCAGAAAATATCCAGCCATGTACTGTGGAAAATAGAGACATTTACTGAAGAAGATACAAGATACAAGAAACATTGAACATAGGACAATAACACCTCAAGCCCCTTCAGAGTAGATACATTGGGACCTCACACAGTTCTCCCAACTGCACAATGATATTCTTTCTGCTCTGGTAGCAGAAGCTGCAGAATGACTTTTGCCACAACACGTATCATGCCAAGATCCTACATCACAATCTTGGACACAATAGTTTTTGCAATCCCCAGATCAGCTTCTAGTTCTCGCACTGTCAGTCACCGATCTTTGTTGATTGCAGCCCATACACGTTCGACATTCTCAGGTGTTCTGTTTGTTTCAGGCTTTCAGAACATGGATCACTTTCAACAGATTCTCAACCATCTTTGAAGCATTTGTGCCACACTTTTACTTGTGCTGCACTCATTGCATTGTCCCCAAAAGCCTTCTGATCATCTGAATAGTTTCCATGGAGGAATGTTCAAGCTTAACGCAAAATTTGATGCAGATCTATTGCTTTACTCACTCATTCATTTTAAGTGTGACAGCCACACAGTACACATGCTCACTCAATGGCTTCTACCACCCCCAATGACTAGTACAGTGAAGTCACCATTGCTCATGCATGCGCATTCCACTCTACTCTCCTTGGCTGCCAGGTCACATCAATGTCATAAAAATTGCTCTTGTTATAATAACAATGGTTGGACTTTTTCCAGACAGACTACATATATACATATATATGTAATTTTAACTAGTGCATACGTATTCATTGAATATTCTTAGCAATAATAAAATTCAAGAAAAAGTTCAAAATCCATCAGGGGGTAAGGGAGGACAGTGGATTAGGGAATTTCTACCAGATATTTGAATCAGGGTCTGCCAGGGGCCTAATCAAGGGCCTTAACCCTCAACCAGGGCAGAAAGTCAGTCCTTGTAACTCCTAGCAAACATCATTCGATCATTGTTATGGGCAGTGACCACTGTGTATTCCCATTCTCTCCTTTTATGAGTGGCTTTATTATCGTTATCTTGTTTTTCCATACCAATATAATTTGAGTGTGCTGGGGGTAGATAATTTGCCTTTGTTTTATAGGATGTTGAACATCCTGTAAATGTTGAAGGCGCAGTTAGATCCAATAGAGAGGACTGGAGACTTTGAGTAGGATGCGGTGGCTGAATGGCAAATGGAGTTGTCTCTCTTAAAAAGGATTACTGTTGCATATATGGCAGAGAGAATGTATATAAATGAATACTAAGTAGCCAAAGTAGTTTATACTACACAACATGAATTATCAACTTTTGCATTATTAACAAACCCAGATTTTTTAAATTACTTTATGCAGCCATCCTTGCAGCTAGGGACCATGTGTCACTGTCCTTGTTGATAAGATATAAGCAGAAGTTGTAGGGTAGGGCCTTGGGAAAGATTCCTTAAGAAAAGATCAAGAGGGCACATGCAATGTTGCAGCACTCTGGGGTAATCCAGCCATCATGCAATCTTAAGACAACCACAGAAATGCAAGAAAAGCAGAGACTTCGTTCCTGACACTCTTAAACACCAAAACTACTTTCAAAAACTACCTACACTGGGGCTTCTTATATAATAAAAAAATGAAACCCTTACCTTGCTTGGGCCCCTATTAACTGAACTTTTTCTTATCAACAGCTGAATAAAATTTTTCACTAATACAACTGCTCTTTGGTCCCCATCTTTTTCTTTTCTTTTTTTGTTAAAGATTTTATTCATTTATTATTAGAGAGAGGGGAAGGGAGGGAGAAAGAGAGGAAGAGAAACATCAGTGTGTGAGAGATCACATCAATCGATTGCCTCCCATATGCCCCCAGCTGGGTGCCAGGTCTGCAACCCAGGCATGTGCCCGGACTGGGAATCGAATCAGTGACCTTTTGCCTCACAGACCAGTGCTAAATCCACTGAGCCAACCAACCAGGGCCACTGTCTTCTTCTTTCAAACAGCCCCCTGAATCAAGCTCTGTTTTCTATCTAGTTTCAGCTTTCCCCATTAACTGTGTCTTTATCAATCTCTTTATTGAGCCCTATGCCTTTTCTTTGGCTTACATAGAATCAGTTAGGTCTCCAACATTTGTTTCTAACTCCTAGAACCTCATTCACTTAACTCCCACTTAGGCAAAAATGAGGTTCTTAGTATCTACCTTGCTTAGATATCTATATTGATATTTATATGTAAACATAAAAATAATTGCTAATGTTTAGTCAATGCCTATTGTATTCTAGGGACTTTTCTAGTGTTCCAAGCATTATTCTAAGAGTTTTATTATGTTTTCACAATAATCTTCACAACAATCTTGAGATTATCCCTATAAAGCACAAAGGTTAATTTGATCAAGATTATACATGGTGATGAAGCCAGTATTTGAAACTAGAAAGTTTGGACCTGTATATATGTGCAGGACACTGAGATCCTCAATGTAGACAAGTTATTTCTTTTGTCATTATAGCCAAAGTGTGAATTGTTGTACCCCCAGATCACAAATATAACATAGAAAGGATCCTTTCCAGAGAAGAAAAATAGGTGGAAATCCCACCCTTCCCAGACCAGGAGATACAGGATTTTAAAAAAAGTCAGTTACTTAGGTCCTTATTCACACTGACCCTCAAGCCACACCATGAAATAGGAAACATGAAACATGTAGGTGTTTCATGAGTGGGTTACCTTAAAAATAGCTAGAATTTATCAGCCTCCTTTGGGCTAAGCCTCACTGATTCTACGAGTCTTGAAGGCAGTGTTCCTCAACTCTGGTCGAACATTAGAAAGGCATAAAGAGATTTTAAAAATACTGATGCCCCACTCTACCCTTAGCACCTGCCCAGTATCACTTGATAATTCACTCTAAATTACGTGATTCTACTGGATATCCACAATCACCTTGCCAGGAATAATCCTGCAGTCCAGGAGCTCAGCCCGACACTATGACACAGGCAGAGCAGGGCGCAGGGTAGCCTAAGTCTAAGCTCCAGAAGCATAGTGGTCTGTATGTATGGGGAACCAGGAGTCCCCACATAATACTGTTGGGGTGCAGAGGTACTGAGAACACGGCAAAAGTAAGGGAGCAAAGAACCACTGCGGACTGATACAAAAAGACCACAAAGTGTAGACCATGGGACCACAGGACCACAGACAGAGGCTGTGCTTGCAGCATTACCATAGTTTTTTTTTCTTTAAAGGCCCTATCTCCAATTACATAGTAGTAAAATTCTGAGAAACTGAGGGTTAGGGCTTCGACATATAAATCTGCATCCAGGGATGTGTCAGCCCATAACAATACCCAAAGAAGGGCCCCTTCTTGCCTGGTTTTGAGGGTGGTACTGAAGTTTACTGTATGACCTAGAGAGATTCAGATAGTGCATGATCAATATACTGCACATCTGCCTAGTGTGAGACTGACTGCCTGAGACACTATATATGAGGACCAGCCCCCATGCAGTAATCTTAAACTTCTACAGAATAATGAGACAGTTGGAAAGTAGGAAGTTTGCATGAGGGGAAAGAAGTTTCACAAGTCACGTAAACCTACCGTGAATATTCAAGCATCTGTGGAATTTACATAGGGGACTGATACACTAAATATTAAAAAAAGAGAGTGAGAGAGGAAGAAAGAAAAGGTTGAATCACCTTCAACCTTAGAAAACTGCATTCAGTTCAGTATTTCTTAAGCACCAATGACTGAATTTCACAGTATATAAATTACGAAGTCTGTCTGGAAAAAGTCCAGCCATTGTTAAGATAACAACAGTTTGTGGGACACTGATGTAACCTGGCAGCCAAAGAGAGTGTACTGGAATGCCCACGTGTGAACAATGACGACTTCACTGCACTAGGCAGTGGGGGTGATAGACGCTACTGAGTGAGCATATACACTGTGTGACCATCACATGCATATTGACTGAGCGAGTAGAGCAACAAATCTGCACCAAATTTTGCGTTGAGCTTGAACATTCCTCCACAGAAACTATTCAGATGATTCAGAAGGACAGAGCTACGGGCAACTGGTGATTGGCAGCTTCATCACAACAACGCACCCAGTCATGCATCATCTCTGTGCAGAGTGTTTTGGAGAAACATGAAATCACCCAGGTAACTCAGACCCTCTACAGCCCAGATTTGGCACGCTGTGACTTCTGGTTTTTCCCAAAACTAAAATCACCTTTGAAAGGAAAGAGATTCCAGACCATTGATAAGATTCCGGAAGGGGCAGCTGATGGTAGCTGGGAGACTGCGCAAGGTCCCCAGGTGCCTACTTTGAAGTGGACCGAGGCTTCATTGTCTTCTGTACAATGTTCCTTGTATCTTGTATAGTTTTCAGTAAATGTGTCTATTTTTCACAGTACATGGCTAGATACTTTCTGGACAGGCCTGATATATCCAACCCAAAAAAGCCTTCCACAGTGTTCTATAATATGTCATGCTTTGGCTTAATAAAAGAAATTATAATTTTTTTTATTAAAATAGACTTGCAACTGAAAGCATTACTGAATCATAAAAGTGCAATATTAACCAAGCCTTAAAATGCTATTTATTGTGCCATCTTCCTCCAACATCTTCCTTGAATTCCCAGAGACAGCATAGACTTCTTTCAATGTGTTCTACAGTTAAAGTCTCTCTGAAAACTATAGGTCTCTCAAAAATACTGTCTTTCTCAATGACCTCATTTCTACCTCTGTCTCCCCACCTGACGTCCCCAAAAGCAGGTAGCATTTCCTTCTAAAATGTAATACCCCTCACTATGGAGAATTTTTCTTCAAAATATATTTCATTCCTTCATGTGCAGTTTAATATCAATTCTTTTTCTCTTTCTTGAGCACAAAATGCTCAATGTTTGTTTATTGAGCACAATAAACAAACACCAGTCACTGCCTGAGAGATTTTCTTATGGTTGAGAACATTATTGAATTGCTCCTCAGCCTTCAGTTTAATGAGGAAAAAGATGTCGTTTTTTGTAATTGTGTATGTCACGAGATACATGGACTCTGAGAGAACCAAGTACTCCTACTCAGTTGTGCATTTTAGTGAAAGCACAACTCTACTGGCTTCCAATTCAAAGTCATTGCTTACAAAAATCAACTAATTGGAGTAAAGGACCAAACTTGAAACACACACACAACTGATACTGGCTAAATAGGCCTGAGAGAGCACCTCTCTGCTAATGCTTGCCATTATCTCCACAGGTCAGGCTCCTGGGGCAATTAGAATTTTATTCTTAGCCCACAAAAGAAGAATATTATTAGTACACTTAAGAGTCATCTAAATGCATTTTAAAGTTGCATAGATATAAAAAGAGCAGAATAAACACTACAAAAATAGCCTAACATCACAATACACCAGAAGTCAGGTTACAAGCAACCCTGCTCCCCAGGCCTTTACCACCCAGGACCACATCTTCCAGAGAAAGGAGACTGTTTTTAATTTGGTTTTATTATTTTGATTTTGACTTGGTTTGTTGTGGGAATTTTTGGTTTGTTATTGCTGTTGCCGTTTGGGGGGTTAGGGAGATAATAAACCATAAATTCAGAACAAAACAAAGAAGCAAGAAGCTCACTACTTGGGACCATCTATTATATTACAATACCTTGCTAACAAACACAGAGAGAATTAGGTCTCCCATTTTGCTTCTATCTTTGCTGTAAGGAGAATTATCTTCAAACAAAAAAGGATAGAATAAACATTTAAGAAAATAGAATTGAAATCCAAATTTGGCGAGATGAGGCTTGAAGAGTTTCTATCAGGTTAGTGTTTTGCTTGGTTAAAGCTCAAGCGGATCTAACAAGAATGAATTTTACATGTGGACAGTAAAAGGATGTGCAAGCGCAATGCAGGGCAGACATCAGCATTTGAGGCAGAGTAGTCAATAAAAAAGATAGCAGAAGTCTACAAGTTAGCAAGCAAATGTTTCAGTTTTCAAATATATTTTCTGGAAATGATAGACTTCTAAAGTTTATTTCAACCACTGGCAAATAAAAAATAATAACCTGAGCAAATCATTAATAGGGTGTGTGAACATTTGTGTTAATAACGCAGAGCCTGCCTGGCCTTACGAATAATAAATGATGCATTCAACCTAATAACCTTTTCTAATAGCCAGGGTGGCACCAAATGTTATATTTGGGTTGCAGCAAGTCGTTTGAAATTTTTAATGATAAACTTAATAATTAGGAGAAACTTGATACGGATAATATTATGAGTGAATTAATAGCTAGATGAATAATGAGAACCAAAAAGTGTTGGTTAATAGATCAAATTCTACCTATAATAAATTATCTGTTTTGATGCTTTCAGCAACATTTGCATGAAAAATTTGACTGTCTGCTAATCAAATTTACAAATAGGTGGAAACTGGAGAAATGATTAACATGCTTAAAAGAATAATCAAAATCTAAAACTTGCAACCTATACTAAAAAACATTTAGGAAGATTAAAAGAATATTTACAAGAAACATCTAAACTACTGCCTAAAGATTCCAAAAGTCAAGCACACAAGTGCAAAATTAGGAAAACATGTCATAACTAAGTACTTTTTTTTTTCAGCTCTAAGATTTTTGCCTACCACCTCAGGGTAATGCTACCTCCCTAATAGTCCAGGGAGGGGAAAGGAGTGTTCTAGCTAGACCTTTAAGAAGATGCAGGAGAAGGACCAGAAGCAAAATAGGCTCTTCATAAGGAGGAACCAGCAAGCAACTTTGCTGAACTAGAGCCAGGAGCCTGAGGTAAGGAGGAGTGAGGACAGAGAGGAACTAATAAAAGGCTGGGGGTAACTGTTAGGGCAGGAAGCAGGTAAACAGCAAGAGGCTTGAGAACAAGGGAAACAATCAAGCAGATAACAATCTCAGCGTTGTGATTCTCCCTGCTGCTCTGTGTGTTAGAAGCTGCATGGAAGAATGGCAGTATGAGTCATGCTGAAAATGCTGTCATTACCATCCCGGCAGAGACTGGGCCTTCTTAGTGACATATGAGGTAAGCATGTGATACACTCAAGGACACCTGGGGAAATTCTTCTCTCTGCTGCCCTGTGGAGCTGGCCACTTCAAAAAAACAAAACAAAACAAAAATTTTAATGGAAAAATTCAGTACAAGTCACTGTGCCAGGTATTTTTAAGATCTAATTACTTTCTGTTTACAGACACCATCGGTGTCTGAACCATAGGTTTATGGATGAAAGACATTTTACTTTATTTAAATGCAGTTTTCACTTTCTGATTTTTGATTTTCAAACTAGTGCTCTGTTATGGGCTGTATTGCGCCCCCCTCCACGAATTCTTGTGTTGAAGCTTTAACCCCCAATACCTCAGAAGGTAACAATTTCAAGACAGAATCTTTACAGAGGTACTTAAATTAATATCTTGCCATTAGAGTAGGCCCTAATCCAATCTGACTGGTGTCCTTAAAAGAAAAGGAGATCAGGACAAAGGCATGTACAAAGGAAAAGATAATGTAAAGAAACAGGGAGAAGATGGCCAACTACAAGGGAAGGAGAAAAAAATCAACTCTGCTGGCACCTTGTTCTCAGACTTTTAACCTCCTGAATTGTGAGAAAATAAATTTTTGTTGTTTAACTCACCCAGTCTGTGGTATTTGTTACAGCAGCTCTAGCAAATTCATATGTAACTTCCACACCTTCTAGTAACTGCGTTCTTACCACTTGCAGGAAGGGAATTTAAAGAACTCTCTAAAACCCTGATAAAAGTCTCTGGAATCTCTTTTCCTAAAATGTGTTCATGGATGCAAAACCAAATTTTTGCATATAATTTCAGGGGATTCATGAACCCCTTTAATCCCAGATCCCCAGTTAAAATTTCCTGTGTTTAGTATCACATACCCACAAGGGATACGCATGGGGAATTCGCAGGACTGGTTCTGAGATATTCACTCACATCTCCAGCAATTGGTATGAGAGGTATTGTCATTGCCTTTGCAATCCAATAATAAATAATACATTAACTGAATGACTAATTATATAACATTACAAAATTTCGCAAAGAGAGGCCATAAAAAACAAACTTTGAATATAAACTTGATTCAAAATTAGAGTGAAATAATTTTGAAAAAATAAGTGAAAGAATAACTTCTTAATGAAAGAGCTTAACAGACAACTTGAATATGTTTAAATGCTTATCCAACATAATACTCAAGAAAACATTAATAATTCTGATCAGGATTTTAAGAGAAAAGTGAAAAAAATCTCTGCAGAAAGAAAATGAACTAGAATAAAATATATTTTTAACTGAAATATTATATGATTTGTGTCAATAAAGTTGTTTCAGCTGACTCAAAGGGAAGAAACCTGTCTGCCCAAAAATGTTGTGAGGTAAGACCTCAATGGCTGGATGTGTTGACACAGGGTTGGGAAATCAGTTGCTGGGTTGGAGAAGAGATGCTGGTGGTGGGTAGGAAGTTGAGCTATATGTTCACTAACACCTACACTTTACTAGTTAGAGGAATGATATACGCAAAATAAAACACCACTGCATCAGGAGGGAAGGACAAACTGATAGAGGGATTCAAAGAAAAGTGCTGCCTTCTGTAGTAAATTTCTGAGTTGCCGGAGCTCTTTTTCTTTGTTACCAGGCTGACCACAAAGGTAAAGGGGCAACATCATCAATTTAAGGTTCTATCTCAGAGAGCATGATAAGGCGGGATGCCAACAGAAAACAAACCTTCTGAGTTCAAGCACAAGCCAGCCAGAAAAGCAACTGCATCGACCGTAGGAGAAGGAGAAGAAGATGTGCCGGCGCTGTGGCCAAGCATCGGCGTGGGCTTGCATTTCCAACGGCTGTTTGTGACAGGAGCCCTCTCACACCAAGGGACGGGGTGTTCCTGCCTTTTTCTATTTCATGTGAAATATTTATTGTTTATGTTTAGTTTTAAGCTTCACCTTGAAAGATAACTTATTCCAGAATATTTTTAACATATGTACTATAAACCATTAAGAAATAGAAGATTTCATCTCTAAAGAAAATGAAATGTTTTCCTCATAAAAATCTAGGTTCTTAGAGTAGTTTGAATATTTTTAGGCCACCAAAAAGATAAGTCCTTGCCACTAGATAAATTCCCATATTAAAAAAGAAGTTATTTTTTATTTTAAAATAGCAAATTTAGAGATAAATACTACATATCAGTGCCTACTAAATGTCACGTGGATGGTTTTTCTCTTTACTTTTTTTTTAGAAATAGAAAGTTATTTATTAGTGGGCCAATTTAATCGCCCTATTAATGTGAGCTAACATTTACTGAGCCAAATAGTGTGCTAAGCACTTTATGTGCACGACCACATTTATCCTGCACAACAGCCCTGCAGAGCGGGCACTATTACAAACGCCATTTTATTGATCAGAGAACTGGAGCCCAAAGCAGTTAAGTAGCTTTCCCAGGATTACACACCAAATTAAGTAGTAAACCTAGAATTCTTCCTCGGAACATCTCATTCCAAAATATGGCCGCTATGATAATCTGTTTAATTCTCCGTGTTCTTGGGTTTGGATTTTGCTTTGTTTTTTATTTGGATTTTGTTTTCGTTCTTGTTTCCAGGAAGCAAGGATCTACTACCCACAGAGTATTTATAACCCTAGAGAGGAGCTTTGATGTGGAGAAATAGTTATAAATAAACAATGTACAGGCAAAAGATATACAGTTGACTCTTGACCAACATAGGTTTGAACTGTTCAGGTCCCCTTTTTTTTTAATAAATACAGTAAATGTATTTTCTTTTCCTAGTGATTTTAATAACATTTTTTCTCTAACTTACTTTATTGTGATAATACAGTATATAATACATATAACATTACAAAATATGTGTTAATCAACAGTTTATGTTATTGGTAAGGATTCCAGTCAAGAGTAGGCTATTAATAGTTAGGCTTGGGGGGAGTAAAAAGCTATATGCAGATTTTCAACTGTGTGGGAGGTTGGTACCCTTAACCCCTACATTCTTCAAAGGGCAACTGCATATAGAATAGAAGAAAGGGAATGATTTAAAGAATAAGATTCCCATTACTTTGGATCATGTATCCCAACTTTTCAGCCTCCGACAATACTATCCACTGAGCTGCCCTGGGATCCTCAAAACATCGCCTCAGGCAACTGCCTCCACCCTGTACGCTCCAGAAACTGCTGTGCTTACTCTTCCTTAGCGGGATCTGGTGATGCCATTACAAAGTTGAAGAAAGCACTCCTAACAGCTACTATATGCTGACAAGGGAGTTCTCCGTGCCACCCTCATTGCCCACCCGTAAATCTGCATGACACCGTTCAGTGATAATGGGCTTCTTCCACTGCTGCTGGCCCACAAGAGCTAATTGTAATCACAATTACGATTCTTGACAGTATCCACTCGAAGTATATATTTTTATCTTATTTAATTATATATTTTATCTTATTTTATTTATCTTAAAATAAAAGTATATATTTTATCAATTTATTTATTGAAAACTTTACCTATGCTTCTGCCTTGGAGTTCTGCTATTCCCAAAGGTCCTGAGGACCAATCTAAAAATCTACTCCAACACTACATTAACTTATGGATCGTTATGGTCCTATCATATAACTGCATGTTTAACTTTGTTCCTCCTGATATTCTGGGTTCTTTCTTTCTCTTGTTCACCAGGACCCATATTCTTATTGTTTCTCTTACTGTAGCTTAAAGCAAAGTCCCATACTGTATTCTAATTCTTATGAAACTAATTAATAAGTGTTTTTTACACAGATTTTTCTAGTAAAATAATCCATATAAACGAGCATGCAAAAAACTGGTAAACTCTTGTATAAATTAAAATGAAAATGTCTAAAATACTTAGAATATGTCCTAGAGAAACCCAAAAACATCATTCAGAGAAAATAGCTGAAGTCCTTCCACATAAAAAAGGAATACTATCAGTCACCCCAGACAATAACATTTTTCTGGACATGTTGCAAGATGACATATGCTAGTTTTTCTAAAAGGAAGCCTTTAGCCTTTTCTGTTAGCTTTAAGGGTATATTTTAAGGAAAGGAAATTTGATAACTTAGGTTAACCTTGGAGGATGAGTAGGCAGGAATGTGACAGAGATAAAGGGGAACAGAAAGAATAATGGGTCCAGCTAAGCAGTCGTACAAAGTTTTCACACAACAATATAAAACTCAATTCCAAAATGACAGGCATTCTAAATCACTCTGCCTGCCAGCTTCGGGTTGCACACTAATACTTAGGTTCATGTTCTGTCACTGGTTTGACTTACATAAGCGGTGGCTGATACTCACCCTCTGTAAATGATAGGGTACCCCAGGCACATGTGCGCTGGCAACTGGCAAGAAGGAAAAAGTAAATATATTTACCGAGCCTACAAATTTGAGCCCAAGAGCAGCAACATCATGTGTCGAGGCTCACTGAACATGAAGACATATTCCTCAACACTGCTAATTATCGAGTCACATATTTTGTCAAATATGTTTTGATCTTGTCTCAGGCCAAAAATTTTGGATTTATGTATTTTATTTATCTCTTCTTCTCACACCCCACATCCAGTTCCCCAGAAAATCTGTAGTCTCCGGTTTTAAATTATATGCTGAGTCCACTTCTCTTCATTCGCACCACTAGTCATCTCCCACCCCATTCCAGTCTACTGCCATCTCTCATCTAGATTATTATAATAACCTCTTTCCTAAATACTCTCTCTGCTTCCACTCTTACACTCAAAAATCAATTCTCAACTGAGAATACAGAACAATCCTTTAAAATATAATAATGTCATTTTCTGCTCATAACTTTCAATGGCTTCCCATCTCATTCATGTAAAAGCCACAGACTTACCATGACCTACAGTGCCCTGCATGATTTGTCCACCCTCTGCTCCACTGCCACTTCTCTACAATCTCTTTTATTTCTCTCTTTTTTTTACTCTACTATAGCCACACTGACCTCCTTGCTGATTCTGCAACACATCTAGATCCTTCCCTCATGTACTAGTCAGGGTTCTCTGGAGAAGAGAAACAATAGAATGTGTATAGATACCCATAAAAGGAGAATCATTATAGAAATTGGCTCACGTGATTATAAGGGCAATGAAGTCCCACAATCTGCTGTCTGCAGACTAGAGAACCAAGAAAGCCAGTGGTGCGTGTAGTTCAGTCTTGAGTCCCGAGGCCTGAGAATGGGAAGTCAATGGTGTTAAGTCCCAGCCAGAGTCTGAAGGTCTAGAACCAGCAGCACTGATGTCTGAGAGAAAGAGAAGACAGGCATTCCACCTTGAGCAAAGAGAGCAAATTCCTCCTCCTTCTGCCTTTTTGTTCTATCAAGCCCTCAACGAACTGAACGAGGCCTACCCATATTGGTGAGGGCATCCTCTCTATTCAGGTTACCCATTCAAATGCTAATCTCTTCCAGGAACATCCTCACAGACGCACCCAGAAATAATGTCTTACCAATTGTCTGGGCAACTCTTAGCCCCATCAAGTTAACACGTTAACCATCACTTTACCTGACAGCATTTGTGGCAGCTGTTGTCTTTACCTACAGTTTGGTTTCCCCAGACACCTTTGTGGTCTACTCACTCTCACTTCCTTTAACTCTAAGTTCAAATATCAACTAATCAAAGAGGCCATCTTTGATCATCCTATGTAAAATAGCAAGGTATCCCACCCCCCAGTATTTCCTACCCCTTTAATCCTGATTGATGCTTCTCTACATACCAATAACCACATGCCTTATTATATGTCTATATATTTTCTCCCTCACTCCATGAGAGTAGAGATGTTCTTTATTCCTGAACTTCTAATCCTAAACCTAGAATTATACCTAGAGTGTAGCAGGATCTCAATAAATATCTATTGAATTATGAAAAAATGATTCATTCATAAGGGATATACTTTTAATCATTTATGGTATCTTTTCTATGTTATTACAGCTAGCATCGTTTCTCTTTGAAAAGAAATACTTGGCGTTTTTTTAAATTTCTCTCTTGAAGAATATATTTGAGCTTTTCTATGTTTACATAACCTTGAGTTAGAAGGGACTTGAAACTTTCTCTAGTTTAACTTCTTCTTTTCAAAATAGCATATCCTATTTTTGAAAGTCCTTGATTATTAGAAAATTTTTATTTATGTTGAACTAAAATTTGTCTATTTTAACACTCATTTTTTGAATCTTGGTCAGTTGTGTCTTCACATGTTTGGAAAGAAGATTTTGAAGTAAATACAAACTTGAAAAATGGGATCAAGATATGATTTAAGAACTTAAGAAAAAAAAATGCTTCAATAAAGGAAATTTCCATGGTAATATATCACCTAAAGCTCATTTAGTACTGAGTGATGTTTGCCTTGTTCTCTGAGTAAATGCCACCATATTAGAAATGCATCTTCACAGTAGGAGATTTACACTCAAAATGTCTTCCGCTTTGCCAATGGAACCACATGAAAAGTAAGCTGGGAAGATATATACTCTGAGAAATGCTGGACAACTACAAAAGAACAAAGTTCTATGGAAAACCGGGATGAAAAGTAACAGAATAATTCTAAGACAAAAATTTACATTTATAAATAGGTGGTTGTATTTCTACAAATCCTAATGTGTCATGCATGTGTCACTTTACTGTAATAAAGTTTTTAAAGTTCTTTTATTTAAAAAGATTTCTTTAGGGGAAAAACATTGCTTTATGAACCACGTGAAACCTTGGTTATCCATTCCAAAAAAAAGCTAAGAGTTTCTTTGGGATTTTTTTGTTTGTTTATTTTTACTTACTGATCTACTTGTTTTCCATCTTTCACCAGAATAGAAACTGCATGAGGCATGGCTTCCTCTGAAATTTTTAACATTTTATTTCAGAATAATTATAGATTCACATGAATTTACTAAGTGCAGAGAGATCTGTACCCTGTACTCAGCTTCCCCCAATGTTTACACCTTAGTATTTCTTTTTTTTTTTTTGAGTGGTTGAAAATAGCATTGCATTTTTAATTTTGGTGTCCATGTGCTTATTGCTATTACACAGAAATGCAATTAGTTTTCCCTATGTTGATCTTGTATCCTGCAAACTTGCTAAACTCACTTACTAGTTTTGGAGTTTTATTTATTTTTTCAAAGGTTTCTTGGAATTTTCTATGTAGATCACCTGCAAATAGGTATAGTTTTATTTCTTCCTTTCTTACCTATATACCTTTTGTTTCCTTTTCTTGCTTATTACGTTGGCTAAACCTTTCCATACTATGTTGTAAGAGCAGTGGTAAGAGCAGGCATCCTTGTCTTGCTCCGATCTCATGGGAAAACATTTACAAAGACCAAAGTAATCTAACAGCAGCTACATGACTTATAATCCAGTATTCTAGACAGATATCATCTTGATTTTACATTCCAGAAAAGAGGCACTAAGAAATTTAATATATGAAATTTCTAGCTCATTGCCTTTTCTCTTTTACTTTAGTCAACAGAAAAGGCACTCTTCTTAGAAAATTAGATGTAGAGGGGTTTTTTCCTAAAACCTGTAATGTCTTACCCTGATATAATTCTGCAAATATAGATAGATATCAAGACAGACCTCCCTTTACCCTGGTGTGGGCTTTGAGTCAGCCTGATGGACAGAGGAGAGCATGAGTTTTAGACTTAGACACATCTGGGAGTCTCTGCTCTCATCACATGCACAAGCCAGTCAGCCTCTCCAATCTTTGATTTCCTCATTTATAAAATCAAGATATGAAATGTACATGGATAAAGGAAATGTATGTGAACTCTCTGGCCCACACCAGGTGCTCAGGAAGGGTCTCTCTTATTACTGTGGAGATTAACTTCAGAATAACAAGCTCTAAGTGGTGGTCTTTTGCCATAGAGAAGTATTGTATTCAATATTAATGGTTTTCGTCTTCATTCTCTATAACACGATATTAAATAGGATATGCTTTTAAGTTTTTTCCTGACCATTTTCTAACAGACAAAACAAAATTCCATCTCAAAGGATTAATGGCCAAAACTGGTAATAAGTTGTCTTACGACAGCATGCATTACTGCAGCTTGCCACAGTAGGTAAGAGAATGAATTCTGGAGTCACCATAGCTAGTGAACACTGACTGCACTTCAGTGACTGGGCAACTCACTTGGCCACGTTCTGCAACAGTTTCTTTTTTGTGAAATGGAGCTAGCTCATAAGATTTTTTATTTTATTCTGGGACAAGGAGAACAAAAAATTTACCTCAATTATTAAAAAAGTAAAAATCTTAGATTTTAACTGTTTTTGTATTTAATTTCTATATTCTCTATGGGAAGTTTAAAAAATCTACTCCATATTATTTTTATTCGAAATAATATGCTTCAGAAAGTATGACAGCTTAACATCAATTTTCAACAAAATTCAAAACTAAATTAGCTACTACATGATTAATAAATGCTTTGAGAAATACAAGGTGATTACAAAGAGATAAGAAGTATTTGTCAAGAATAAATAATGCCAAATTAATCTAATTTGTTTTATTCATAAGTTTATTTCTGAAGTGGAAAATAAATCTTATTGTTTTTGTGTTTTTGTATTTTTTATTAACAAGACATTTGACAAAATATTTTATATTATTTTACCACTAAAATAAGAAAATGACACCTAAGTGAAACTACTACTTAGGTGAATTTGCAAAAATAGAAAAATAACATCCAAAGCTGGAACGCTGTACACAGCGGTGCACTGGAGGCTGTGACTATGTACCCGGCTTGTGCACTGCACGGTCTGGGCAACTAAACACAGAGACGCTGAGTTATTAGTTTCTTCAACTACAAACTTAAAGGGATTTTACCATGATCAAAGTTTGGCATCAACCTAAAGGGAGTCTCTAATGAAATATGGTACTTTACAACCCTTGGTTCTTTTCTACTTAATTTATAAATTCAATTACTTGGATGAAAACATACAAAATTCTTAATGAGTGTTCAGAGAGACAGAACAGAGATAATCGCTAATAAATCAAAAAAAGAAAATCAAGATCCAAAAAAAAGTCTGAATAGGCTGAATCACTGATTTATAACAATCAAGATGAAATTTAACAGTAAGTGTTATATTTTGTATCCTATTTTTAAAAAAATCAATTGTGCTAGTGTCTTGAGGAGAAAACCCAGCATGGTAGCAGTTATGAAAAACACCTGAGTGTTTTTAGTTACCTTCAATATGAGACAAAGTATAAAGGGCTTTGCAAGAGAGCTAATGCAATCTTAGATGGTATTAATAGAAGTATGTTGTGCAGGACTGAGTTGCTAACAGTACCATTGTTTTCTTCATTGGTCAGTCCCCTCATGAAGCATTGTGTCCACTTTTGGGTATCAGATGACAACATACTAATTGTAAAGGAAAGTACTTAATCAGGTTAAATCTAAATTGCAGTCCACAGTATCTTCGGTTGTTCTTTGAACATGTAAAACCATTTCCTTAATTTCTATCTTTAGATCAGCTAACCACCATTTAACTTAAGTGTATCTTAAATGGAAACTTCATCTTACTGTCATTAATGAAAATCCAGCACCACTTCGCAAAACTCAAAAGCAACCATGAAAAAAGGGATGAAAATTGAAACTGTTATTAAATTTTAACTGGTATTGTTGCCTGCCAAGGATTTGAGATTTGCTCTCTATAAAAAATTACTTTATGGAGTATTAGTTTTTAAACATATATTACCATCAAACTGAGATTCTTTTTTCTATTAATCAGGGAAATTGTAAATGTGAAAATAGCTGTGATTCAATGTTATTTAGGGCCATGTCTCTCAGACAGACTAACTGAAACTATCTCTTTTACAAGTGATATAGGCCTCCATTTTGGAAAAATGAATTAAAACTTCCTGGTATGCTGGACTACTGCAGTCTGGAGATTGTAATCTGGAGACAACTAGGAATACTACAGAGCTCCTCACTCAGAAAGATCTCCCCTGAATAATTAGAAAATCATTAGGATATGTGCGAGTGTTCAGTAAAGGTGCTATCCCCTATAGCGATTTCTCTGCTTCTGGCAACACCTGTCACTGAGGTATGTCTCACAGAACAAAAGAATGTATGTCCATGAAAGACTGTGGGGTGGGAGGAAGAAGAGAGGAGCAAGAAAACCGAGAAAGGTGACTTGTCATTTCTACTCTTTGGTGGTCCTTCTCTCTTACTCCCTCTCAACTCCTCTCTTTAATGTCTAAAACATCTGTGAATTCATTGTCCTCAAATGTCTAAAAACAATTCATTTTCCAATCTAAAATAATATGTTATCTCTATTGTAATCCCAATAATCGGGATATAAAATTTCTACACAATGAAGTGTCCTAACTTCAAAAATCCTTAACAGTCGTTAAATTCATAAATGTTCTCAGCTTAAGTTCTATGACTTTGCAATTTGTTCAAAGGCTGAATTTAAATATACCCAACTGACTAGTGGCCAAAAGGTAAATCAAGGACCATATGATATGTGAAAACAACCCACCATGATTCTAAGGGCTTCAGTTTCACACTAAACATTCAGCACTAACCCAGTGTCATACACATGATATGTGTTACAATGAATTATTAGTTAACTTCTGTATCACCCAAGGAACAATGGTTTGATTGGAAACAGGAAATAGCATAGACCAGGAAGGAAAAAATATAACATTTATTCAATGTCTGCTATATAGCAAGGACTTTCCCAAAATTCTCTTAATAACCAGGCAAGAGTTCTGTATGTGAAAAACACACAAAGAGGTTAAGTAATTTGCTCAAGTTCATAGAGTTAGTAAGTAGTAGGGCGGAAATCAACCTGGCGGGTGCCAGGGGCTAGGAGAGAGGATAGAGTGGGAGGATGTTGATCAGATGGTACAAATTCCAGTTATAAGATGAATAAGTTCCGGGGATCTGCTGTACAGCATGGTGACTAGAGATAACAGTGCTGTATATATACTTGAAAGCTGCTAAGAATATAGATCTTAAATGTTCTCACCACAGGGAATAAAAGTAATTACATGAAGTGATGGAGATGCTAACTAACCTTACTGTGGTAATCATCTCAGAATATGTACATGCATCAAGTCATCACATTGTATACCTTAAACCTAATGTTATACATCCATTATATCTCAGTAAGACTGGGGAAAAATACACCCTTAAAAAAAGCTGAGAGGCAGCAAAAATCATCTTAGACTCAGCCAGAGCACAATTTATCCTGATGACGGTGATAATAATAATAATAATCCTCGTATCATGACTTTCTCATCAGGCATCTTTAAATTTAATTCTAAGCTATATTCAAAACTTAGCAGACCACATTTTTAAAGATCTAGCACCCCATAAGGAGAGCAAAACAGTATCCAACAGTTGCTTGAATGACTGGATATAATCCATAATGTGAGAATTGTTGACAATGTCCATTAAAAATCACTTAAGTTGTAATGGACATGCAAAAAATATGAAAATATGTTGTATTAGTATTCCAATGACTTTTAACTTTCATTGTTTTCAGAGCAATATGAAACAAGAAAATACATCATTAATAAGTGTGATAGGCTCTCTCATGGCAACAAGTTTCTTCACTAATATACACCAGACACATATAACATTGAGCCTTTCGAATACTTCAAAGGAACCAGAAGCTTTATTTGAGTAAACTACACGATAGATGAAAAATTAAGTAGAAGTCAGGGTGGGTAAAATACAAATTTTCTAAAAGATAAGATATAGATATAGATATATATACTGAGATCAGACATTCCCTTCCAGTAATATAGTTCTAACAGGAAAAAAAGTAACATTTTTATTGTAGACAAGATTTACTTTTATAAACTATGAAGAAAGGAATACAAGTTATCTCTCTGGAATACTATTATGACATGACAAATTAGAGGGGAAAAAATGCTAAATTTTTAAAAATAATTGCCGGTCTTATGTTTTCTTGATTTTATTATTTCTGGCATTTTGTTTATAAAATATTTTAATGAGTCACCAAGGGTAATAAAGAATTTTCTTGTCCATCCTTCCTGCACCCATAGAGAAATTGGATGAGAGATTATGTACTATCTCTACATCTGTCAGATCAGCAGTATTGAAAGCCAGTTACAATATTCATTCCATGCTGTTGAGCAGGTGGTTCACAAAAGAAGAGAGGAGTAATGCAAGCCTGAAACCATTGCACTTATGAATCAACATATATTAGATACAAATTCAGTGAATCTCAATTGATAAATGCTGTTGAAAACATAAAAACTTCATGTGACACACAATCTCTGTACTCAGTAATTTAAAATTTAGAGCAATATTTAAAAACAAAAAATAAATGAGTGAGCAATATGAACACATAATTATATTAAATGTAAATATCGTGCACAAAGGTCAGCAAACAAAACAGATTGCTAGCTGCCACTCTTCTCGAAAAGTGGAGAATTATTTTGTGATGCCCCCAAAATGAAAGAATTCTGAAAGAGAGGCAAATAGAAACCCGAGAGAAATTACTTCAACAGAAGATAGAAATAGAGTCAGAGGACTGTTTACTGCCCCCGGGTGGTAGCCGGGAAGAGACACAAAAGCATTTACCCCAAGCTGACTGACAATCCAGCATCCTGCAGACAACCAAGAAGAGCTTCCAGCTTCAAGTGAAGTATTTCAAATGCATGACTAAACACATGCAAATTAAAGTCTATGGATGGAATTGGGTTGGACTAAGTAAACAACAATAAGAATTTGTGAGGACAGTACCAAATGATATCACATTGAAAGCACTGTAAGAAATATCTCCCATACTATTTAATTTTGCTATTTACCATGGTGTTTTATATTTCTAAATAAAAGAAAAAGAAATCTGTATTCTGTGTAAAGCACTGGATGAATGAGATGAAAATACCAACCATCGGCTCAAGACAACATGCTGCATTCAAGAAGAACCTTGGGATTTTTAAATACTAGTACTGCAAAGCAAAAGCTGAAATATAACTGCATGTGCTACAGGGACTTATATATCTGGGTATAGACATCAAATTAAAACAGTGGCTGACCTGTTCAATATTTTATTTTTGCTGACATTTACTACCACAGTTTGATCCAACAGAGATTTATTGAGCACTCATTTATAGGCCTGGCATTGCGCCAGATGCTGGCATAAAGAGATGAATTAGCGAATTAAATGGTGCTTCTAAATCTTCTTGCATCCGTTTTCTTCTGATAATTTTCAGCCCCTATACTTTTCGTCTCATTCCTCCTAAACTGCATTTTAAGCTCAGTAAAAATTTAACCTAATAAAAAGTATTTGGACATGCTTATACTACTTTGAATTTGACATGAATGTTTTCCAATTTCAGTGAAACAAGCAAAGTAACTCAATTACAATATTGAAATTAGACTACTGCATAGTTTTACTTCTATTTTGTATTTCATAGAAATAGTCACCCTCCCCTTTCAAGTTTCCTTCTTTTCAACCTCTCTTCTCTCCTCTCCCTCTCTCTACCCCTCCTCCACCACCTCCACGGCAAACACATACAACCTTAATTCAAATTTAAACGCTTAGATAACAACCATTCTGAGATCATTACCTAGTTGAATGACCATAACCTCAACATTTTCTTTGGTCCTGTAAATTATTTCAAACCTAAAATCACAGTACATAGAACAGAGTTTTAGGGATCTATAGGAACAATCCACTCATTTTCAGGTAAAAAACTCCAAGTAAATTGTGTACATTCGTAAAGCCAGCCTTTGGTAGAGTAAATGCTTGTACCCAACTCATTGCTCTTATTCCAATTTTCTTTCCATTATCTACAAACCCTCTCTCTTCTTTTACTCTCATGATGATTTCTTTATTCACAGAATCTTTGTTGAAAATAGTGGCACATTTTTTAAAGTCACATTACCTTATCAATTATTTTAGAGTGATATTTCCTATATTACAATAAAAGATCTAAAATATCTATGGAGAATTCAGCAATACCATCAGACTTTAATCACATCATCTTGAGTGGCTTGTATTTCCCAGTGATAAAACCTATTTATTTTGCAAACAAACTTTTAATATCAAAGTTCAAACTTCCAAGAGTAGTCATAGCTGAAGTTTAGCTCTCATTTTAATGAAGCTACCGTCTTTAGCCCTTCCACTCCAGAAATTTTAAGCCATAAAAAGTTATAGCTGAAATATTTGGATAAAAATAATAGGGACAGATTAACCACTCAACACAAAAGGCAAACCTAATGAAATATTAGAAAAATGAAGTGTACTTGGTTTTACAAACCAAGTATGTAATATATTCAAATATTCTCCAATATACAAAAGAATTAATTGAATTCATTTCTTCTGTGTGTTATGTCAAGGATATTATAGTTAAGTCCATGCACCTATAGTCACCTAACATGTGCACTTTAAGTACCAGTTTAAAACTGATGGACTAGGAAGCAGAAAAACAGTGCAATATATATATATATATATGGTACTTAGACAACTTTTTTTAAATACTAAACAACTTAAGTTTTAAAGACCATAACTCAAATAATAAATGACAAGGACCAAATAACCACATGAAGAATAAATTTTTAAAACCTTAATACTATTTCACACAATTATAAATAAATCAATTTAAAACTTGAATTAAATGCACAAAATTTTAGTAAACTACAATTTAGCACTAGTTGCAAAAGAAGGAAAAATACCTCTAAATAGGCCAATTTCCATCAAAGAAATAGGAAAAACTATAAAACAACTACCCCAGGAAAAAGCAGTAGACCCAAATATCTCTGGGGGCAATTCTACTTAACATTTTAAGATAATACAGTTCCAATGCAATGGAAACTGTTTCAGGTCATACGAATGAGAGAAAAACTAAATTCAATTTAAAGATGCAAGGATAATACTGATGCTTAAATTTACAAAGTTTACATAGAAAAAAACTACAAACCAATTTCCCTAATAATTACCAATGTAAAAATAAATAAATAATGGACTAGCAAGTGGAATCTAGTATTACACTAAAAAGAAAACATGGAATGACCAAGTGAGTTTTATTCCAGGAATTACAAAAATTGTTCAATATTAGGAAATCCATTAGTAGCTCAAAGGAGAGAAAAATGTTCAGACACAATTCCAAAAAACCTCCTACCAACACCAATGAAGAGAATGAATAGGAGGCCAGACAAGAATTCTACAGGCCAAAAGAAGAGTTAGAAAGCTGTTACAATAATTCAGGAATAAAAGGGTAAGTGCCTAAACTGCGGTACTGATAAAAGGAAAGGAAAGACTTGACCTTTAAATTTTTAAGGGAATCAGTTCAGTATGATTTAATCATTGATGAAATATTAAGAAATGAGTCCCAGGTTTCTGGCTTGGGTTAATGGTGCATCACAGGGGTTATTCATGAAGAGAAAAAACACAGGATGATATTTGTACAAGAAAATGGCTTCAATTTTAAAGAACTTGAGTTAGAAGAGATAGTAAAATGCAAAGATGACTATCTATTTTATAGGTTCAGAAAAGATTGCAACATAAAAAGTCTAGATTGCTTTATTATTTTTCTACTTAACTCTTTGACAATCTTGCAAGAGCGGTATTATCATTCTAACCATACAAATGAGGTACCAATCAATAAATTACAAAACAAGATGAAAACTCAGGGGCTGTGAAACTCTGTCTCGGCACCTACCTTTCAGATAGAAGTCTGGTCAATGAAAAAAGGTCCTGATGGAGATGGTGCCTAGTCATGCACAGGTAGAAAAAACAAGAGAAAAAAACAAAAACAAAAATAGCATGGTATTAAACACTGATATATCAAAAGTAATAATGCTAAGTTATAGTTGCATATGTACATAAAATATTTGCGAAGCACTTCTGCATGTATTTTTTTCATTTGATACTAACAAAAATCCCAGAGAGCATCATTTCTACTTTAAGCATTAGAGAAGCTAGTTAAGTTACCCTGCTGGTAAATTCTAGAGCCAGAATGCCAATGCATATTTTGGACATGCATTTTGGTGTTCTTTCTTTTTATTTTATTTTATTGTGTGTGTTCTTTCTGTCAAAACATGGAGCCTCTCCATAACAGTATATGGAGTAAGGGCTGATAATTTTTTTCTAAAGCAACTCAAAATTTTCATACAAGGAATGAATGACCCCTGTTACTAAAATCACTGATATAGTATAGAATATAATTCATGACAGAGATTCAATAATTATTTTTTATAGTCTAATAGAAAAAAATAGCTCTGAAGTGAGTCATGCAAAGTATTAAACCCATATTGGATGTGGACTCATTTCTGCTGATTCACTGCAAGAACAACATAGTAGAAAGTAGTGAAATTTAACTTCAGCAACCTTGATGACTACTTAGAAAGCAGAGGGTTTGGGGGCACAGGTGGTGCAGCTTCTGCTCCTATTGAAGATCACGATCTTGAAAATGAAAAATGAACCGCAACTACATAGATGTCACACCAGAACAGGGTTTGTTAATTCATAAGCCCTACTGTGCCAGTTTGGTGGAGCGCATTTACACGAGGGTGGAAAGAATAATGACGTTATTACAGTTTTCCTTTCAGAAGAAAGGAGTGACACTTCCCTAACACAGGTTACAAATCCAGTAAAGGCAAGAGATGGTAGCGATGGGGAGTTTCAGTCATCCGTGTAGCTGCTAAAAGTCAAATCCTCTTTAAAAAAATACTCTCTTAAAACGATTTCAAATGTTTCTAATTGTTTCATTAATGTTTTATTTAGAGTTGATTTCTCTCAATCAAGAACCAAGCCAGGTCCACATGTTGCATTTGGTTGACATGTTTTTTTAAATCTCTTTAATTCACACATTTCCTCTTCCTCTTTTTACCTTGTAATTTTTTAATTGAAAAAACAAGACTATTATTCCTATACAATTTTCTATATTCTAGATTCATCTAGTCATTTATCTAATTTTATCCCAGAAAATCAGTTAGCACATTATTCTATTTCCTGTATGTCCTGCAAATGGGTAGTTAGATATAGAGGTATGATCAGATTCAGGTTCATATTTTGGCAAGAATACACCATAATTGGTATAGTGTGCTTCTATTAGGAAGTACATAATATTTGATTGTCCCTCTTTTTGTGAGTTTAAGTGGTACTTGACTGGTTCCATTAAAATGTTTTTAGGAACTAACCTATTTTTACTAGACACTAGAAAATGATAATACTCTATTTGATTTCTGCTTTATTTATTAGCTAAAATGCTTCGATAAGGAAAAATATCCCCTTATCGGGTATATGGCTACCTGGAGGTTCTTCATACAGGAAAGACAGGCACATGGTTGATATTCGCCTTTTATTTACCAGGATTCAGAGCAACGAGCTGGTTCTGTAACATTCTCCAATGGTACTCAATGAAACTGGAGGCTATCTGACACCACGGACAAACACTAACTCAGAATGGGTTAAAGCCATGAACATTAGGCCTGAAACCATAAAATCCTAGAAGAAAACATAGGTGGTAAGTTCTTTGACAAAGGTCTTGGTGGTGATGTTTTGAATCTGCCATCAAAAGCAAAAGCAACAAGAGCAAAAATAAGTGAGGCTACATCAGACTGAAAAGTTTCCGCACAGCGAAGGAAAGCAACAAAATGAAGAGGCAGCTTACCGAATGGAAGGCAGTAATTGACTTACTGAGGCTTTTTAATTTAAGTGTCATTATTAAGTCATGAAATTTAATGTGTTTGATGTGCTTTACTATCATGCAGTTATTGTTCTTTTTCTGGGGAAGCCTCTTTAATTTGGCTCCTATGTCATTTTGTCATAACTCATAGTAGTATTTGGTAGCTTCTTCATTTTCGAGTATGACAAGACCTTTCAGACTCTTTTTGCACATTTTCAACTGTGGACCTAGGAACACTCATTTCTGCAAGAAACTGGTTTCTTTTTAGGGGGAAAGAATAATCGAAGGCCCTATCTTGGGTACTATAAGGTATTGTCTCAGGACTTTTTCAGCAAACAGGGGTAGGGAAAACTTGTTTCAAGAAAACAAAATATCATGAGTTCATGCTAATATTTTCAGTCCAAATTTAGGATAAGGTATTTTTACTTAATTTTTTGCTTGTAGTTTTTATATTTCACTTCTCTTATGCTAAAAGTATTAGTTCCTAAAAGCATTAACATAATTACTTATTAATTAGTTTTAAACAATAATATCAGTATTATTACTAACACTGATTTCTAAACAAAGGATTTAATATTTATTTCTTGTTCTTTTTTTCTTTAGGGTACATTCACTAGAGTTATACAAATTACTGTATTTTAAAGTCACTTGAAATATCTACTCTCTGTATGGTTAACCTACCAGCTCAGTTTGTTTCATGTTGTTTCCAATTTTTAGGAACTGTTTTTTATTTTGTTATTATATAGCTATATAAAACTTATACATAGTTCCAAAGTCAAATCTAAAAACAAAAGACATATTCTGAGAAGTCCCGCTTTCATTTCTACCCCTCCTCTCTGTCCCTACCATTATCAATGTGATTCTCTAGTAGGAAAATAGTGCCCCCTAGGGGACATCTGTTTGTCATAACTAGGCACGCGCTGGGGGCATCTGCAGGCAGAGACCAGATATGCTGTTAATCATCCTACAATGCACAAGACAGTCTTATAACAACAACAACAAAAACGTGTTCAGTTTAAAGTTTCAGTAGTGTTGCTGTTGAGAAAACATGATCTACAAGTAACACTGTTTCCTTTTAGTTTTGGGTTTCTCTGTTGTTTTTCTAATACAAGCCAAAATATTATTTCCTTAGAATAACAGTAAGCCTAATATACAGTTTTCTCATTAATTTTTTTAAATTTAATGATCTACTACAGAGCTCATTTCAAAACAGTATATAGATATAGTCTTTATTCTTTTTTACAGGGGAATAGTACTTCATTATGAAGATGCATAATGTTTTATTCAATTATTTCTAATATATGGATATTTGACTTAAAGTTTGAGTCTTTTTCTATTGAAAATAGTTCTAGGGAGAGAAGATGGTGGCCAAGTAGGTGGAAACTGAGTCCACTTGCTCTTGCCCCCAACTTGGATACTTGGCTCATGTTCCCAAAAATAAACTGAACAGTTAACAGAATCTTAACTGATAGGAAGTTTGGGAGCCAAGGAGAACAGACGACCCTTCAGCACAGGCGGTAAGGAGATTTTATAGGTTGAACTGGAAATACCCTGGGTGTAGCACCTACAGCTACAGGGAGCCTGGTCAGAAATCATAGCTTTGAGGTTCCCTGCCCTCCCAGGAAAGGGAAACCCCAGACCGGGACCAGGAGTTACTTGGATACTCAAATCTGGGGAGATCCAGGCTACACACACTCACACACACACACACACACACACACACACACAGCAAACAGCACATCCGTAACTGCAGCGGCAAACGCCAACAGGGAGAGAGAGAGAGGGATTCTATCTGTGCCTGGGTTGAGCGAATGGAGGCCGCAGCCAGCCATGACTGGGAGAGACTTTAGGCTTTTTGGAGAGATGCTATGTGAGGAAATCTGATCAGTGACTCAGTGCTGCAGTGGGAAAGCCCGGAGAGACTTTTTAAAAGGGAAGCTGAGGCTTGCGGGGCAGGAACCCTATGTGCAGCTGCTCTGCCTGCAAGAGGAAAGGATTGAGGGAGCAGTTTGCTCCAAACTGAGGGCAGCAGAGAGATCAGAAAGGTGCGCAGCAAGGGGATTTCTCAGCCCCAGCCCAGAGCACATAGCAGGCCAGAAGCCCTGCTCTCCACAGGGTGGAGAGTTTGAACTCCTGTCTGCTGCGAGGGCAGTGGGCTGAGAACTGGACAGGCAGAGGTTGAGCACCTGAGGCTATTACAGCCACACAGAGCCCCCTTCCCCTGCGGAGATCAAACCTCAGGGAAGGGAAGGGTGCACCCAGACCCCCACCTCCTGTGGGACTGCAAGCACCAACAACCGGGAAGCTCTGCAAAATTGTCAGGATGGGCTCGAGAACCCCCTGTAAGGTGGATATCTGCAAGAGAAAGACAGAAAGAAATGCCTAACGGGCCCATGTTGAACTTCTCTCTGGGAGACAAAATACTCTGGTTCCTAGGTCCCTATTCCACTGAGGCCAGCAAAGCAAGATCAGCAATTGGTGCAGCAAAGGGGAATCAGGGCCCCACCTAGCCTCAGCTCTCACACAGAGATGCCATCAGCACCAAGCAGGAAAGAGCTGACCCTCTTACACAGACTGGCCCCTCTCTTGAAACAGACAGCTAGTTCACCAGAAACTATACATTATTGGAAATAAAGCTGGGACAGACCAAGACGGGTTGTGCAGGAGCAGGGGGAACACACCCACAATTTTCCCACAAAACTGAACAGTGCCTCCCAGAGGAGGCTCAGAGGTCCCACCCTCCTACCACAAAAGAAGACCCCTCTTGAGGCAAGTGAAGGTGATACAGGTGGTGCTGCCAGAAGTTGGACGACCCAACGCAGGACCTTGAGCTGATGAAAAACGAGAGGCAAATTCAGAAAAATAAAGCAGAAGGCAGTCACCAAACTCTGCTGAGACAAATCCCACCTCGTTCTTCTTCAGAATTTGTTTTTTTTTTTCTTTTGCAAAGCCTTTTAATATTTCTCCTTTTGCTTCGATTGTATTCCAACTAATTCATTATTCTTTTATTTTTTATTTAGATTTTTATATTATTTTTTTTTATTTTTGTTTCAGATCTCACATTGTACCTTTCCCTTGTTTTATTCCATTTAGCCTTCTTCCTGCTGTTTCTTATTTTCATTGTAAATTTTATTTTCCCCTATGCTATGCTTTGTTCCAATTCCTTATTCTTACTATTTCTCCTCCCTCTTTGCTCTCAAAATCACTCTTCCTTCCTTTAGTCATTTCACATTCCTTTTCCCCTTCTTGTAATAACTTTACCTTCTGTCCACCTTTATAAATTGTGGCTTGTTTGGCATGGATATTACAGCTATTGCTGTTCTTCTTCAACTGTATTCCTATTTGTTCACTGCTTTTTTTTTTTTCTATTTCAAACCTCATAGGTTACTCTTCCCTTGTCTTACTCCATTTTGCCTTCCTCCTGCTTATTTGAGTTTGGAATTGTATTTTTTCCCTTTCTTAGCCTGGATTCTATTCCTTACTCTTAATATTTCTCCTCCCTCTATCCTCTCAAAATTATTTTTCTTTACTGTAGACATCTCATATTCTCTTTTCTCTTTCATATAATATTCTTATTCTCTTCCCACCTTTATTCATCTTTGCTCAGCTGTCATTGTTATTGACCCTGTTGTGGTTTTTCTGCAATTTTGTTCCCTTTGGTTTGCTATGATTTTAATTTTATTTCAAACCTCATATTATACTCTTACCTTTCCTTGCTCTATTTTGCCATTGCCCTTCCATGTTTTACTTATGTTTTAAATTTTATTTTGTTCCTTTATTCACCTCGTTTCTATTCCCTACTCTTATTATTTCTTCCCCCTCTTCCTGCTCAAAATCATTTTTCTCTCCTTTATTTATTTCATATTCCCTTTTTCCTATCTTATTCTTAATCTCTCTTTACCTTTATTAATATTTGCTCAATTGTTGTTGATATTGCAGATGTGGTAGGGGGGAATTTCTGCTGGTGTGGGTTTTGTTTTCTGGGTAGTATTGCTATGTTAACCCGTACCTGTACAACAGCATACAAGATGTGGTGGGGGTAGTGACTCCCTGTCACCCAGCTGGAAGGGAGAACCAACCAATGAATGGGCCATCAATAATCAAAGCCCAAGTACAACAAGAGAGCACATGTAAACTGAATAGAGGGCAACCCCAGGGTATCCATATCAGGAGGACAAAGAGACAGCACCACTGAGTCCCACAGAAATCCTACCACGGAAGACCACGCCATGAACACTGGCAGGCAAAGCAGAGCAACCTGAGGTGCAGAAACAAAAGCAGTCACCTAAAAATGGGGAGACAAAGAAAGAAATGCCAATCAAAAGGAAAGGAGGACCCCCCAGAAAAAGAGCTAAGTGAAATTGAGGTAAGCAATATATCAGACATTGAATACAAAATAATAGTTATAAGGATGCTCAAGGAACTCAGTGAGAACTACAAGGAATTGTATGGGAGCTACAAGGAACTTAGTGAGAACTAAAGCAGCATAAAAATGGACATAGAAACTATGAATAAGAACCAGAAAGAAATGAATTATACAATCTAAAAAGAAAATACACTAGAAGGAATTAAAATCAGGCTAGATTAAGCAGAAGACTGAATCAGCAAGCTAGAAGACAAGGTAGAATGAAATATCCTTTCAGAGCACAAAACAAAAAAGGACTCAGAAAGAATGACAATAGTTTAAGGGAGCTTCAGGACAACATGAAAAGTAATAACATTCACATCATAGGATTATCAGAAGAAGAAAAGGAGAAAGGGATAGAAAACCTGTTTGAAAAAAACACACAAAACTTCCTTAACTTGGTGAGGGGAAAATGTCAAACAAGTTCAAGAAAAGCACAGAGGGTCCCAATCAAGATGAACCCAGAGTCTTCCTCCAAGGCACATCATAATTAAAATGGCAAATTTTAAAGACAATGAAAGAATCTTAAAGGCAGCAAGGGAAAAACAGCTAGTAACATGTAAGGGCAGTCGGATAAGGCTAGAAGCTTATTTCTCAACAGAAACACTATAAACCAGAAGGAATTGGCATGAAATATTTCAAGTAATGAAAATCAAGGACCTATAGCCAAGACTACTCTATCCAGCAAGGCTCTTATTTAAAATGGAAGGCAAAATAAAGAGCTTCCCAGACAAAAAAAAGTGTAAGAGAGCACATCTCTATCAGGCCAGTACCACAAGACATGCTAAAGGAGCTACTATAAAAAGGAAAAAATTGAGAGAGAGAGGGAAACAGGTAATGAAAAAGTGTCAGTGCATAAGTACCTATCAATAATAACCTTAAATGTAAATGGATTAAATTCTCCAATCAAAAAACATAGTAGAGTTGAATGAATAAGAAAATACAGCCCACATATATGCTGTCTACAAGAGACCCATCTCAGAACAAAAGGTCTACACAGGCTGAAAGTGAAAGGATGGGAAAAAAATTCCAAGCGAACAGACATGAAAAGAAAGCTGGGGTAGCAATACTTATAACAGACAAAATAGACTTCAAAACAAAAGCCATAAAAAGGGACAAAGAATGTGACTACATAATATTTAAGGGAGTAGTCCAACAGGGGAATATAACCCTTGTAAACCATATATGAACCCAACATAGGAGCACCTAAAAATATAAAGAAAATCTTGGAGGACTTCAGGAAAGATATTGACAACACAGTCATTGTAGAGGATTTAAACAACCCACTGTCAACAGTGGATAGACCTTCCAAACAAAGAATCAACAATGATATTATGATATTGAACAACACTCTAGATCAAAGGGACTTAATTGAATACACAGAACTTTTCACCCCAAAGAAGCAAAATATATACTCTTTTTAAATGTACATGGAACATTTTCAAAGATAGACCACATGGTAGGAAACAAAACAAACCTCAACAAATTCAAGAAAATTCAAATATTATCAAGTATGTGCTCAGATCACAATGGAATGAAACTAGACTCCAACTTCAAAGGGAAAAGTCAAAAACATCCAAACGTACAGATTCTGAATAACATGTTATTAACTAATGAATGGGTCAACAATGAGATCAAAGAAGAATCAATAGGTATCTGGAAACAAGTGAAAAAGAACACAACCCAAAACCTATGGATATGACAAAAGCAGTCCTGGGAGGGAAGTTCCAAGCAATACAGGCCTACCAAAATATGATAGAAAAATCCCAAATAAACAGCCTAACGCTACATCTACCAGAGCTAGAGAAAAAAAACAAAACCCAGAGGAGTAGAAGGAAGGAAATAATCAAGATCAGAGTAGAATTAAATGACATAGAGACTAAAAGAGAAATTCCAAGGATCAATAAATCCAGGAAATGGTTCTTTGAAAAGATAAACAAAGTGGACAAACCTTTAACCAGGTTCATCAAGAAAAAAAGAGAGAGGACTCAAATAAATAAAATCAGAAATGAAAGAGAAGAAGTTACAACCAATACCACAGAAACACAAAGGATCGTAAGCAATTACTAGGAACAACTATATGCCAAGAAATTGGACAACCTAAGTGAAATGGATGAATTTCTAGAAACATACAATCTTCCAAAACTGAATCAAGAAGAAGCAGAAAGCCTGACTAGACCCATAACAACTAGTGAGATTGAAGCAGTAATAAAAAATTCTTGGCATACAAAGACCCTGGACCAGATGGCTTCCTAGGAAATTTTACCAATGATTCCAAGAAGAACTAATACCTATCACTCTTGAACTATTCCAAAAAATTCAAGAAGAGGGAAGATGTCCAAACTTCCAAACCCTTTGTATGAGACCAGTATTATCCTAATTTCAAAACCAGGTAAAGACACAACGAAGAAAGAAAACTACAAGCCAATGTCTCTGATGAACATAAATGCTAAAATCCTCAACAAAATATTGGCAGGCCAGATTCAGCAATACATTAAAAAGGTCATACACCACAATCAAGTGGGATTCATCCCAGGGATGCAAGGATGGTACAATATTCGCAAATCAATCAATGTAATGCACCACATAAATAAAATGAAAGACAAAAACCACATGACTATATCAATAGATGCTGAAAAAGCATTTGATAAAATCCAGCACCTATTTATGACAAAAACACTCAGTAAAGAGGGAATAGAGGGAGCATAACTCAACATAATAAAAGCCATATTCAAGAAACCTATAGCAAACATTATACTCAATGAGCAAAAGCTAAAAGCTTTCACCCTAAGATCAGGAACAAGACAAGTGTGATGACATTCACCACTCTTATTCAGCATAATACTGAAAATTCTAGCTACAGCAATCTGACAAGAAAAAGAAGTAAAATGCGTCCAAATTGGAAAGGAGGAAGTAAAACTGTCTGTATTTGCAGAAAACATGATATGTATATAGAAAGCCCTATAGACTCCACAAAAAAATTACTCAACCTCATAAGTGAATTCAGCAAACTAGCAGGATACAAAGTCAGTATTTGGAAATATATGGCATTTTTGTACACCAACAATAAACTATCAGAAAGAGAAACTAAGAAAAAAACTCATTTACTACAGGAACAAAAATAAAAAATAAAGTACCCTAGGAATAAATTTAACCCAGGAGGTAATAGACCTGTATTTGGAGAACTATAGAACATGGAAGAAAAAAAAATTGAGAAAGATACAAATAAATGAAAGCATATACTTTGTTCATTTATTTGGAAGAATTAACGTCATTAAAATGTCCATATTATCCAAAGCAATCTATAGATTTAACACAATTCCTATTAAAATACTAATGGCATATTTCATACATCTAGAACAAATACTACAAAAATTTATATGGAACCAAAAAAGAGCCCAAATAGTCTCAGCAACCTCAAGAAAGAAGAACAAAGTAAGAGAGATCACAATACATGATATTAAACTATACTACAAGGCCACTGAAATCAAAACAGTCTGGTACTGGCATAAGAACAGGCACATAGATCAAGGGAACAGAATAGAGAGCCTGGAAATAAATCCATGTCTCTATGGTTAATTAACATTTGACAAAGTGGGCATGAGCATACAATGGAGTAAAGATAGTCTCTTTAGTAAATGGTGTTGGGAGAACTGGACTGGTACATGAACAAAAATGAAGCTAGACCACCAACTTATACCATACACCAGAATAAATTAAAAATTGGTAAAATATCTAAATATGTGGTTGTACCATAAAAATCCTAGCCAAAAACATAGGCAGTGAGATATTCAGTCTTTCTAGCCAACAATATGGTGTGTTTTTTCATTGGCTCAAATCTAATTGTATTCATTTTGGAGCTGTCTCATAGTTTTTCTCATATAGATTTGAATATTTCTTTTTAAGTGTATGCTTAGGTGTTTTATTTCAATTCATTCCATTTTTGAATTATAAACAGGATCCTCCTTCTAGCAGGTATTCTGTGTAAATATGAATGTTAATGATTTTGTCTATTTATTATATAACCTACGACTTTACTACGTGTGAGATGAATTTGAGTTGGACTAGTGTTCCCTTGTAAAGGCTGAAAGAGAAACACTGCTTTATTATATCTGAGAATTGGCCTAAGGAAACATAGATTACCATGAATCAGAAGAGTAAAACAAGTATTATTAAGAAGGAACTGAAGTCCAGTAAGAAAAGGAGATAGTAAAAGAATATCAAGGAAAGCCAAACTTCTGGAGTGATGAAATGCTGTCTCCAGAGATTTGTATTTATGCAAGTGGCACTCATTTATCAAGATTCATGGATTTATGCACTTAAGATTTTTCACATGTCACTACATGTAAATGTTACCTCAATAACATCTAAAAAAAGAGTGCCTTGGTTCTTTTTTTACTTCTAATATATTTGTATTCTAAACAAAAATCCAATGAAAAACATAAACCAAGAGATAATAGTTTAGACAGTTAAAATTTTCCACCCTCTCACCAAGCCTTCTCTTCAGGGAAAATCATGTCAACATTCTAATACACCCAGATTTTCTAAAACACAATATGTTCTTTCTCTCCCTCCCCTCCTCTCCCTACTCCCTCTCTTCTTCCAATCTCTCTCTCTCTCTCTTTCTCCCTCTCAAGCCAGACATGTGGAAGAGACTCTTAAATGACCAAATTTCACCAATTGAATGCTAATATCAAGTTCTTTCATTTCTCAACTATGGTGAATGGAACATGTGCTTCATAGCAATATTTCTTAAAATTCCCCTTTTCTCTTTCACCCCTTTCCAATACAAATGAAGTGTCTCCATCTAACTTCCAGGAACAATCCTCTGAAAAAAATCTCTTCTCCCATTCCTAGTTACACTCTTTTCTTACTCTACTTCATCCCTTCTCCCACTGCTACATCACTAACACAAGAAGTACCTATCTGGGGGTTTAGACCCCTATCAGAGCATTAAGGAGAAGAAAAAAATGTGAGAAAGCAGAAGCCACCAAAGGGTGGGAGAACGCTGAGAACAATATTTCTCATAATTTGCATTATATATACACATACATAAATTATAATCCTGTTATACAGATATCCTGTAATATGTTTTCTAATTTACTTAACTGTAGTATGGAAAGATAGATACTTTAATTATTTCAAGTCACTAAATAAGTCAAAATTCTAAATTAAAATGTCAAGAATAATCATGGAACAACAGCTGATGTTACAAGTAGATTTACATATATCCCAATATTTAAATAAAGAGATTCTGAGGATTACTAATAACATACAATGCATATGAGTATAAACCTATAAAACATACTTGTAAACAGATAATTTTGGAGCATTTAGAAAAGAAGGTAGTGATAACCTAAAGTTAAATAAACATAATTCATATCAATTGCTTACTAGACTACCAAACCAGGATGGTGTATATAGATTTTGACAAGGGATTTGGGAAGTTTTTCATCATCCATATGTGAAGATTCAGAGGTGTGAATTAAATAAAATAGCTAGATAGGGTTATTGCTTTTTTTAAATTTTATTAAATTTATTAAGGTAATACTGGTTAATAACATTATATAAACTTCAGGTGTACAACATCATAATTTTATATCTGTATACTCTGTGGTGTACTTACCACCCAAAGTGTAGTTTCTTTCTGTTGGCATATATTTGACTTCATTTACCCAATTTTCCCTTCCCCAAAAACTTTCCCTTCTCATAACCACTGTTCTGTTGTCTGTATCTATGATTTGTTTTTAGTTGTTTTGTTAGTTCATTTGTTACTTTTTATTTTATTTTATTAAAGATTTTATTTGAGAGGAAGGGAGGGTGAAAGAGAGGGAGAGAAACAACAATGTGTGGTTCCTTCTCGTGCACCCCCTACTGGGGACCTAACCCACAGCCCAGGCATGTGCCCTAGACTGGGAATCAAACCCATGACCCTTTGGTTCACAGGTCAGCACTCAATACACTGAGCCACACCAGCCAGGGATGTTACTTTTTTTATATGCCACATATGAATTTTGTCCTTTTCTGTCTGACTGACTTCACTTAGCATAGTACTCTCAACATCCATCCATTTTATCACAAAGAGCAATATTTCTTCTTTTTATGGCTAAATAGTATTCTATTATACATATATACCATATCTTCTTTATCCAATCATCCATCCTGAATAGACATTTTTCCAAGGAAGATAGATATCTGACATATGAAAGATGTTCAAAATCACCAGGTCTTAGGGAAATTCAAGTCAAAACCACAATGAGATATCACCGCCCACCTGTTAGAATGGTTATGATCAAAAAAACACAAAATAACAAGTGTTCGCAAGGATGCAGAGAAAAAGGAACTCTTGTGCATAGTTGGTGAGAACAGAAGTTAGTGCAGCCACCATAGAAAATAGTATGGAGGTTCCTCAAAAATTAAAAACAAAATTATCCATATTATCCAGCAACTTCTCATCTTGAAGTTTACCAAAAAAAAAAAAAAAAAGTGAAAACACTAACCCATAAAGATACATGTACTCCTATGTTCACTGTAGCACTATTATAATAGCTAAGACATGGAAACAACCTAAGTGCCCACTGACCGGTTATTGCTTATTGAGAATAATAACTAGGTTGCTGATTAATAAGCATCAATGAAGAGGGTGTTCTCTTGTGAGTTGCTATAGAATTCTATCCTTGGCTCTACACTGTTGAACATTTTTATTGACAATTTGTTAAAGACATAAAAATCATGTTTTTCAAAATTCTGTTTGACACAAGTGTAAAAGTAACTGCTAATGTAATGAGTGACAAATCAGAATTCAAATTATTCTTTATAAGTTTAAGCTAAAAATTAAAAGAAAAACTGTAAAAGTAAAATATAAAGTCTGATGTATAGAAACAAAACCTCAATAGATTAAGTACAAGGTGAAAAAGACTAACAGCAATTCCAATGAAGTTTCACATGACCAAAAGTAGTACCACATCAAGTGATAATGACTTGATGTCTAACATAGTTATACATTTATTCATTTGCCTCAACAGGAAGTGAACATCCAGATCAAAGGAGGTCATAGTACTCAATACCCATTATAACGAGACAATGACCAGTCATATTAATCGGTTTAATTCTGGGCACCAGACCTTAAGAAGGACATTGACAAACAACCGTGTGATGAGAGGACAAGAACGATAAGGTGTATGGAAGCTACTTTACATAAGGTGTTAGTTCACGTGAACTAAATAACTAAAAGCTGTGTATTTACCTGTAGAAACTATAATTAAATATCTGAAGGGCAGACATGTGAAAGACAGGACAAATACAAATATGTATCAACCAAAATTGGAAAAAATTGGATCAATGTGTTGTTGAAATTGGTGAAAAGCTGTGCTTATTAGAAATAGCCATACATTGAATGTGGGAGGTAAGGGTGGGTAGGGCAGGGGAGAGTAATGGGGGGGAAACGGGGACAACTGCAACCAAAAAACAATTAAAAAAAGACTAGCCATTAAAAAAAAAGAAATAGCCATTCACAACCTTCTAGCGTACTAGCCATGTATATAAAGAAAAAAACATTTTTAAATATACTTTAGGGATAGCATATCTTCTATTTAATGTCTTTTTTGCTTTGTTCATCTGATGGGTAGAAGAAGCATTTCATATCTTTGTGTCATTGTCAAGATGTCTATTGTTGCAAACTCTGGTTGTGTACAAACTATCTCTCCAACAAACAACCTGGCAAAGTGTGAGTAAGGTTGGTGACATTGAAGAATTATATCATGTAAACCAGTGTTTCTCATCCAGGTATGGTGGTAACATACCATATTTGGAAGAATGTGAAGATGTTTTCATTGTGAAAATACCTGGAAGATACTGCTGTCATTTAGTGGGCAGGACCAGAGATGATGAACATCCTGAAAGCATGTGAGGCTGTCCTTACAACAAATAATTATTCTGCCCAAAGTCCCAGTAGTGGCCATGTTGATAAACACACATTTAGATCATGATTGTGTTTGTGGAATACCTTGAATACTAGCATATTTATTTGGCTGCGCATTTAAAGGAATGCAATTGTATCCACATGTTATTACAGATGACCCTCCCTTGGATAACCTTCGGCACTTTCTTGCTGTTTGAGTTGAAGTGTTTTACTGCCTTAACTTCCATCCTATAGACTCACCTGGATAAATTCTCCCTCATTCCAGTAAACATGAGCTTTTCCTTGGTGCCAGTTTGGTGATAGATATCACCTCTCATATGTTCCTTGCAGCAAGTTGTGCTCCACTTCACACCACATCTTACTACTTCATGGCTGTGGGTTCAGTCTGCCAGACATCACTTAAATAGCTTCTATTCTCTGTTGTAGCCAAAATTCAATGAGCAAAATCTGGGACCATGTTTGTAGGGGCATTTATAACACACATGCCCCAGGAAACCAATTGAGAATCACTGATATATAGACCATCAAATTTATTTTTACAAATTCTCAAGTACTTTCCCCAATCTTTCTTTTCACATGACATGGCTTCCTTTTATATTTTTACCAAAATGAATATTAAAGTCCAAAAAATGATAATTTATCAGGAGTCTTAAAATCACTACTTCTTTTGTTATCTTTATTCTTTTCCAAACAAGGTGTGCTCACTTGTCAATAATAACACCCATCATTGGTTATCTATGCCTTCAATTTCCTCTTTCTCCTACATCCTGACCTACAATGGCTTAATTGCTCCAGGGTGCTAATCAAGCTCTTTTGGAAACAGATGCTTCAACAGCTGTTAACATTTGATAATACCTTTTGTTCTTACCCCAGAACATTTTGCTTATTCTCATTAAATGCAAAGGAAAGAAACGAAAGCAAATAAGAGGGAGGCTGGGGACAAAACTGGTCTTCAGAGAACTTTCTCGCTTAACCTATGAGCCATGAAATTAGTGATATGCTAAATAAGCTGGCAATTTTACCATTTAAAGAGCTTCACAATATAGGCTGGCTGCTTCCTTGCCTGTGTCTATAAAGGAATACAAAAATTATGGACATAAATTGCAATTCAGGTTAACACTGCAAATAGATCTACTAAAACAAGACGACAAACTGAGGCCCAGAGAACAAATCCAGCCTGCCACCCATTTTCATATGGCTCAGGAACCAAGAATGGCTTTTACATGTTTGGATAATTGAAAAGAAAACAAAAGAAGAATATTTTGTGGTATGTAAAAATTAAATGAAATTTATGTTTCATTGTCTGTAAATAAAGTTTTATTAGAATACCACCATGTGCATATTTATGAATTGTCTGTAACTGTTCTCACACTACAAGGCCACAAAGCCTAAAATATTTATTATATGGCCGTGACCTTTCAGAAAAAAAAAAAAGAAGCAAAGTGTGAAGAATGTCAGAAAAAGCTTAATCATGCAAGTGAATGCTAAGTAATCCCTTTTTTTAAAAGCAGGAGTAGTGGTACAAAAACCTTGGACCTGCATTCTGCTTCTGATTCAACCACAAATACCTCAGTCTTTTAAGTTTAGCTTGCTCAAGAGTGAAATAGGAGTAAGAATATTTAACTCAACTTTTAAAAAATAAACTATGTACTTGAAGTATAATATACATAATATATAAACTACAAGGGTCAGCTCAATGAACATTCACAAATTAAAACCACTTTTGCAACTCTATGAATATAAAGACATAGAATATTACCAGGACCCTGAAAATACCCATCAAGTCTCCTTCCAATTGCAATGCTTCTCCTGATTTCTAACACTATTGGATTGTTTTTCCTATTTCTGAAATTCATTTCAAATAATTCAGACAGTATGTATTCTTTTGTGTCCAGTTATTTCTGCTCAATACTGCATATGTTACTATAGGTAGCAGTACTTCATTCATTTTCATGGTTGTATTTTATTTCATTGTATGAAAATATCATAATTTATTTTTTCACTCTGCTGTCAATAAGTATTTGGTTGTTTCCATTTTGGGGAGACATTGCAAATAATGCTGTTATGAACATTTTATATGTCTTTTAATGCACATATGTTCAAATTTCTAAGTGGTATATACCTTACTTTTATTTACTTACTTATAGCCCAAACATTCCAAAATGTTTTTAAAGTTACTATAATAATGTTGGAAGTATCATAAACAGCTATTACCTAAGCTCCACTTAAGGCAATATTGCCTCTTTTAGGGATGAAAGGCAGAATTCTGGAAGTATAAATTGGAGAAAGACAATGAGACCAAGAAATCCCTCTGCATTTTTTTAAATGAAGGAATGGATGGATAAGAAAGGGTATAAGAGAGAAGAGAAAAGAGTTTTTGGAGAGCAAGAGATGAGGCTACATGGCAGAAGACTACAGCCTATAAAAATGATTGGCCTAGAAGAAAAGTTAACACAGAAAGTTCAAGAGGTATTTTGAATAAGCAATATTAATCTGCATGTATAGTATCATGTAAACCATCTCCATTTATTCCCACTTGAAAAATTAATTTCCTACACAAATGTCTTGGTTAGTAAATTGGTCAAATTGTTTTTTCACAAACATCAAGGAAAGAGGAAGACTTCAGGCCAAGATGGAGTTGTAGGTAGATACACTTTGCCTCCTCACACAACCAAAAGAAGGACAACAAATTTAAAAACAAAAAACAACCAGAATTGCCAGAATATCGAACTGTATGAAAGTTCAACAACCAAGGAGTTAAAGAAACATTCATCAAGACAGGTAGGAAGAGTAGAGACAGGCAGCCATGGTGGAGAGGAGGCACAGCAAGGTGACGGCTATCAGACCGGGAGGTCCCACACCTGTGTGAGGATAAACTGGGAGGAACAACAGGGGAAAGAGACAGAAGGTGCAACCAAGGGTTCCAGCGAGAGAAAAGAAAGCCTCAAAACCTCTCGCTGTAAAAACGTATGCGGGTTGCAGTGGTGGGAGAAACCTCCAGCCTCACAGGAGTGTTCCTTGGAGAGACCCACAGGGTCCTAGAATGAACACAAACCCACCCACCCAGTAATGGGCACCAGAAGGGCCCAGTTTGCTTGTGGGTAATAGGGCAAGTGACTGAAAGCCGTCTGAGAGCTAAGCGAGCAGCATTATTCCCTCCTGACCCCTCGCCCACATAAAATGCCATAACACAGCCCCGTGGTTGCCCTGCCCTGTTGAACACCTATGGCTCTGCCCTTACAATGTAACAGGCATGCCGCAACAAAAAAATATGGCCCAAATGAAAGAACAGATCAAAACTCAAAAAAAAAGAACTAAGCAATGAAGAAGTAGCCAACCTATCAGATGCAGAGTTCAAAACACTGCTAATCGGGATACTCACAGAAATGGTTGAGTATGGTCACAAAATAGAGGAAAAAGTGAAGGCTATGCAAAGTGAAATAAAGAAAAATACTCAGGGAACCAAAAATAAAGAGATAAAACTGGGACTCAAATCAATGATTTGGAGCAGAAGGAAGAAATAAAAATTCAACCAGAATGGAGCAAAGAAACAGGAATTTTTAAAAATGAGGAGAGGCTTAGGAACCTCTGGGACAACTTTAAATGTTCCAACATCCAAATCACAGGGAAGCCAGAAGGAGAGGAAGAAGAGCAAAACATTGAAAACTTATTTGAAAAAATAATGAGGGAGAACTTCCCCAACATGGCAAAGGAAATAGACTTCCAGAAAGTCCAGGAAGCTCAGAGAGTCCCAAAGAAGTTGGACCCAAGGAAGCACACACCAAGGCACATCATCATTACATTTCCCAAGATTAAAGATAAGGAGAGAATCTAAAAAGCGGCAAGAGAAAAGGAGACAGTTACCTACAAAGGAGTTCCCATCAGACTATCAGCTGATTTCTCAAAAGAAAACTTACAGGCAAGAAGGGCTGGAGGAAGTATTCAAAGTCATAAAAGGCAAGGACCTACATCCCAGATTACTCTATCCAGCAAAGCTATCATTTAGAATGGAAGGGCAGATAAAGTGCTTCCCAGATAATGCCAGCTGGTACACTGATACAGATGAGTTCCTAGAACACTCACCTAGCAAGGGTAGCCTGTGTGACCAGGGGCCCACCCTCCAGAAGATAATTCCATTTTGGGGGTCTCACTCATAGATGCAAAAATTCTCAACAAAATATTAGCAAACTGAATCCAGCAGTACATTTAAAAAAATCATATGTCATGATCAAGTGGAATTTATTCCTGGGATGCAAGGTTGATACAATATTCACAGACACAGACATCTTCATAAAAAAGAGAAGAACTTCTTAAAATTAAGTATGGAAAAGTGTCAGAAAGAGTATGGATATGTCAGAGGGTGTAAAAAGCTGTCTAAGGTCCAAAGAATATTTAAGAAGGTGAGAGTTCAGAAAAATATTTTGGAGAAAAAAACCCATAGGACTTGATTAGTTAGTGTGGTCTCTGAGCAAGAGCAGAAGTTAAAAGTAACTTCGGTTTTTTCTCTTGGGTAACTGGGTTGTTGTTGTACCAATAAAAATTACAACAAGGGCGACAGAGGTGATTTAATGGAAAGTATGAGACTAATTTGGGAAACTGAGATGTTTGTGTGTTCTCCAGTAAAGAATGAGACATACATGTCTAAAACTTAGGGACATTTTTAGATTAAAGATATAGATTTTGGAATATTGCAGTAAATGGTACCTAAAACAGTAACAGGGAACAGAGAATGGAGAGCAGAGAACTTTGAATGAAACCATCAGGAACCATAACAGCTAGGAGTAAGGCAAAGATGAGAGCTTAACAAAGAGACCAAAGAGTGGTGACTAGACAGCAAGAAAGGAACCAAGGAAGGACTATTTATTAGACTCTAATGGAGCAGAGCTACACTGCCTGATACAGTATCCACTAGTCCCATGTGGCTATTTAGAATTTAAAATGTAGCTAGTACACTTGAGAAACTAATTTTTTTATCCCAACCCAAAGACATGTTAATTAATTTTTAGAGAGAGAGGGAGAGAGATAGAGAGAGAGGAACATTAATCAGTTGCTTCTCGTACGCACCCCAACCAGGGATCAAACTGGCAACCTAAGCATTTGTCCTGACTGGGGATTGAACCAGCAACCTTTTGGTACATAGGACAATGTTCCAACCAACTGAGCCACTGGTCAAGGCTAGGAAAAACAAAATTTTTAATTTTAATTGAAAAACATAATTTGGTTTTTGGAAAGCTTTCAGTATGCTTGAGGACACTGGGCACATGAATCTACTTTTTTGATGCTAAATTTTGTAAGATCTAAACAAGACTGAATATCCTGATCGAAATTGAATGTCATAATTGAGGCATGCTGTGTATATAAAATACACTCTGAATTTTGAAGATTTTTGTGTAAAGAAAATAATGTAAAATATTTTGTTAATGTTTTTGAGTATTGATTGCATGCTGAAATGATGGTATTTTGGATATAAATGATTAACTAAAATGTTATTCATTAAAAGTTAATTTAACTTATTTCTATTTTTACCTCTTAAAAGTGGTTTATAGGTATCATGACTTTCGTCTTATTTCTATTGGACATAGAGTATTTCAGGAAAGAAGTAATCATGACTATTGGGAGACAATTTTCCTTGGGTCTCGTGTTTCTGTAGGTCTTGTAAGTGAAGCACCGTAGGCCCTTTGTTCCAAAATATCTTTGCAAGGATGTTTATATAAGGAACACCCTTGGAAAATGAAGATAATGCCTCAATGCAGAGCAAAGGGAAGACATACTTACCACACGTTACAAAAGATTTAGGTTTCCTAAGCTCAGGGTTCCCCCTCTTATAGTCTAACCCACTGTGTGTACAGGTGTCACTTGGCCCTCTTGGCATCGCCTCAAGAATTGGGGTTCAGAAAACCAACACAAAAATGCCGATACTCCGGCTATTGCTATTGCAGTAATGAATACTGAACTTTTCCTTTTTAAGAATACTATACTTTTTTTCATCCCTGATCCAGAGGTCTTGGGTCTTCTACTACCGAGATCCATGAAACTGTGGCAGGCAGGCTATCTGTTAGCTTATAAGGAGAGGAAAATCTCAGACCTTCCACAGTTCTGGACAGTGATTATGTTAGTTATATATTGCTGTATAAAAAACTGCCCAAAATTTAGTAGTTTAAAACAATAACAATTAAAGTTTGATGCATACATTAATGGAATGAAATAGAGAATGTAGAAATAGAACCATACAAATAAGATCAAATGACTTTTTTAGGAAAGTACAAAGGCAATTCATGGTGTAGAAATAATCTTTCAATGAACGGTGCTGGAACGAATGACTATGTATACGCCAAAAAATAAATGTAGACCCATATCTAACACCTTCTATAAAAATTAACTCAAAGTAGACCACAGGCACGATTTAAAATGTAAACCTATAAAACTTGTTAAAGTAAACAGAGGAGAAAAACTTCGTGACCCTGAGCTGGGCCAACAGTTCTCAGATAGGGCATCAAAGCACAATCCATGAGGAAAAAAATAATGACTTGAGCTTCATAAAAATTAAATGTAAAATCCACTTGTTGTATGAAAGATACTGTTAAGACAAATCAAAAACTGGGAGCATATATATGTAAACAGCATATTTGATGAAGGACTTGTATCCAGAATATACGTATAAAGAACTCTCAAGACTCAAAGGTAAAAAAAAAAAAAGCAATATTTTTAATAAAGTGAGGAAAATATTGGACAGGTAAACAACCCATATTTAAAAAATGGGCAAAGGAGCAAAGGACTATTTAACCCAAATGAACAATTAGAAAACTAAGATATAAATATTGCTAAGAAACAATGAAAGGATACACAATATTTTTGCAGTCATGGAAATGCAAATTAAAATAGTAATATCAAGTGATGGTAAAGGAATGAGTAAGTGAACATTCACTCTTAGCTCTACAACAGTATAATTGGTACATATTACTGAGGAAGTAATTTGATAATACTTATTATAACAAAATATTTCAAATTTAGCAATCTATGAAAATAAAAGCATGAGAGTGTAAAGATGTATTGGGTTGGCCAAAAAGCCCATTTAGTTTCTTCCATAAAATAACGGACATGTTTTTCATTTTCACCAATAGCTTTGTTGATTTGGATATTTTGAGTATGTCAGCTATCTCCCACTATTAGCTTCTAGAGGGTAGAGGCCAGCGATGTAGCTAAACATCTTCCAAGGCATAAGCCAGCCCCGCAGCAAAGAACTATTTTACCAAAATGTCAGCAGTACCAAGAAACTTCACAAACCACTTTTGACAAGTTCGATCAGTCACAGCATCTTCTCCATATACTGCACAAATCATTTTTTGCATTTCAGTTGTGTTTTTACCTTTCTTGAACTAACAACGCATACTATGCCAAAAATGCTGCATATCTTCTTCCATCTTCAATATTAAAATGGCTACACAAAAATTCATCAATTTTCATGTTTTTTTTTAAATACACAGCTGTCACAATACAATCCAACAAAATTGTTTTGAATGAAGTTAAAGACAACTAAGCACTACTAAAACCATCATGTGCAAAAAAGCCAAACAAATCTTTTGGCCTATCCAATACAAATATGGATTTTTATATTATAAGCTATATTGGAAAATTGGCAACAATCTAAATATCCATAAAGGAATGGCTGAATAAACTACAATGTAACCATACAGTTGAATTAGGTAGCCAATATATAAAAAGCAGCAGATTTACATATTGATTTATTAGTGTAGAAAGCAAATTGCATGTCAACAAGTACAGAGTAGTCCTGGCTGGTGTGGCTCAGCGGATTGAGTACCAGACTGTGAACCAAAGGGTCGCCAGTTCAATTCCCAGTCTAGGACACATGCCCAGGTTGAGGGCCAGGTACCCAGTGGGGGGTGCACGAGAGGCAACCACACATTGATGTTTCTCTCCCTCTCTTTCTCCCTCCCTTCCCCTCTCTAAAAATAAAAACTAAAATCTTTTTTTAAAAAATACAGAATAATTCCATTCTTGAATATATAAAGGTGGCTACTCTTTATATAGGTTTCTTGCAAGTATCCAAGAAAAGATCAGAAAAAAAATTAACACAAGTCACTTTAGGGAAGATGAAATTTGATGGGTAAGTGATACTGAACATTCACAACTTTAAATTTTTTTTTAAGAGCAGTGGAATTATAGATGATTCTTCTTTTTGTTGTTTTGTAGTATTTTTCTGAAATATAGAATAATTGCTGGAGCAAGTTCCTGGAGAGGAAGGAATCAAGGGCACCGTTGGAAGGATCTGCCTCAGACCAGACAGAAACCTCATTCTCAGGAACAGCATGAAAGGAAGCAAGAGTTGGTAGAGATGTTGATCACTTGGAGTGCAGCCTGTTGGGTTGGGAGAACTGGGAGGGGGACACCTTACCCAATGGCCCTGGCTTCTCAGTAAGAATGAGCAGGGGCCCAGCCTTGAGGAGAGTGGTCAAGGTTTGCAATAGTCATTGAGGAAAAGGGGAAGGCTGATCACCAAGAACAAAGGAGGAAAAGTGCGCTGGTGAGGTTTTTACTGTCCAGGCCTTGAAATAGCTGCCTATGTGCAAGACAGGCCGGGAGTCTAGACTTGCTTTCTGGCCAGAAAAAGGAGAATGGATTAGGGTGGACTGTCATCATTCCTGGCAACACTGTGACCGTCTTTAATTGTCTCTGTAACCTAGATGGCTTTTCCCACCCCCTCACATATCCATATTTATTTAACACTCATCCATACTCAATTTTAACAAATTTATTTCTTTTAGGAAGATGCCATAGACTTATTGAAGTTGAAAGGAACCTTAGAAATACTCTCAACCAATCTCCTCATTTTGGAAATGAGAACATGCTGAATCACAGAGATAAATGATTTTCTAGTGTGGTATAGCTTATAAATAGTGGAGTTGGACTGACCTAGGTCAGTGCACTTTCCATGAAGCCACACAATTCCTGTGTAATCTTGATTAAAAAGAAAGGCATACTACATCTGTGAGCATTATAGACATAGCTACAAAATTAAAGACAAGATTTGTGCTTTGAAAATTAAATGTATCTATTAAGCAAAAATTACCCCTGTTGTAGACAATGACATAACATAAACATATATGGCAATTAATTTTATATAAAATGCACATAGAAGAATTGAGTACAGATGAGTAATTTGAATTGATGTATATTTGTAATGCAAGGAGCTTCTCATAATCCTACAATTGGCACCACATGCAAGAACTGCAAAACACTATCAAGGCTTTGCCATGCTTTTGGAAGGATTATAGTGCCCTCTGTAGATTCAACAGAAATCAACAAAGTTTGGAAGAAAAAACAGTAAACATCAACATGTAAGTATGTGCAATTAACATGCATGCCTCAGATATTCACCTTACCTTCTTGAACTGAATAAAAATAGTTATGTAAAGATCACATTTTAAGCAAAGTGGACCACAGTATATATAGCAGGAACCTATTTATGTAAAAAGATATGCAATATATAAAAAGAGATATATGTATATGTACATCTGCAGATTAATTTGAAGATAACACTGTAGGAAATTGCCATTGCCTTTGGAGAGACAGACTTTTACTTTGTGATCGGATGTGGAAAGAAGGTTTATTTTTTAGTGTGATTCTTCTCATACTACTGAAATTTTTCCATCACATGCATCTATTAATCTTTGAAATAAGAAAAATGTTAATAATAAAAATTTAATCACCTTTCAGAGAAGTGACATGCATGCAAAATTTAAAACTCTCTCCAAAAGTTCCATAACTTCAGACAAATTCTTTAATCTGTTAAAAACAAAACAACAGGCCCAAAATGGAGTTGCTCATGCTAAGCCCTTTGTCACCAAATTAATTAAGACTTAATTACATTCTTGGTTTTCCCAGAAATGGAATTTTGAACTAGTCAGTCAGCAATCACCAACTGAGCACTAGTTAGGTAATCTGCCTGATGGGACTCTGCCATTCCCTAAAGGAAAGTAACTTCGTAATAACCAACCCACTTTTTGGCCTAGTTATTTCCTTATTCCGCTCCCATCTGCCTATGAAAGTTATTTTGTATAGGTCCTTGGAGCTCTTTTCTATCTGCTAGATGACATGCTGACTGATTTGAATCAATTTTTGCTGAAATAAACTTCAATTTTTTAAATGTGCTTCAGTTCATCTTTAACGAATCTCTTTGCCTTTCCTGACCACTTTTAACTTAAAGCATAGCTTTCTTACCCTTATTATCTTATTAGGTACAGCCCAGCATCTTCTAGCTGGGCTAATAATCAAATTAACAGATTCTTAAGAAGGTGATTAAGCCAAGGCTCCCTTCCTAAAGCAATTTTCTCTGAATCTGTTGAGCAGGTAAGGGGGAAGGGTCAAAGGTTCTGAGTGTTTTGTTTCTTAATAAACATTAAAATCAGTATCCCAAAAGGTAACTTCAGGGTGACAAAATTTTGATCCCTTCAGAACTCATAGGCAATGGAAACAGGAACTTAAAGAGATAAAAAGAAAAATGGAAAACCTAACCCTGAGCTTCTAAAGAACATAACAACATTCTTAGGTTTCCAGGTTGGAAAGTAACTTTGAGGTGGTTTTTTGTTGGTGTCCCCCTCTCCATTCCCCGACATTTAACAGTGTGATTCTTTAAAAGCTGTAATTCCCTTTTGTTGCTGAAAAATATTCTCTGCCATGTTTTTTCTAGAGACCGCAAATTTTTAGGGTGGAGAGGAGAACGGTGTTTGCAAATTGCTGCCTGCACTGCAGTGGCTTTTAGCAGATAATAGCTATTTCAGCTACTACCAGCAGAGGCGCTGCCCTCGCGCTTCCGGCATCCCTGGCTGCCCCTCCCGACCCCATCCTCCTCCAGACCGTTTTCGCCACCTCCCCCATCATCCCAGCGGTGGACGCGCCGCCGGCCTCGCGCCCCCCGCGCCGCGACGCAAGTGGAACGGCCCGTGACGTCACGAGGCCGCGCTCAATCAGCGGCCGCATTTGGAAAAATTTAAACTTCAAGGCGGGGTGGCCCCGCGAGTGCCGAAGCGCCGGGCCGCAAAGGGTCTTGACCAGTTTCGTGCGATCAAAGCTGACAGGATGGCGGAAGAAGGAGCGGTCGCTGTCTGCGTGCGGGTCCGGCCGCTCAACAGCAGGTAGGTGTGCCAGACCGGGACCGGGTCCCCTCGCGGCCCCCGCCGGCGGAGCCGCGGCGCTGAATCCTGCGGCGTTTCCCGGCGCCGCCGCTTCCGGGCGTCGCTGCCCAGTCACTCGGCCGCTTACCCTTCTACGCCTGGGCTCCCCTTTCTGTCAAGCGTCAGGGAAGGACCGGGGGACCTAAAAGGTACATTCCAGCTGCGGATTCTCGCAGGTCGAGCATAACTCAGTCTCGCCGACGTCAAAGATTTAACCCTGCGGGGCTTTTTCCCCGATCTGCACCAGCCCACCCCACCCTCAAGGAAGTCGTGCCGAAAAGGTCCTTATTGGCGCTCATCAGTCATTTTACACTTACCTGCCCCTCCGTCTTTGCTGTATACGCCATTGTATACAGCAAAGGACTCGTCTGTCTTTTTTGCATTGTAGTCAGTACGCGCTCAAGACTTCATTCAGGCCGAGACTGAATACAAAGCGCAAAAGTTAAATGACTGATATTTACCAATGTGGATTCGTTAGTACAGGGCACTGTACTAAACAGATACCGCCATCGTTGTCCTGTGGCTCCTGACATTGGGGCGGTGTGGGACGCGGGGAGACAAAGGAAAGTAAAAAATAGAGAATTTAAACGTTGATGCGGGAGTGATAACTGCTATAGAGAAAAAGCAGGGAGGGGAAGTAATAAAGGGTGTTTTCTTCTGTAGCCAATGGCCTTCTCCCATAGGGAAACTATTCGGATACATCTTGACAAGCGTTATGATAGGCAGGAGGGGAGTGTTTGCTAGAGGACTTAACAGCCCTTCAGTGAGATGACAGTTCGGCGGAGAGGCAGGGCTGCTGTCAGGAAACTCCTGACAGTGTTCACCATTGGAAAAATAAAGTTACTTCATGGAAAGGCTAGAAAGAGTATTCCGGGCACAGAAGGGTTGGATCTGTTTTCTTGTGGGAACTTCTAGGTAGTTGATTTGTAGGGAGTTAGGACATATATAGGAATTTACAAGGTAAGGATGAAGAGAGAAATAAACATGATCCAGATCTCATGTGCCATGTTAAGGACTTCAGATGACCTTTTACAGTTGTAAGTGCAAGGGACATAGGCAGAGTTGCATTTTGAATGTATCTTTTCGGCTGACAGTATTGGGTAAAAGAGTGGGAGTGAAGAGCCTCACAAGGAAGCCCCCATGAGAGGACTGGTTTCCGAAGCCCTGGCCAGTGTGCTCAGTTGGTTGGAGCACTGACCCATAGACCACTGGGTTGGTTGCAGGTTCAATCCCGGCCACAACCAGTCCTGGTCAGGGCATGGAGGCAGCTGATCAATGAGAAACATTTCTCTTTCTTTCCCTTCCTCTCTCTAAAATGTCCTTGGGTGAGGACAAAAAATAAATAAAAATGAAAGTGTTGACCCCTTAAAGGTAGATTTTTTAAAGTTCTCTGATAGAGGTCATTACCATCTTTTAAAATATTCTTCGGAAGATGAAATATTTAAAATTATCTTTCTTTTAACATGGCTTCTGTGACCCATTATAGTAGAATGCAGTGTTTTATTGTTTTAGAGAAGAAGCTCTTGGAGAAGCTACCCAAGTCTACTGGAAAACTGACAATAATACTATTTATCAAGTGGATGGGAGTAAATCCTTCAATTTTGGTAAGCTTATAATAGCATCAAAAGTTCACCTATTTTTCTCTTCCTATTAAGAGTACAAAGGCTTATGAGTACTACTGGATTTGTCATTAAAAAAGGAGACTAAGCCTTCTGTTAAGCCTTCTGTTCAGTGGAAACCTTTAAAAATTGTTCATCCAAGTATGATAAGATAATAAAGAGGGCCTTATAACTAAAACTGTCATTTTTCCAAAGCCCAAAATATGTTACTTAATGTCAAGTCATCCTTAAGATCTTTTAATTTAGTATTTTTTTCCACAATTATTTTCAAGAAATCTCTTTAAATGATAAATAGTGAAGATGTTTCTTCTTTGCTAGAATACAGCAAGGACTCATCCCTGTTTTTGTGGAACTTACCATGTGGTCAGAAGAAGAGTTTTTAATAAGTAATTACACTTATGATGACATAAGCGTTGTGTAAATTTATAGTGTGGAAGCTAACTAGCATAGGTATCTGCAGGATGTGGGAGAGCTAGCTAGGAAAAGGAAATTGGAGGCCCTAAAGGGCAACTAGACTGATTCGTTGTATTGATTTAATGTATATAGTGCTACCAGTGTACCAGACACTGTTCTAAGCATTTTGTAGCATTACCTCATTTAATCCTCTGACAAACCTTTTCAGTGGGCGACTATCTAATAGATACCTTCCCATTTTAAAGGGGCACTGAAACTGAGAGAGAGGCCCAGAGTCACACAGCGGGCAAGTAGAAGTCAAACTCCAGATCTGCATTCCAGCCACACTGCCATGCTGTCACTTAGGCACCAAAGAGCAGCAGAACAGTCCTCTCAACAACCTTAGGAGTGAGGGTGTGAGGTTGTCAAATTAGTGTTCAAGGAGAAAGCCAGCATAAAAGGTTCTGGAGCGAAGATGTATAGTAGAGAAAATGATTCCTGGTAAAGGACTGTTAGAGGGTATTACCATAATTTTTTAAAAGGTAAAACTGTATGTGCCAGAGATTATAAAACTAAAAAGTAAAGGATGCACAAACATTTCGACTCAGGTACTACAGTTTCTCAGTAGTCATATATGCCCATAGAGGATTTGATGCACTCACCTTTCTGAAGCAGATGGCATTAAGATTTGAATCATTCTGACATCTCTCCTTGCTCACAAATCATGATGCCTAAGCAACCTTCAGATAGCACCTGGGTTTTTCATATAGTTCTGTCAACAGGACAGATGTGTGGGCACGGTGCAAGCAGTGTGATCACGGAATTTCTCGTCACAGGTAGATACATTTTCCTCCTAAATCACAAATCTATTTCTTGTGAGGCTACTCCTGCAAGAATGGCCCATTTTTAATGTGCTGACAAAAGCACAAATCTGTTTCTTGTGAGGCTACTCCTGCAAGAATGGCCCATTTTTTATGCACTGACAAAAGCAGGGGACTAGTTCCTAGACTGATGAATTCATCAGGGTAAAGACCATCTGAAACCCAGCCTTTAGCAACCAGCAAATTGGCCATTCCCTCTAAATTCAGCTTTTTAGTACTTTTTTCCCAAATGTTTTCATTTGTTGGTTTAGTTTGAGCTTGGCCTTCTTGCTAGGTATGTTATAAACATTGAAATTTCTCAAGGAATAGTAATATCAGTAGTTCTCATTTCCTAAGTATTAACTAAATGTTAGTAATAATTTGATGAGGAAGATTATAAATATAGTGTATTGATTTTACAAATTAGGAAAGTGAGGTGAAAAGACATCAATCCCCCTTCTCAAAGTCACATAGCTTGTCTCAGAGCCAGGATTTGCAGACAGTCTTATTCCAGATCCCCTCTTCAGCCCCATGCCCTACCATCTCTTGAAAGCACATAACACAGATGACATGTACTTTTTCTAGGTGAGGACTGACACATTTACTTATAGAGAAGTATATTTTTTTCGAGAACCAAAAAGTTGAAGAAAATATTGTATCTTGAGTATTTTATACCATATCCTGACAATTTTATTTCTTTGACTAGCTACTAATTCAGAATGGAAACACAGTTTATTTGTTTGGTTTAAATTATATGTGTTTTGTTTTGTTTTTTAGATCGTGTCTTTCATAGTAATGAAACCACTAAAAATGTTTATGAAGAAATAGCAGTGCCAATTATAGATTCTGCCATACAAGGCTATAATGGTTTGTATTCACTGCAAGAACATTTTTGTCTTAGGATCTGTTCAACAAATATTGATAGTTTTACACATTATAGTTTCATGTTTAATCTCTGCATGTGTCTGTGTTTTGTTTTGCAGGTACTATATTTGCCTATGGGCAGACTGCTTCAGGAAAAACATATACTATGATGGGTTCAGAAGATTATTTGGGAGTAATACCCAGGGCAATTCATGACATTTTCCAAAAAATTGAGAAGGTAAATAACTTAGCTAAATTTCTAGTTTATACAGGTAGAGGTAGTAATAATAGGACAGCAATTTCAGTGTTCTCTTACAACGATAAAAAGATGTAGATTTACAGGTGTCTCTTAATTATCTATGGGGAGAGAAGAAAGACATGACATAGATTCACTTTTATCCTCACTAACTTCCTTCAGAGCTTAAAGCTCTTCATTCTTTGACTTAAATTCTGAAACAGTAATACTCCCACCAGAAAATGGGCATTAAGGAGCAGGAAAGTCTTATCAGAATAGTTAACTTCTTTGCCTTTATTTAACTACCAGCGATTATCAAGGAGCAGTGAAAAATAGATGTAGATAAAAAGCAAGGGAAGCCGAGAGCCAGATGAGGCAACTAAGTAGTTGAGTTGATTTATTTAAATTAGTTTTTCATTATTATTTTAATGATTTTTAATGTTCATATTTGAACATCTGTGGGTAGGGTTTTATTTTGAGCTTATAGAGTTGGACTGGGCAATCTTCTAATTCTGTGATACTATACTTTTGTGAAACACGGCTTTTGCTTTTATATTTTTATATTTATCATTGTTAATACAGAACCTTAAGTATATTTGGGGGGGTTGTTTGTTTTACAAAGATAATTTCTCAAATAATATTTTAGTATTAACACATAAGCATTTAGTGTTAGGTTTTCATAATTGTGTGATCGCTGATGTTTTTATGGGTTTTTTCCTTCAGTTTCCTGATAGGGAATTTCTTTTACGTGTGTCTTACATGGAGATATACAACGAAACCATTACAGACTTACTTTGTGACACTCGAAAAATGAAGCCTTTAATAATTCGGGAAGACTTTAATGTGAGTAGCAGAGTTCACAAAGTAGCCCAAAAAAGACTTATTTTGGGGATTGTTCTTGAACATTTACCTTCAATTTCTACATATTTTTAAGTGTCTCCTGTATCTATAGTTTGTTTTTTCATTTTCTTAAGCATTTGTAGAGATTATCTTAAGCAATACAGAGATAAGCAAAAGTAGGTTTATTATTATAATACAATAAATAATAATACAATAAATAATAATATTATTATAATACAATAAATAATAAACTCTTGTTTTGCATACTCACAACTGTAAACCTACCTTTGCCCACCCCTGTAGTTTTTAACTTATAGTTCTAGTATGTTTATATAGTTTAGTATAGTTATATAGTTTATATAGTATAGTTTATATAGTTCTAGTAGTTTAGTATGTGTAGTTTTTAAATATTGAGAGCTATAATATATGGGTGTAGCCCTGACTGGTGTAACTCAGTGGGTTGGGCATCATCCTGCAAACCGAAAGGTCACCAGTTTGATTCCCATTCAGGGCACATGCCTGGGTTGTGGGCCAGGTCCCAGATTGTGGATGTGCAAGAGGCAACCGATCCATGTTTCTCTCACATCAGTGTTTCTCTTCCTCTCTTTCTCCCTCCCTTCCCCTTTCTCTATAAATAAATAAAGTCTTTTAAAAATATATATTGGTGTTATAAGTGCCTAAAAAAGCAAGATGGAAGATTCAGGTTAGAATTTGGTGAGCTCTGAAATAGAAAATAAATTGAAAATGTTATAGGTTTACTGTTATTTTATGCCATAGTTTACATTTCTACAAATGAATTCTATCATAGTTGCACTTTCTTTTTGATATGTAAACTTTTAAGTGACTTCTATTTCTTTACTCTTCCCATAATTAAACTTGTTTCAGAGGAATGTATATGTGTCTGATCTCACAGAAGAAGTTGTTTATACATCAGAAATGGCTTTGAAGTGGATCAGAAAGGGAGAAAGTAAGACTTTATGCTTTATTCAAAACATTGTAAAAACTATTCGATTGAATGTACTTAAGCTTCAAATCTCACTTTTCCTAATATAAAAGTTAATGTTTTTCTTTGTATTGTAATATATACAGCTGAAATATGACTCATTTTTTTACAGAGAACCGGCATTATGGAATTACAAAAATGAATCAAAGAAGTAGTCGTTCTCATACCATTTTTAGGATGGTAGGTAATTCTTTCTTTATTTGCTCTTTCCCATTAAGAATGCACTAATTTTTCTACAAGTTGCCTTTTCCATCTAGATTTTGGAAAGTAGAGAGAAGGGTGAACCTTCTAATTGTGACGGATCTGTCAAGGTGTCCCATTTGGTAAGTACTGATGAACCATTTAGGCCAAAGCAAAATTTAATTCAGCTGCTGGATGTTTGGTTTCATAGGAACTGTTAACTGAACTAAATAGTTAAAACCATCTATAAATTGATAGTTTAGTGCCATATATAGCATGAAATTATGACTTCATCTCCTAAAATTTAGATATTAGGACTGTAGGATTAGAGGCTTTTTCTGACCAGTAGTGAAGAAGGGTTTGGGAGTTTGGTTTCCCTGTCTGCCCCACCGCCATACCCATTTAAGAGTTAAAGTAATCTTGGAATTGGGGTGGAGGGAGGGTCTTTGTTTCTTGACTTTCTAGTATCGACCAACAGAATTGAGGCTTGTGAGATAAGCAAAAACCTAAGTGGGATGGTTTAAAATGAATTACATTATTCAAGTTTATTCTTATGTACAAAAAGAAAATATTTTTATATTACAAACACAGTGTTTAGACTGTAAGTCCCTTGAAGGGAAGAGTGGTACGTCATTCATTTTGTAGCCCCAACATTGTATACAGTTTATGTTCAATACCTGCTTGTTGAATAAGTGACTACAAGCATTAGGCAAACATTCCCTTTTTTCACATAAATAAACCTCACATTGCTGCACTATATCATTTCTGTCTCTTTTCATGTTTCCTTCCTGTTCCTTATCATTTTTGCTTTATTCTCCATCTTCAGGGCCTGAATTCTTTAGCTTGATTTGGGATATGATTTCAAGATTACTCTATTTGATTTGAAAACTTTGGGAGAAAATGTAATAAATCTATAATATATTTGTTCATTTTTAGATTTTGAAAAATCAGAGTCTTAATTAAATATCTAATTTTAGTTTACCTTACTTTACCGTACAATAATAAAATTTAGTAGGCTAGTCTTCCTTTAATTTAACAACAAAAAAACACAAAACCTAACTTCCTATTTTGTTTTCCAGACCTGTCTTGCAATATTTCAATACAGTTCCAACTTTTCTCTTAATAATTTAGCTTTAATACTCTTGACGTATTCAGTGATCCATTTGGAGACTTTTCTCATATTGTTTGATGCTGTCATCTAGGGACCATAGATGCCATCTGGTCCAACAAGCTTCCTACCTTCTTACTCACTCTTAAGTATCTTCTTCAGAAAGTCTTCCCCAAAGAAATATTTTCTGGTTCTGTGTAAGTGGCCTTTGACTGTCTCCTGGCCTTTCTGTGATAGTACCTAGGTTCACTTAGTTGTGCTTCTCTGTTCCCTTTTGTGGCCTCTTTTCTAACAAAAACACAGACTGCCCTCTGACCTTTCTTACCTCTTGTGCTTGCCCTCAAATATTTTTATCATTTCTGTATTACATATATTTTATATAGAGTCTCTGAGTTCTAATGCATGTCTTAAAGATCGTTATCATCGTGTGTCCCACTGTTGTCTCAAACTTCAGTGTCTCTAAAACCAAATTAATTTCTTCCTATCATAGCAAATATTCCTTTTTTCCAGCAGTACCTGCATTATCCTGATCACCTACACTGGAAACCCAAGTCATTTTGATATTTTCTGCCTTCCCTTTTGTCCAGTTATCATCATTTCTTATTGATTCCATCTTTCAATATTCTTGCGGTGTTGTACCCACTTAGGTTTTTATCTCTCTTGAATTACTACATCATTCTCCTGGATCTGGCCTCCAGGACTCCAGTCTCCCTCTCTTCAGTCTGTACAGATTTCAGATGTTACTAAGCACTGCTTTTGTTGTGCCATTTCCTTAGACAAGTTCTGGCCATTCTTAACCCATCTAACTTCCTTCCACTCCACATGAGCTCCCCTCTTCTGCATTGCTTGGGTTTCTCCGTGTCTTTGAACAATACTGCTCGTCCCCCTCTTTATACCTTAATTCGTGCTGCCTTCATCACCACTTTGCCTTGTTATTAAGTATCTAGGTCACCTGTGGGAGATACTCTAAAACAAAGATTACACTTCTCTGATTATTTTAGGGAAGAAAGAAGAGTCTGAGATAGAACTATAAGGTAAGGGTAAAGAATTACCTGCCATCCCTGCAGGGCTCCACGGAAAGAAATATTTTAAATCTCTGACTTGAAATGCATTAAGAATATTTACTGAGACTTTACCATGTTGTGAGCACAGTACTGGGTTCTTGAGATTAAAAGAATCAAGAAGAGACATCCCTCCACTACTTACTGTCTCCACTGCTACCTGCCTAGTGCAAGCCACTATCTTCCTTCCCATCCCGAGCCTCCTCACTGGGCTCCCTGCTGCTACTCTTGCCCCTCCCCAATCCTTTCTCCACCCAGAGTTCACAGTTGATCCTTCAAAAAGTTAAATCAAGACATACTACTCTTGCTTAAAGCCTTCATGGTTTCCCATTGCAGTTCTTACCTTTGCTTACCTATCTTGTCCTATCTCTGCTTTGCCGTGCTGCCCTTCTATGTTTTGAATGCACTAAGCATGTTATTGCTTTTTGACCTACTGTACTATTTTTTATTCTGGAGTGTGGTTCCCTTGGTCTTCGCATGGCTGGCTCCCTCTTCTCTGTCATTTCTGATCTTAGTTTAATGGGAGACCTTCCCCAACCGCCCAATCCAAGGAACTTCCTCTGTCTCTTCCTCTTTGCTCTTCCTGCGCTCTCTTTAAATTATCTGCATTATACTTACTATGATATGTTTATCTGTTTGTCTTTTTCTTCTCACCAACTTCCTTCTCTACTCATCCCACCTCGTGGATTATAAACTCTGTGAGAGCAGGGACCTTGTTTGTCCAGTTCACTGCTATATCTCTAGCACCTCATGTACCGACTGCAGCATGACAGGCAATCACATTTTTTCAACAACATTTGAGAAATTAAAGAGAAGCCAATGCTTTTAAAGATGCTACAGAATATTCAGACACAAATGACTAGCTCAACACTTAATAATTAACCATTTGTATAAACACCTCTCAGCACACAGTTAAAAGAGCAATTCATTCAAGGTGTGGGAGATGAAGGATAAAATTGGCAAAGCTACAATGAGGAGGTGACATTTGCCTTTGGTCCTGAATAAAGAGTATGGGCACACTAGCACATTCAAACTAACTAATGGGGAGCGGCAAAAGATAGCACTTGCAAGTGCGGAAGCACATGAGATGTGTAGGGCATAGAGAGTATAATTCAGCATAGTGAGTAGCTAAGAGTAAATGATGGATAGATATAAGGCTGGAGCAACACAAGTGCCAGGTTATAGAGAATCGTATTCACCACGGTAAGGTTTTGAATTTTGTGTTGGAAATAGAGAACCTATTCTGGCAGCATTGTGGAAGATGACATTATAGATAAGGAACGAGGTATGGAGATCAGTTTGACTCAGAAAAGGGAAGATTTGAACAGTGGAGTGAGAGACAGGGTACAGAAGTGGTATTGAGATAAACCATACATTAAAATGGTCTTTCAGCTGTTTGGATTTTGTTATTTCAAGTTACCATTCCTAAAGGTTTGTTTTCATCTACCTTTCAGAATTTGGTTGACCTTGCCGGCAGTGAAAGAGCTGCTCAAACAGGTGCTGAAGGTAATGAAAACTCAGGCAATATGTGAGTCTGAATGTTTTCCTGTTCTTTTACAGAATAAAAAGTGCTAGCATATACTTTATGATAAAGACCTTTAAAGTAAAAGTCAGTTTCTGTACCTAGCTGTTACTTCAGGCTACTGTAGCATCAGTTTAAAAACTAAAGCTATGCAATTGACAGGATTATATAGCTGGAAAGCCTGTGAGAGTACCATGAAAACTAAATTTTCATAATCAGTAAGGAAATTCAGAGAGATAGTGGGGTACAAAATTAATATGCTGACATTAACAACTCTCATAATACAACAGCCAGTTAGAATATTAAGTGCACAAAAAGGCCTCATTTATAAACACTAACTTAAATGATGTAATACCTAGGAAGAAACTCAAAAATTTCACAAGACCAAAATAAAGAAAACTTTAGTGCTGACCGGGTGGCTCAGCTGACTGGAGCATCATTCACCAAAAAGGTTGCATGTTCAATTCCCAGAGCACATACCTAGGTTGTGGGTTCAACCCCCAATCAGGGTGTGTACTGAAAGCAACCAGTCGAGGTTACTCTCTCACATCGATGTGTCTCCCTCTCTCTCTCTTCCTTTCTCTCTAAAATCAGTAAACATGTCCTCAGTTAAGGACTGAAAAAGAAAAGAAAACTTTAAAACAGACCTGAAGGACATAACCAAATACTTAAACATATGGAAAAGCATATTTAAATGGGAAGGTTCAAAATCATGCAGATGTGAGGCCTTTCTGTGTTAATTTCCTGCAGCCTGACATAGAGACGCTCAGCTGAGGATGGCCTACATCTACCAAACCAGTGAATCCTCAGACCTGGGGACAAGAAATACATGCTTGTTGTTTTAAACTGGCTTGTTAAACAGCAACATTACAGCCATAGCCGAGTAATGCACCTGTGATATGTGGTAGATTGCAAACCGACATGTCCTCAACAGGGTGCTGGGTAACTCAGTTCTGATACATTCATACAATGGAATTCTATGCAATAAAAAAGAATGAAAAAGATCAATAATTACTGATATGATATATCACCAAATAACAAAAAAAAAGGAAAGTGCAACAATAGTGTATTTAGTATGCTCCCATTTGTATTAAAAAATAGAGAGATATCAATGAACTTGTATTTCTAAAAATCTCTGGAAAAATAAACTACTGAAAGTGATTTCCTGGTATAGGAACGGGAATAGGTGAAATGAATCATAAAAGTGAGAGAGAACTTTTTCATTGTGTACTTTTTTTTAGTGTTTGAGCCATTTGAGCTTATTAACAATTTTAAAATGAAAACTTTTTTTAGTTGTGAGCATATAGGAAGTGATTTGATTAAAAGTAAGTTGCTTATATTTGGAGGTTTGGAAAAAATAGATTTGAACTGAGGAGTTAGAGGCACTCTTTTAGGAAATGGTCTTTTCCTCCCTCTCATTCTTAGTCATCTTTTCTCCTGTTGCTATTTCTCTAGGTTGACAAATTTACTGATTGACTCATAGGTGGGAAAAATAAAGAACAAGCTCCTTCTTCCATTCTATGCCAAAGCATAGACTATAGCATCTGACCCTTTAATTTCTAATTTCTCTTACAACTTACTGGTAAATAAGTACATCATCTAGTACAGAGATCAATTCTCATTTTCATATTTGTTTAATAAATTCAGGTGTGCGACTCAAGGAAGGCTGTAATATAAATCGAAGTTTATTTATTTTGGGACAAGTGATCAAGAAACTCAGTGATGGACAAGTTGGGTAAGCTTATCCCATTGTACATTTACCTATTAATGCTCATGTTCTTCATTAGGTTGAAAATTCTAATAGTTCAGTGACAAATAAAAGTACTGATTTCTTCCATGTATTCAAAGCTTTAGTGATACTGTGAGCATGCACGACTTCTTATACATGTGACTATGACCAACTAAATTTACTTTCTTATTTTAAATATTTTTATTTAGTAATTTTATCTGCCTTCTTTAACCTGTAAAGAATTTATTTTTAAAAGTGTAGCTAATTTAAGGTTCCACTCTAACAAACCAGTCATTTTTATTAATAAAAATTCTTACTCTTTTTCTTCCCCAAATCATTTCTTGCTAAGTGGTTTCATAAATTACCGAGATAGCAAATTAACACGAATTCTCCAGAATTCCTTGGGAGGAAATGCCAAAACACGTATTATCTGCACAATTACTCCAGTGTCTTTTGATGAAACTCTTAGTACTCTCCAGGTGAGTTTGATTATTTTTTTTTTTTAGTCTCAACTTAATATGTGGGGAGGGGAGAAATCATCTTGAAGAAGAAAAAAATACCTAGTGAGATTAACTAGTTTTTTTTTAACTGACATAAATTAATGTATTGTCTACTAAATAGCATTTAAAAATTTTTCCCAAACTTCAATCATTTGTATCTCACCTCCACAATTTTTGTCACATCCAACACTTTTACTGAAATTAACAAGATGTTTCTCTTTAAGTAACTTACTTTTTTACTTAATTTATTATAGAAGGAAACTTTATATCAGTCCTATAAATGAAAACTAGTATCACTTGCAACAAATGGAAGGTGACTCAAAAAAATGTGTCTTTATAGCAGTAATTCTTAAATTCCTGCTGTGTAATAGTTTCTTGCCTTGACTCTGAGCTTAAGACCTGCATTTTCTGTTTTCTTTTTTTAATGGAAAAATGAAAAATGTCAATAAAACAACTTTCTCAGTGAAGGATTCCTTCACATTCCCACTTAAAAGTTACTTCTGATACTCATACTCTAAGAAACATTGCTTTAAATACCTGCTTAGCACTGGATCAAGGTCCTGTCAGAAAGACAAAGTTAGAAAATAGAGGCCCTGGCTTCACAGAGTTTATAGTCTTATAGGGAAGATTAGACTGTCTTCCAACATGATTGCCATAGATTAATAGTTATGTGGCTAATAAGTAGGATCGAGTTCAAAGGAAGGATGGATGCTTTTGACTGGAAGCAAAGCTTCAGATAGAGGGAGCATTTGCACCAGACTTTGAGGGGTAGATGGCATTCCGGTGAGCCAGTGTTTATAGGTTTTTGTCAGCATCTGTCTTAAAGGCATTTCTTTGACTCCCCTGAAGACTATCAGCCAAGGTGAGTTACAGGCATCTGTGTTCAAAAGTATTAAACCACCTTCAAAGAGCATTGATTTTTCTCTACAAAACTTAATTACAAGTAACCTAAATATTATTGACTAAAATAAATTTTTTAGTGTGAAGCAGTTTCACTCTTGTATTTTTTTCCAGTTTGCCAGTACTGCTAAATATATGAAGAATACACCTTATGTTAATGAGGTATCAAGTGATGAAGCTCTCCTGAAAAGATATAGAAAAGAAATAATGGATCTTAAAAAACAGTTAGAGGAGGTATGTATGAACCATGTATTTCACTCAAGAATGGGACAGAAACAGAATTGAGATCTACCTGACTTCTCAGAGACTCATATCATTATATCTGAATTATGCAACCTAACTTTAAAATGATTTTCAACTAAGAAGAATTCAACTCAAAAACTTTCATTTAATTTACAAGCAACTGAAAGATTTGGTTTCTTGAAATTATTTTAGATTTCATTTTTCATTTCCAAAGGGCAAAATTTGAGATTTTGAAATGGGCTGAGTAGAGATACTTTTTAAAAGCATCACGAATATAGGAAATCAGGTTAAAAAGAAAGATCGTGTATGGTTACTTAAAACTACTTTCTATAGTTCCATGTTATCTTGAATTCTCCCTCTAACTTTGCAATAGCGATCTAATTAAATAGCATAATCACTTGTCATTGTAATTTATTTGTGTTAATCATTATGGCCCCCTAGTGATCTTTTTAAAAATGAACTAAAATATCTTATGGTGGACTTACAAATATATCTCTTCCTTTGCTATAGATATTCAGGTCTCTACTTTTCTGACTTTTCTGCCTATTACTTATGTATTTTAAGGCAATTAATAGAGTTGCTCTAACAGCATCATTATAATCTTATACATGGCATACAGTGTATGCACATGAGAAGAACTGTATATTTTGCTTTATTATAAAATTGAGAAAGTATTATGATAACTTTATACTGGTGTTCTGTAGATAGGGTATTTTATTTCAATAACACTAAAATTTTTATGGTTCCTAAAAAATTATGTTCTGTTTTAAGCCACTTTCAAGGTTTTAAAACCTAGCTATATTTATTATTAATATAACCAATTCCATTCCATAGGTTTCTTTAGAGACTCGGGCCCAGGCAATGGAAAAAGACCAATTAGCCCAACTTTTGGAAGAAAAAGATTTGCTTCAAAAAGTGCAAATTGAGAAAATTCAAAACTTAACACGGATGCTGGTGACCTCTTCTTCCCTCACATCACGACAGGAATTAAAGGTAAACTACTTTAAAAATAGACAGCTTACACTTGATATATAGAAAATATAATTGGCATTCCTGTATGTTTATTCTATAGTTATTTATTTCTCATCCTTTGATACAATAATGTTCAAGAAACCCAGAACGTTTTGTGTGTTTGCCTATACATCAACACCACCTAAGAGATTCATTGAAAATACCAACTCCTGATTCCCACATGTAGAGATCCAAATTCAAGAAGTCTGGAATACAGTCAAGGAATCAATTGGAAATGTGCTTCTTAAGAAATTTTAATGAAATTTATTAGGCGATTGGGAACCACAGGCATCTAGAGTATGTGGGAATATTTTCTGTTTAGACAAATACTAATCTCAGGTAAATTGATCTAGGCTATAAGTCAACATTTGACCAAAATTCTGCTGTAGCTGTATTATCTAGTAAACATTTTGGGGTACAACAATGTTGTGGTTAAGAATGGCCTCGAGCTGGACTGCCTGGATTTGAATCCCAGTTCTGTGAATTCCCAACTCCTGACCTTGTGCAATTTCTTAAATGTACTTTGCTGCAGTTTCCTACTCTGTGAGACAGCTTGATCCTCACCTGATAGGACTGATATAGGAAGTAATATAGAATGTGCTTAATGTCCCACAGAGCAAATCCTCAATAAATGTGTGCTATTAAGGTTATTATTCCTAGACATTACATTCAAATCACCATGCTAGGGATATAGAAGACACTTAAGAGCTACGTGTTGGCTGAGTGATGAGGAGGAAGTAGCCCAGTGGAAGGTATAGGGAGGAGTGGTTCAAGAAGACCTCTATGTGTACAGAATTTATGGAAAAAAAACATCTTTCTTAGACTTAAAATGTTCTGGTGGCAGGGGCATTTTAAACCACATTGAAGGTTTTGAACGTTGTGTTGTGCTATGCACAGGAAAAAACCTTATAGGTAACATGACCAGAATTACATTTTAGAGCAGTGTAGCTGCTCTGTATATCAGATTGATTGGGCCCCTACAAGGATGGTGGCCCTGGAGATAGAGAATATTGGATAAATCGAAGAGGTATCGGGAGGTAGACTCAGCAGGGCTTTGTGACTGTTCGGGTAAGGGAGGCAGAGAAAGGGAAAACGCGGTTTCCAGAATGGCTCTCAGGCGTTGCTAGGCTCACTGGGTAGCTAGTAGCGGTATTCGTTGAGTTAAGGAACACCGAATGAAGAGCAGTGGAACTGCTCAGTGCTTGACCTGGGACATCGCCAGTTTATGTCAGATAGTTAAAAACAAAAATGTATGAAAGTAAGGTAAAATATCTGAGGTAGAGATACCCATTTGGGCATTAACTACTGCAGAATCAAATTAAAGTCTTGGAAATGGATGCGCTTTCTTTGGGAGTATGTTGAGAATGAAAAGAACAGATGACCAAAGACAAACTTGTACTTGAAGAAATACAACTTTGTAGGTAAAGGCAGAAAAGAAGAATCCATAAAGGAGCCCAGGTTAGCTCTAGAATTAAGGAAACCAAATGAATGTGGTAATGAGAGGAAGAGACTGTTTCAGAGAGGCAGTGTGTCACATTCTGCTGAGAAGTTAAACGAGATATATATAGACAAAAAGAATTGATTTTAGAAACAAGAAGCTCATTTGAAAAAGCAATTTATGTTATGTGTTAGGAGTGAAAGCCACCTTGCAGTGCATTGAGATGCCCCAAAGGGGTGGGATCTTAAATACAGCAGAAGGGTCTGGCCTTAGAGAAAAGGAGAAACATCTGTTCATTATAACAAGCACAGAGGAAAGGATAGGCAACAGTACAAGTAATGCTTTCATAAATTTAGGCTTATATTTTCTTTGTCAAATAGGAGATTTACTTTTTCTGCTATGGTGTCAGGAGATGGTAGAGACACAAGTTTGCAGACATGCTAAATATTTGAAATAGTTTAGCCTTTGTAAGGAATGGAGAAGAAAGCCCACACACAGAGGGTCTGGCCAGGCAACCTTAAGGACCCAGGTGATGCTGCCAGCCAGTCTTTTGGCTCTGTAGTTCTGACGGTGTTCAGGAGACTGATAAAATCTCAGGAGTAGTGTAATTCATTTGAGTGTACACTGTTTTGAGATAAGAGTCAGGAACAGGAATGGGTCACATAATTTGAGGCTATTGACCCCAAAACATGATTGAAGTGATCATCTATGGAATCAGAGATGATGGGATGAGAACCAAGAGGGAGCTGGCAAGAAGAAAGTAGTGGGTCGAGGGAAGAGAGGTCCCTCGTAATCTAAATTGCTAAAATAAGATAGACCGAAACAATGGGGTGGAAGGATGGGAACTGTAGATAGAGCAGGAAGTCTAGCTTTGTGACTTTCAGGTAATGACAAGGTCCAGGAGTGGGTATGGGAGTGACTAGAATTGAGCTGAAGGTCATTGGAGTCAAGGATTTATATGACTGGGCTTTTGCAGTGCAGGCTGTGGAAAGGGCTGGCCATTTCAAGCAAAAAAGTATGTAGTAGGAGCACGAAAGCATGCGGTTATACAGATAGATATCTGCATTATACAAATATCTGTAGTATACAGAAAATCTTGAGAGGCAATGCAGTGGAATGGTTAGTGGATAGGCTCTGAAGTTATAGGCACAGGCTCAGCCACCAGTTGGGTGTAAGATCATACATGAGCTCTCCAAACTTTTTAGATACCCCCTACCCCAGCTTCTCTATAAAATGGATGGGGTAATAGAGAACTGTTGAGAGAATCAAATACAGTGAGATAATGCTTGTACTAGTAAAGGGATAAGAGAAAAACAGTAGCTATGAAGTATGAAAAAGCATGAACAAGAGATGGGCAGAGGAAGAGAACCCAGCAAATCCAAGTAAGTAAACTAGCTGAGTGGGGAAAAAACCAGGAGACAGAGGTGTCTCTGAGGGATGAGGAAGAAGGCAGTATAGAAACTGAAAGAAAATGGTAGCTAAAGAGAAGTAAGGAGTCAAGAGGTTTTTTCTTTTTCCTTTACTCAAAAACAGAGGCTTGAGCATTTGTAAAGCTGAGAGAAAGGAGCCTAGTGAAAATTACAGATGACCAGATCATTGAGGGAGCAAGTTCCCAAGGGAGAAAGGAACATAAGAGATCAGGAGCACTGGTGGAGGCATTAGCTTTTCCAAACTTGGAAGAGAATTGGCATTGCGAAGGGCCCTGTGAAAGATTTAACAGCTGAAGAAAGTTCAAATGAGCTCCCTGTCTGACCCTTCCCAGTTCTAGCTGGGTTCCCGATCGTGCTCTTGGTAGCTATGATGGAGGCAGTCACCGCCGTCTGTCTTGTGTAACACCAGATTACCTTAAGGATTGTGAGTGAACCAGTTTTTCAGTTAAATCCCAGAGAAGCTTGTAAGTAAAGATTCAAATTAAAAAATAAAATTTAAATAGTTTCATCAAATTTACTATGGAGTTAAACACTGATGTGAAAATATCAAGAATTCTACCAAGTCGATTGTTTTTAAAAGTGGAATCTAGTTCCCTTGTTATTATCTGAGTGAGGTAATTTTGATTTATTTCCTCTTTAGTCTAAAATAAAACGAAGAGTCACTTGGTGCCCTGGAAAAATTAACAAAATGAAGGACTCAAACTATATAAATGAATTTAGTATGCCAACGAATACAACAAAAAGCCTTAAGACTTCTGTAACTTTAGGAGGAGAAATTGATGAATGTGAGTGCTTTTTATTTTATTTCTTTCCCTTTTATTGATTTTATTGGGGTGATACCTGTTAACAAAATTATACAGGTTTCGGGGTCACAATTCTACAGCACATCATCTCTACACTATTGTGTGTTCACCACCCCAAGTCAAGTCTCTCTCTGTCACCATTGATCCTCCGCCTCCCTCCAAACTCCCCCGCCCCCAGCGATCACCATATCATTGCCCACGTTCGTGAGTTTCTTCCCTTCTTCAGTAATAAAAGTGCCCTACAATGGGAGACTTTACTTATAACTCAGTACATTTAAATCAAATGTGTGTATTTTATACCATATGATCTCACTTATATGTGGCATTTAATGAAAAAAATACACTGACAAACGAAATAGAAACAGGAGCATGAATACATGGAACAGACTGACAGCTGTCAGAGAAAAAGGCAGAGGGGGAACTGATGGAAGAAAATGAAGGGATTAGCCAAAGAACATATATGCATAACCCATGGACACAGACAACAGTGTGGTGATTGCCAGAGGGAAGGCGGAGAGGGGATGCAGACATCTGTAATGGTACCAACAATAAAAATAAAGTTAAAAAAATCGCAACAAAAAAAAAATCAAAAATAAATAAATAAATAATAAAATGTATGTAATTTAGGTGTGATTACAATGGAGGTGATGATAAAAATAAATAAGAAAGTGAACATTTAAGTTTTCTTTTTCCAGATATCTTAAGAAGGATGCACTGTCATTAAAGCATATTTTTATGCTTTAGTATTTTTATTGTTTGTTTCTGTTCTAGTCATTATCCAATTAAATTAGCGTTCATGTAACATTTGCCTTAAACTTTGCTAATCTTGAAAAGGTGGAACTGAAACAAGAAACTTTCAAAATTGTCTAACATTCTAAGTATTTTAGGAGCATTTTAAAAAGTAAAATGAGAGATTATACAGTAATCAAATCTCAAATTCAGAATTTCTTTTTACCTGTATTATATTAAGGATTCTATATTTTATCACTAATTCTAGCCAGTGATCTTAATTCACAAAATAATACAAAGGATCTCGCCTGTTGTTAATATATTTTGGCAGTCGTACTGTGAACACATATTAGCTAATTTGAGTTTATTACATTTGATCAGAATTTTTTTAAATTTTTAATTATTGACTTTAGAGGAAAGGAGAGAAAAACATCAATTTGTTGTTCTACTTATTTAGGCACTCGTTGGTTGGTTTTTATACGTGTCCTGCCTGGGGATTGAGCCCACAACCTTGGCGTATTGCGACGACGCTCCCCCCAACTGAGTTACCCAGCCAGAGCCTGATCAGAATTTTAAAGATAATCTTCAGTTTGAGTTTTTGGAAACTTACTAGCATATTTATGGATAAATTTCTTTTCCCCCTAATTATAGCTGTCTGTTCAGAGGCTGATGTTTTCAGTAGCACCCTTGATACAGTAACTGACATAGAGTGGAATCCAGCAACAAAGCTGCTAAGTCAGGTAACTTAAATGTATTTTACTGAATATAATCCTTTTACCCTTTTTAAAATTCATTTTTTATTGGTGTTTACTGTTGTTGTAACTCTGACTTAATTTCAGTATAATTTTGATTCTAAATAAGCCTTCCCCACTTGTTAGACTCCCAGTTGGTAACTATGCCATCCCCAGGGAAGCTAAAAACTTTATCAAACATGTATATGGTAGTAGGTAAAATTTTGCTTCTGTTGATTACCAGTGGATCTTGGTAACAATGATTTATTTTTTTCTGTTTTGCCTTGGAAAATCCCCTGAGGGTGAAAAAGAGCTGATATTAAAAGTGTCAAAATTCTCAGGCATATAGTAGAATGATACATCAAGGAGAGGTAATATTGCCAAATAATAAGGAAAAATAAAAGTAAATGTAATATATGGCTTTATCACAACTATAGAAATAAAGACTCCTATAGTGAATACCTTAGTAAATTTAGATTCCATGTTAACTTTCAAGGCTGCTAATGTTCAAAGATATATATATTTTTTTCTATATATTTGTTAAAGAACATTTCATTTTAATTTTGGAATAAAATTACAGCCGTTCTTGGGAATTACTATTAGCTAACTACTGTAATTTAGTCATAATTAGTTAAGTATTATTGGTAAAGTACTTTTGTGTCCTTAAAACATACTCTAGAAGTTTGTTGTTTTTGTAAAATCCCTGGTGGTGTTAGCTTTTGTTTTCTCTGTTGAGTATGGTAAAACCTAGCATCCATGAGAGTTTTAGAGATTAATAAATAACCTCTATTCAGGTGGCCCTGTTTCACTTCATAAATTCAGAACCACCTAAAAAATAAAACAGGAATCAGACAGTTGGAGAAGTAGATTATCAGCTGTATTCCTAAGAATCTTAAGGATCTGTGGTAAAATGGACTTCCCATTATGTACCCTACCTCCTACTCCTGACCAAATTTTCCCAGTCAGGCACGGGCAGAGCATTTGTTTACGTGATCTACCTTTCTTTTTCTTTCTTTCTTTCTTTCTTTCTTTCTTTCTTTCTTTCTTTCTTTCTTTCTTTCTTTCTTTCTTTCTTTCTTTCTTTCTTTCTTTTTTTCTTTCTTTCTTTCTTTCTTTCTTTCTTTCTTTCTTTCTTTCTTTCTTTCTCTCTCTCTCTCTCTCTCTCTTTCTCTCTTTCTTTCTCTGTTTCACTCTTTTTCTCTCTCTCCCTATTCTGCCCCTTTCAAAATGGTCTTCAATTTTAAGTTAGCTAGTTTACAAAAATGTAAACCCTTTATTTTACTGTGGATCAAACTAAATTATTAAGAGGATATTGAAAAAGAGAATGGCCTAAACTACCAAGTGATTCAAGGTTAAATTATTGACTGATCCAAACTTTAGTTAAGGAAACAAACGTATATGATCTGAATCCTTTCTAACCTGATAATCTGGTTTTGTTTACAACAGGAAAACTTAGAAAGTGAGTTGAATTCACTTCGTGCTGATTATGATAATCTAGTATTAGACTATGAAAGACTAAGAAAAGAAAATGAAGAAATGGAATTGAAATTAAAAGAAAAGAATGACTTGGATGAATTTGAGGCTTTAGAAAGAAAAGCAGAAAAAGATCAAGAGGTAAGGATGCGGAAACGTGAAACTAAACTAAAACAGCACTTTTAAGAAGTGTCATTCTCTTAAACATGTTTATTTGTGTAGGTGACATTGAGGATCCAGCCATTTTCCACATGCATACATAATTTAGAGATTTTAAAAATAATTCATGTATATTGTTTTTAAAATATTTAAATCATATTTGTTTCACTTGTGCTTAAGCACAAGTAGAAGGAATTCAAAACATCTTTGTGAAAGTTTAGTGAATCTGCCTATTGATGTATTTGCATTGAAGAAATTTTAATATCTAGCTAAATGTTTTGTGTATATATACTACATATTAATGGAATTTGTTTTCTTTAGAAAGTATATTACTAAAGAAATAGTTAGAACATTATTAGAATACCTGGGGAAGCTAATTTTCCACCTCTTTTTTCATATGAGTTATTGTGAAACTTAGTATAACTAATCCGAAATAGTTTTAATGGAATTTTTAGATATGAAACAGATCATTTAAATTTTCTAAGTATATCACATTAGGCTCATGTTAAGAGAACCTACCTAACTCAGAAACCGTGAAACTCTGGAGACTTAAATTGTCATAAAGATTTAAGAAATTTCATAGTTCAGAGACCCTTTATTAACTTAGAGTTCACAGACACTATGAATTCTTTTGCAGAATTTTTTAATGTGAATTCATTTTCTGGAACAAGAATCCATAGCTGGTATTATACTTGTGATCTATGAATCCCCTGAAAAAATAAGAGTCAGTGATTTGGTATAATTAAAATATGAGTTCATTTTTAGATACTTCTCCGATTTCTATATAGATATCCCAAAGGAATACAGTTCTTTTTTTCCTCAGTATCGTTGTTTAGTTTCTCACCCTCTTTACCTTTTTAAAGGGAAAAAAGACTTCAGTACCAAAGGTATTATTTCTATTATACCTACAAATTAAAGTTACTCCTATATTTCACAGGCATTTTATCCAGGGAGGTAAAAGTCCGTAAGTTCTCCAGAATTTCACTTAACTTGTTTTAAAATTTGCATATTAACAAAATGTAAAATGTCATGAAAAGAATACTGGACTTCAGTCAATAACACCGGTTTTATTGAAAGGAGATGGCCTAGTGTCGTGGTTAAGGACCAAACTACCTGTATTTAAGCCTCAGCTTTGCTACTGACTAGCTCACAGATGCAAACCTGGTGTGTATTATTGGCAAGGTCTTGAGCATGTTATTGAATCTCTCAGGGCTTACTTCGTGTATATCTCCATCCTTGAGGTTAGGCCAGGGGCTTGCCAAGGTCCTTTCTAACTCTACATTTTCATCTAATTTTTTTGTATATTTCTTGTACTAAATAATATGATGTAAAATTAATTTTGGGCATACATGAGCAATAATTTCTCTAATTTTTTCTTATACCATTTATACATTCAATTAATAATAAAAACTGAAGCTCACTGAATTGAATCACACACAAAAGATCACAAAATAACACAGAATCTATGACTTAAAACTTACATCTTGATTTTTTTTCTCTTTTAACCACTGTCAAGGGGGAAAACAATACTATGCTCTTTAGTTTTACTTGAACGCAAATTGAAATTGTCAACTCTGTAAGGTAACCTAAAAGAATAAGTAATAAAAACTTTCTATTCGAAGTCCATTTTACAATATCCATTCCATGTTAAACTAAAAATATAAGTCTATGTGTATAATAATTTTATGTGTATACAGTAAAATTTCCCCCAAAATGTACATTTGGGGGAAAAGTTTAATGAAAAGGAGGAGTGAAAGTCAAATTATGGCTTTAGGATATGTGCCCTGGTTGGCCTAAGGGTTTCATGAAAAATAATGAAAGTTGTGGATAGTTTTCAAGTGGAAATAATGTAATATAGGGTATTTAAACAGTAATTTTTGAGGGAGAAATAAACAAGGACAAATATCATCTTGCTCAGAACAAGAGAAATTTCAACCCTCTACCTGTTTTAACTTGATTTACTTAATCTTAAAATTTTCACAACTTGGAGATTTTTATCTTAAGAAGTTAAATTTCATTTCACCTGCTGCAAATTATAGTTGAAATCTGCAGTATTTTCTATGTAGCAGTGCATTAACTTTTGATCATATTGTACATTTTCTCTTTATGCTCAGCATCTTAAACAGTATATCATTTACTGGTTATATTCAGATCATTACAAAATCACTTAATCTTTTCCTGTTTCCAATACTTAAAATGAAGTGCTGTTTCATTAATAAATGAAACAAAAATGGAAGAATTTTTCTTTCTGAATGCTTTCAAAAATTAAGATTGATTATTTAGTTTCTTATCAGTAAATGTGATTTTCTTGCACAAAAGTTAGAAGAGAAGGTAAAAGAATGAATTTAAATTATAACCAATACAAATGTCTAAAATTTTGCTGAACAAGAGGGTAGCCACTAATCACATGTGACAGTTGAACACTTAAAATAGGACCAGTCTGAATTGACTTAAGTATAAATAAAAGAACTTAAAATACTTTCTTAATTTTTACTGATTATATGAAAAATAATATCTATTTAAATAAGGTGGTATTTTTGTAAGTCCCTTACATTCTGTTGGAATTTGCATTTATATTTTAGACAGTTGAAAAATATAAAACAAAAGCATAAACTATTCAGTATTTCCTCTAGAATAAACAAACAAGGTAATAGTTGATAACCCCATTAATATCTCTATAGCTTTGATAAACATTAATATTATAAAGGTACCACGAAGCTACTCTAACCCAAACCTAAATTCTGAATCACAACTCATTAAAAAGTTTGCCAGTGTAAAGCTAAATGGATAATTTATGGGGTGAAAAAAAATCTTTTAGGATAAATACATGTTTGTACTTACCCAAAACAAAAGTCTATTAGAAGTATATTTTTTTAAGTCTGATGACTACTTTATCTTCTCCAAGTGGTGCGTGCTCATTTGCTTTCAAAGTTGTTGAAGCTTTATTAACAGGTGACAAATCTATCATTTGGGTCATGCTAAAGTTTCTTTCTTGTTTTCTGGCTTCCTGGGATTTTCAGATTTTTTTGTTTGGTTGATTGGGCTTGGTGTTTGATTTGGGTTTTGGGTTTTTTGTTTTGTTTTATACTTTTAAATAATGAGGTGTTCTGTTACAGTATCTTAAATAACTGATCTCTCAGTCCCTTCTTACTGTGTTGGGTGATTCTGAAATAATAATTCAATACTTTTTTTTTTTTTGCTATATTAACTATTGGTTTGCTGTGTTGCCTGTTCACATGCTCTTACAGATGCAACTAATTCATGAAATTTCGAACTTAAAGAATTTAGTTAAGCATGCAGAAGTTTATAATCAAGATCTTGAGGTGAGCATTTATATTGATATTTCTACTGATAAGGAACTAGAACTATGAAACAAATCATATGTAATTGAACATGATTTCAAAAAATAAAAGGAATTATATTTTTTAAATATCAACTTTTTGAATTTTACTGTCTAGCAATTTAAACTGTTAAATATAAATTCTTTTTAACCCCTTAGAATTCAAATACAATTAAATTGTTTTATTCCCCTTTCATTTTTTTAGTATGAACTAAGTTCAAAAGTAGATCTGCTTAAAGAAAAGGAAAACCAGATTAAGAAGCTACAGGAATACATAGACTCTCAGAAGTCAGAAAGTATGAAAATGGACTTGTCATACTCATCGGTAAAATTCAGGATTATTTTGTTGTGCGATCATATTAATATTTGTAGTATACCATCATTATTATCATGATAGCAATTGCTTATATTGTGCCGACTATTGTACCAGGCATTGTCTTAATTGTTTTATGTGTAGTATTTTATTTAATCTTGTCCATAACCCTATGACAGAGTGAGACTAAATTAGGAACGTTACCATTTTTACTGATAAAGACCCTTTCATAGAGAGTTGAGGATGTCATCCTTTGAATGAATGTAAATAGGTTAGTGATGAGCTTCCATTCAAAATTAGTAATTAAAAAAATGTTTTAAATTTTTCGATTTCTTTTATACAAATTCAGGCAGAAGTGCATAGTCAATATCCTCAGGTGAGCATTTATGTTGTAGTTAAGTATCTAAAACTATAAAACATACATAATTGAGCATGTTTTCATAAATGTCATTAATTTCATTTCACTGATATGAACTCATTCTCATTATTATTTAAGTAACTATTTTTAACAGTTTGAGTATTTTTCAGAAACTGTTCTAGATAACTTTAGTTAGTATAAGATGTGGCATTAAGTAACACTGAATCTCATGGTGAAATTATTGATTTTTTTTGTTGTATGTGTTATCAATCCACTTGATTACTTCAAGAAAGTATCATTTCAATCCTAGTTTTTAATACCCTTTTTAAAAAGGTAAAAAATTCAGTTTCTGGCTCGATTTTTTTTAATACTAGTTTCTGTTCTTTTGTTTTGAGTTTTTCAGAGCAGTCTTTGTTACCATCTATTAGTACTCTTTTACTCCTTTTATTAATGACAAATGACTCTTTTTAAACATATTCTCACTGTTCGTAGGCCATGGGTAAGAAAGGTGCTTTCATATAATACTAGAAAGTAGGATTCATAGTAGCAAGCAGAATTGTTGTCTCTTTAAAATTGTTTACCTCTTACTCTTTATTCATTTCATTCATTCATGCATTCATTCATTCATGCATTAATATTTTCCCAAGGACAAATGGTTGAATTTATGTAACCTAAAGTCATGTTAACTGCCCCTTCTCTCTACAAATGGGACTTCTGATTTTTTTTTTTCATGTATTTACAGGTCAGTTGCATTTCCACTTCACTGGGTTACCTGTTTATATTTTTTCTTTATTTTCCTATTGGATTGTTTTTCTTTTAAATTTATGAATTAATAGCCTTAATTTTAATTACTAACTACTTGCCTGTCATGTTTTGGAGACTATAACTTAAAATATAAATACATAGGGAACTTTAGCATGCCAGCTGAACAAAAGTGTGTTAACGTTTTCTAACTCTGAGAAAGTTAGATTTCACTAAATCCTTTTTGTCATGTGTTTAGGAAGACACTGAAGACTTAAAAAAAAAGAGACAGACTCTGCTTGATGCTGAAGCTGTAGCCCTTGATGCCAAGAGAGAATCAGCCTTTCTTAGGAGTGAAAATCTGGAATTAAAAGAGAAAATGGTAAGCGATTTTTGCAATATTTATAATAAAGCATTCATAATTATCAGTATATTTTTGTGAATTTGTAATGTTTCTCTCAATAGCAAACACTTGAAAGTATATGCAAGCAAATGGAAAATGATAATCAGGTATACCAAAGCCGGTTGGAGGCAAAAAAGAAGATACAAATTGATTTGGAAAAAGAATTACAATCTTCTTTTAATGAAATAACAAGACTCACCTCCCTTATAGATGGCAAAGTTCCAAAAGGTATTTTGTAATTTCACACTGCTTCTTTGCAAATCTGACTTTCTGTGAAAATGTACTTAAAGGAATTTGCAATTATATTCCAATGATTAAAAATCCATTATTCTCTGATTTTTTTAATAACTTAATATTAACTTTCAATATTATTTGTATCAGTATGTATAAATGTTTCCATGGATTTCAAATCATAAGGGTTAAAAATTACTTCTCAAATCAATTGGACCTGCTCTTGAAAACAGCGATTCAGAAACTATTAACATGTGTCGTGGTAGGTAGAGTTTGGGGGGATGATCACTTTGTAGTGTGTACGGGTGTCAAATTATAGTGTTGTACACCTGTAACTTGTATTTTTTAAAAAAACTATGTATTAAAAATTAGATTAGCTGTTTATCAACATAGATTCCTTTTAAAATAAATTTTACATAATCTGATTAAAAATTTAACATAAATTTTAAAATTTATATATAGTTTAAGTTGACCCAATAGCTGACGACTCTTTACTTAACTTACTGATAATTTCCTAGATTTGCTCTGTAATTTGGAATTGGAAAGAACAATTACAGATCTCCAGAAAGAACTGAAGAAAGAGGTTGAAGTAAACGAAGCCTTGCATAAAAAAGTTAATTTGCTGTCAGAACTGACATCTTTACCCTCAGAAGTAGAAATGCTAAGGAAAGAGGTAAACACATTTTTAAGCAAATAACCCTTATTTTGATGGTAAAGTTAAACCAGAAAATATACTGTTAAAGAGATGTAGCAATTAAAATAGTACCGTTGATCAGTCAAGTCTTTACTTAATGTCAATGTCTTTTTGCAGAAAATGTCTTTCTGAAAACTGCTTCATTAGGTCATACATTGTTAACATAGCTAAGTATTCCTTTTTTTCCCCACAGATAAATGATAAATCTGAAGAGCTATTTCTCATTACATCAGAAAAAGACAAATTGTTTTCTGAATTAATTCATAAGGAGAGTAGAATTCAAGATTTACTTGAAGAAATTAAGAAAACTAAAGATGACCTTGCCTCTACCCAGTTGAATTATAAAAGCATGGATCAAGAATTCCAAGATTTTAAAAACTGTCATATTGAATTTGAACAAAAGTATAACATGGTCCTTGAAGAGAATGCAAGAATAAATCAGGAAATAGAAAATCTCTCTAAACACAAAACCCAAGAACTTCAACAGAGTCAAGAGAGGTTAAATAAAGTGGAAGAGCTGAAGGAACAATTAGAAAGTAGAGATTCTAGGCTGCAAACTGTAGAAAGCGAGAAAACACTGATTACTGAGAAGCTTCAACAAACCTTAGAAGAAGTAAGAACCTTAACCCTAGAAAGAGATGCCCTCAGACACCTCCAAGAGAGCCTGCAAATTGAGAGAGACCAACTCAAAAGTGACATTGAGGATACTGTACACATGGTAAGGTTTTGACTGAATAAATGTTGAAAACTCAGAGCCTCTTTAAAAACATTATAGGAGCCGTTGTTTATTATTTATGATGAAGTAAAAATACAAAATTATTTTTACTATTTCACCTTATTCTAATGGAAATGGTTTCTTATTTCTCTGACAAAGAACATAGACACCCAAGAACAATTACGAAACGCTCTTGAGTCTTTAAAACAACACCAAGAAACTATTAATGCACTAAAAATGAAAATTTCTGAGGAAAGTTCCAAGAGTTTGTGTGTAGAGGAAAACTTAGGAGAAGCTAAGGATGAATCTCAGGAAGAGGTAAAGAGTTTCTGTTCAGTTTTCATATGTTTAGTTATGAGCTTTCTTCTTAACCTCAAACACTTAAGTACATGATGGTAATTTCAGTCTTATTTATTACTCACAGTGGTAATAACTAACAGTAATTTATAAACTTCACCCTAATATCTTTGAAATAACTTGAAATATAACTGCTTATAATCAATTTGAAAATGAAAAGACAAAATCTTAATTATAGCGAAAACATTTGTCAGATTTTATATATTAAACTTGTCTAGAGTTCACTATAAAATCAATGTGTGTATCATATTTTTGTCTATTTCTATGACTTTGGCCGTAATTTTACTATTAGGTGCTTAAATCTTACCTTAATTTATTCTAGGTAGTATGGTTCATTTTTTTTGTCAGACCTTAGGAGAATAAGTACTTTACTAATTATTTAATTAATACACAAGAAAGGCTAGGATGCTAATGGTATTTTTTTTTCCTAAGGGAGGTATGCCCTGGCCAGTGTGGCTCAGTTGGTTGGGCATCGTCCCGCAAACCTAATGGTCATGGATTCAGATCCCAGTCTGAGCACATGCCTAGGTGTGACTTTTGTCTCTGGTTGGGATACATGCAGGAGATAGCCAATCAATGTTTCTCTTTTACATCGATGTTTCTTTCCCTCCCTCTCTCCCTTCCTTTCTCTCTTTAAACCAGTGAGCATGTCCTTGGGTAAAGATAAAAAAAAAAGGTAGGGGAAGTGTATTTTAGTGAGCTAGGGCTGCCATAACAAAATACAGGCTGGGTGGCTAAAACAGCAGAAATTTATTTTCTCCTAGTTGTGGAATCTAGAAGTCCAAGGTGAAGATACCTAAAGGTATCTGAAAATTCTGTTTCTGGAGAGGCCTCTCCTTCTGGATTGCAAATGGTGCCTTTTTTCTGCATCTTCTCATGATCTTTCTTCTGTACACTTGAGCTGAGAAAGTGTCTGGTATCTCTGCCTCTTAAAATATACTAGTCCTGCGGAATAAGGGTCCCACCCTTATGATGTCATGCAACCTTAATTACCCTCTTTAAGTGCCATATCTCCAGTAGGTACATTGGGAGTTAGGGCTTCAACAAATTTTAGGACAAAATTCAATCCATAATGAAGTAATTGGAAACAGAACTAAAAATTGCTCATAAATACCTAGAAAATATCAAAACTGAAAGAGTTTCAGAGAAGATAGCTTTTTTCTTAAATATTCAAAATTATTTAGAAAAAGCAATGTCATGTTATAGGAAGCCAAAATACTATTTCTTTTCCTTCTTTAAATCTATTCCTTCGGCATCACACAAGGCGCTACTATCTTCCTCACTGATTCAACCAGAAATCTGGGGCTCACCCCACTACCATCTCTCCCTCCCCACCCACTCTATAATTCAAACACCAAACCTTGTAGATTTTGAGGTGAGCATGTGTGAAATCCCCCTACTTTTCTCTCTACAATGCCAGCACTATAATCCAAGCCACCATTTTTTCTTTCCCTGGCTCTCTGCAATAGCCTCCTAACTGATCTCTCCACATTCATTCTTATACTTCTCTAATTTATTCTTCATTCTAAGTCCAGGCAATCTTTTCTTCTTAAAACACTTAATAGTGAATTGTTACTTTTGACATAAAGATAAGAATCCTTTGTAAGACCTAGGAGGCCCTGGACCCCAGACCCTGCTGGTTCCCTAGCACTGTTTCAGTTCCCTCTTCCTCCTATTCATCGTGTGCCAACAACTCTCGTCTGTTGCTCGTCCTCATCTCATGGCTTTCGAATGTTCTGATCATCCTACCTCCAGTATTACGTTTTATCTTACTACCTGCTCTCCTCCCAAACACTGTAGATTAGCTTTTCCACTAATACCTTAGGAGAAAACAGTCTGGTAAGATTTGGCATAATGTCTGCTTGCCCCCTAAAGTGTCCAAAACAGCAGAGATCCTGTAAGTCTCATTTCTTGTTTTATCCCCAGCCTCTAATAGCACACTGACATCAGAGTGAGCCCTCGATAAATAAGTGCTAAATACCTGAAAAATGGAAGAGTGGGGAAGTGGGAAGATTGCATTGTAAATGAACCATTAAATCCTGGCTTAATTGTTTTAGAAAGTAACTTGATTTCTTTTCCCCTAAAATAAAATAAAGGATTTTTGGATATCAACTGTATTGTTTATGATTCTCTTAAGATCCAAGAACCTAAAGACATACAAGAACAGTCCTTTATTAGGAAGGAAAAAACCAATGAGACTAAGAAAATAATCAGTGAGATGGAGGAATTGAAGGAGCAACTGAAAGCTAAAGAGTCAGCACTGCTAAGATTAGAAATGGAAAAGCTCGAGTTGTCTGAGAGACTTCAAGAAAGTCATGAAGAAATGAAATCTATAGCTAAGGAGAGAGATGACCTACAGAGGCTGCAGGAAGTTCTTCAGTGTAAAAATGACCAACTCAAAGAAAACATGGAAGAAATTGTAGCTAAAGTAGGTTGCATTCTTTTCCCTACATACATGTGGTTTTCTTTTAATTATTTTTTAAGCAAATATTTTTGTAGAAACTAAACCTTTGAAAGAAGGAACTAGAATGTAATGGTTATCATGTCTCTATAAGTTTCTTACAATCTCTTCTATTAATAAAGCACCTAAAAACCAAAGAGGAGCTTAAAGTTGCTCATTGTCGCCTGGAAGAACAAGAGGAAACTATTGATAAGCTGAGAGTGAATCTTTCAGAGAGAGAAACTGAACTGTCAAGCTTCCAAAAGGAATTGGAAACAACCAATGATGGATTACAGAAAAAGGTAAATTGGGGGTAAAGGAACAGTGGAGGAAAAACCTGAGGGAGGTAACTTAACCGAATTACAAAGACTACTTACTGTTTATATACTAAATTGTTTTGGAGAGCATAGCATACTGGAATATTTATATATATTCTCCAAAAAAGAACTGTAATTATCCTCTGGAGGGTGGGCCCCTTGTGGTGCAGGCTTCCCCCACTAGGTGAGCATGCTGGAAACCCATCTGTATCAGGGTACCAGCGGGCATTGTGAGAGGCTGCGTTCAGCTGCAGGGAATATTTTTTGAAGACTCTTTCAGTGAGCTTGCCCATTTCATGATGGGTGATTTACGAGTCCACCCGCCCACACTGCGCTGAATGTTCAGCAGTTTTTGACCAAAAACAGCATGACCCCATGCCCTACCCTCCCTGTTCACCTGACCTCACCCCAAGCAACTTTTTTTTTTGTTGTTTCCCTGGATGAAAAAAGTCCTCAAAGGGAAACATTTTCCCCATGTGGAAGAGGTGAAACAAAAAACAACAGAAGCACTCAAAGGCCTCAAAATCGATGAGTTCAAAACCTGTTTTGAGCAGTGGAAAAACTGTCTCAGTAGGTGTATTACATCAAATGGGGAGTGCTTTTAAGGTGACTAAAGATTAAACATGTAAGAATAAATACACAATTTTTTATAAATAAGTTCCAAGGGGGTTTTTTTGGTCCCACCTCGTATATATGCACATATATACACACAAAACACACACTCATATACATCCATGTATATACATATACACATATATAGACACATTTTATTAATATGTGTATGTAATTTTTGGCTATTATTTTAAGATGCAAGAGCTTCATGAGAAACAGAAACAATTTATTTCTGTTAAAGAAATCAGTGAGACTCAGGAAAATATGAGTGAACTAGAACAATTAAAGGAGCAACTCAAAGCCAAAGATTTATCACTAGAAAGCATAGAAAGTGAGAGGCTCGAGTTAACTAAGAGACTTCAGGAAAGTGAAGAAGAAATAAAAATTATAATTAAAGAAAGAGATGAACTGAAAAAGATGCAAGAGGCCCTTCAAATGGAAAGAGACCGACTGAAAGAAAATAATGAAGAAATTGTAGCTGAAGTAAGTTTCCGACTTCTGATTTTTATTTATTTATTTTTTTTTTTGGATACAAAAATAGCGTTGTGATAGCGATGCTATATCTAGCATGTATTAACATCTGAAAGTCACGTGGGGGATGAGAACTAGGAAGCATAAGGAGAGAGCGGAATTTTTACTGCTTACCTTGTACTTTTTTACATACAGTTTGAATTGTATCACTCTGTTCACTATTGTTTTATTGATTTTGCTTCAATCATAAAGGGACAGAAAATAAAAGAGGAACTAAAAACTACTTACATTATTCTGAAGGAGTACCAAGAAACTATTAATACAAGGGATATATCAGAGAAGACAGATCAAGGAGCAAATATTCAGGGAGATTTAGAAAATTCGGATACTGAATTATGGGGAAAGGTAGGTCTTATTAAGTTGGAAAATGACACCTGATTCTTATGTTCCTCATATCCCTGTGGAAGAAAACAATACATTAAACTAAATGTAAAGATGATTGACTTAATTTGGAAACAAATCTCCTTTCTCCTAAAAACTCTATTTATGCCCTAACTTGTTTTATGATTTTCTCAGATTCAAGAATTTCAGGAAAAAGAACATCAGCTTCTTGAGATGAAAGCTGTAAATGAGACTCAGGAAAGAACGTATGAAATGGAATACTTGAAGAAGCAACTTGAAACCCAAAAGTCAACTCTGGGAAGCCTAGAAATGGAGAACATAAGGTTAACTCAGAGACTCCACGAGAACCTTGAAGAAATGAGATCTGTTACAAAAGAAAGAGACGACCTTAGGAGTGCGGAAGAGACTCTCAAAGTAGAGAGAGATCAGCTTAAGGAAGCCCTAAGAGAAACTGTAATTAGAGTGAGTTACCATCTTTCCCCCTTCTCTTGAATATGACTTTGTGTCCCAAAAAACCACGGGCAGTAGGGTTGGTGAGAGTGTAAATTGGTCCAACGTTGGGGAAGGGTGAAGGAGGGAAGGGGCGGGGCTGTATTTGGTAATATCTTCCAAATATTTTAGTAGGTTTATTCATTGACCCAAAAGTTCAGTTGTAGCTATTTATCCTGCATATGTTAGCAAAGTTGTGCAAAGATATTTGTAGAAGAATAGCCATTGCAGCAAGTTGCAATAACGAAGTAAAACAAACAAAAAAATAGGGAAAATTTTAACTCTCCATTAGCAAGGGACTGGTTAAATAAGTGCAACTCATTCAGACCGTAGAATACTAGGCCACACATAAAGAATGAAGTAGAGCTATGGTGCTGATTTGGAAGTATCCTAACAGGGAGACTATAGAGTAGTATATCTAGCATATATTAACATCCGAAAGTCACTTAGGGGATGAGCACTAGGAGGCATAAGGAGGGAGGGGGATTTTTACTGCTTACCTTGTACTTTTCTACATATAGTTTGAATTGTATTACTCTGAATATATTATTTTTCTTTCTCCAATAATAAAGGACCTGGAAAAAGAAGAGGAATTAAGGATTGCTCACATAGATCTGAAGAAGCACCAAGAAATTATTGATGAACTCAGAAGGATTACTTCTGAGAAGACAGATGAAATATCAAATATGCAAATGGATTTAGAAAATAAAAATAGTGCCTTAAAAGCACAGGTATTTCCTTTAAGTTGTTACCTAAATAACAGTTTTAATCAAGTCTTTTGTATAATGAAACAGGATATGAGTTAGCCTAAAATTGAGGACAAGTAGAGATTTATCTACATAATTTAGAAATTGTTGTTTAGCTTTTTATCAATATCTGTTTATATTTTAATTCATTGTGTGATTATTTCAAGAGCCAAGAACTTCAGGAGAAAGAACATCAACTTCTGATGGTAAAAAATGATCTCAGGGAAAATATGTATCAAACAGAGCAACTGAAGAAGCAATTGGAGGCACAGAATTCAGTCTTGGAAAGTATAGAAACAGAAAAGTTAAGGTTGACTAAGCAACTTCATGAAAACCTTGAAGAAGTAAAATGTGTTACTGAGGAAAGAGATTGCCTAAGAAGAATGGAGGGAACCCTCAAAACAGAGGGAGACCAGCTCAGAGAAAGCCTCAGAGAAACAGAAGCTAAGGTAGGTCACCCTCTTACCCCTTCCATGTTTTTCTGACAGCAGCGAACCCTTTTTTAATATAAACATACACAAACACACACATAAACCACAACTGTTCACTGTAACAATTTGTAATAAAAATGGGGAACAACCTAAATGCCCATCAGAAGGAAACTGGGTGAAGATAAGCAATGTGTCAGAATACTATGCAACAGGTAAAAAAAAGAAAAATTGAATAGATTCAAATGTCCTAATTTGGAATCTCAAAGTAACTCTTAAGTGGAAAAAGCAAGCTGTAGAATAGTATGTGTATAATGTGTTTGCCTCTGGAAAGTAGGAGAAGGCCGTGGAGAGGCGAGGGCAGGAGAGGGAAAAGCTCGTAACTTTCTAGCAATAAAAATGTAGGCTAAGAAGGAATAGTTTTATTATTTTTTACTAAGAAAATGTATCACTGTCATTAAAAAAATACTAGTTAACATTAAGATAAGTCACAATTCTTAAAATTTCTCTAATGATAAAGAATCTGGAAAAAAAGAGGAACTAAGAATTGCTCACATGCATCGGAAGAAGCACCAGGAAACTATTGATGAACTCAGAGGGATTGTTTTTGGAAAGACAGATGAAATATCACATATGCAAATAACTTTAGAAAATTTGAATGCTACTACAAGAAAAGATGAGATGGAGGCAGCGGGGGGTGGATTTTGATTAGTTATCTGATTTATTTGTGCCAAAAATCTGTCAGGGATGTAAAAAGATTTAGCTGGAAAACAGCCTGGCAATTTATACTAACACTAAACATTTACCTGCCTGTGGCTCAGTACAACTAATCCTTGATTATGTACCTAAGAGAAAAGAGTGCATACTTCAGCATAAAGATATGTACAAGAAGGTTCATAGTAGCTCTAATCATAGTAGAAAAAAACTGAAAACAACTCCAATGCCTGTCAACAGGAGAATGGATAAATACGTTGCGATTTATAAGATCAAAAGCAGGCAAAACTTATCTAGTATGAGAATACTCAGATAATGGTTGCAGCGTGGGAAATGTGGAAACTTTATGGGGTTTTAGAAAGGTCCTATATTTTAATCTGGGTTGTAAGTACATATGTGCGTGTGTGTGTGTGAAGAAGAATTGAGCTATACACTTAAAAATAGAGCACTTATGTATATTATACCTCAAAAGAAAGTAATTACTGTGTGGAATTATGTAGAGTGTTCATCAGCGCGACATAGGATAACTGTTGTCTTAATCAGTTTAGAAACTATTCTTTATCCTACCCTTTTAAAACCATATCTGTATCCAACATGTTATTTTATGATCATCTTAAGATCCAAGAACTTAAGGCAAATGAACATCAATTCTTGAAGTTAAAAGAAGAGGTCAGTGAGACACAGAAAAAAATGTCTGAAATGGAGCAATTAAAGAAACAAATCAAAGCCCAAAGCTTAACTCTGGATAAAATAGAAATGGAGAACTTAAATTTGGCTCAGAAACTTCATGAAAACCTTGAAGAAATGAAATCTGTAATGAAAGAAAGAGATAATCTAAGAAGAGTAGAAGAGATTCTCAAACTGGAGAGAGACCAACTCAAGGCAAACCTACAAGAAACCATTGCTAGAGTGAGTTGTTCTCCTTTCTATCCAGTAAACATGTTTTTAATACGAGGCTTCCTTCTTTGAAAATAAATGATGCTGTTGTTGAAATGTGTCATATAATCATTTAGGAAGATGGTGTGACACATCTTATTAAAAATTTATCAGCATGTGCATTTGCTATAGCAGTTCTACTTCTACAGATCTGTCCTACCAGTACAGTCACACCTTTGGGCAGAAATACAGCAGTGTTTACTGCAACATTGCAGTCCAGATGTTCACCAAGAAAGCACTGGCTAAGTGGGATTCATCTGAGTAATGGAATACTATGCATAAGAATGAGGCATGTGATAGTGATTTAGAAAGATGTCTAAATGATATGAAAGGCGAAAAGTAAGTGGCAGACTTCAAAGGGAGCAGGACTGGGATGGGAGAGACTTGGCACAGGAAATTTTACTTTATAGCCTTCTGCACTATTCTAATTTAGTGGTGGGATGATGATTGTTTTTAACTATAAACATGCATTTTTTTTAAGATTTTGTTTAACTAGTTTAGCATTAAGGAAGGCAGTGTTTCTTTATATTATTATTTCTCAATTTCTTCTAATAATAAAGGATCTGGAAACACAACAGGAATTAAAAATTGCTCACATGCATTTGAAAGAACACCAAGAAACTATTGATAAATTCAGAGAAAGAGTTTCAGAGAAAACAACTCAGATTTCAGATATGAAAAAGGATTTAAATAAATCAAAAGATGATTTACAGAAAAAGGTATGTGTTGTTTTGTTCTTTTGGGAGTGTCCAAAATTATTTATGAAATAAGAGAGGATATAGATCCAGATATGTAGACATAGACAGCAGTATATGTATATATATAACAAATAGACACTAGTTTACTTCCTTGAAGGAGCTCTGTTTGCATTCTAACTTGTTTTATAATTATCTCAAGATCCAAGAACTTCAGAAAAAAGAGCTTCAGCTTCTCAAAATGAAAGAAGGTATCACTAAAACTCATAAAAAAATGAATGAAATGGAACAATTGAAGATGCAATTTGAGGCTGAAATTTTATCTATGCAAAGTGTGGAAATGGATAACTCATACTTGACTAAGAAACTTCATGAAAGCGTTGAAGAAATAAGAATTGTAGCTAAGGAAAGAGATGAGCTAAGAAGGATAAAAGAGTCTCTCAAAATGGAAAGAGACCAATTCAGAGAAACCTTAAGAAAAATGATAGCTAGAGTGAGTTCAGAATCTTTACCTATCTAGTAACTATTTGTAAGAATCAAGCTTTATTTTTTTCCTTTTTTTTTTTTTTAGTTTTTCTTTTCATCAACATTTATCCCCCTATACACTCTTCCACCTCCACCCTCCACCCACCACCCCGCGATCACCACACTGTTGTCCATGTCCCTGAGTTCATTCTCTTTTTTTTTTCCTTTTTGCTCATTTTCTTTAAAAGGGTAACAATGATTTATTTTGTTGTTTTTCTGCAAAGGTCTACCAACAATAAAGGGTAATGGGAAACTATCACAGAACTTTTTACACAAATAGGAAATACAGTTTTCTTTTAAAAAAACAAAATGTTTTGTTATTTTTTAACCAGAGAAATAGTATTATTCTCAATGGAGAAATATTTGAAGGATTCAGTTTGTAAAAGATTAAATATCCCATTTCACTGCCTCTACATGATAGAGTTTTAGACATTGGCTCTTGTTAATGAAGTTAGAAGGAAAAAGGCAAGATGAATACAAAAACAAGAAATTATTCTAGTATGACTGTTTGAATACCTAGAAAACAAAATTCAGATAAGAAATTGTATGAAATCTATAAAAATATCTCTTTTATACTCATATTTCAATAATAAAGAATAAAGTAGAAAATAACATTTGTAATCTCAATAGAAATATCAGACACTTGGAAATGATCTTTCAGTTAACCCTAACTGAATTTACAAAGAGATTTGAATCACTCAACAAATATTTTATTGAACAATTAGTTATTCTTTTAGGTACTATAATGAACAAGAGAAAAGGGAGAAAATATTTTGTATTTTACAGAAATACAAAATGTAAATGAGATATGAGTTTTCTGTTTCAAAGTGCTGGGAAGAATATATTAGTAGTATTTGGAACACCATGGATAGTACAGATGGTTTTGCTAGTAGGTTTAGTTGGCAGCAATGATTCTTCTTCAGAGATTTGAAAAAGTAGGAACCAGAGATAAATCTAAAAATCTAATTTGCAACTATGAAGATTACAGGAACAAATTCTATCTCCAAAAAGTATGTAGTTTTCTAATTTTTCCCCCCAGTGAGTTGAGATCACTTACTATAAGACTTAATGGTACTGTTATTCATTTTCTGACCATTTTTAACATTGCTTTTGAATTATAAGTGTAATGTTTAATTCCCCTGTTGAAACTTGATATATAATATATAAAAGTGAAAAAGTATGCGTAGACATTACCTGTGAATGTAGTTATGGCTGAAGCTTTATTATTTCTTTGTGTCAAAGCAGGATCAACAGGATGACAAAGAGGTAGTAAAATATGAAAAAAAGTTACTGTGTGATGGAAAAGAGCACCTTACAGAAAGCCTGAGAGAAAAATGCTTTCAGATAAAAGTAAGTGCCTCCTGTTAAAATTACAAATCAATATTTGTACCTGTCAAAGGTCTATGGGCAGCAATTTTCAACCGGTGTTCAGCAAGAATTTTTAAAACACGCAATACCTGACTGTTTAGTCAGGGGCATTGACCTCTTTTCCCTTACCCTGTCAAATAAAAAAATGACAGCAGCCAACACAACAATAGCCATCCAATGTGAATGAATCGAAATTATCAAAAACCTGTTTGTTTTGTCTGATCAGCAAAAAATATAAAATGTTTTTGGTGTGCTGCAGAATTTTAGTAATTAGCTTATGTGTGACATGAGATGGAAACGGTTAAAAACTGCTGGTCTATGGAATCAGAGGAACCTCCATGGAATGAAAAGATAACACTCAATATGTTTCTAAACTTCCTAATGCAGATATGTATTTGTGCATATATATGTTCATAAACAAAACACTGGGGACTTGTGATTTTAAGGCCTCACTGGAAAGATAATATTTGAGCAAATACCTGAAAGAAGTGAAGGTTTGAGCCATGCAAGTATCTGCAGGACAAGCAGCATTGGCAGGGGGACCATTCAAAGCTCCTATGGAGAGCTTGTCATTTGGGTTCCAGGAACATCATGAAGGGAGAAAGCTAGTAGGGAAACGAGGTCAGAGAGCTGATGGGGAGGAGACAGGCCATGGGGCCTTAAAAAGAGTTTGGATTTTACTCTGAAAGAGAGGGAGATCCATTACAGAGTTTTGGCCATTTTCATGATCAGCGACATGATCTGACTTATATTTTAAAGGGATGACTCTAACTGTTGTGTTGAAAATACAGTGGAAGCAGGAAGACCATTTGTAATCCAGGCAAAAGAATGGTGACTCAGCCCTGAGAGGTAGCAGTAAAAGTAGTGAGAAGTGTTTGGAGTCTTTATGTTGAGGGTAAAATCAGCAAGATTCACTGTCACCCCTATTAGAATGCAAGATCCCTAAAGATGTGTTTGTGTTTAGCACATTCCTGATGGAAGTCAACTTTCTATACATATCTATTAAGAGTACAAGTGAATGACTTCTCCCTACCATAATGTGATTTATCCTTAGGTAAAATGCAGGAATCCCCTCTCCAACATCCCAAATTAATGAACATCTAACTAGCTTTTCTTTAAATTATGAAAAAGAGAACTCATTAATGTCAAAACAGCCTGAACTGAACGTTATTTATTATATGATTGTATCAACTTGAACCTAACACGTTCCTCCACTTATACTCAGACCACCATGTCACCAGCTTTGCTTCTAGTCATTTGAGCTGATGGACCCAGGCTTATTGAGTGACTGCCACATGGCAGGCACTGTATTTGGTGCTTTACTTCATGAGATAGGTTTTACTGCTCCATTTATAAACAAAGAAACTGAAGTTGAGAGAGGAAGTTTAGTAGTTTTTCAAGGTCACACAGCTAGTAAGTTGGTAGAATCAGGATTTGAAACCAAATCTAAGTTTAAAACTTGGATATAGAAGTATTTTTATGAATATAATTTTATTTCCTTTAACATATAATGTGTGTATATTTTATAGATTACATAGATATAGATAGTAGGAAATATTTTACTTGCTTCACCTAGGAAACCTTGTGGCAATTATTTTGGTCTTCTTTATTTTGTAGATGAGGAAATGTCTCAGTGACTCCCCCAGTCAGGAAGTAAAGCTAGGCTTTGAACTCATAGCAAACTCAGATCCTAGGCAAATATAAAGATGTGAAGTGGCTATATCTAGCAAATAGCATTTTGATTCTTACTTGCTTGTTTTATCTGTTAACTCACACTGCCTATTGTAAACATAAGATAGCATTCAGCCCTGAGCTACAGTACATATTAGGTTGAAATCACTCAAATTTCCCTTCAGACTTTGTAAATGCTCATTCAGTTCATGGATATTCAAAAGACTAAAAGAAAATATCAAAATGATAAAAGTGGTTATTTCTGGTTTTCTTGGGGTTTTTTTATTTTCACAATGATTATATGTTATTTCTATATCAAAATTAATAATATCAGTTTCTTTTTGTTTTTTTAAACAAATGACCTTAATTTATTATTCTTCTACAGAAAATGTTAAAGCATGTTTTGTTACAATTCCAAGCCTAGAACTATTTGTCGTTAAATTAGAATGATTTGTTAAATTGAATGAATTCTAATTTTCTGTAGGATCTTCTGAAGAGATACTCAGAGATGGATAATCATTATGAATTCTTACATAGATTATCTCTTGACTTGGAGAAGGAGATTGAAACCCAAAAAGAGCTTTCAATTAAAATAAAAGCAAACCTCTCACTTCCATATCCACAAACCAAACAGATTCAAAAACTTCTCACTGTAAACCAAAGGTGTTCCATGGAATTCTACCGAGTCATGAAGAATCTTAAGGTAACAACTTTTTAGTAATATCTTTGTAAATACTGCTATAAATTTTGCTTACAAACTTCAGTGTAACGTGCTGCTTTGCAGGTTGGCGTATTTGCTGCTTAGTGTATGCACTACTGACTGAATTAAAGATTGTGTGGGTCTAAGAATTGCATGTGCAACATTCTCAGTGCACCTAGGACCTGATAATTCAACAAAACCTGAGCTCTGCCAATGGGTCTAGATTCTGTGTTCAGGTGCCCGGGGGACAGGTATGGATAACATCTCAAATATTTCATAGTCCAGTGGGTGAAACAGACACATAGACAGGTAATAGTGCAGTGATAGAAGTATGTGCAGGTTATATGACTTACCAGAAAAAAAGTTAAAGAAGATAAGACTGTAGTTGAAAACAGGCAATAAAGCTTAAAGTTCATTTTGCAAATGATGGGGAGCCCCTGGACAGTTGTTTTAAGTGGTGGCGGTAAGATGATCAGATTGCCATTTTTGATACTTCACTACAGATAAAGAACAAACGAGCCCGTGGCGGAAAGAAGAGACAAGAGGCAGTTACAATTGTCCAGACAGAATAATGTGGGTGACTACCAGGGAAGGATTAGTAGGGATGGAAAGGATGAAAGAAATTAAATATTTAGAAGCTTAAAATAATAGGCCCATGTGATTGATAGTGGAGGTAAGCTAGAGAAGTTTAGATTGCTTCCCAGCAACCTAAAGCCCAGGATTTGAGCTTCGCCAAGGTTGTGGGTAGTGAAAACACAGATTTGTGGGAAAAAGAAGAGGGGTGAGGCAGGAGGGGAGATCAGGTGTTTACTGTGAGATGTTCTGAGGTAGAAATACCTACGATGGAACATCCAAGAGGAGAAACTCAGTAGGCTTTGCCAACTGATGGCCATTGGTGCCAATTCAGAACCAAGAAGAATCCTCAATTTAGGGTGTGGTGAGGGAAACTTTATTCAATGCAGAAAAGCTCAGTTATGATATAGCCCAGGGATGAAAACAGCACACTTGTAGAACAGCTCAGTTGTGATATACCCCAACTGTGCAAACACCGGGGCTGTAGAAAAGCCCTGGGGCCAGGCAGCCATGGAGCCAGGCCTCTCTTCAGCTAGACAGCTCTACTCTTCAGTGGTCTGCTGTGTTCTGCTTTGCTGAGACATCTTCAGTGTCTCAGCTCAGCCAGGGAAAGACAGTCTTCAGTTGTAAGTGGAAAAGGAAAGCATGATTTCATAGCCAGGGGAGAGGTGGCTTATATGGGCAGAACTCCCCACTCTGGCCCCCGGTTGATTTGTCTTTGTGCAAATGAAGACTCGAAATCCTCAGTTTGATTAGTCGAAAAGGCACTGTCCTGATTGGTCAGATTAGAGCTGCTCTGATTGGCTAGAGTTGCACAGCTCTGATTGGATGGGGAAAGCCTCAGTCCTATTGGTTGAAATAGGATTCCAGGAACTACTTTATAAATGCTGGCTTAGCACGCAGAAACAGTGAAGGCGGCAGTTCAGTGCAGGCTTCTTTGTGAAAAGTGCAGTTTGCGTGAGAGGCCCCTGTGCAGAAATGGCTGCTAGGTTGTGTTTGTTAAAATGTCCAATAATTTAGACAGCCAAAATATGGACTAAAGAGAGCTTCTCAATTTATTGATATTAGAGCTCATTGGTGACCTCTGTCAGAGCAGTTTTAGTTGAGCAGTTAAGGAAAAGGCCAAATTATAAGAGGTCAAGGAGTGGTGGAAGTTTGACAAAGTAGGGAGCAGGTTTTCTGCCCTTCCTAGTTAAATTGCCCCTCAGGTCCTGACAGTCTTTCACAAACTCTGACAGTCAGATAGCCAGAATTTATTCATGAAGTCCATGGAACATGTGGTATTCAAATTATTATCACCTTGAAGTCAAATATCTAATTATGCTTGACAAGTAAGTTTTGAGGCATGGCACACCCACATTGGTTACCAAACTAAGGAAGGCAGAAGAGGATATTGAAAATGAGTATCAGGTATGTAGCTGAGAAACCTGGGTGATTGAGGTCAATAAAGACAGTTGGGTTTTTAGGAGGGAAAGATCATGTCATATTTTAAACATTGAATCTGAGGTATTTTTAGTACATCCATTAGTATATCCAAGAGGATGCCAGAAATAAGGAACCAGAAATTACTCTTCCAAGAGGCTGAGAGGAGAAACTTGGGAATAGAGTGGGGCTCTCCTTTTTTCTCACTTATCAAAGGATATAGATAAATGAGATGGCATCCCACCGTTAGTCCTAGTCTTAACAGTTTAAAACATCCTCTAAATGTGATATAAGTTTAATTTCCCAATTTGTTTGTTTCTCTGCAAGTATGTGTTAAGCAATGTTATAATGATAAAGAAAGAACAACATGAATCCATAAATAAATTGGAAATGGTTTTTATTGATGAAGTGGAAAAGCAAAATGAACTCTTGAGTCAACTTCAGCACATTCCACAAGATTATGACATACCGTCCAGAGAACTAAGAGACCTCAAACTGAGCCAGAAGGTGGATCTGCACATTAAGGTATAATTTATTTTAAATGGATTTAATTAGATTTTAAGCCTTTTTTATCAAGTAGAAAGGTACCTTTTCATGTGGTCAGCGGCATTTTCATTGACCAAACATTAAAAATAAGCTGCATACAGATGATGTATTATAGAATTGTACACCTGAAACCTATTTAATTTTATTAACCAATGTCAGCCCAATAAATTCAACATACATACATAAATAAGTAAAATAAATAAATAAATAATCTGCAGAGTAACAGCTGACCAGATTTAAAGAATACCAAGTAATAGAGTAGCTTCCTTTCAGAATGCAGTGATACAGAAAAATTTATTTAATATCAGCAAGTAGGAATTCATGGAACCCCAGAATAAGTTTCTAAATGCCTTCGAAAACATCTTAAACCTGTGACTAGGAGTCAAAAACACTTTTATTCCAACAGCTCCACATGGAGTGTCCTACTCTTAGCCAGAAGTGCGAGGTTAGAATCCCATTCCAAACATTCACGGAAGGCCTGCCATATACACATAAAAGTTACATCCAGAAGCATGTCACATGTTGTAGTTATTAGTCACAGGATTATAGTTTTACAGGTTTTAATTCTAACAGGCTGAATTTGTAGGCATGCCTCTGTGACATAACCTATATTGCCAAAACTTAATATTCAAATAACTACGTAAAGTTTTCAATTACAATTTTATTTCTAGAATAACTAGACCTCTGTTTACTTCAAAAATATTCAGAATGAGCGTTCAATAAGGTATTTTCCCCTTTGTATATTTGTATGATATTTAGATAAAAACTTTTCTATGTTCATACAATTCAGTGCTTTTTAACACAGGAAATTCTCAAAGATTTTTCAGAAAGTGACTTCCACAACATAAAGACTGAATTTCAACAAGTACTAAGTAGTAGGAAAGAAATGACCCAGTTTTTGGAAGAGTGGTTGAATACGCATTTTGATACAGAAGAGCTCAAAAGTGGCATCCAGAAAGAAAACGATAGGGTTTTTCAAGTGAATAAGTTCTATAATAACAGAATAATTGTAAGTAGTAATTTTATTCTGCTACCTCATCCTTTTTGTTGTCATTTGCTTTAATTTTTCTACCTCATTCCTTAAAAGGATGTAGAGCAACTGGATTTTCACTGTTTCCTTTCATTTATTCATATGTGCTTTGTAAAAAAAATTAACAACTTCCTATAATATATTATGCTTCCTTAAGATATTTAAATATATCGGTTTCTACTTGTAAAGAAGGTAACAAAACATGGCTGTGTAATAATCAGTTTCCACTTGTGAAATCTTAAATCCTCTTGCCACTTTGCTTTTTCACTTTTCACTGCTTCTGCAAGAATTGAGCCTTTTCCTTAAAGTGTGCTTCCGACAAGGTGACACCTGAGTCGCGATCCAGCCATGGACAGGCCTGGAGAGCTACTTTAGTCAGGCTTGTGTGCTTTTCAGCTCAGTGGGTCACTGTCATATGCACTGTCCTTCAACTCGAGGTTCAAAAATGGGGTTTGTATCATTGCTCCCAAGGTGATTGGCCCTAGGAGACAGATTCATAAGAAGCAGCATTCCTTAAGACCAGCTTATTAGTTTGTCACACTTTGATCAGAATATTAATTCTGCTTTCTGAAGTAATCTTTGCTTTATACGTCTGATAAAATATGTAGTAATCAGAAAGTTGCTTTTTATATATGCAATTGGAACAAAGGGAGGTAGAGTATACAGCTTGTAAGATTTGTTTATTTCATGTGTTTGGATAGTTCTTTCCTAATGCTTTGATTTCATCTGGAAGCTATACGTAAATCACATTGAAATATAGATCATGTTTAATGGATAGTTAACCTAATTTGTTGAATACCCGGAGCAAGCAAAAGAGTAAATGAACTTGTTTAAAAAAAAAAAAGTCTACTAAAAAAAGGTCTTCTAGTAGAGAAAAGAGTAAAACCAATGTTTAGATAAGGTGAACTCCATATAATTCAGATAAACTCCATATAATTTTCTTGTAATATTAAGAGTCTGGTTGTATCTAGAAAGCAGAAATTTCTGTGTGGATCAGCATGAATATTTGACTTCTTTCAGCACCCTAACAGTAGGAATCAGTGACTGTATGGTGTGAGGACAATATGTAACTGAATGTTTGAAAGCTAACACTCAAGAGGCAGGGGCTGATGTAAAGGAAAGTGGTTTAATTCAGGTGCTGGCCACCTGGAAGATAGGGGACTCTCATCTCAAAGTCCTTCTTAGCATCTCAGGCATCCCGGCTAGTTCATATAAGGACCCATGGGACGAGGGGAACTAAGGAATTGCTGGTGACATGCAGTTTCTCAGCGCTTCCCTTGGGTGGTTTCAATGTTACCTCCTGTGAGCATCATCATGTAGTTTCATCGCTCCACCTGCAGATCTACTGCTGATATCTGGGACAGGATGTGCAGGCAGCATTTCTGCTGAGTCACTGGTGCCCAATATTTTGTGGTCGGGATCATCCCTTGGTTAAGGGAGCTGCAACAACTGATGTCTATAAAATACTTATAAGGAAACTTAATATATGCATCTTCTATGAGTTGGTTAATACAACCTATTCTATAATTACTATGTGATAAGTATATTATGTTTATTCCAATCACTGTTAAAATTAGTCCAGGGCCAAGGAGAGTCGAAGGTGACAGCAAGAATACAACTAATTTAGGGTTCAGTTCTGATAGCATGACTATAGAGCCAGGAAAGAAGTTGAAGATAAGACCAATAAGTCATTTGTGGTGAGAGCAAAAAGAATATCTTATAGGAATTAGGAGTAAAAGGGATGACTTGAATAATTTCAGAGTTAGTTATCCTTTGATGTAAAAGATGGTATTGATTGTTATTTCCTGCACAGCTATATGCCCACACACACACACACACACACACACACACAAGATTTTCAGATTAATTACTAAAAGTCAGTGAATTCTTTTTCTTATAAACACTGAGGTTTGGAATAAAACAGGAAAATTTGATTGTTTTTAAGTTTACTGGGTGTGCTCTGCTATTAGATGTCAATTAATGTTTTGTTATGAGCCATAACATGTAAAGACTTGAACCTCCACAAATCTTTAAATTCTTTTTCACATGTTGGTACTGATCTAATAACAAGATTATCATCTTCCCTTATTCTTCTTTTATTCTCCTCATCAACATCTGACATCATCTGAAATTTCAGGAACCAGTGCACCATAAAGAATGTTCATATTCTTTTATGTTCTTCACATACTGTTCTAGAATGTTCTGAAAATGAATTTCAACATACACCTTGTCCTCGAATTTTAATATTTTTCATAGTGTTTTTTTTTAAGTATGTGTTTGTGGTTTTACTATTCAATAGGCTATAGTGAATGAATCAACAGAGTTTGAGGAAAGAAATGCCAACTTAGCCAAAGAATGGGAACATGACCTAAAATCAATGAAAGAAGAAAATGAAAAACTATTTAAAAACTACCAAACTTTGAAGATCTCTCCGACACCTGGCGCCCTTGCTAATCCTGCTACACAAGATGATAAGAATCTTAATGTTACTTCAAGAGCCAAACAACAAATCACAGATGTATGTTGTTTTTTAATATTTTTTTTCAATTTGCACCTTAATGACAGAGTTAAAGATGTATCTTATATAACATTCAGAGAGAATTGTAGTATCAAATGTATTAATTATGGAACATGGACCATCTGCGCGCATGTGTGTGTGTGATGGGCTTATTTTTTAAATATAGTTCTATTGTGACTATCACTCAATTAAATTAAGCTAGATGTTATATATGGTCTTCCCTTTGGATTATAAAACAGAAGTAACTCATAGCTTAATTTTTAAAATATTTTTTATTGATTATGTTATTACATTTTCCCCAATTTTTCCCCTTTTGCCCCCCTCTGCCCAGCTCCCCTTCCCTCCAGCAATCCCCCCCTTAGTTCATGTCCACAGGTCGTGCACATAAGTTCTTCGGTTGCTCCATTTCCTATACTGTTCTTAACATACCCCTGTATGTTGTACCTACCAATTATATTTTTTAATCCCTGCACCTTTTCCCCCATGTTTCCCCTTCCCCTTCTTTTCCCCTTCCCCCTCCCTGCTGATAATCCTCCGAATGATCTCCATACCTGTGATTCTGTTCCTGTTCTGCTTGTTTGCTTAGTTTGTTTGTTTGTTTAGATTCAGTTGTTGATAGTTGTGAATTTATTGCCTTTTTAATGTTCATAGTTTTGATCTTTTTCTTAAATAAGTCTCTTTAATATTTCATATAATAAGGGCTTGATGATGATGAACTCCTTTCTCTTACCTTGTCTAGGATGCACTTTATCTGCCCTTCCATTCTAAATGACAGCTTTGCTAGATAGAGTAATCTTGGTTGTAGGTCCTTGCTTTCATCACTTTGACTACTTCTTGCCAATCCCTCCTAGCCTGCAAAGTTTCTTTTGCAAAATCAACTGACAGTCTTATGGGAACTCCTTTAAGGTAGCTCTCTTCTTTTCTCTTGCTGCTTTTAAAATTCTCTCTTTATCTTTAACCTTCATCATTTTAATTATGATGTGTCTTGGTGTGGTCCTGTTTTGGTCCATCTCGTTTGGGACTCTCTGTGCTAACTGGACTTGTATGTCTATTCCCTTCGCCAGATTAAGGGAATTTTCTTTCATTATTTGTTCAAATAAGTTTTCAGTTTCTTGCTTTTCATCTTCTCCATCTGACATCCCTATGATTTGGATGTTGGCATGTTTAGAGATGTCCCAGAGTTATCTCATATTATCCTCATTTTTAAAAATTCTTGTTTCTTCTTGCTATTCTGGTTGAATATTTATTTCTTCCTTGTGTTCCAAATCATAGATCTGCATCCCAGCTTCCTTTCCTTCACTGTTGGTTCCCTGTAGATTTTTCTTTATTTCATGTAGTGTAACCTTCGTGTCTTCCTTTATGTTGTTGCCATACTAAATGAGTTCTTTGAGCATCCTGGTCACCAGTGTTTAGAACTCTATATCTGATAGGTTGGCTATCTCTGTTTTGTTCAGTTCCTTTTCTAGGGTTTTGTTCTGTTCTTTCATTTGGCCCATATTTCTTTGTCTTCTCAATTTGGCAGCCTCTCTGTGTTTGTTTCTGTGTATTAGATAGAGCTGCTTTGACTCCGTCTTTGGAGAGTGACCTATTGTAGAAAAGGCACTTGTAAATTGTATGCTGTAGAGCCGTAGGTAATTGCCAGGGTGGGGCAACACACTTCACCACTTTGTAGCTCTGTGTGGGGGGAGGACTTGGGAAGGGGACTGTGCCACTGCCTGACTTCTAGAGGTTTTCCCAGCACTCGCCCCATTTCCAGTCACTTCACCCGCTCCCTATATGCGACTGGCGTCCTTCCAACTGTTGCCCTGGTGTTGAATCCTAGATTGGGTGGGTTTGTGTACGTTTTAAGACCTTGCGGGACCTTAGAGTGAGGTTCCCTGAAAATCTGGCGGTTTCTTCCGCTATGCCATATCCCTCTGGTTTTTACTTCCAGAAGTCATGGGTATTTATCTTCCCAGCACTGGAACCCTGGGCTGTGCAGTCTGGCTTGGGGTGGGCATCGCTCACTCCCAAGGTATCCTTCCTGATGTTTATCCACCACACGTGAATGTGGGACTGTCCTTGCCCTTTCCACTTCTCTGCACCATGTTGCACTTCCTTGCCTCTCCACCCCATCTCCACATCTCCGCCCCTTCTACCCATCTGGATGAATGTGGCTTCTTTAAATCCTTGGGTGTCAGACTTCCATAGTTTGATTTTCTGACAGTTCTGGCTGTTAGTTGTTTTGAGATTTAGTTGTAATTCCTTTGTGTGGTTGCATGAGGAAAAGCATGTCTACCTACGCCTCCATCTTGTCTTCATAAGTCCTTATAACTTAATTTAAATAATGATTATATGTGCCATGTAAGGTATTATTACCTTACATTATAAATTTCCTTAATTGTGTGACTTTTTATTAAACTATAATCTGTATCTGTGTATAGAACTAGCTTAAAGGGAAAGAGCAATTTTACTTTTTCCAATTAGTTTCTATGTTTTTAATATTGGTTAATATTATAATCAAAAATATAAGAGGCTAAAAATATAATAGATTTCTTATGCAGATTAACCTGTGTCCAAAAATTTGTACTTATTTGAATTATCCAGGTACTTTATTTTTTTATATTAAAGATGTTATTTATTTATTTTTAAAGAAAGGGGGAGAGATGGAGAGAGAGGGTGAGAAACATCAGTGTGGAAGAGAAACATTGATCAGTTGCCTCTCACACATGCCCCAGCTGGGGACCAAACCCACAACCCAGTCATGTGCCCTGACTGGGAATCAGACCAGCGAGAACTTTGCAGGCCAGTGGCCAACCTGAGCTTTGCCAGGCAGGGCTAAACTTTATTAACCACCCTCACTTGGGAGCCTGAAAGCAAACACGCTGTTTTATGTTGTTAGCCTACAAAATGAGTTAGTGGGAACCCAAGAGTAAATTATATTTACCATTTTTAACATAATGAATACTTACAATAAGTCATTAACCACCGGTTTAATAATCACCTCTGGAAACTAGAAGAACCTGAGTATACCGTTTATTGATTTGCTGATCATGACATACTTCAGTCAACTGGTAGATGTAAAAATGTGGAAATATGGAACTCATCTGCCAAAACAGTAAGATAAAGAAGCAGAAGGAAATTCCATGTTCAGTTGCCACAGGAAAAATCCCCTACCAGGAATAAAATACATGTTTTTAGTTTGGTACTTAAGCCAACTCAGAGCAACATAGAGTATTTTGGTAATGATGCAGGAAGAGGCAAATAGAGCAGTGGGACAGCATAGAGAGTTCAGCAGTGCATTAAATAGATGGCAGTGGCAGCCTCCACCTCAGTGGGGGAAGGGTGACCTGATCAATACGTGGTTCAGAACAGCCAGATCGCCGTCTGGCAGAAAGCAAGTCTGCATTCCTACCTTACTCATTAAACAAAAATAAATTCTGGGTGGGCCAAAAGAAACAGACATTCTCCGGGAAAACCTGCATGTGTGTACATGAGAATAAGCCTGTAAACATGAACAAATCCATGTAAACATGGTACTTTTGGACTCATAAAAAACAGAAAATAACATAAATGTTCACCAGTAAGTGATGGATTAACTATTTTATGGTATTTCCATGAAACAGGATGTATGTATCCATGAAAACAAAAAAAATCAAATGATCTGTATTTGATAATGGAAAGGTCTGGAAAATACATTATCATGTTATGAAAAAGATGTAGTGGTATATGTTTAGTATGTCCCTATTGTATGTATGACTGACTGTTTTTATAAACTGTGTCTTTATATATGCGTAGATACACAGAAAGTTTCTGGGAGGATACACTTGAAAGTGTTTAATAGTCATTGCTTGGAGTCTGCAGTGAGGAAACCCTACATTTTATGCATTTGAATTTTTCCACATACTTGTGTTTTTCAATTTAAAATCTAGGTAATAAAAATAAAGAGAAAGATACTTGTATTACTTTAAAGAGTCGATTAATGTACTTTCTGTACTGTTAATTTAAAATGTGAGTGAAAATTTAATATGCTTAGGACTTTACTGTGCCAACTAGTTAATAAAATAAACACTAAGCATCATGTAAAATCTGGGCATTTTTGCTCCAAAAGTCATTAGCTTCTAAGTGAAAAAATAATGCATGTGTAAATCGTGTGACATTTGGCTTCTCTTCTACCCTTTTGCTAACGCAGTCTGTGAAAAATTAGTATCTCTATATGATCATCTTTGTCTTAAACTTATGCAATGTTCTGTCTTCATGGCAGACCTTATATATCTCTCCTTTTTTTGACAGAAAATTCAAGAACTGGAAACTTCATTACGTGAAGCTAAAGAAAGTGCTATGTGTAAGGAAGGCAAGATTATAAAGATGCAGAAAGAACTTGAGATGACTAATGACATAATAGCAAAACTTCAAGCTCAAGTTAACGAATCAAATATCTCCCTTGAAAAATCAAAAGAAATGACCCAAGTACTTCAGGTAACGTCACAAACTTATTTTATACATAAAGGGGTCATTTTTTTCCTTTTACTGTTGCATTTAGCAGATCATTTGGAAATCTAATCTTTCACTCAACTTTCCATTAGCTATGTATGTGTCCCCTTCGGTATTCAAGCTTTGAAAAAGCAAGTGACAACTTAGAAATGAAATGCAGGAGTATATTATCATGCAAAATAATGATTATTTTTATCTTTCTAGAGAAATTATTTTTAAAAGACATACAGATATTATTCTTTATAGTTTAAGATATATGTTCATTTTTTTAAAAATGGTTCTTATCTAAGTATTTAATGCTCCTTATTAGAGAAGTATTTTTTAAAATTCTTCTTTTTTTTTCCTTCTATTCGATGCCCCTGTTATCAAGTCCCACCTATTAGCTGGTAGCCTATGGGCTGAATCTAGCCTGTTTCCTTATAGAAATAGCAGTCATTTCAATGTTTTTTAACTTGAATGTTATTACACATCACACCCTCACGCATCACATCCTTACCACTCCCTTTTGATTTAGCCCCAGCCACTTCTCACACTTCTGCTACTTGAATCTGACCCTACGACATTTAAGTTTGCTATTCCAGCTTGTGTCTTGTTATTCCTGTTAAAATTAGAAGTCAAGAATGTCTTCTCTTTTCATTATTTAACATTTATTCAATGACACAGTAGTCATTTAAAAAAGAATTATGTATGTACGTATTTATATGTGAATAATTTCTGAGTGGGAAGTAGATATATTTATGTCACTGGATTGAACTATCTTTGAATACAAAATATCCCCAATAATGCTATATAATACTTTATGCCTTAAATTCAATTCTAGTTTTATATTGCTGTTCTGACATCCTTTTGTTTCATTTTCCTGATTACCTTTGTCTCCCCATTTCATGATCTTCAACCTCTGTGTTTCATTTTACAGTTTTTTAATTGGGAAAAGAATTTGTTTTAAGAAATAAAATTCATATGTTCTCTAATTACATATTAGTTTTCAGTAGCTTTAAATATACTTTACATCAAATATCTGTTATTTATTTTCGCATTAAAATTTGTGCCTTTCCTACTTTTTATATATTTAGAGTTTACTGTTTTAAAATGTTTCTACCAAATAAAGGCAGTCACAATTCTTTGAAACTGCTCTAAAATTATTTTATTTTTTTCTCAAAAAAAAATTAGGACAAAGTTGCTTTAGGAGCTAAACCCTATAAAGAAGAAATTGAAGATCTCAAAATGAAGCTGGTGAAAATAGACCTAGAGAAGATGAAAATTGAGAAGGAGTTTGAAAAGGAGTATGTCTTTGCCTTAATTGAACATGACTTTAATAGCTTAAATTTTTCTTGCTAAATAATATGTTTCTTTGCATTGGTTAAGTTTTGAAAATAACTGAAAATATTGTTATACCTTTCTTAAAGTAATTACAAACATCCACAGATTTTAAATGTATTAAACTCTCATTACAAATGCAAACATTTTTTTAAATAAGCACAATTCTAATCAATTAATACCACACTATGTCTTTGGATGCTTCTTGCTTAATCATATATAAAAAGTTTACAATGGCCTTTTGATGCTTGAAATTGAATGTTAAGAAAGTGTGTGTGTGTGTGTGTGTGTGTGTGTGTGTGTGTGTGTGTGTGTTTAGCAGTTTGACTAAGGTTTCTGTTCTCTTAATTTCGTTTGTTCTTCCTATTGTGTTTTTGTGTAAAGATTGTATAAGGTGGGGCAAAAGTAGGTTTACAGTTTATATGGAAAATAATAGAATAATAAATAATAATACAAGAATAAACTTTCACATACAACTGTAAAACTACTTTTGTCACACCCTGTAATTCCTGTGAAATTATAGTACCTCATCCCCAAGAGCATATTTTTTATTGATTTATCTATATATGGCACTATACATAATAGCATGCCTAAAGTTTTTTGTGATATACCATAATGGAAAGAACATTAAACAAAGTTGGGGAAACTGATTTAGAAATACACTGTTGCTACTTATTAATATATTACATATGCAAGTTGTTTAATCTCTCTGCTCCTCACAGTCATAATCAGTAAAAAGGTAGGTTTGTTTTAGAGGATTTCTTAAGATTCCTTCTGGTTCTAACACTTTTTATTTTTCCTATAAATCTTTAATAAACATTTAATAGTGATACCCAATTTTGCTCAGAAAGTAAACCCTGTGAATCTTTGTGCATTCTAACCAGTCTTCCATTGGTAAGACTATTGGTTTTAATGAAACTTAATACACACTAAGTTCTTCTTTATAAAAGCAATTTTACTTATAAAATAGAATCAGCAGATACTTTCCATCTCTAAGAAAGGCAGAAAGTCTTATAATTTATCATTTCTGATTAATGCTTAAACCCACAATTCATAGTGCGTCTTTCTACAGGGAACAGTGAGCAAAATTTGACTCTTCACTGTGTCACCTTAAACTAGGGCTGCACCCGGGGTTTGCTCCCCTAACAGTGTAGAAAGGAAGCTGCCTTTCACTTTTAGGCTCTAGTAGTTATTGTACCTTCAAGATGTTTCTAAAGCCTCGTGGTAACAGCCCAATTATTTTATAGGGCTTTCAAATATGATTTTACTCACTATCCAATTGATAGCTATGGAGCTTCCAGGAATTTAGAAAGGATTGGTTTCTCAATGTCAATAATGACACTGTAACCAAACATACTTTGCATTTGATGTTGTTATAGCTACAGAGTGCATGATACCAGGGAGGGTGTCATGCAGGCTGCTACTTATCTGCTGTTACTTGTGAGTATTATGTCAGTGATGTATCTTACTAGAAAATTCTTGACAACAGTCCTGTGTATTCTTCCTTTAAAAGTTAGTTGCTGGGTTTTTACATATTTCTGTTGTTTTTATTAGAATTGCTTCTACAAAAGCTACTGTAGAATATCAAAAAGAAGTTATAAGGGTATTGAGAGAAAATCTTAGAAGAAACCAACAGGCCCAAGACACCTCAAGTAAGTAGAAAATGTCGGTATTTCCAGATCCTTCCATTCTACTTCCCACTACACTTACACACTTTGAGGACTACAGTGATATATGTGACAGTTAAGAATAAACTTAGGTTGGTCACTAACTTACAAAAAACTACTTTTAAAATAAATTCATTGCAATTGTATTTATCCTGTGACATCTCTTTAGTTTTACTATAATAACAACTGTTTATCCATTATAGATTCTTCAAAAATATGAATTTTACCTTTGAGTTATCAGATCTTTATACAGTGAAGATGCCTTCAGTACTATAAAAGAATGACTTACCTATCAAAGTAGAAATACCCTTCTCAATAAAAATCCAAACACATCTTAATAGATTTTTACATCTTAATAGATTTTATATGCAGAGTGAAAATGTACTGTATTTTGCCATGTATAATGTGCACCCACGTTTTTGTGAGCATTATACACGGGATTATTATACCCACGGTATATAATCATTATACCCATGTATAATGCACATCCATATTTCCCCCTCAGAAATTTGGGGGAAGAAATGTATGCATTATACACAGCAAAATACGATAGTCAGTACACAATACAAATAAGTAAACATTATCCTCCTTGTTCTTAATACTGAAAATACAGAGTTGATGCTTACTTGTAAACTCTTTAAAATTTATCTTAGGGACAGTTTTCAAATCTAATGATTAAATTTTTGCAAATACATTCCTCAAACTATACCTTTTTCCACGCCTCTATTTCTTGTGTTTCATCTTCCAAGAGAGACTGCTGAACAGTACTTGGGGCAGCTTTGTGCTACAGAATAAGCATTGATCTAAAAGTCAAAGGCAGCTCTCCCTGATTTGCCCTCCCTGAAGACTGTGAGAAATTGTTGGGCCACACTCGACCTCCTAGCATATTTGTACTTGTAGGGATCACACTGAAAGCAGTGTGTGAAAGCCCACTTAAAATTCTGAATGTCAAGCAAATGTAAGATGATATGTGTATTGTTGTCCACTTATTCAAAACAGAAATTAGAGATAGTTATTGATATTTCTAGTACATAGTTTGAACATCCCTAGTGTCTATGGCAGCCCCTACCTGGAAGACTTCAAGGAATAAAAATAGAACTGAGGACTCTTTGTTGTTACATTAGGGTCACGATAATGGTTCTTGATTTGTAAGTAATTTTCAGGTACACAGTGTACCTGAATTCAAAATAATTCAAAAGAAAATGGATGTTGAGTATCTTCACCACACTTTACTCTTCTTTGTAAAGCATCAGTGATTTAGTGAACTATTCAAGTTTAGAAGTTCTTCACATTTGTATGCAATTTTACCTAAAACTTACAAAACAATTCATCGCATTTGTACACATCGTGTAGAATATATAATAATATATGCTTTAATATTGCTCTAAGGTTTGTGTAGTGAGCAAGTATTTATTGCCTGTAGTGCACTGAGCGACTTGAGTGGAGCCCACACACACCCTGTGTTAAAAGAAGGCCTTCAGGGGCTTCCACACGTAGGAGATCAGTCGGGGGAAGAGAACTCCAACTAGAGAGGGTAGCTGCTGCTCCATGATGGTGAAAGATCTTAGCAGGATTATGGTGGTGGAAATGATGGGTGGAGAATAGCAGAAAGGATTCTAGAAATATTTAGAAATGATAATGGGTAGGCGTTGGAAGTCAGGTGGAAGGAGGAATCAAGGACGATTCACAGGGAGATAGTGGTTGCGATGCACTGAGATAGTGACTTACTACACTTAGTACTGTTTTTTTTATTTTGAACTTTGGAGATAATTAAAATTGTCACCCATCTGTGTATTTGTCCCCCACAGTGGTATTAGAAGGTAATGAACCTCAGCCTTCAAATAAGCCCCTAACCTGTGGGGGTGGCAGTGGCATTGTACAAAGCACGAAAGCTCTTATCTTGAAAAGTGAATATGCACGACTGAAAAAAGAAATTTCTAAGTTGAAGCAGCAAAATGAACAGCTAATAAAGCAAAAGAGTGAACTGTCAAGGTAAGGTCTGCTTACATGATGCAGAAATTATGCTTATGGCTGTTACATGTGGGGGAGGATGATAATGTACACATATATACGTTGGGGTTTTTTTGCAGTTAACAGCCCTTCACACATATGGGGAAAATAATTTTTAGAGCTCATGTGATGTGTCTTTTTTAAAAGGAATAAGAATATGATAAAATGTTACCATATGTTTCAGATGTTTGCTGTCAGCTGACCTCTTTTTGACTAAACCAAGAACCAGGATGTAACCAGAGGTCTTTGAGGGGTCAGCTTAAATACACAAGTCCATGTTCCAAAGTCAATGAGGCTGCTCAAAAGAGAACTTCTTAGGTCCATTTATTGTAGCCTATTTCCTTTTACTTTATAAACAAGTCTAACAAATTTATTTGGCTTCTACCAAAGATTAGAATCTTGTGCTAATCTCTACTAATGATACTATAGAAGAAAGATAGGCACTAAACAATTATACGAATAACTAATTCTTTGTAACAAGTGCTATTAAACAACAGAAGCAACAAATGAAACATAATGAAAGGGTATATGAGAGGGATCAGACCTTATCTAAGCATTGGGAAGGGTGGTGATCGAGACTAATCTATGAGAAGATCTGAAAAATTAGTGCAAGTTAGGCTACATGGAAGGAGAGACCAGTGGGCCCAGGGAACAGCATGTGCACAGGCTGTGAACCAGGAAGAAGAACCGGTGGGTGGACTGAAAGACATCCACTGTGGCCAGAGCACAGAGAATGAGACACATGCAAGATAAGCAGCCCCGGGTAAGGGGTCCAACTTCCACAGGCCCTTATTGATCGTTCTTAGGAAGTTTGGGTGGTATCCTAACATAATGGGGGGATTACCTCCCCTGAAGGATTTTAAGTCAGCGCCTGGTGAGATCAGATAACACGTCTGGCTACTAGAGCAGCATAAGGGAACCCAGCTTAGGAATCTTATTTGCTGTAGCCCAGGCCAATAAATAAAATGAAGAATAGTGGTGATGGGGAATAAAAATAAGGAGATGAATTTGAGAAATAAGTTAGGAGGCTGTATCGATAGACTTGGCTGACTGACAAAATAAAGGAGAGCAGGGCCTCCTGGATGGCTTCCCTCTAGTCTCTGGAAGAACTAGATAAATGTTGGTCACTTTTCCCATAAGAAGCAAGACTATAACTAATCCAGAAAAGCACAGTGTAATGGTTTAAAATCACAAAGGTACGTTAAAGACTCAGTGGTCCAGGAGACTAATTTATCGGTAGGTAAATCACTGGGTATCTTTAACTTATTTGAAAACCTAATATTATACCCTAAGCTTTCTTTTCAGGAATCCATGATAAATAGAGATTAGCTCTTATTTGTATTGACCTCATTTAATTTTCTGAAATGTAGAAATAGAACAAACAGGAAGCAGTAGGTTGGAATTAAAATATAAATATGATAAAATAGTAAATTATGTGTTATATGTTTTACCATAATTTTTTTAAACGTTTTATGTGAATATACTTCAGGAAATGAGCAGTCTTACAGTCTCCTTTCTTCCCCTCCCCCCCAATTTAAGCAATAATCATCGTCTTTCCAACGAGGTTCTCAAAGAAGTAACTTGTGAGAATTCTCCAAAGTCCCCTAAAGTGACTGGAACACCTTCTGAAAAGAGACAACATACTCCATCTCAGTGGAAGGAACAGAATTTACAAGATCCCATGCCAAAGGAATCACCCAAATCTTGGTTTTTTGACAGCCGATCGAAGTCTTTACCATCCCCACATCCAGTTCGCTATTTTGATAACTCAGGTTTAGGCCTTTGTCCAGGTGGGTAAATATCTGCTGATTACTTGGAAATCAGGGGGTAAAAATTGGAACTTATTATGTGGCCCCAGAGGGCAGGTTTAGATGAGAGAAGAAGTAGGTGAGCAAGTAACAGTGCACAGACTTCATTTGTTGTCTGTCTTTGAGAGTTTCTCCAAAGCACAGCGCTGAAGTCCAGTCAGTTTTTACCCCAAACGAACACTATTCTGCCTCTTAAGCCTTCAAACTTTTCCCAAGGATAGACAAGTGACTCTCTCAAGGACATAAAGACCCTTACCATATAAACGAAACTTTTACTGAAAAAGATTTTCTCATCAATTCAGTGGGCCAGTATTCCCAATAGCATCATTTACTTATTAATTCATTCAAAAAACAATTTTTTGACCAATGTGTAACATATTAGACCCAGGTGTTACACTGATGAGCAAAACCAGACATGGCCCCTGCCCTACCAGAGCTTACAGTCTAATCACAAGTATAGCTGATAATCAGGTAAGCCAAAAGAAAGGTAATATTCTAGCGTGCAGAAGGCTTTAAGGCGTATAATAGGTTTTTATCCCAGGAATATTAAGGGAGCTGAGCTCTAAGAGGGTGACGTGAATTAGCTCAACGAAGAAGGAAGGGAGAAGCGCTCAGGCAGACGGAACGTGGCAGCCTCAGAACCAGGGGAAGGTTGGACGAAGCACGGTGTGGCCAGAGCACAGTGAGCCAGGCCTCTCTGGAGGAAGCCAGGGAGACCAGGGAGATAAGAGCCAAGCTGGTGGGGCTCTGTAGACCATACAAAAAAATGTTTACTTCTTCCTGACAGCATGTCGAGAAAGCCTATGACAGATTTTGAACAACAGTAGGGAAACATAATGACTTATGCATTTTGAAAACATGACGTCCTCTTTGAGGTCACCAACAAATAGACCAAGAGTTTACGACAGTTGCCTAAACAAGAGTGACAGTAGCAAGGACTTAGGCAGGTGCAGCAGAGAGAGAGAGAAGGAGCTGGGGAAGATTTGGGAGTGAAATCAGCAACGCTGGGTGCCTGATCGGATGAAGTGTGGCAGTGGGCAGCGTCAGCGATCAGCCCTAGCCCTGCAGGCGTGCCGTACACAGGTGAGGGTCATTGTGAGGGAAGCTCTGTAACGCTGCGTGGCTCGCAGTCTTTCTCACCACATGGCATTCGCCCTGCCCAGGTGTGCACGGGCAGAGCTCTTTGTGGCAGCATGTCTGCCTGTCTGAAATACCTTATTACACATGCAGCCGTAGACATCTAAAGCAACAAAATTGTACGCTAAGAAAGTCACTTGCCAAGTTGTCTTAAAGCCCTGACCAAAGGTTACCAGTTTATGAGAGCTCTACTTTGTGACAAAGAAGAAATCGGTCTCTTCTCATCAACTACACATTAAAATTTGATCAAGCCAGCAGCCTGAAAAGTGCTCTTGGAAGTATTGCAAGGCACAGAACAATGCAGAAATTTTTTCTGACTATCCCCTTCATGGAATACTATTTAACAGATATTTAAGGACCTTCAGTTAGCTATTATTGCTATTATACTTACACACTATTTTAGAAGAGTTTTGAAAAACTGACAAACTTTTATAATCACTTTTTATTTTATCTGATAATGCCTGAAGCACAGGCATAATATGAATTAATCCAACCACGAATAAAACTGTCTGTTTATCAATATGGGGATCTCTCTGGTACTATTTTTCAGTAAAACGAACAAAAGAGTAGCCTGGAGGAATACATGAATCAAAAACTGACCAATCCAGAATTAAAGGGCATAGTCCCAACTTAAGTTAGTAAAATAGCAGTCTGAAAAAAACTCAGTTTTTAATTTTAATTATAAAAGGGAATCTAAATATCTCAAGAACTTAAGATAATTGGTAAAACCAGTTATGCTACATTTACAGTTGACCCTGGAAAAATGTGAGGGGTTAGGGGTGCTGACCGCCCTACACATGCGAAAATCCGCAGATAACTTCAGACTCCGCCAGAAACTTAGCTACTGATAGCCTAGCATGAACTGGAAACCTTACTGATAACGAGTCAGTTAACACATAGTTTATATGTATTATATACTGTATTCTTATAAGAAAGTAAGCTAGAGTAAAGAACATGTTAAGATCATAAGGAAGAGAAAATAATTTATAGTATTTACTGAAAAAAAATCACATGTAAGTGCTCCTCTGCAGCTCAGGCCTATTGTTCAAGGGTCAGCTGTACTTTTATAAATATAATGATTTGGATATATAGGTACTAAAGAAATAGATGTAGTTGAAGTGCTTTTAAAGGCTGAGAGGACGCTTTCCAAAGATGTCTAAATATTCTCTAAAATACATACTATTTTAGCACACCATTTTTTTTTCCTAAAAATGGGACAAAAGGCCCTGGCTGGTGTGGCTCAGTGGATTGAGTGCCAACCTGAGAACCAAAGAGTTGCCAGTTCAATTCCCAGTCAGGGCAGATGCTCGGGTTGCAGGCCAGGTCCCCAGTAGGGGGCATGTAAGAAGCAGCCACACATTGATGTTTCTCTCCCTCTCTCCCTCCCCTTCTCTCTAAAAACAAATAAAATATTTTAAAATGGGACAAAAGAAAGTCAAACTCAATCCATGTTTAGTTTACTTTGTATCTCAAATTTACAGACTCAAATAAGACTTCATCACTTCTTGGTTTTATACACAAAATGGTTCTTCTCGCAGTTCATGTTATGAGAATTTATGGGGTATAAATTCCATTTCTGATGAAGCAATACATCTTTTTAATGACAGACATGAGGAAGTTAGTGGTCACATTGCCAAATTTCATTTTTCATATCCCTACTCTTAACATCCTTTGCAGTTCCAGTTGCATTTGTCGTTTGTAAATTTTTTTAATAAAATTGCTTTTGTTTGTTTGTTTTTCCTCAGAAGAGCCACCTGCTGGAGCAGAGAATGTGGATCCTCGGTCAGGAGCTTGTCAGGCCTTCTCAGAAAGAGACCTGCCTGAGTGCAAGATGCAGTAGGGTCCTGTTCTGTCACTCTCCTGAGACCCAGCGTTCCTTAGTTGTTACTTTGTGTCTAACCCTGGCAATTATGTCACAGTCCAACTTAATTTCAATTCAGTTTTACTTTTGCCACTAGAATTGGAAGGTAAAAACACAGGAGATTAATGCATTCTAGTAATTTAGAATGGTGACAGCAATATCGTCTTTTTGAATGTGGTAATATTTCAGAAGTTGAACTGTCATATTTATTTATATATTTTTTAAAGAATAAAGTTATTGAAGGAAATTTCTAATCTAAATTGTATCCATTTCTATTACTGTAAAGTTATCAACATGTGACTTAAGAGAATTATAAACTCCTTGTTTAGTACCGTAAACATTCAATAAACTTTTAATTAGTACTGAATCACAACTTCCTGTAATATTAATAGTCTTTCAGTGGGGTATTCAGGGTATATTTGGTTCTCCTCTCTCATTTGTTGACATGTAGAATTTTGCAATGAAAATGTACACATGCTTTCTGGATTTCAGTTGTTATGGGATAACAAGTACTATAACCTTTTCGTTTTCTAGTCTCAATCTTCCTTTTGCTATAGTAACTACAAAAGTTCTTTCTGTTACCCACCCAACCCGCTTACTATACAAGCACTGTAAATTGGCTGGATATTGAAAGACTCCTTTGCACTTCACGCTCAGCCGGAAGAACTTCCTATATCATTTGTTCTGCCCTTTCATTTTAGGCATGAGGAAACAGCACCAGAGTTTCTACCAAAATGAAGTGTTCTAAACCTGGGACCCCACATATATAAGGCATCTAGGAACAGGCTTCGTGCAGTCTATAACCTCTGAAAAAATTATGTTAACTCGTGTGTGGAGTCATTTTTCTAGGATACTCAGGTTCACACTTTCTTTTGTCATATTCTCAAAGGGCTCTATGACTCTATAAGAGGTCAAGAACTGTTTCAGAGAGCATCCGATATTTTATATCACATGACTGAAAAATCACATAAAACAGCAAGTTACATAAAGTTCAGGACAGGGTTAGTCATTTCAAGGCATTCTTGGCTTTTTGACAAGAAGATTCATTTAAGAAGAAATTATGAACGGCATCATAACTTTCATTTTTAGTCTATGTATTGGATATGTTCCCTTAACATACTATCATAGGAATTCCCTAGGGCCTAAGGAGAAATTGCCTCTTCCTAAAATCCTCTCCCCCAGGTCTCTACCCTAGGAGTGTTGTTTCTCCTTCCCACCCTCACCCAAACAAGACACTAACAGAGCTGCAGATTTGATTCTTTACAATATCTGCTCCCCTACTGAATAAAAGTAATGCAAAGTAGTAGGTAAGTACATCTGGGGAATAAAACTACCTTACAGTCATTAAAAATATAATCAGTCATCAGGTATCCAGTCTAGTAGAATGTTGCTTAACTCTTGAATTTGGATGTCCATTTCCTCCCTCGGAGTATTATTGTACATATATTTGGTCCACTTGCTGATGCCGTCGAAGTACCTTAGGCTCTTCGCTTTTTCTTTTCTTTTCCTTCTCTGAGTGTATAAAATCAAAATGACTAGTCTTCAACTTTGTTGATTCTTTACGCTGCTTGACCAAGTCTGTTGTGAGCCCCTCCAGTGTATTTTTTTCAATTTCCTCAGCTCCAGAATTTCTGTTTGGTTCTTTTTTATAGTTTCTGTCTCTTTGCTAATGCTCTTATTTTGTTCATGCTTTATTTGCCTAGTTTCACGTAGTTGTGTTCTCATTTATATCATTGAGGTTCTTTAAAACTTACTTTGAATTCTTTATCAGGCAGTTCAGAGATCATCATTTCTTTGGAGTATGTTTCTGGAGATTTATTTTGTTCCTGTTATTGGGCCATGTTTCTCTGTTTCTTTGTGTGCCTTCTGATTTTTTGCTGAATTTTTCGCATTCAAAAAAAAGTCAATTTTCTCTTCAATCTATATGGACCATTTAGTAGAAGAGAAGACTTTCATCAGTCAGCCTGGTTACAGATTCTAGGGGTGTCTGAAACCTTTTTGGGAGGATGTGCCTTGTCTGGGTTTGAGTGCATGATTTGCTGTTTAGGGAGGTTTGCAAGTTTCTTCTTCAGGGGCTGGTAATCTCTTGTTCCCTCTGTTGTCTCTCTGCAGTACGTCTGGTTCTTTGGTGCTGCACAAGGAAGCCACCCCACTCTCCTTTGTTCTCATTGGCCCTAAGCATCCAAAAGACACCTGCTTCCCTTCAGCACCCCAAATAAAGCAAGGCAGGCACCAGTCCCCTGGGCAACCCTCCCAAAAGCTGAAACACCAGAGACACGCCCTGTTCTGTCTCCCCACCGAGGATGAAGCTGAGAGTTGAGCACAAGCCACAGCAGCCTCGGTCTGGAGCACCGCAGACCCTCTAGTTGCCAAACTGCCCGTTCCAGCAGCACTCCGAGTGGGGCAGGACAGAAACCAGTCACGTGGGCAGCCTTCCAAAATGTTGGACCTTTAGATGAACTTTCCTCTCCTTCCCCTATCCCCCACAGCGGAGGAATCTCGGGCCAGGGGCTGAGCCATGCTAGTTTGGGGCAGGGGTGGTCACTGGTAAATCAGCTCTTACCTGTTTCAGTGTGGCTATTCTCAGCTCTGCCCTCGCCTAGGGCACTGCAACTTCTCTTTTGACTTCTGAAGTTCCCACAAAGGTATTTTGGTCCACATATTGTTAAGCTGATGTCTCTGTGGGGAAAGCTGGAACTCCCTATGCCCCCGTCTTGTTACTCTCTCCCTCAGAATGTTTCTTAACTCTCATGATCTGAGTTTCAATATTTGTGACATGATTATGAAGGAACGATGACGAAAACCAGCAATGGAAACTGGTCAAAATGTTGAAAACAGTAATATGGTCAGACAGCACTAAATGGTCTAAAAGTAAAGTCAGGATCAGAAAAGACAAAATATATTTATTCATAGGAAACATTTTCTTAAGAGTCTGAGAATTATATTCAGGAAACTTGTTAAGAGGCTGCCATTCATGTTTGGCAAATATTAAGTGACCAGCTACTATGTGTAGAGCATTGGTCTGAACACCAAAAGGCACTGCCTTTGTGGAAATCATGTTGTGTTTAGAAAACAAATCATGCATTCTTAGTATGAGCTGACAGTATGTAAGGATGAAAAAGATATGGTCCCTAGCCTTGAAGAAATGTAGCCCACTGACAGTATAGATGGGTAAGCAAATATTTGCAATACCCTGTGACTTAGGCTGGTGTAGAGTAAACCTTATTGCTGAAGATCAGTGGATAAAGGGATGCTGAAGAAAACTATCAAAAAAAGGGTTGGAGTTGGCCTTGATTAGAGAATTCTCATAGTCATTAAAAGTCTATTCTATTTACACAATGGCATGCTACTCGGTTATAAAAAAAAAAAAAGAATAAAATGTTACCCTTTGCGACAGCACGGATGGACCTGGAGAACATTATGCTGAGTGAAATAAGCCAGTCAGAGAAAGACAAATACACGTAATTTCACTCATATGTGGAATCTAATGAACAACCTGAATTAACAAGGAAAATGGGGACAGACTCAGAGATGGAGAGCAGATGACAGCTAGTGGGGAGGGGGGTGGCAGTTAAGGGGTAGAAGGATTAAGAGGGAAGAAGGACTCGTGGACAACAGTGTGGTGATCGCTGGGGGGAGGGGAGTATAAGAGGGCTAAATGGTAATGGGAAAAATATATAATAAAGATTAAATTTTTTGAAATTCTCAAAAGTCAAGGGAAAGCATTGTTAAAGCAGAGTACAGCTGGGTGTCATTACAGCTGACTAGATGCAACGTTAGAAGCTACAGTGTGGTAATGAGGTTCAGTTTTGGCAAAGACCTCACGTGGGCACATGTACAAACTAAGGTCAGGGTTTTAAAAAATTTTTAAAGGACAATTTTCACTACCCATTATAATTGAATTCCTGATCATTAACGTTTATTAACACATTGTGTTGATGGTGCCACACGCTCAGTCCTTCCTCCTCACTGACATCCCTGAGAGAGGTGCTATGGTTACCTTCATGTCACAGATGAGAAAACAGGTTTGGGGAGTTTAGTGACTTAGCTAGTGAGGGAAAGATATGGGTCCTACCTTCATCTTTCTGACTCTGCGATGTTTGTTCTTAAATCACTATGACTGTTATGAATACACTTAGCCTAAGAACAGACACACTAAAGAAAAAAAAGTAATATAAAGAAGTTTATTTTTCTCACATAAAAAGTGCAGAGGAGTTAGTCTAGGGCTTTTATCTTGGTGGCTGTCTTCAAGGAACCAGGTCCCTTTTCTTATCCTACTGTCTTTACTGGGAGCCTCTGACCTCATACCAAGTCACGTGGCTATGTCCCGAGGCATCACGTCCACATTCCAGGAGAAAAGAAGGGAAAGAGCAAAAGTCAAAAGGTTGAGTTCGGAGGGGCCTCACCTTTCGAAGAGAGAAGCCCTCAGAACTCCAGATGACGTTTCCCTGGCAGCCATCTGTAGCCGCTAAGAAGACTAGGACTTCAGAGTTTTGCTTTCCAGGCTTTATAAAATAAAAGGCAGGGGAAAGTGAGTTGGGTGGGTGTTGAGTGAGCCAACTTAAGCCCTACATACACAAATAACCTACTCAATCATTCTGCCAAGTTACATGTCCAGTAAAATGTAAATTTCTGAAGCCTATCATAGAAGGTTCACATGATCTAGTGCTTTCTTTTCAATCTGATTTCTGTTCTCTGTAGCCAACCTTGATTTTTTTTCTCATCCAACATGTACTTACACTGAAGCTCCCCAACCCGGCCCCTCAGTGTAGTCAGGATGGCTGCCTCCTGCCACTAAACATGTATCAGTGTTAGAATAGACTGAGCATGCCAAAATAGCCACAACTCTACCTTAAACTCAAGAGAATGTTTATTTCCGTCCATCAAAACAATCCAGGTCAAAGGCCAGGAAGGAAGTCTTCCAGGATCTTCAATGACCTGGGTTCCTTCTCTTTTGTTGCTCTCCTATCTTCCACAGGCAATTTCTGGCTCATTCAATCTTGAGTACCCAAACACGGCACAGCACACAGTAGGTGCAAACAAATGACAAGGACTAAGAGGGGCTAAATTGATGTCCACATTCCAAGTAAGCTTTAAGGTACTTTTTCACTTTTCACTTTCTATTGCACTTGGACTTAACAGTTCTACCTGATCTCCACTAGATGGCAGCACGTACACACGTACAGCATATGAATGTGCGACTCCTCTTAAAAACTAAAGGAACCTGAACTGCAAATCCCAGCATGCACTGTTAAGCGCCTGACTTTCTTCTGCACAAAGTTCTCAAGTTTGCTGCAGGCAGAGTGATCGGGAGGACGCCATCCATTTGCGGCTCTAAAGTAAGATTTCCTAAAGTATTTTAATGAAACTTTGGACTGGGAAACCGGGATGTAGAATTTCTAGATGTTACTTTGTTCTGCACATTATCTACGTCAGGATTAATTTTAGCAGTTAGGTATGGATAAGCGTGGGTTTTTAACGAGTTCGAAACTCTGGTATATTAGTAAGTTTTTCTAAATAGCCAAAGAAGAGAAATTTTTACAGTGTCTTATATGGACATTTTTCTTCCTGATTCATGAAGATAAAGTTCCTGAAAATTCTCTGTTTGTGTCTCTGTTAGTCAGAAATTAACATTTTTACTCCAGTATTTAGAGTAAGAAAGACATCATGTGCGGTTTCCCCATTGACTTGTTTTGAAAGTTGCCTCATTCTCCGTTTCAGGCCATGTCTGCACTCATTTTCCCAAATAAATCTGTTTCGGTTTGATGGTGCAGTTTTGTCTGACAGTAAGACTTTGACTCCAAAATCTGCTCACAGAAAGTGAGGGAGGGCAGCTAGGGAAAGGTTCTGAGAATGAGCAGAACGGCATCTCCGTGCTTCAACAAGGATCCGGTAAGTGCCTCTCAGGATGTCAACCGAAGGTTGTGTCATGGGTCAAAAGTCACCAATGACAATAGTGTAAACTAACAGCTTTTAAATACACCATGCTCAGGTTTGTAGGAGGGCAAACATTATTGGAATCTCTTACTTTCTAAAGTATATATTGAGTATATCTCTTAACTCTTTTCATGTTTAAAGTGAAAATGTATCACTTGTATAAGAAGAAAGGAGCAACAGTGCAAACTCATTGCATCAGAGGTCAGGTACCGTAAGAGCTCAGCATCTCCATCGCATAACAAACGAGGACTTTATCAGACATGGACTTAATCAGAGAACAGGCGTCGGTGTTATTCGGGGAAGGGGTGATGTGAGAGAACATGAGGAGAGAGCCGGGTAAGGCTGGAAGAGCTGGCACCAGCGGGGAGGGGGCGAGATGCCAGGCTGGGTGGGAGCCTTTGCAGGAGGGTCACCGAGGCCAGTGGGAGGCGCCTTGCATCTTCTAGAAATGGGTCTGCCTTCGTATTCACACCGCTCTCAGGCCCTGGCCCACGGGAAGGTGGCTTCAGCACTGACTCAGCGTGGGCTTCAGAGCGCAGGCGGCCTAGTGGTCAGTTACCGGTACCCGGGTCAAGGGGGCTCGGGGCCCTGGCCATGCATGGGGTCTGCTGGGGGTACGAGGTCCAGAGAAGAACAGCCTGAACCAGGCCTTCCCTTGGACCTGCAGTCAGGCCTGGGTTTGAATTCGTATCTGGGAAACCCTGGGCAAAGCCCATAACCTCCTTGAAGTTAGCGCATTGGTGACCAGCCTAGGTCTCGTCATCCACCCCTGCTCACTGCCCACGTCTGTTCTCCACAGTGATCTTTCTAAAGTGCGCATCTGATCACGTCACACTCTCCCATAAATCCTTCTGTGCCCATGGCCTCCACAGGAGGAACTAGCACCCCTTAATGTAGAGGCTTGAAATGGAAGCACCCGCTGAGTACAGCAAAAAGTCAAGTAGGGCCCAAGAGAACAGGGATAAGTTGAAAACGATAGGAACAGATCATGTGAGACCTCTACACAAGACTAGCTAGCTACCTGTACTTTATCAAGCAGGTAACGGCGCAGAGTGATTGTTTAGGTTAGCTGTGCATGCACTTCTTAAGTTGGTTCACTCAACACCCGCCTAACTCACCACCACCCTCTCCCCGCCGCCATTTTCCCCGGAATGCCTGTATGATGCACTGGGACGTAGCAGCTCAGCCGTCCTGTGACTTGGTGCGAGGCCAGAGGCGTGACACCTTAAAGACAGCGGGGGAAGAGAAGGAACCCGGTTCCCTAAAGGCAGCGTTATGCAGCCAACATTTGACTCTTTACCACCCCTGACCTCATCACCAGCCCTTCCTCTCACCATAAAATCTGCGATCCAAGCACTGGCCAAGTGTCTCATGCACATTCTCGTCCCCCTATGTCAGAATTTCTCAGTCCTTCCTTTTAAAAATTACCCATTAAAGTGTCACTGCCGCAGGCTTAAACTTTAAAAGAGGATTGGCAGCCTCGTGGGGTGGAAAGTTCACATTCCGACAGAGCCAGGAGGCCCGAGGTTAGGCGGGCTCTGCCCTGGCGCAGCTCCGCGGCTCGGAGGGGGCCGGGCCGCTTTCCTCCTCTGTAAAATCGGCGCATTGGACATGATTTGATTTTCCAGCGCTTCTGGATGTTACTGTGGGCAACATAAACCTGACTTCAGATTAAACCACAGGTTCCATCATGGGGCGACTTGACGGGAAAGTCATCATCCTCACAGCTGCTGCTCAGGGGATCGGCCGCGCAGCCGCCTTAGTAAGTTACCGCCTCTTGTTTACTCGCTCCCTCTTGAAGGGCTGAAGCATGTGGACAGATGCCATGGTTAGCTAATTCTGCTCTACTTTTCTTTTTTTGTTGTTTGTTTGACTTTTGTGCTTCTGGTGTCTAAGGTTACAAAAAGAAAATGCTGCTACTCCTGACCCTAGGCAGATGAAGGAATGCATACGTCACGTGTTTGTTATGTGACATTACAGATAACCTTTGATTCTGAGAAACTTACTTCTCCGACTGTTTGCACAATAATGAATTACTGCAGGGGCCTTACGGGAGTGCCTACCTTTCTGAAGTTGTGTCAGTTCAGACAAAGGATTTCAGAATTAAAGCTGTCGAGTTACCTTCACCTTCTCATTTATATCAAGTCCTCACACATTATACCCCACATCTGAGCTAATTCTGTGCCCTTTAAGCATAACGGCAGGGTATGGTTTGACATTTATGAAAACAGTAGTATACTTTCAAGAGGAAACGTATTGAAATAACTCATTTTCCTCTTTATTATTTGGAACATAATAAGAAATGGAATATAATAAGAACCTGCTATGAAATGGAAGACAGTCTATCAAATCACAGAATCGTGTTTCGAGAGATGTTAATAACAGAACCCTAGTTTTTTTTTTAAACACATTTATTTTATATTAAGGGGACAAAGTCAGATGACAAGCACCACATATTTCGTGTTGTTCTAATTAATGATAAAAATAACAATGGGAGGGTGAGGTGAGACGAGCTAGTGTGAAATTCCACATATCTTATAGGGGGGAAAAGGCCACGAAAATAAAATAAAGGAGAAAAGGCTGAATGACTTCCCATTCATGAGAGCAGTTTAACCAAGTAAACAAAGCATTTATTTGTGTATTGTGTCTACCAGGCTTTTGCAAGAGAAGGTGCCAAAGTCATAGCCACAGATATCAATGAGTCCAAACTGCAGGAACTGGAAAAGTACCCGGGTAAGCAACTCCACCACTTGAACTTGGGAGTCCGTGTCTGCGGGGTGGTGCAAAGCAGCGGCGCCCGGGTGCTGAAAGAAAGTTCCTTAGCTGCTCGGCTCCACTGGCCTCCTTTTCAGAGCTGAGTCTCCAGTAATCAAATTTCTAGTCCGTGAACCTACAGACGAAACTCTGCATAGGGACAGGTATAAACAAAATTTTAGATAATGTTTAAATTATCCAACACGTTAAAGGATTCTGTACCTAATAAGAAAATTGTGTGTGAAAACTTAACAGCTGTTAACTTTTTATGACAACTTTTCACTTCTGTGTCCTCCTCATCGAACAGCAGTGCTACCCAGTCGCAACCCCACGTGAGCCACACATGTTATTTTAAATTTTCTAGTGGCTACATGTAAAAAGGAAAATGAAACAGGTGAAAATTCATTTAAACAAATATACTTTATTTAACTCAGTGTACTCAATCAAGAATTGTTAATGGAATAGTTTGCATTCCTTTTTTTTTTTTCCATACTAAACCTTCGCCATCCCCGTGCCTTTTACACTCGGAGCCCATTTCAGTCCGGGCTGCCTGCCTCGCTCAAGAGCCACATCTGGCTCGTGGTTACCATGTGGTAGACAGCCCTGCCCTAAAATCGCAGGTCATGATTCGAAACCCAAAGAGATTACCCAAATTATTTATGTGTTTGTCACCCCTTACTGCACCTCACTGAACCCAGCTCCAACATCAAATAACTTCAATCAGAGTTTCTCTGAAAGAAATCAGAACAGAGAACTCATTCCAAAGTTAGCTGTTCCTCAGAACAAAAAAGTTTACATGATCAAACACAAATAACTCCACCGAACTGGTGAACTGAATTAGACTATGTCACCACCATCCCAACAGCTCACAGGAAAGCTGTGATACTGGAAAAGAACAAAGGGAAGAAGTCTTCTTGACCCTCAGTTCCAGTCTTCCCTTTCTTTGTTTATTTGTGGGGTTTTTCCCCCTTATATCCAAAAGAGAATAATAGAGCATATATGTTTTTAAAAAACATAAAAATAATGAGCGCTGCTCTCATGAGAGAATGTCTGGATTTTTCTGGTCACTAGCGCAGTGTGCCTCTCCCAGCCCCCAGCCTGATCTTTCAGGGCTTCGGGCATTTCATCCCTTCTTTGGACCTCATTTCTTCTTGCATGTTAGGCCAGAAATGCGTGACGAGACCCTTGACCAACAAAGTCACGTCAATAAATAATGGGATTGACATAAAAGCAAAGCTCACAAATAGAAACCACCTTTTTTCCCCCCACCCTGCCCGGGCCCACACAGACAGAATTCAGAATGTCTGTACTAGCGACTCAGCCACTGGGGGAAAGAGTGAGCTGAAATAGCCCACGTTCAGTTATTACTGCTTCCCTACTGAGAAGCATCTACTATAGGTCATTTACACGTCTCTCTAAAGTCTTTCCTCAGAAAACACATGCAGTAATCAATTCAGAGAATGGAGAGAAAGGGAGGGAGAGAGGTGTGTTACTGGGAGGTCCAGCGGGGAGGGCTTTAAGGTTTTTGCTAATGAGATCCTTAAGACCCGACTGATGATCAGCAACCCTATGAAACCTAACCGGACCGGCCCTACAGCCTGCCCACCCGCAAACGGCCGAATCCCCACGGCCGGATGTTCTCCCTGGATATAGGGAAATACTGCCTTTTGTTTCATTTTTCAGGTATTCAGACTCGCGCCCTTGATGTCACAAAGAAGAAACAAATTGATCAGTTTGCCAAAGAAGTCGAGAGACTTGATGTTCTCTTTAATGTCGCTGGGTAATTCAGAGCTTTTGGGTTTCACTCCCCTTACAGAAAGCTTTCTGTGACTTTTATTAAAAGAATGTTGATAATATGGCCAAATTATTCTTCATGAACTGTAATATAGTCCTTGGGAAGCACAGCTCGATTTTGGACAGAATTTTTATTGCAAGTAAGTCAGCCATAGAAATGACGTGGGTTTGGAGCCTGAAGGCAGCTAAGGTCTGCTCAAGACGGCTGGTCCTCATTGAAAGGTCATGGTCTTCTTAAGGCTGGTGACAGGCTCACGCCAGTGGACTTGTCACTGATGTTCCATTCGGACTTATGAAACCAAGTGAAAAACCATTTTCCAGCAGAGTGTCTTTAAAACTAAGAATATTTATTATAAGGCAAGTACTCAGTTTATTGAAATGCAGATGTTCCCAGTTTTTTGGCATAACATTCTAGCAAGTCCTTTACACTATCCCAAGCTCAGTGCTTTTTACTGGGACAATGAATCCCAGCGAGAAGTTTCATATTGTACACCTTCGTATGCAACACAAAAGGAATGATTCCATTAAACTCCTTAGGGCGGCACCAAACCGCCCTAAGAATGATGAGACTGGAATAGGAGCAGCTACATGTAGATGCAGTGACTGCTAATACTGTCCCCTCTCAGGCACGACAGTAGCGACGAGTACAATTGAGCCTTGCACAAAAGCTATGTGAAATTACACTTTTCTTATGTAGTGTTATATTTGTACTGCTGGGGTGATAGAAAAACCCTAGAGCCTTCTAATATATATTTGTGTTTACTCCTAACCATGTTTCAGAGCCAGGGGGCAGGGGGAGACCTCAATCTAGCCATAGTTTATCATGTGTTACGATGTACGGGAGTTAAGTTAAAGCGCCATTTTGTGATGATCTATTTTATAAACAACCTGCTCATGCCTCATATAAGAATATACACAGAGCCATGAAAAATTAGCTTTTGAGCATTTATTAAATTTTCAGCTAAGTAAAGGGTATAGAAACAGAGCCTGCTGTACTTTCTGTCATTCGATTGAATTGGAAGTATAGTCACAACCAATAATATTTATCATTAATTACATAATTTTGGTCCAGGGGGCAATGAAATCTTTTAGAACTCCAGTTTTTAGAAAGCTTCCTGAAGGAAGTGTAAAGTTTATTTAAAGGCGTTTGTGTTGTTTTGCTCTGTTTACTCCATATGTTAGTAGGGTACAGTAGCAATGTTACTTCGCTACCACAAGTGTTTTCCTCGCAACCTTCCTCTCCCTTGAGAATGTCAAACCTGTGCCACTAGGGGGCGCTGTTGCTCCTGAAATAGGAGTCAAGACAGGCGTGGTATTGTCATTTGTTTTCGCTGTTTCCTGTGCAGTTGGTATAGAGTTTATGATTGGTGACTCCAAACTCTCGCCTTCTTCTTTTAAAAGAAGGATGTTGTTTTTAAATAAATTTATTTAGCTTAAGTTGTTGGGATACTTACTAATGTACTAAGTGACACTTATGTTTGAATTGTTAAAAATCTTGGTACGGGATGAGACAATAGTCTAAGTCAATAAATGATAATAAAAATGATAAGGAAATTTAACAGAAATCTTTTTAAGTCGTAATTTTCCCCCTTGCTTAATCATTGCTCCAGTTTTGTCCACCACGGAACCATCCTGGACTGCGAAGAGAAGGACTGGGACTTCTCAATGAATCTCAATGTCCGCAGCATGTACCTGATGATCAAGGCGTTTCTTCCCAAAGTAAGACAATCGCCACGAGGATAAGCCCCCTGGATACTTAGGTCTCCTTACTGGACTTCTACAAAGGATCCCCATGTGTGCCGACGAGGGATAATAGCTGACGTAATGACTAACCTGTGTTGAACATGTATATTAGGCATTTAAATATAAATTAACTCATTGATCCTTCCAGTTCATTTATTCAAGGAATATTAAGCACAGCCTGCATGCCAGACTCCATTCTAGGTGCAGAAGACAACAAGGCAAAGTCCCTCTGTAAGGGAGACCCCTTTTTTGAGGGGTGAGACAGAATAATGTGTAATGAAGTAAACATATATCATGGGTGGTTATAAGTACTATGACGAAAAGAAGCTAGGATATCAGTTGGTGCACCTGGGTGTCTGGGGAGAGGTTTCCTGGAAGAGGAGCCACCAGGAGGCCATGGGCCGGCACACCCTGAAAGGGCAGACACTACCCTGTCACACCCTCAGTGCAGGCTGCGTGACTTGCCAAAGCCATGTAGCTAGCAAGTAGCTAGAGCCGGGGCTTGAACCCTGGAATCTGTGCCCCTTCTTGAATTTCAGTGTGTAGGCACACACCCTCAAGGTGAATGCACCCAATCTTTTCTAGACCCCGAGATTTCTCCCAATACTCCTGTTTTTAGCTAAGCTGCAGAAGTACTGGAGAGGGAGGACACAGTGTGTGTTTGTAAAGAGACGGCATTCCTCCTGCGCCTGCTGCCCTTGAATTCTCCAGCCTTCACAACTCAGCAATGTTTTTCATTTTATTTTACCATCATTAAGTACCTTTTGATAGAAAGCACCATGCTAGGTTCTCTGGGAGAGGGAGGCATTGACTTTGAATAAGCTTCTAAGCCAATAGTAGAGGCAGCAGAGGCTCAGACAATGGAAGGGATTGACTAAGTACAGAGCCTGCTCAGTTCAGGACTGTAAACTGAACCCTAGCGAAATGCAGGGGAGCCATTCTCTTCCTTCCAGCTGGGTTAGATGACACGCATGCTGAACGCTGCCCAACCCAGGGCCAGGGAGCCTCGGACAGTGACAAGGTGAGGCTGGTACTTTGCACTGAACATTCAACCCGATGTCAAGAAGAATCCAGATGAATATTAAAAAGAAAATTAGGGGAATTGACTTAGTAACAAAGTCCATTTTGTTAGGTAACAGTGGGTCAGACTCTTGCACATGTATGGGACTCATTTGTAGAACCAACCCACTGTCTGGAAAGCTTGACAAATATCAGTGAAGGAAGCAAGTGTGGGTGCAGTGAAGCTGAAATGTAAACATGTACATAAGTGTTAACTTAAAATATCAAATACTACCTTGTAAATTAATGAGTTTGTCTATGATCTAAAGCATCTTAAGAATAGTCCATATAAGCCAATGACACTCATTTGTTAAAAAAAAAAAAATCGCATGAGATATTAATGACTGGGATGGGGAATCAGGAGTCAGTGCCGCTTGTTTAATCTGACCCTGTCCTCAGAAGACCTTAGGCACGGGCTGACCTCTGCCCCTAATTTACCACGTAACCTGGGAGACAGCACTTGCGCCCTTGCAGCATCTATTTTTTTTAATGAGGGTAATAGACTACACAGTCCCTTCCAGACTTAATTGTCTAGGATCCTCTGTGTTATTCATTAACCATGGGACACATACACCAGGTTGGAACTTTCCAGGGAAGCTAGGATTGGAGTCCAGGCAGATCTGAAATACCAGATAGTCAAAACATAGGAACTCTCATAGGAAATGTTTGTTCATGTGTAGACAGACATAAAACCTTTCTAAAACTGGAAGATCAGTCAAAAGGCAGAGAACAAGTTGCAAATACTATAAGAAGAAGTCAATGCACAGTCCAAGGTCCACTATGGAATGGAAGAGAAAATCTATTATGGCAATAATTCGGGTAGATCTTGGACATGTGGGATTTTTAACCCTTTGCTGTATCTCAGAAGGGCCCCCAGCACATAGAGGTGCTTAGAAAACATTTGTTGAAGAGATATACAAACCTAGATGGTCAATCCAGTTGGAGGTCGGGCGTGGAATCACTGAAGACCCCGGGGCCAGCATCTGCCTGGTTTAGGAACTGAGCGCTGGTCAGTGGGAGCAGGAGGGTGGGTCAGTGTAGGATAAAGCTAGCGGGGATCTTTAGAGACCTTTCTAGCCCCCGCCTGAGCTTCTGGGACATCTGTCCTATGTAACATTACTTTGTACCAGGCATTTCACTTTGTAGTTGTCCTTGCTGGAGAGGACCGTAGTATGGGGACCAGGGAGAGCATTTACACAATGGTGGCAGGTACTGAGCTGGTTGAGAAGGCAGAATGGAAGGCGGCAAGGACCGTGGGCTCCAGAATCAGCAGAGACCTGGGCTGAGTGGATAGTACAGGTGACATCGGGCAGCGCCACCGTCTCCTAAAGTTTTGCCCAAGTTATTGCATTTCAGAAGATTGGAGAGTGAACTTAATAGTCCATCTTTATATATTAAATTGGGCTGCGTGTATTCTATATGTATTAAAAATGGGTTATATAAGACAATGACAGCTCAATAAAACTGGATAATAAAATAAATAAAAGTGGGTTATACTATTTGCTAAATTTGATCAGAATAATTTTAAGGCTTGGTTTTCAACACAGTTGTACTATATTAACTGTCCAGGCTGTGTGTGTGTGTGTGTGTGTGTGTGTGTGTGTACCCCATTTCATTATTATATTCTTTATTATATATACAGACAAGTTGGGGTGAGTATTTTCTCCCCTGCCATGTTTCTTGACTTTGTTGGGTCACTTTAGCCTCTCTGTGTGTCCTGTTAGTCCGCGCAGCACAATGCCTTAGGGTTGTTTTAGAGTCTGCTTTTAGGTTCAGTTAGTAGCTAAGTATCCAAGTAGGAAGTAAGAAGAACACCGTAAGGAAGCATAATCTTGCGACCTTGCACCGCGGGACGCATCCAATCATCCGCCTTCCCCAGCTCTGCACCTCTTTGTCTGAAAGCTGCTGCAGAAACTCACCCCAACAGAGGCGATTTTTGTTCTGTCGAGACTTCTTTCAGACGCTTTTCACTCGATTTTCATGATACAGGACATAGTTTTTTCTTCTATTCTTTCCTCGATTCCTTCATCCCCTCCAACTTGAACCCTTCCGCGCACTCTTGTCCACCGTCTCCCCGCGTTCTTTATGGTCGTTTTCCCGACCTCTGGTTTCAGTGAGAAGTTAGTGCCCAGGAGGCAGGAATCCTCCCCACCTCTTGCTTCTTCCCCCAAAACATTCATGGGTACCGCTGCCCTTGCACATGCATGTACTATCTTGAAGACACACATCTGTGTTATAATTAACAAAGTATAAAGTTCATTTGAAAACTTTTTAACTCATAGCAGCTCTTTCATTACATATTCCTTTAGGTCTAGGGCAGGGCCCTGCAATCTGCACTTCATGTTGAATCATCGTAATGTACTGACCACCTACTATGCGCCCTGTCTAGAAAGACGGAACAGCCACAGACCCTCCTCTCACGAAGTTCACACGCTAGCGGAAGAATTCCGAGAGAGGCGTTCTTAGGCGAAGCTGCTCTATCTGCGGGAGGCTGCACGTAACCATTTACCAAGTCCTGCCCTTACTACCTCGACTACCTCCCCCTCTGTTATCCACAGACGTTTCCGCATTTCTACTTTTATCTTCCCTTTCCTAAATCACTACCTCGACTTCCCAGGGTCTCCTCTATAGGACACCAGAGTCATCTTTGCAACCTCAAGTCTGAACATACGATTCCTCCTCCCCATTAAACCTTCATTCTCATCACTGCATTGCCTTCCGGCGAAGCCCAAATGCCTACATTTAGCCCTGGTGGCCTCTGCAGCTTCACTCCCCCCACCCCCTGCACTCCAGCCAGACCCATCCGTGCCTCCCAGTTCCTCCAGAGAGCCCTTCAGGGTTCTCTCTCCTTCAAACACCCTTCTCTTTTATTTTTCTGACTGACACTCTAGTTTTCAAAAATCAACCCACATATTTCCTCCTCAAGAGCCTGTTCTGCCCGTCCGGCAGCCTGGATTGGAGGTCCATTCCCACCGCCACCCTCTTCTCTGTGAAGGTCTCTGCTGTCTCTGAAGGTTCGTTAAATCGGCCACTCCAATCAGACTGGCAGCTGTCTACAGACAGGGACTGTGTCATTTACCTTTGCGTCCCCTGCCCCTAGCACGATGCCTGAGCACAGTAGGCATTCAACAAATACTGTGTTGAATGAAGGTGGGAGTTTTCCAACATCAGGAACACTCGGTAAGGATCACTGCTCATTCGCCTTCCATTCAGCTCACAGTTCATTCTTGGTCTTGCTGATGCTCTTATGCCACAGGAAGGTGGTAGCGCCCGGGGGACTGTTCCTACCAGTGGCCACACCGTGCCATCAGTTCCCGGCAATGATGGGGTGAGACTGTTAAGACTGCTTAACAGCACTCAGTGTTAATCGCTAATGAGATGGTCCTGCAAAGCCTAAGTAAATGCAGATCTTGAAAAGAGGCAGTATTTTCAGTCTGCAGACTGGCGTTCTTTACAAATTTGTTTCCTTCGGCAGATGCTTGCTCAGAAATCCGGCAACATTATCAACATGTCCTCTGTGGCTTCCAGCATCAAAGGTAGGCCTGTCTGCCGGCGTCACAGTGCGCACGTCCACACACCTTCCTGAGCCAAGGGAGCAAGCACAGAACAAATCGTGAGCCCCACAGCGGACCACAAAACTGCTTTTAAAAAAAGTGGTACTAAGTTCCTTAACTCCAAGTCCTTTTGCCTGAGATGTGAACCGGGCGTAAAGTTAAATACAAGGTTTTTGGCTTTGCCCGCCTTTTATTTCTTCTCATGAATATGGAAATGAAAATCAAGAGAGGGAAGAAGGAAACATTTACCCATTCGATTAATCAAAAGCGGTTGTGTTGGACACCCACTAAGTGCCCCTGCTGCCGAAGAATTCCCAGTCCTGGGCGGGGGTGAGTGTCAGGCAATCGCATGTCTTCCACAGGTGCTAGTCGTATGACAGCTCTGTGCAAAGTGCTGTCCAAACACTGGGGAGGTAACCGCCTGTGGCTGTGAGGAGAGCGGCACTGGGACACTTCATCTGGGCCCTACTCAGGCAAAAGGAAAAACCTGACAACGGTTACTGGGACACTTATTTGTGTTCCCTTTCTAGAGGCGGCTATGTTTCTTTATTCCTTTGATTGTTGAACCCTCCCTCCCTCCCCAGGAGTGGTGAACAGATGCGTGTACAGCACAACCAAGGCGGCCGTGATCGGCCTCACCAAGGCCGTGGCTGCAGACTTCATCCAGCAGGGTATCCGGTGCAACTGTGTGTGCCCAGGTGAGCTCCGCACTGCAGGGCTGTGACCTTGTCCTTGCAGACCCGGTTGCTGCTGTGAAAGATGCCAACGTAAGCTTGTTTACACCATGTTTTATTGCACCCTGTCACTGGGAAAAGTTCAAAAGAGAACAGTGTAGGCTTATTAAGATAATTGGGAAAGAGAGGCTAAGTCATTAGGAATAAGCCACAGATGCAAACGGTTTAATGTTACTTGTGTGCGTGGGGCAATTTCAAACCACGTGGTTAAGAGACAGCACTGGCCAGGGCTTGGTGTCTTGGGAGCAGACCAGAGATGACCTCGTCAGGGGAAAGGGGGAAAGTGGACCGTACTGGTAGGACAGCGGGAAGAAAGTAAGAGGAGCCTCCCAATGACGGGGAGCTGCCGCTCATGTAAATCACCTGGGGTGGCCCACGAATTAAAAGAGGAGATTAACACCTTCCTTTATGCTATAAAAAGGGGGTCAGCAAACGACGGCCTGCAGGCCAAGCCTGGCCACCGCCTGTCTTGTAAATACGGCTCAGTGGGAGCGCACCCACACCCAGTCAGCTCTGCGCTGGCCCCCACGCCTCATGCTCCAGGCAGAGTCGAGTGGTTGTAACACACCAAACGTTCCTCAAAGCCACAAAAGTTTCCCTGTCTGGCTTTTTACCGAAGAGTACGCCGACCTCTCACATAAAGGAAAGGAAAGAAACAAAACTTGCTTAATAGTAGTAGAAAGGACATTCACTTCATCTAAACAAAAGCATTCAATAACTTATATCTTGGGAATAACTTCTCCTTCTCTTACTAACCATGGGTATGTCTATTAAGTAGACATGCCCTTTCACTTGGCTCCACCCACCCCAAGTGAATACAAGGTGCCGAAGACAATTATTAACTTCCCCTCTGAAAAGAAATTAAATTCTGCATATCCAGGATCAAGGTCTCTCTCAGTAGTTCCCAATGGGTACTGAGGAGCTGGGGAGGGAGTATAATTTCAGTTACCTGTGGTATCTTGCAAAACCTGAAGGGCATGCCAGAATTTGGGGAAGGAGTTGTTGGGGAAAACACTGTATACAGTACAGGCATACCTCGGAGGTACTGTGGGTTCAGTTCCAGACCACCGCAGTAAAGCAACTAATAATCTTTTTGCTAGAGGAGGGTCTTTCAGTCATCTGTAAAAGACTTAACAGGTGTGAAACACAGTAAAGCAAAGCGCTATAAAATGAGGCATGCCTGTGATTTGGCAAGCCCCACAGGAGATTCTGATACAATCCCTCAGGGTGAACACCAGCGACTGACTGGTTACATAGGGAAAACTGCCGAACACCCGGCAAGCTACAGGATTTCCATGATTGAGGTGTTCTGCTTAATTTTTCTTGGACTAGAAAGGCAAACAAGAGAAAAAAGGGATACAGGGGAGACCGCTCCACTGGGCTTTACATACTGGTGGTGCTTGGAGTCCTGCTATTTGGGCACTATTGACTGAATGGAATAAATGGCAAAACGATTTGGAAAATGTGGTCGCTTTAGCAGCTGGACTTTTCAGGAGCTTGGAAAATATGTTATCAAGCTCTCTGGAACAAGGAACCAGCGTGACTCACTGAGCCAGTCACAGAAGAAAACCTGACCAGGAGTGGTTGTGTCTGGGATGGCGCTGGCGGCTGTATAGCCACAGCTCTTCAACACTGGGCTCACGTGGACTGTGGCGTGGCGTGTCGGCCTGTGCCATGGACACAAGCAAATAAAATTAAATAGGTTGCAGACATACAATTCTATAATATATTGTCTGTATATTATATTGTGTGTTCACCACCCCAAGTCAAGTCTCCTTCCATCACCATTTATCCCTCGGTTACCCTCTTCTACCTCCCCCATCCTCCTTGCTCCATGGTCATCACTGTGCTGTTGCTTGTGTCTGTGAATTGTTTGTTTGTTTGTTTGTTTGTTTGTTTGTGCTTAATCCCAGTGAAAGACTCAGGTGCCTTGAGCACATGTTGGAAGAATGTTGTACTTTAAGGAGGCTATTAATTAGGGAAATGAGGAAATACTGTGGGAAACTGATACAAGGGGATCTTTGTTATGTGGTTTCGGAAAGTTTATTAACACTATTCCCTGCAGTAGCATGGAAGGTAGAAAACACTCCTCATGAACTGGGTGATCTGACCGAGGCAGTTTCCACCCAGAGTATTCAACAGCGCTGCCCACTTCTAATAAAATGTAAGGAGAGAAAGAGACTAAAAAAGGGGCCATTAACCAAAAACAGCCAGGATTTCCTGATTTTGAAGATTCCTAGCCTCTCCAGAGAAATGGTAAATGATGATAAAATTAAGAAGTGGTTTCCAAGCAAACATCAAATCTATGGCGTTCTCGGGAGCATGGCCTATAGATGAAGCTGAGGGTGTGACTGTAAAATCGTTTATTATGATCTTAGAAAGATCATGTGATCCCTACAGTTCTGTCAGAAACAAAATGAAACAAAACAAAAAAGCCCTCTAAAGAGAATTTACAGACTATATAAGTGAACAAAAATGTCTGGGAAACTTGCTCTGTAGGAACTTAAACTAAGTGGAATTTAAAACTTTTTAGTGTCATTCACTTTTTTAAGTGAAACAACTGCAGATTACATTTTTTGATGAGAAACATAGACAGTGATAAAAATAGGAATTTGAAACCAATGAAAATAGGCAAGATAATGAGGAAAATTTAGAACCGCCTAAGTTACAGGATCTGTGACAGTCGTGGAGTTGTCCCTTGGGATCTTCGGAGTGAACTTGACAGCAAGGGTGGTTCTGAGAGCACCCAGGCAGTCTGGGTCCTTGGACTGGCAAAGGACTTCTACGATTGTATTTACACCTCAGGGTGACTGTGAGGATTAATTGAGATAATGCATGTAAAAGGTCTTAAAATCCATCAAGTATCATGTTAATGTAATGTGACTAAAATACATACTCGTATATATTGGGAATGCTGGGCTATTCACCAGAGTCCTTCCCTAGTGTCACAAAGAACTATAGTCTGTGTCTTAAAAAGTCATAAAAATGTTATTAAAGAGGTCGTAAGCCTATTAAATAAAAGGGCAGGCAGGTAGATGAAGTCACGGAGAAGGATTTCACTGATTGTCACATCATAAGGAAAGGAAGTTTAATTGTCAATTTCTTTTTTCAGTTAAGTAAGTAACAAAGCTGAATGTCCCACTTTGATTTAGGAACAGTTGATACCCCATCTCTACAAGAAAGAATACAAGCCAGACCAAATCCTAAAGAGGTAGGTATATCTACAGTTTTAAACGTGTTTAAATCATCTGGTGCGGAAATGCCCTCTTGCTTACCTAGACCAGACAAATTCATAGAGTCAGAAAGTAGAATGGCGGTTGCCAGGGGCTGAGTGGGTGGGAATGGGGAGTTGTTGTTTAATGGGTTTCACAAGACGAAAAGAGATCTGGAGATCGGATTCACAACAGTGTGAATGTACTTAACACTACTGAACTATACACTTAAAACTGGTTAAGATGAACACTGGCCAAGTGGCTCAGGAGTTTGGAGCATCATCCCATTCACCAAAAGTTTGCACATTCAACCCCAGGTCAGTGCACATACCTAGGTTGCAGATTCAATCCCCAGTTGAGGCTCATAAGGGAGGCAACTGATTAGTCTCTCTCTCTCTCTCTCTCTCTTTCCCCTCCCCTCCCTCCTCTCTCTAAAATCAATGAACATATCCTCAGATGAGGATGTTTTTTAATGTTTAAAAATGGCTGAGATGGTAAATTTCACATTAAGCATAGTTTACTACCACTTTATAAAAGCCCTCTTCTTTAATATTAACTTCCTGATCTGTCACAGTGTCTGTAGGTTTTCGGCTAACAAAATAGTTTGAGTGGCTACGCAGACACCGTATCCCTGCTTGGTCTGCTTTGTCCACAACTAATGACGGTGATGATATTCTCACATATTAAGTAATGATGCATGATTATGGCTTTAAGTCCGTGGTACCTCTGTAAGCTCCTCTTGCCTTTTACCCTCAGAAGAAATTGCAGGTGAGTTCATACTGCAGGTCAGGTCACTGATGTCTGGTATGATTTCTGGTCACAGGCACTGAGTGATTTTCTGAAGAGACAGAAGACTGGAAGATTTGCAACTGCAGAAGAAATAGCCCTGCTGTGTGTGTATTTGGCTTCCGATGAAGTAAGCACTGCTCCTTCCAGGGAGTTCATTAATCATATTTGGCCACTATTTGCTCATCAAAAAATGTCATCTTAGAAGGTTATGGCATACATATGCTAAGATGCTGCAGTTACTGGTCAGGGATCCATTCTGATTTAATTTGCTCAAAGAAGGCCGCTTCGACCTGAACTGCCAACTTTTCCTCCAACTTTACATGTCACTAAGCCTTGTAGCAAATGAAATAGAGGAGGGAAAACATGTGCAATTTTATAAGAGACATTTGCTTTCAAAAAATTGCAGTTTGGGAAACCCTGGTTCAGGGTAAGTCAAACAAATAAGCCTCCAAAATTATGAGAGTTTCAGGTGAAATGGGGAGACAGTTCACCAGATTTAACTACGTCTAGGAAACACAAAATTGGCATTTCATGTTTTTAATTTTACTGGTTCCTTGTTTAAAAGACTACCACTGGCTCTTTTTTTTCCTATGAACTCCTGCTTGTCTGTCATCATGTACGGAATTTCCTAATTCTGTCTCTTTCCACTTTGCATCTACTTAGGAACCAGTTTCTTCTTTAACAGCAGTTGTGTAGATTCAAATGGTATATTAGTGCAAAAGCAGAAACTATATTTATAAGGTATAGAGCACAAGAACATCCCTCTTTGTTTTATGTCTTTGAATGTTACGTGATCAGGGAACTATGATGTATGCAAAGAGACCAGGAAAGCGAAGGAAGTAGGTGGGCGTGAGGAGATGTGTTGCTAATCAGGTAGTTCCTCTTTACAGGAACTTGGTGCACACCAGGTGGTTGGCGAATGTGACAAATAGAAGATTAGAAATGTTTTAGTAACAAAGCAGTTACTAATTCTCAGAACTACTAACAACAGTTGTTAATAGCTGGGGAACTTGTTCGACAAATTATTAATGAAGCAAGTATGTTGGCCTTTGTGATTTCTCCAAATGCATATCTTCAGAAGAACTCATTTGATGTTAGGATATAGCTGATTACCTAAATTGCCCTTGTTTATCCAGAGCTTAGGTTACCAAATATTTGGAAATTTCTTAATTTTTGGCTGGAAATGTGCAACAGAAAGACCTTTGGGCTTTTAAAGGGGCCCAGAGGTGTCCGTAAGGATAACTGACAGCTTGCCTTGTAAAAGTACCTGGGAGAGTTGGGGTCATTTTTTGGTAAAGTGATTAGTAAAGCCCCAGTTTATCTACATTATCCGATCAGCTTTTAAAGAATAAAATTTTAAAATTTCTGTGCTCATATTTCGATGTCTTTCCTTCCCCCCTCTTCCATTGTCTCAGACCTTAGATAAAATTAAAACTAAGAACACAAATTTGAATCTTTATTATCCATGTTTAAGTTAAAAGAGATTTTTAAACCTCTACAAGGAATCATTTTTGCTCTAATTCCTTGGAAAATGAAAAAGTTATGTGGAAAAAATAGTTACTTGTTTTAACTCCTTTAGCACAGATTTGTATCTAAAACACGTATAAATTTTTTCATAGTTTAATAGATTATAATTATTTTCATACAGATTTTTAAAAAGTTTTTTATCCTCACCAGAGGACTGTTTTCCATTGCTTTTAGGGAAAGGGGAAGGGGGAAAAAGAGAGAGAAACATCAATTGGTCGCCTTTTCACGCTCACCTCCGACAGGGGATGGAACCCACAACTTGGTCATGTGCCCTGACCAGGAATCAAACCTGTGACTTTTTGGTCTACAGGACGGTGCTCCAGCCAACAGAGCCACACTGGCCAGGACCATACAAATTTTCAAAGTACATTTAGTGTGCTTCAGTTCCTGGAATTGCCTGTGTATATTGATCAACTATATATACAATTTTTTTTTTTAATTTTTGTTTGGTAATTGACATGACCACTTTATGACTGACACACTTGATTATATTCAAAAAGTTTATTAGTGGCACAAAATTCACCTACTTTAGAATATTTCTGAGTTTCATAATTAAAATGTACTATCCTAGCCTACACTTTATCCTAATTTGGGCAATGACCGTATGTCACCTAACTTCCTAACTTCTGAATCTGAGACCAAACGCCTAACAGACCTTGCTTAGAATGTGACATGTGCTAATATACTAGACAGGGGCCAGACCAAAAGAACACTTGGCAGTTTTAAATCATCCAAACTTTAATTCAGAGTTAAGTAAACTCTCTTTGTTAAGTGTCATAGAAGAATTGAAGAAACCCAACCTGTGTTAAACCTGGTTAACTGTTCTATCTCCCTGTGTTTATCACTGCAGTCTGCCTACGTGACGGGGAACCCCATCATCATCGATGGAGGCTGGAGCTTGTGATTTCAGGACCTCCTTACTGGGAAGGCAGGCCCTCCCTGTCCACAGCGAACCTGGTTGTGAAGAAGACCCATCATCCTGTCCTCCTTGTTAATGGCATAGGAATGAAAACAAGCCCTTTCTAATGAGGCCATTGTTCACAAGTCCAGTTCTTTACATATATTAATCTCTTTCTAATCTCTTCTACAATCATTGTAGATGACATAAAAGATAATGAACTCACAGCAAATGGATAGTTCTTTGTGGTCTATTTAAAAATAAGCCACAGTTCGTAAGCATATAAAGTAAAATGTCCATATGAAGAAAAAAGGAAGGTTTTTTTTTTTAAAGAGGTATAAATTTCTATTTTACCTGTATGTCCCAATATTCAGATATTTTCTACAGTTCTGCATTGGTTTGTATGTGGGCACAAATTTAGAATCTTACACCTTTATAAATGAATAGCAGAGGGAGGAAATAGTTTGGCTTCAATAACTTGCATTGCCAGGAATTTAGTCAGAACTATATTGCTGATCTGTTACATAAAAGAAAAATAATCAGTAGGTATTTATACTTAATAGATGCCATCACTTATAGTTAAGTACTGTTTTCTTAATATGTAACTTCTTACTGTAACTAAAAAAATCTTTATTAAAATAAATGATGATAGTTGACATGGGCCTAAATAAACATAGTTAATTAACTTGGCAGTATTGTCAGTTGAGGGGATATTTCTTTAATTAAGTATAGATCTTCTTCACCAAATTCCAGGATAACAGACAAGAGGACATGGAAGTTAGAAATAGTCTCTGGATGAATAAATATAAATGAACCATGTAACAGGACTAAATAAGGAAGAAAATAAAATTTTAAGAAAACTTTAAGTAAGTTTATAGATGATAATTCTATAAGAAATTATTAGAAAGAAGTTTTTTCTTGTTCTTTCTGTCACAGCATTTTATTTTTATTTTACTTGGTACCACTTCAAAAAACCAAACGGTACGATGCACATATATAGTAGCTACTCAATCAACGGGCGGTTATACTTAGCCTTTTCTCTTTCATAATAACAAAGAAACTATTGAAATAGACAAGGAACAGATGACATTTAACGTATGAGGAAGGATATTTTGCAGGTGATAAAAGTAAATTAAAATTGACAGCAAAGGATATTTTAACTAGCATTCCCAAACAGTCTGTTGATTATAAGATTCAGTTTGGGTTCTGGAGCAGGTGTTACACTACTGGTTCACAGACAGCTTGCTTTCTGACCTAGACCAAGGCGCTCAAGTTATCTTGGATTTTAGTTTTCTGGTTTGGGAAATTCGGGAATTGGGCCAAATGACCTGCATTTCTTTTGGGTGCATCATGACTAAAATGCTGTAACTTCCTATCAAGTGACATATGGAACACTAAAGCTTATGTTACGAAGTACTTCATGCTGTGAACAAGTACACATGTATATGTATAGCTATGAACAAATGAATTCTAAATAAAAATGTGATGATTCTACAAAATGCATTCTAACTTTAACAAATGTTCCCTCATAGTTAGTTCTCTCAGAGCTAACTATAAAACATTATAAACAATAAAAGCAAAGTAAAATCTAGCCCAGTAGTTCAAAGTTCTCCAAAGTCATGCTAATCAAATCAGTTGATATATATCACATGACTGAAAGAAATGGAAAAATACGTTTCATTCCTGCAGTAAGAGGAAGCTGGATGTCACTAGAAACTTGAGCAAGCTTTAGAAGAGGAAGGGTTCAGTTTAGGAAAATAATCATCTTAGATGCTCTGAAAAAGCTTATTGGACAGACCCTAGGTTCATCCATTCTTTCCACAGAGGACCTGAGAGACAATGAGTGATTTCTGTCTGGTGGAGACATTTACTTGACATTGTTCTTGCCTGAAAAGAGGTGATTAGAATTGGCACTTGCTTAGAGGAGTGAAAAACAGGTAAGAAAATTTTTATTTCAGATGGAAATGAAAATTACCCCAAAAGGGACTGTGGGCATATACACACACTTAGTCAGAGGGGCAAAATACAGAGGAAAGGAAGACAGGGAAATGGAAGGTAGTTGTAAGGGAAAAAGAATCAAACTGCTAATGGAAAGGTTAAAACCTAAAACAGTAAGAAGGGCAGGTGTTAACGGACCGGCAAGGGCGGGGGCGGGGGGACGCGGAGAGAACAGTCTTATCCCGTTTAATTGGTCAACGGAAGAATCTTGGTCTTCCCATTGCACAGACTGTTTTACAAAATACAACTAAAAAGTGGCATTAACATCCAGCATATAGAGGTTGGTGTAGGGGACCATAAACCAGCCTTGGCTGTCCGGCCTTCACTCCTGGCTCCTGAAGAGCCAGCGCTGCGCGCCTTCGCCCAGAGTCTCAGCATTTTCGGGCAACATTCCGAGCCTGGCTCTGCGCTCCAAAGGCGACCTTTCCTGGCAGCTTCACGGAGGGACGCGTTCATCTGGGCACCAGGGGTTGGCGAGGCTGCCCAGCGGGAACATACGACTGACACAAACACAGGGTCGATGTTCCGGGCAACGGCCTCCCGGTGGTCTGACTGGCGAGCCCCGCCGCCGTGCCGCCCGACCCCAAAATCGGCAGAGGCGCGTAGGGCATCCCAGCCCAGTTTTCCCGGGGTGCGTTCCTGCTTCCCTGCCGGTGTCCCCACGGCGAGGTCGCCGCGTGCGCTTGCGGAAAAGGCTGGGTCCCGGACACCCGAGGCGCGCCCACAGCCTGACAAGCTGCAATGATCGCCGCCCCGGGCTCCGCCTGCGGCAATGCGCGACCCGGCGGCCCGGCGCGCTGCAGCTGGACAAGGCTCCCTGGAAGAGCTTTTTAGCCCATCTCCTAGTCGCAGGGCAGAACCGGTTGCCTGAGCCAGAGACTGCGAGGTGAGTGTCCCTGGAGAACACGAAGGGTACAAAGAACGGGCGCCAGCCGCAGGAACCTGGGTGGCCTTGCCGGGTCAGAACTGGGAGCGAGCCCCCAGCTGTTTCTGTTGCGTTTTTGTTGGGCTGCATTTCTCTTGGTTTTGTTTTAGCTCTGGAATCAACCTGAGGGTGCTGCTACTGTGGGTTAGGTTAGCCCCCGGAGGTGCTAAGTGACGTCAGATCCTACTGACTGGAAATTAGAACCACCTGCTCACAGCGCAGGCTGAGTATGTCTGTGGCTTCTTTAACTTGAATACTAGGCATCAGCTTGTTATCTCATCCTCGTTACCTCTCTGGAGTGTGGTAAGATTTGTGGCCCTAAAGATTAATAGCAGAAAGGCATCATTTCCTGATAGCACCCAGACAGAGACCTTTCTTACCCGGGTCAACCTCTGTTTTCATTGAAACACTGCCACTGCTTTTCCCCACTCCTCCATAATGGGGCCTCCACTTGACATTATTGCTGCCACTCCATGCTCATGAAGTTCTGACTTACTGTTTCCCTCCAGATCAAGAGTAAAACACTTCAATTCAGCAAATACCTGTGTGTCTTCTCCGGGCCAGGCAGCCATGGGGACAGGAGACACAAGTATGAATCAGAGAGAGTTTCTGCCTTTCAGTAGTTCTAAATCCAAAGGGTCAGACCGTACCTAAAAAGGGATTAGGGAGTGTGTGCTACCTAATGCTGTACGAATGATATGAGCAAAGTGACACTCACATAATAGATTTTCTAGCCTATTAAGATCTTCAGAATTATAACCCTATTGACTAAGTTTGGGGCCCTTTTAAATTTTTATTTATTTTTATTTTTTAGGGTTTTCATAGAAGGCATTATAGAATAAGTGGGGAAAAGTCAGTCACGTAGGTCTGAGTCCTGGCGCCTACATTTAAACTTGCTGGGCTGGGTATGGAAGTTTGGCACTCGGATCCATTCCTGCCTGCCTCTGGTGCGCGTTATTTTACTGGAGAAACTGTAAAGCTAAAAGGATTTCCCATAGTACCTTCCAGCTAGAGTTCTGGGTGTAAAATTAGGGTCAGGCAAATAGATGACTTGCCTGAGATTTCGAAAGCAGGGGTGAAGCACAGGTCATCCCCTTGCTACTTTTGGCTGTGCTCTGTAGGCAAGGAAGGGCCAAGTAATGCCAGTGTCCAAGCTCCGGAACTGCGGGTGTTGGCAAGGACCACCAGCACCAGTGACAGCCAGACTTGGCATTGTTGTGTTGAATCACCAGGTCTGTAGCTATCAAAAGGCAGTTGAGGGAGCTGTGAACATATTCAGTGCTCCCTGTCCAGGCAGCTTCCAGACCCCAGCTTCTTGGGGGTCACAGTGACAAGTGGTTTCCTTGAACTCCAGGCACAGCCCCTGGGGAACCTCCTGATTATAGAAAAATAGTACATCCTTTGGCTATTCAGTTACTAATAGCCTAGAAATCATTCCTGGAGGCCAAGCCTAGCCCCTGTACTTCTAGCCCTTTCATCAGGTCACTTAATTCCCTGTATAAAATCTCTTTCTGCTTAAAATACCAGGAGTGGTTTGGGTTTTCTGCTTTTCTTGACTCAATATGTTTGGTATGTAGCCTCTAAGAGTCACCTACACCTAAGTCTCTTCAGTTTCTTTAGATGAGAAATGAAACCATGAGGTGAGACCCAGAGGCTGGCAGTGATCTGAACGCCTTCAGTGGGGCTGCGCCTTCTCCAAGTGCCGCATACCCCATGTTTGAGTTTGGCCCTAAGGGCATCTGAGTTTGTTACCTATAGACTAGATTACCTCTGAAGTCTCTTGCTCTGCAAGTATAATGCAAAACATTTCTTTGTTTCAAACATTTACAGAATATGTCCTGTCACAAGAGGTTGTTGAATATCTGGTTCATGACCAATTATTTACTAATCCTGCTGACAATTGATAGGCCACCGACTCTTTGGTCCGCACCCAGACCCCAACGATAAAACAGATTTTTCCTCTGTGGAAAGGCTTTACATCTGTCCCACACAAAGCCTAGAAGCACAGTATGGGGGGCGGGGAGCTGCCTACGTGTGCATTTGTGTAATGAGAGGGTGTTCGTGATGAGTTCTGAAGAGCTTCTAACAGCCTTATAAAGTTGCTAAGAACATCTCATCAATACAATAAAAGCCCTTTGTCTTTTTAGAAATCTACTCTTTTATTTACTTTTCTATGGTTTATATGAAGGACTAGAAGGTTCAATTTTACCAGTTTCCCTTATCTGTGCTCTTCGGTACAGTAGATGCATGCTTCTTTCTCAGGGAAAGTCTTATAAAAGGAAGATAAAGCATTGGGAGGACTCCATGGGGACTCTAATATGTACCTAGTACTAATATGTACTGCTTTTAAGATTTTCTGTGACACAGGCATTATCACTGATGAAGAAACTTATCCAGACTGGTTAATTCGCCCAAGTGGGAGGCAGTGTCACAGGATTTACACTCAGGATTGTCATCTCCATTTCGTCTGACCACGCCACTTTTTGAACACGATGCCCTAAATACTATAGCCATGCATAGAACTCCTTACATGCACTTTCCTTTTCACCTCGCATCCTGTAATCATGCAGTTCCTCTGCCTGTAATAGTCTTTATTTTCTTTACAAGACTAAGTCATCTTTCAAGGCTTTATTCAAGTATCACTTGACTCCAGCCAAGCAATGCAATACCTCCTTTCCCTTATTTAACTCTATGCCTACACTTCTCACATCATAAATCCATTACCTAAAGGTAACACTAACAGCTGTAACAGGTGAATTCCAAAATCTCAGTAACAATGCAGTGGAAGCTTATTTCTTTCTCAGGTAAAGCCTATTTCTCACTTATGTAATGGTGCTTAGCTGGGGGCCTTCTATTCAGTGATACAGGAACCCAAACTCTTGGTATATTTGGCCTTTGCCATCCCTAAGACCTTGGAGTTCTTGGTTTCCAGTCAATGGTCTGGAAAGAGAGGGTATGTGGAAGGTTGCATGAGAGGTTTCTTATAGGTGAGGAATTGAAGTACCATACATTATTTATGCCCACGTCCCATTGGTCAGACCTCAGTCACATGCCACACTGACTTGCAAGGAAGGCTGGGAAATGTCAACTCTTTATGTGCATCAACTCTCTATGGCTGCATCTGAGTCATCTTTGTATCTTTTGTGCCTTACACACCATAGAAACCCAGTAAAAATCTGATGAACTTCACCGATTGTGAAGGGGTGCCGTTACTATCTCATGTACCTAAAATTGAAAGTTACCGCACTTCATTATGGTTGCTTAAGGAATGATCTATTATTCTCTGACTACATTGCAACCTGTTCTCTTCTGAATTCCAGCACAAGGGCTAGAAGTTGACAAGAGCTTAACAGATGTTTGTTGAACAAATGAGTGAATGAATGAATGAGTCCTCAGAAAAAAAGAGGGACAGAGTTAGTTTACATAGAGTTAGGAAATACTAATTGAGAAGATGACATTTGAATTAGATCTTGAATGACTAGTAGAATTTCACTGAGTCGAGAAAACAAAAAAAATGAAACCACGGGCAGTGTTGGTAATGGTATTTTGTTGTAGTTGTTTTGTTTGTTACTTGAGTAGAAATATAGAAAACAACCAAATGCCCATAAGTTCAACTTTTCATTCGATATTCAAATACTACAACTGAACTTCAAGGGTAGAGGAGAGAAAAATATATAACTTCACAATCTATATCATCTCTGTTGACTAAAAGAATGACACTAAAACTCTTGGCACTAAAATGTTATTTTCTGAACATTTTTGAGAATTATCAGTACAAAGGTAGTGTTCTGATCATTCATCTTCTTTGAAGATTTTCATCATGTCAAAAAGCTGGGGATCCTAGGTAAGCCCAAGTTTCCTCATCATTACTCTTCATCATAGCCTCACGGAGCTGGCTTTGCATCAAAATCACCTCTTGTATTAGTTGGGCTGCATTTGGCAGCAAGCAACAGGATGTCTGGCCAAAATTGCCTTCAAAAATACAAGCTTACTTTTCTCATACAAAAATATGTCTGAAAGTAAGTGGATCCAGGGTTTGTGTCATTAGCGCAATGATTTCAGAGTCTAGGTTGCTTTCTATGAGCCAGTTTTGACGTTTTCTTCATGACTAAATGATGGTGCTAGAGTTCCAAGAAACACAGTCCCCATCCACAACTCCACCTTCCTCCACCTTCCCCCACAAACAAACACAAGGGCCTTTAGAGACAAAAAGAGGAGAGAAATTTCCCCTTGACTCTTTTTATTAGGAAGTAAAATCTTACCCAGTGGCCGCAATAGCTTTGCCCACAAATTTCATTAGCGAGAAATGAATCATGCTTAGCCCTAAACCAACAGCTGGCAAAGAGAAATGGTGTTAAAAAGATCGATATTGATATTGGTGGTGGGGAAGGGACCCACTGGCATAAATGGGCAGTGGCATTTAGGTAGGAAATCTTGTTTGCCACACTTGGGGAAATTTAGTCTCTAGAGATTCTGATTTTAGTAGACCAAGAAATAATATTTTAAACTTACAATTAAATACTTGCCCTTCATAGGGAGAGAGATTAGAAAGGAGAGAAGCCAGTACGGCATCCTTTCTTACCTAGGTATAACATTCATTTATTTATATCTCATTACACAGCGGTTTACTACATGATGATTCAACTCGTTACTACATCAGTTAAACAAATCAAATGGCAGTTTTCCTTTGATAACGTGGTCTTATGTGGTTGGCATACCTGACACTTTCAAATAAGGCAGTTCTCATATAGGGGAACATTCTTAATCATTTCAGTAATTTCATTGTCAAAGAAATTTTAAGCCCTCCTCTTTCCTTGACCTGAATTCCTCACTGCTGGGGAGGAATGGTGTTCAACCAACTGAGCTGCACCCACCAGGGCTCTGGGAAATGTGCATTAGGTCGGAGCTTATTAGCAGAGTCCAGACCCTGGAAGGTTTCTATATGTCCTGCATAGAAATACTGTATGAGACTAAGAACCTACACTTTCGACGCATGAATGGATGCACACCGAAGGTAGGAGATTTCTATTGTTATCATTGTTGCAGGGCACTTCATAAACAGTTGTGGGGATGCCCCTTCTAGTGCATGAACCCAGCACGTAGAGCATTCCAACAGTCCATGACACCCCCTCAGTAAGGTGTCACCACCTCAGTAATACACCCCCATTGAATGTCAGCCTGTCCATGTCACAAACAGAAAATAACAGAAATAACTAGTCTTTATCCATGTGATAACATTTTAGCAAGAGTTTAGTTGATAGCAGTAAGCATATTTTACTTCACCAAAAGCCTGTGGATGTTCGCAAATTGATAGTTCTTTTATTTCCTCTGGAATATCATAAGAAGCACTTTCAAACACTTAGATCACTTCGATAACCTGGAAATGAGAAGGCTGATTTCACAAACATCTCTCTGTATATGAATGCGTATTTACAGAAGTGGTTTTCAAAGCTTCACGTGCTGGGAGAGACGGGCGAGTGGTCAGGACTCCTGCAGCTCTGCCTTTATCTGTCCCACTTGTTGGGTTGCAGGGTAAGGTTTTATTTGATAAAAGATTTTTGGCTTAAAAATATTTGAAAGTTAGCCCCGGCTGGTGTAGCTCAGTAGATTGAGCGTCGGCCTGCGAACCAAAGGGTCACTGGTTCAGTTCCTGAGTCAGGGCACAGGCCTGGGTTGCGGACCAAGTCCCCAGTAGGGGGCAGGTGAGAGGCAACCACACACTGACGTTTCTCTCTCTCTCTCTCCCTCCATTCCCTTCTGTCTAAAAATAATATAATGTCTTTTAAAAATTTTTTGAAAATTGCTACTATAGAAGATTCAAGGCAGTTCCCCATCTTCTTTGAAAACCACCGAAACAAAAAAATGACCTTAAATTGTGGCTGGTTCAATTAAGTTACCTAAGATCCAATGACTGGATTCTGTCTATGAAAAATACCATTGCCAAAGAAAGCTGTATCATTTTGTATTCTCTAAAACAATAAGAATTGCATAATTCTTTTTAATGTATTTTAAATTATTGAATACATAAGAAAATCTTACCATAAAGTCCTAATACAGAAATATAGAGAATAAAAATGAGAATATAGAGACTAAAAACCATGCCAATTTCATTCCCCCGCAAAGGCAACTACTCTTAACAGACTTTTTTCTATGTACATACATATACATATACCTACACATATGCACATACATATACACATACACATATACATACACATATACATATACATAACTACTCATGTTCTTGACCTGCCGTTTCCTCTCAAGTTTGGAGGGACGACTAAAGAGACTCTTCCTTTGAGGTCCACGGCTGTACGATTTTGGTGGCACATGTCCGTACTACTGGAAAATAAAGCTCAAATTAAACCAACATAGTTTCTGAGTGTTTAGAGTCCTGTAGAAAATTCTGTTTACTGGGAATGCTAAAGAAAAGCGCAAGTGGTTAGCAGTCTTTGCACATGATGTTTTAGAATTGTGTGGGAATTGCCTAAGGTGGGGCAGGGGGCTGGGTGGAGGGGCGCAGAGAGGGAGAACTTGGGACAACTGTAATAGCATAATCAATAAAATATAATTTAAAAAGGGGGAAAATAAAAAAGGCTCAACTAAGATAAGAGGGTACACACAGCCCACATGGGGTCACACCTACAATGCCAAGATCAGGTGACCAGGCAGCTGCACCGCTGGGCCCTACAGGACCTTTTCGACTTTTATTATTCCATTACACTGTGATTCTTAGGGACTTTGAAACCATCTATTTTTTTCCATATTTTCTCACTTTTTAATTTTTCCATCCCAAACACCCACATGTCACATTGATTCTCCCCCTCCGTGGTTTTTATTGAGATACAAGTGGTATATAACATTGTGTTACTTTAAGGTGTAGACGTAATAATTTGATACATATGTACTGTGAAAAGACTAGCACAGTAAGTTTAGTTAACATCTATCATCTCACATAGTTCCAATTTTTTTTTTTCTCGTGATGAGAACTTTTAAGTCAGATCAGTTCTTAACAGACCTCTTGAACCATCTCTGGGACCAAGGAGTTTAAAAGACTCCCATGAAAACAGTGGAAAAAATCATTAAGGTCCGTAAAATACAGTATTTCATTAAATTAACACTGTTGGAAAACAAAGCATTTCACTTAAATCAATATTCTGTATACCTGACACCTATTTTATTGAATACCAATTTTTTTTTTTGAGAGATCATCTTGTTAGGTGAAGGTCAGCCAATGAATGAGCCTCTTCAGTCTGGGGTCTGTTGACTACGTTGACTGGGTTCATTCTCTGCTCTAGGGGCCAGCCCTCTATGAAGTACTATGGGTAAGGTAAGCAACCACAGAGGTCTAGAACAGGAATTGGGATTATTTCTTTCAGTGTGTTTCAGAATTTTCTATTTTCTCCCTACCCTTTAACCCATCCTTCAACAAGTTGACACAGCTAATGAATTGGCTTACAAAGGGATACAAATTTGAAAATTAAGAATCAGAAGTGATGGCTCTGGCCAGGTGGTTCAGTTGATTGGGGCGTCAAAAGTTTTTGGGTTTGATTACTGGTAACGGCACATAGCTAGGTTGTAGACCCAGTCCCCCATAAGGGGGTGTCCCGGAGGCAACTGATCGATGTTTCTCATATCGATGTTTCTCATATCAGTGTTTCTCACTCTTTCTCTTCCTTCTTCTCTCTTTGAAGTCAATAAACATATCCTCAGGTGAGGATTAATGAAAACCATTTTTTTGAAGGAATCAGAGATGATGAAAACCATTTTCCCAGAAATGGCAAGTTAGTAAAAACAAGCAGAGAAGGGTAGTTTTGTGCGTTTACACCTGTTATTAGAAGAACTGTTGTGTGCTTTAATCCTTAAGTGACCCCTTTGGGACTTAAGACTCTGTCCATTGTGAGAACTGACCTTAATAGACCTTCTTTCTGTTTTTGCCTGTCTCTTATGCCTTTCGATATAACTGCTGCTATTTTCCATACAGAAAAATTTTCTTGTAGAAAATGACTTTCTCAACCCTTTGCTTTTTTCATGGCCTGCAAGTCCTTGGCAAATCCTGGACCTGAGATTTTGTTTGTTTCAGGGCCTTACTCACCGGAAATTATGAGCAAACTAATCCAACCCATTAAAGAACCTCCCAAGTAAATACCAAAAACTCTGGTACAGTCAGTTCCTCATGTGTGACGTGGGCATTATGAGCATCAAATGGAAGCTTAAGCAAATGACTTTGGCCTTAGAGGAAGAATCCAGATGAAACCAGACTTTCCTTCTACTTATGGTGAGGTGGGGCTAGAAACAGATCAGGAGTCATCGTAGAGTTTTTAGAATTTGCTGTGAGCAATCATTTACTCATTCATTCATATAGTCAATAAAAATATTGACTGAAAACCTATAATGTGCTAGTGCAACACAGAAAGTAATGCTCATGGAATGTTCTCTGTGGTCTCCTGTGGTTCCCAGACCCTTTGTAGTTTGAGGCAGTTGGAGACTCCTCTTGGTCAAGGGTCTGCAAGTAGATGTCACACTGGGGCCAAAGCACTGAATACCAAATATTTTTATCTTAACATTCTCTTTAAAAATGATTTCTAAACTATACTGTGTATTTTAATGCCCATTAAAACAAAATATTTCCATATCATTTTTTTCTTCTCATTTTCTTGAATATGGAAAATCACCTTTCTAAACATCTGGTATTATGCAGGGGATCTTTCAGGGCTCATTCAGGTATGAAGGTTTTTAGTAAGGATTCATTTGGTAGCAAGTGACAGACCCTGAACTGAAACTGGTAAGGAAGTAATTGGCTCACCATAAGAAAGGGAGATGCTTCCAGGTGTACCAACAGTGTGGTTATTAATTTGGAGTTTTCTCTTTCTCCCTTTCTATGTTAAGAATTTGCTTTGCTCTGTGGTCATTTTGTTCTTTGGAGAGCTTTCCTTGTATGTCACAAGGATTGTCAACAGCAAGTCTGGAGTTCTGCAACCCCAACAGAAAGAAAGCTCTTTTCTAGTACTTCTAGTAACTACCTTAGAGCTGACTTTCTCTGGTAAGGTATGGGCCAGGTGCTCATGACTGAAACAATCATGTGATTGGAAAGGAGCTCCCTCATTGGCCAGGCCTGTCCTCATCTCTGGCACATTGGTGGAGCATGGGGTTTGGGAAGGTTGAGGATGACAGTCTCACATGAAACACATCGATGAAGAATCAGGGAGATGCGGATTCCACAGAAGAAAATTAGGGCACAGTTACCCAAAAAAAGAGGTGGGGAAATGCTTGTCAGGCCAAAACTACAAACATTGCCTACAGAAGAGATGTTTATCCCCACATTTTGTATCCTCAGATTGCTATCTTTTCTGTCTCTTTCGCTATCGGCTCTCACTCATGTTGCTGTCAGTTTGTTTCTATCACAGTCTCTTTCTACATTTCATTTTATAACATCTCTCTTCCAAAGGTTTGGAAACCAGATGGGCAAAGTCATTAAAATTGTTTTCTTCTTCTTTTTTTATTATTGTTCAATTATACTTGTCCCAATTTTTCCCCCATTTCTCTCCCCTGCCCCCCCCATCCCCCCCTACCCCAGTCGGTCTCCACCCTGTTGTCCATGTCTATGGGTCTTTATACATGTTCCTTAACTAGACCCTTCCCCTTACTTCCCCTTTATCCCTCTACCCCCACCACTCTGGTTACTGTCAGTTTGTTCTTTATTTCAGTGTCTCTGGTTGTATTTTGCTTGCTTGTTTGTTTTGTTGATTAGGTTCCACTTATGGGTGAGATCATATGGTATTTGTCTTTCACTGCCTGACTTATTTCACTTAGCAGAATGCTCTCCAGTTCCATCCATGCTGTTGTGATAAGAGTTAAAGGGTTCTGAGGTCAGACTTCAAGCATCTCTCTATTAGTAAGGAGTATAAACTTTCTACTTTTTAATGGATTTCATGACATTTCTTATGACCTTTCAAAGGTCATTTTTACATAGTATCTCTCTCTCTTTTTTTGCCAAAATTGCCTTTTTAATAGAGGATATACTATTGTAATTTCAAGAGCCAGTGACTATGAATAGTAAATACTATGAACATGGTTGCTTTAAGTAAAGGTTACATTTTGTGATTTTACTAAATTTAGGGGGTTTTCTGAAGTGAGAATGGGGGTGCATGTTCTTTTGGAAATGAACACATAACAGAAAATAAACAGAATTAATCAGTTAGTTGTAAGTTGTTTTCCTGGACTTATTAGCATGCTGATATTTTATTTTAGCTTTCTCCCTGCAATACCTCTCTGATCTCTAATACTTTGGCTTCCATAGTGGAAACTATACAGAAATGAGAAAAAGTTTTCTGGAACACATAGCTGTGTAAATGCCCACAGATAGCATATACTGTGCAACATTCCAAGTTTTGATTGTTTATGTTAAAAAGAACCACAATCTAAATCAAATTTAAAAGTTTTGCACAGCAAAGGAAATCATCAACAAAATGAAAAGAGAATCCACTGAATGGGAGAACATATACACCAATGAGACACCTGATAAAGCGTTACTTTCCAAAATATATAAAGAACTCATACAACTCAACACCAGGAAGACAAACAATGCAATTTAAAAACGGGCAAAGGACCTGAATAGACACTTCTCCAAAGAGGACATACAGATGGCCAATAAGCATAGAAAAAAAATGATCAACCTCATTAATCATCAGAGAGATGCAAATTAAAACCACGAGGTATCACCTCACACCTGCCAGAATGGCCATCATTAATAAAGCAACAAACAACAAGTGCTGGCAAGGATGTGGAGAAAAGGGAAGGCTTGGGCACTGTCAGTAGGATTGCAGACTGGTGCAGCCACTGTGGAAAACAGTAGGGAGTTTCCTCAAAAAGTTAAAAATGGAGCTGCCTTATGACCCAGTGATTCCACTGCTTGGGATATATCCTAAGGAACCCTAAACACTAATCTGAAAGAACATAAGCACCCCTATGTTCATTGCAGCATTATTTACAATAACAAAGATCTGGGAGCAACCCAAGTGCCTATCAGTAGCTGAGTAGATTTAAAAAACTATGGTACATTTATACAATGGAATACTACCCAGTCGTAAAAAAGGAATTTTTTTTTTTTGGTGACAGCATAGATGGACCTGGAGAACATTAGGCTAGGTGAAATAAGTAAGTCAGAGAAAGACAAATACCACATGATTTCACTTACATGTGGCATTTAATGAACGAAATAAACAAACATAGTGGAGACTAACTCATGGACACAGAGAACAGACTGACAACTATCAGAGGGGAGGGAGGTTGGGGAACTGGATGAAAGGTAAAGGGATTAAACAAGAAACACGTATACTGTGCATAACACATAGACACAGACAAAAGAGTGGCAATAGCCAGGGAAAAGGGGTGGGGAGGGCGTAGTTGAACATGCGCAAAGTGGTGGCAATAGCGACAGAAAGAGACTCCGCTTGGGACAATAGGTGGACAATGCAATGTGCAGATGATGTTTTATTGAGTTGTGCTCTTGAAACCTATATGGTTTGGCAAACCGATGTCACCCCAATAAATTCAATTAAAAACACTACAATAGTATTAATCAAATAAATTCGTAAAAGCTTCATTTTAGCTAAGTGTTTATGTCCATTAGAAATAATCATTTATACTTTTTGGCTATTTAAAAATATTCTTCAGGATTTATTGATCCTTTGAATTGTCCTTTTAGTGTCTAAGTCATTTAATTCTGCCCCAGAATCTTATTTGCTTCCTTCTACTCGTACCAGAGACATGGAAATAAAGAACAAACTGACAGTAATCAGAGGGGCGCGGGGAGGCGGATAATGGGGAGAAGAAGGGGAAGGGGCAAGGAACATGAATAGAGGACTCATGGGCACAGACAATGGGGTGGGTATTAAATGTAGGGGGGGCAGAGGAGAGCAACGGGGGAAATGTGGGACAACCGTAATTAAACAGCAATAATTTTTTTTTAAAGAAGGAAAATGGATGAATAAAAATATTCTTCATAAGTGACAGAATTGGGTGATATTGGGAATTTCATAAAGGAGGTGATCGTAGTGAGACTGCCTAAGAGTTTCTATGTAATTGTTCTAATGAGAAAGACGAAGAAGTGACAGTGGTGCTATTAAATCAATCTAATCAAGAAGTTAGCCTTGAAAGAAAGAGGTAAAAAGCATAATAAAGAAAGTCAGTGGAATTAAGTAGTAAATTCTTCAAGACTGGCGAGGCCTTGTCCTGCTTGTTAGGAAGAACAAAAAGAGTCTTAGAGAATAATGATAATTAAACACGCATAAAGGACCCATTGTCAAAGCGAAATGGGGGAAAGATTGAGGGTAGGAGGTGGAGGGGGAGAAAGAATTATGATAATTAGAAAGAAGGCATATGAGTGGCTAATAACCAACACTATTGCCACTTACCACATTGGCTACTCAGAGCAATGTTGTGGGGTTTTTTTTAACTTTACTTTAGAAACTATAGCCAGGAAAGAATTAGTGACTCTAGTTTCTCTGAAACTGATGGAATCCATAGATTTCTCTCTGGTAACTAATTTCTTCATATCAACATTGGAAAATTACCTAGAGTTTTCTGCTTCATCAATCTGACCCAGTAGATGAGACAATTTAATGGTAGTATACTTGGAATATTTTAAATATAAATAAAAAAAAACAGGGTGGGAAAGAAATCATAAATGTATGTTGGTCAGCCTGGACCAGTGTGTCTCATTTGGTTGGGCGTCATCCTACAAAGCAAAAGGTCATGGGTTCGATTCTCAGTCAGGGCACGTGCCTGGATTGTAGGTTCAACCCCTGGTCAGGGTACATATGAGAGGCAACTGATTGATGTCTCTCTCTCACAAAGATATTTCCCTGTCTTTCTCCTTCCCTCCCCCTCTCTCCAAAAATAAGTAAATAAAATCTTTAAAGTGCTGCACTCTAAAAAAAGTATATTGGTCAACAAGGGCTTTTTAAAGAGAGGTAAAAAGGTAGATAAGAATTAGGATACATTATGGTAATCAAAGAAAAGATTTGCGATTGAAAACTAAGACTAGTCTAATTTCAAATTAGTTTAACCATTCAGAGTTCTAAGGGAAAAAAATAAGTACAATTCATTCATTTAAATTGCTCAAATTGCTGTCTATTTGTTTAAATCTCAGATTCCTGAAAAAAAGATCTTTGTTGTCCCTCTATCATCTTATTCTTAATTATAAATCATGGGGGATGAAAATAAAGCATTTGAACACGATGATTTGGAACCATCCACAGGGGTGAATCGCACAGCCTCTACATATCAAGAAACACAGGTAAATCTGTAATAAGTTGAAGTACATCCCCACTGTTTCCTTCAGGAAGGGACTATATATTTCTGAATCTATGATACAAGTGTTTTCTGTTTATTCTCCATCGCTCAGTTAACTGTTCTCCTTCTTCTTAATCCCCAAACTCATACAGTCCAGGGTAGGTGTGACTACCAGTTTTCCCAGAGAGTCATTAACAGCTGGCCCAGTATGAGGCTAGAAAAACAAGAAGCCTGTGAAATTCATTGTGTCCCCAGTTTGACCCCTAGTGTGGTTCTTTTATTGCTTAAATTCAAGTAGCTGAATGAAAGTGAATTGGTTTTCACCACAGATAGTTATCTTTTTCTGAACCCCTTTGATACCTTTACCAATTCTTGCCTTGAATCACATCTTAAATAGGTTAATTTTTAAACCCAATATTGTAAAACATATTGAAATTTTATGTGACTGAAGCATTGATAATGATACAAATAGTGACTCAATGGTAAATATGCCCAACATAGTTCTTGTTTCAAGTGTTAGCTGATTAGCGAATAATAAAGCTGTGCATTTCCCTGTTTAGTGCTAGCCTAGATTCCAGTCATGGAAATTTGATTCGTAATGTGATGACTCAGTAACTAAAACAAATGTATAGCAAATATACAGTTTTAAGGATTTTTTTTAATTGCCTTCAACACAGGAGGAAACAGTTATGAATCTCAGAGGTATAAATGGAAATGAACGAACGGAAGGAAGTAACATTTTGAATAGCAGCGAAAGAAGCCTACAAGAAGCAGCAACTGAATCAAATCATTTGCAAAGACTAAAGCAAACATTCGCTTGCCCTCCACATGGCTTACTGGCTGCAGTAGTAACAAATGGTATGTAAATGGTAAGGATGAGGTCAGAAGCAGTATAAAAGACAAAGTTGCTATATAATGGGAAATCCTAAAATAATACAGTTTAAAGAGCAAAAAGAAGTTTACTCCTCTCTCACATAAAAACTACCAGGTGAGCCCTGGCTGGTGTGGCTCAGTGGGTTGGGCATCGTCCTGAGAACTGAAAGGTCGCCTGTCTGATTCCTGCAGGGCGCGTGACTGGGCTGTGGGCTGGGTTCCAGGTTGGGGCACGTGCAGGAGGCAGCTGACTGATGTTTCTCTCACACGTCCCATTTCTCTCCTCTTTCTCCCTCCCTTCTGCTGCCTCTAAAAATAAATAAAATCTTTATAAAAGTAAAATGAAAACTGCTAGGTGAACAATATGCCATGGTAAGTTGCTCTGCTCGAGAGTCATTTAAGAGCCCAGGCTGAAGGGCTCCCCCATATTTGACAGCAGGCTTCCAAGAGCACTGTGGCCACCATTCCAGCTACCAGGAACAGGAAACGAGCAGGAATCAAGGACTTCTTTCTTTTCTGTATCTGAGTTGTTTCACAGGATTATGTTAGGACTCCAATGAGAAAAGTGACTGAGAAATCACTTGTAAACAGAAAAGCACTACGTAAGAGTTGGTTGTCATTACCATTGTTAATGCAACTAATGTTTGAGCAAACTCAGTTCAGTTTATACTTCCAAATGAATCACATCATTTCACAAGTAAGGATCTTGGCCTGCAGTTCAACTTATTCCAATAAAGCTGTTATTACTTAAAATATTTGGGATATCTTTCTTTGGGAATTTATGTCAGCATGATTTTTCATATTGTTAGGTTTGAGATATATTTGCCTTTCAAGAGTGGATTTGGTTTTTGGAGGCAGCCGAACATTATCCTGATATCAATTTGATGAATATGTGGATGTTCAAATTGAGTAACGCTGTTTCTTTTGTTGTCGTTGTTCAGAAAGGAAGTGAGCGTGTTTGTGTGTGTGTATGCGTGTTATAAGTATTGGAGCATGTGTAGTATAGTAGGAAGAAGGAGAAGGGCTTTGCAAATTGTCTATAAAGCTGATAGAAAGACAATTTCAAAAGTTGTATTGAGGAATGACAGCATCATTGAAATAAATATATTGCCTCCCAGATTAAATGTATAACATATTTGTTCTAGAATATAACATGTTTAATTTAGAAGTTATGTTTATTAAAAAGTCAGATTCATTTCTTTATCATCGTTTTTCATTTGGGAGCTCTAAAACACATTTTTACCATTCTTACTGGGACAATGGACACCAAGTATAGTACACTATACTTTAGGCTCTAGATATGTTTTCAGTGAAATTGGGTATGTTTCAAATTAGCATAAGAAAAGAATCTCAAGCTTTATTTAAAACACATAGAGAAAAACCATGTTCCAAAATATACACTAGTTGATATGGCTACAGACAATTTAATATCTTTTCTGTCCTTTTTATGATTTTTCTGAATTTGTGCCATTCAAATTATGGCACATTTCTAGTTTAAATAGGTACAGTAAAACAGAAACAGATTGGCAGGAACATCACCAGTGTGACGGTGAATTCGAGGTAAGCCTGCCCTGCAGATGGGGGCTACAACTAAACCTATCAGTCTCAACCGTGTTGCTGGCCGTGGGTCTCCACTAAAAATGTCTAACGTCAGGCTAATCTGTGTTCCCAAGTCATTGAAGAAAATCAAGCTGAAAATATGTCTACAACTGGCCCTGAATTATAAGCTTCTGAGTACATGGTAGAAGCAAATTCAGATCCTATCAGGAAAAATTCACATTCAGAGGCAAATTAAGGTCGGTTGAGGCCCTGGGAGCAGAAGAAAATATTTAAACATACTATCAGATTTTACTGCCGATTGTAAACTTGTACATAATTAAAAATGCACATATGAAACCAAACTTGGTGTCATTAGAAAAAAGTGTGAAGTTGGGGTTTTATGGGGCCCTTCAGAAGTCGGGGCCCAGGGCACATGCCTGGTGCTCCCACCGTTAAATCCACCTCTGCTCATGTTCTACCTAAGGCTTCAACAATTCTAAAAGATAAAGTGTTAAGGACTAGGTTTTTATTGCAAAAACAAACAAAATAAAAATCACAACATGCATGAGGAAACATTTCAAAAAATTGCATTTTTGATATCTATAAAGAAATTGAGATGATAGCAAATATAAGTACAAAATAACTATTTTTAAAATGAACAAAGATATTTGAATAAAGAACCAAATTGAATTTCTAGAAATGCAAAATATAGAACAGTAATTGAAATGGAAAACTTAGTGGCTAGATTAGGCAGCAGAGTAATAAAAAGAGAATTGGTAAACTAGTAAATAGGTCTGAAGAGATTATCTAGAATGTAGTGCACACACAAAAATGGATAATATGGAAATTAGGGTTAGCAACGTGGAGAAAAGAGTTTGACTCTCTAATTGTAGTTCCAGAAGAAGAGGACAGGAAGAATGGTGAAGAGAAAATATTTGAAGGAATAAAGACTGGGAATTTTCAAGAACTGATGAAAAACAAAAACTAAGCAAACCAAAAGAAGCCTCACCTAAACATAACATATTTAAAAATAACCAAAGAAAAATTCCCTAAAAGAGAAGAAATTAAACTTAAAATAAAAATTAGCAATAGTGAAAGCCTGAAAGACCAAGGAATAATATTTCCAAGGATCTGAGAGAAAGCAACTCTCAACTTAGGATTATATACCCCCAAAATCTATCTTTTCAAAATGAAAATGAAAATAATTGGAGACAAGTAAAGCAGAATTGACAATTAACAGATCCTAATGAGAAATACAGCATACTTGGCTGCAGAGTGTCTCTGTATCATGAATTAACTCATTTGCAATGGTAAATAGAAAATTGTGTCAGTGTAATTTGCAATTTGCATTTTTGTACATAATATTTCCTGGCACATTAATACTTTGCATCATCAAACAGTAAAAGCAAATGCAAAGTGAATTGAGGTCCTAGTTAGGTAGCTCAGTTGGTTAGAGTATCATCCTGATATGCTAAGGTTACAGGTTCCATTCCCAGTCAGGGCACGTACATGAATCAAAAGAATCGACGAATGAATGCATAAATAAATGGGAAAACAAGTTGATGTTTCTCTCTCTCTCACTTCCTCCTTCTAGAAAATTGTCACTCTGTTTTTCCCATGAGACTGTCTATTTTCAATGTATAATTTTGTAGAACACAAGGTTTTCAAGTAGGAAAACATTTCGCATCCTAACAAATGCCTCTACTAAAGGGAATACTTCAGGCAACAAAATAATTGTCTCAGGTGAAAGGTGTAAGATGCCATAATGAATGATGATAAAAACAGTAGGTAAGTATGTGGGTAATTCTGAATAAACATTGCTATAGAAAGGAAACAATAGTAATGTTTAATTCGTCGCAGAACCACAATACCAGAGCGTGATTGTTCAAGTGTCCTCATGTTCCTGTGAAGAGGGTAAAGAGAGTGGTTGTTTCTCTTTTTAATATTAACTAGTGAGATATTTGTGGTAAAATTTTAAAGAAAAATAAGGAAATGGTAAAAATAAAAATCAGGACAGTTTCTTTCGGCAGTGTGAAAGGAAATGAGGCTGGGGTTAGGAGGGGTCACATAGGCGGATTCAAAGCCACTGGTAACGTTCTACTTCTTAAGATGTTGGTAGTTACCTGGTTGTTCATATTACTGATAGTCTTAAAACTTACACATGGTTATAAGTATCTGTATATATATTCAATGTTTGTTTTAAATATTTTAGGTTATATTAAAACCTGCATATAACAACTTACTAATAGAAAGTAGTTTTCCTGGTTTGTTTCAGTTACCATGGTTGTTCTTCTGTGGGCTGTGGTTTGGTCAATTACTGGCAGCGAATGCCTTCCTGGAGGAAACCTGTTTGGAATTATAATCCTTTTCTATTGTGCCGTCATTGGAGGTAAACTTTTGGGGCTCATTAAGTTACCTACGTTGCCTCCACTGCCTCCTCTTCTAGGTAAGTGCTATACACTTCCTATCTCATTCAGAGTAAATCAGTTTTAAGAATAGTGGTGCGGAAACCTTTGGGAAACAAAGGAATAAACCATTTCTGGATTTTCTGTGCTGGAGCTAAAAACTGATAGTTTAACTTTGAGGACTTTTGTGAGCCACTTGTGAAAAATGGTGATTACAAAAAATGAAGTTATATATGTGATCTGTCCAGAAAAAGTCCAGCCATTATTAATATAACAAGAACAGTTTGTGTGACATCGATGTAACCTGGCAGCCAAGGAGAATGGACTGGAATGTGCATGTGTGAACAATGACAACTTCACTGTACTAGTCAGTGGGGGCAGTAGATGCCATTGAGTGAGCATGTGTACTGTGTGGCCATTGCATTCAAAATGACTGAGTGAGTAGAGCAACGAATCTGCATCAAATTTTTCATTTGACTTGAACATTCCTCTGTGGAAACTATTCAGATGATTCAGAAGGCCACAGCTATGGGCAACTGGTGATTGGCAGCTTCATCGAGACAACACTCCCACTCATGTATCATGTCTCATGCAGAGTGTTTTGGTGAAACACCAAATCACACATGTGACTCAGCCCCTCTACAACCCAGATCTGACACCCTGACACTACTGGCTTTTCCCAAAACTAAAATCACCTTAGAAAAGGAAGAGATGTCAGATAATCAATAAGATTCAAGAAACTATAACAGGGCAGGTGCTGGCGATTGGGAGAACTGTGAGAAGTCCCAAGGTGCCTACTTTGAAGGTGACTGAGGCATCTCTGTCCTATGTGCAGTGTTTCTTGTATCTTGTATCTTCTTCAAGAAATGTCTCTATTTTTCGTATTACATGGCTGGATACCTTCTGGGCAGACCTCATATATGGTACTTAGAGTTGAGTAACTTGCATTAAAAACAGAACAACGAATACTTAAAACTGATCCTAAATATTTTACTGCATTTCCCCTTACCTCTACTCTTAAGACTGTGGAAATACTATATAATGGTGTGGCACTACCCATCTATCTCTTCCCAGTTCCACGTTCAGTGACACCATGTTCACAGCTTAACATGGGTCAGGGTGGAAGTATTGATAATACAGAAATCAGAAAATGTTTCAAATCAAGACTTGGTATATTGTCTCTCACATCTTTGACAAACGAGTGACATTCCAATACATATTTCTATTGTTTAATCTTATTCATTAACATTAACAAACAAAATTAACAACCAACATTTAGGGTGAAACTAATACTCGCTTGGCAGTGATGTGACTTCATTGCTAAGTCTTTTCATTAAGGACTTGCTTCAAAAATAACTTGGGAGTATTTGAAATAAAATCGGATTTTGTTGATAATTTTTACATATTTTTTAAAAATTTCATCGTACAAATTAAGAAAAAAAGAATACGCCTTTTCAAAGAAGGCGTTCTTTCCTCCACAACCAAGGGAAAGGCTCCTGTGGCCTGGAGGCAAGGAGGGGACGCCTACCAAATCGCAGTCAGCCGGCCACATCAAGCCAGGCCACTGGCAAAGGAAACGCTGTCCCGGGGAACTGTTTTCACATTCGTTTGGAGAATAAAAAGTGCTCCCTTACCCTCCCTGCAACTCCTAAAAAAACAAAAACAAAAAAAAACCCTTGACATATTTTTGAGTCCTTGTAAGGTTATTATTCCTTTGGAGTTCAGGTAGGTATGTGCTATAATCAATCTAGGGCTAGTTTAGATCCACGTTTTAAGTTTCAACAAGAAACCATTGATATATTAATGAAATGTAAGGTTAGTGCAGCATTGGTGGCTGGTAATTCATCAATATCCATAAAAATGATACATGTACCTGTATCCTAGAGCCTAACATTTCCACTGCTATGAATTATCCTGTGGATTTACTTGCACAAACCTGCAAATATATAAGCCCTATATGAATAGGGACCATGTCGGTCTAGCTCACCTGTGCTTTGCCAGGGTACCATGAAAGTCTGGCAGGTAGTAGGCACTTAATAAGGACCCAATGTATGAACTGGTGCATGAATTGGCCCAAAAATTGATATTTTCAAACAGCAAGGTACTATTATGACTACTAAAAAGAATAAGGCAAATATAGTTGTGCTTCATTGGGAATATGTTCAGAATATATGGTTAAGTGGAAAAAAACCTAAATTGTACAACAATACAAAAATGTGCTCCCATTTGAGTCTGACACAGAGTGCGCACGCATGCACACAAACACACTGGTGTGCTTAAGTAGGAAAAGGAACGTTCTGGAAGGGCACAGAAAACACTTCACAGTGGAAACTTTGGGGGAATGAAGACAGAAAGTTACAGGTGGGGTTGGGCATATACCTGTTACTTTACTCCAGTCTGTAATGTTTTGATTTTACCAGGAGTATAAATTATTCTTCTGACTATTCTTTTAAAAAGAGCTATAATAGGCTAGTTCATACTTCCAAAAATTCTAGAAAGACCATGACTGCAGAATTCAGAACTTCAACACCTTCTTCTAGCTTAAATGGCAAGGATGAGTGATGCCTGGAAGTGAATTCAGCTTTCTTGCCTGGAGATATCTGGAGCAAGTAACAAAAAGCTGTGCCTATAACTTGTCTCCATGCCCATAGCTTACATACAGAATACCCCAACTTCAGTAAATGTGTTTAGTCATTTAACGTGTGGTGCTTAAAAGGACGTAGTGAGAAGAGGGCACTGCTGGGGAAGAACGGGGGGCAGAAGCCTCACAGTGCCTGATGGAGCACTTTCCCTTGGTGTGAATGTATGATATCACAGGGGCAGAATTCTCTCACTACTCTGCTTCCTCAGTCACTCTCAACCTCCTGGAAATTCCAGATTATGTCACACTTTCTCTTCATACCTGGGAAGAAACTTCCATAAACTTCTCAACTCCCCCACCCCTGTTTCCTTCCCCCTTTCCTTCCTTTGCGTTCCTGTGACTCAGCCTCCTGTCTCAGCTTATACTTACGCTTCCATAACATTGAGACTGTCCGTTTGTCTTACTCCCTTACAGCCCGAAAGCTTATTGAGGTGCAGTGCTAAGTCTTTGCTCATCATTATCTCAAATACCTACCACAGTGTCTCAGGTACTGAAGGCATTGGTATGTGTTGAATTATTGAATGAAAGGAGGCACTTCTAAGCCTTTGTAAAGCAGGTTGTGTTTTTTAATTAAATTATCTGGTTTGAAGGGAAAATAGAGCCCCATATGGGCATTTATTGATATTTAAGATAATCTGACATGGCACATAATTTCAGGAGCTATTTACTGCTTGCACACAAAGAGATGACTGAATAGGGCATTTTATTAAAACATTTTATATTTAGAATTTGGTCACACTTTCCAATACTGCATCCTATTTCTCACTTTCAGTTTCTGTTATTCTGATACTTATTTTAATCTATCATTTTTATCTGCATATTAAAGCCTTTTGTTAACTCCTTTATCATATTAATTTTTAAATTAACGTTTAACATAATTTTGCCTAAGGACTAAGCATAAAGGAAGAAGAAGTAGTTCCTGGATTATAGAGTAGTTTCCTTCATCTGAAGTGCCAGAAAGTATTTTCTGTATTTGAAAACTAAAGAGTTATTTGACTTCTCCATTCCAGGCATGCTGCTTGCTGGGTTTCTCATAAGAAATATCCCTGTCATCAGTGAGAACGTACAGATCAAGCACAGGTGGTCTTCTGCTTTGAGAAGCTTAGCCCTGTCTGTTATATTGGTTCGTGCTGGCCTTGGGCTGGATTCAAAGGTACTGAAGTTGTAAAACTCTAACTATTGACTGAATTTTGTTCCTCCAATACTGCGGGTATTAGAATCACAGCTTTAGAAAATGGTATGGACACTTTGCATGGCATTCTCAAGAAACCAACAAAATTTATTTCATGCAGGACTACACCCAGATGTTCCCACATTCTTTTACAGAGGAAGGTAGAATTACTGCCTGTCTGGAGACAGTACCAAGAATAAAGACCTCCCCCTTTCTCCGTCAAAGACACAGGCCATAGTTATAAATAATGATCATGAGAGAGACATTATATTTTGGAAGCATAAAGCCTAATACAGGGGTTCGGGGCTAACTATACTGGCTCAGGAACCTGCCTAGAATATAGAATGAGTCTCAAGTATGCTTTTCTAAATGATTTTAGTCATGTATACTTTTGAATATGGGAGTGAATATTTTGGGGGATGAAGGTCGTTAACCTAGGTTCATTCTGGAGCCACAAAGTATGCACAAAGCTAACATTGAGAAGATTAAAACTACCTGGGTTCAAACCTAGCTCCACCACTGACTAGTGTCATGATCTCAAGCAAATGACTTTAACTTGTACCTTTTCAGATGAGGATGTCTAAAAATGGTGGTAATAATATTACCTACATTGAAGGGTTGCTATGAAGACTAAGTGGGGTATCTCTAAAACACTTAGAACACTAAAATGTTTGTGAAATAAAACTCATTACCTGGAAACTTCATGATGATCCAGACATGGCCTCAATACTGAAGAAAAAACATTTAATGTCATTTTTCCTCTGTGTGTCTTTAGAGGATTATTTTAATACGTCTACTTTTATATTTCAGGCCCTGAAGAAGTTGAAGGGTGTTTGTGTGCGACTGTCCATGGGTCCTTGTCTTGTGGAGGCGTGCACGGCCGCTCTTCTTGCCCACTTCCTGCTGGGTTTACCATGGCAGTGGGCATTTATCCTGGGGTAATGGTTTTGCCTTGTCTTAGAAAATATGCATGGCCATTTAGGACTTTCTCTGATTCTGTATAAGAGAAGGCATAATAACACTTTCTTCAGGACGCCAGAAAATACAATATGGACATTCCAGCATAGCATTATGACTACTAATATTCCAACATGTACATATTATAACTTCAATATATAATATGCGTATGGGTAGGTACTAACTTTTAGGGTGGTTATGATAATTTATACTCTTGAGGAAGTAATACGCTTTTTCCCTATGCCTGACCCCATGCTGGTGAGTCTCACCTCAAAGTCTACGCAAAGGACAATAAATGCATCAGCAGTGATCAACACCGGGCACTGTTGTCCTCCTTCCGTCACCAGACTGTTGTGATTAGGTGATTCTGCTGTCTCCTCCTTCCGCTGTCAGTTCTTATTTCACATGGCTAAGGGCCAGGATAGGAAAACACATATAAATTGCTTAGTAGAAATTTCATGCTAATAAGCAGGTAAGAAGTTAGTTATCACTTCTCATGGTTAAGACTCTGGAACTATACTGTCTGGACTCAAGTCCTGGCTCTGGGACCCTCTAGTCTGTGAATTTTGGCAAGTTACCTAATCCCTCTGTGCCTCAGTGTCCTTGTTTGCAAAATGAACAGGATGATTGTAGCTACCTCATTGGGCTGTTACAAGGATTAAATTATTCCGTATATAGGAAGGGCTTAAAATGGTGTTTGGCACATGGTAAGCACTATAAAACGCTTCTGCTGTTACTGGTGCTATTCCTTGTATTGCTGTCACTGTCAGTGTGGCCTTCCCCTTCTAATCTGTTGTCTTACTTTCCACACAAAGCCCTGATAGAAGAATCACTGGGTCCCAATCCAAAAAACCCATGGCCGTGTTTTTTAAAATTTATGCCATGAATGTTTTGTTTTTTTTAAGGCAGATTCCTGGGGCCTGGCCCTATTAGGTCTTCTAGACCAGCAGTCCCCAACCGTTTTGGCACCAGAGACCGGTTTCATAAAAGACAACTTTTCCACAGATGGGGCAAAACTTAGCGCACTCACCGCCGTCTACTCCTGCTGTGCAACCTGGTTCCTAGCAGGCCACAGAGCAGTACTCGCCCTCATCCTGGGCGTTGGGGGCCCCTGTTGTAGACCACCCAAAAATACACACACACATGTACACACACACTCATATATACATGTTTAGGCAACCAAAGTGCTTGCAGTGCAAGTTGTTCATGGCCACAGTTTGTAAAAAAAAAAAAAAAAAAAAAAAATGTGTTCCATGGAACTTGTACATGTGTATGTGTGTCTGCTTTGATGCATCACTGCCATTTGAAAGACCATCTAAAGTGTGTCCTCTAAAAAAGTAGAAGTTATTGTAATTTCGGTAATACTGACGATGATGATGGTGATGAAGATAGCATCATAAATGTTTAAAGTGCTGCCTGCTTAGTTTTGTTTTAGGTGCCGTCTCTCCAGCTGTCGTGGTGCCTTCCATGCTCCTTTTGCAGGAACAAGGCTACGGTGTTGAAAAAGGTGTCCCAACCTTACTCATGGCTGCTGGCAGCTTTGATGACATTCTGGCCATCACTGGCTTCAACACATGCTTGGGCATGGCCTTTTCCACAGGTAAACTGATCAGTTCACGGTGTGCTATTCTCTTGAGCCCTAGAGACAGATTATGATGAAATAAGCATGGCATATTTGTTTGATAATTGATTAAGGCAAATTACAATAGAGACAACTCAAGAGTTAGTTCCTTCCCTAAGGGGGAGCCAATAGTTTCCTACCTTTACTCCCTTCGCCATCTAGACACGGGCTGCTCTAGTATGGGAAGCAAAAGGAGGGGGGTTGCAAAGTAGCAAAGTTTAAAGGAGGAGAACAGCTTCCGCATGGAACCATCTAGGGAAGTTTAATCTGGAGACTTCACGCAAGGGTTGGGTAGGTTTTCAATGAGCAAAATGACAGGGATGGGTCCCAGTGGAAGGAACAATTTCTGTTCTCTCATTTTTAACATTTTATGGTTACAAACAATAATTTTAATGAGTGTCTTATTAATACTTAATAATTGTCTGATTTGGATATATTTTAAGTAGTAATAAAGGAGAAACCCCTTAGAAAGTTATGTGTTCTCTCTACAGTTCCATGTAGTTTTCTTAACCATATTATGGTTATATATGATTCACACTGATTACCTAGAACCTCACCTCTTCCTGTTGCCCCAGTTGCCTCACATCCAGTCCCTGCTGTAAATTAAGCTTTTCAAAACATAGCTTTCCTAATGGTACTTTCTCATTGAGGAACCAATGAGGATTCCCTGTTACCTATTAAATGAAATCTACACTGTTGTCGTTAACTCTACTGTACTCTCCAAGCTTATGTTCTCACCGCTTTCCTGGTCTCCACCTTTAAAACAGTGGTTCTCAGCCTCAGATGCACACTAGTGTTAAGGTAAGAAACATCCACACCTGCAGAGAATCTTTATGCATTTCTATAAACCAACTGACAACAATGTCCGGGAAGCAAAACTGAATTGAGAAAATGCTCTGGAAAACAGCAGTTTTACAGCTTATTTTATGCATTAGAATCAAAGAAGGAACTGTAAGGCAGGGAGGTTACATGAAATTGATTGGTGATAGATTAGGGATGCAAGAGAAAGCAAAGCGGCAAAATCTCTGAGATTGGATAAAGAATAAAAGGGAGAGACACATACTTCTTTTACACTGGTGGGTCCGGATAGCTAACAGCATCTACAGCACACAGAGATGGTGTGCAGAGAACAAAATAACAGTGAGGGGCTCTGCGATCTGGTGGGAGGTTGTGCCCTGAGGATTCTGGAGAAGGAGATTACTCTGGCATTTCAAAGGTATGTTAGCTTAAATGCAAAAAGGCTATAGACAGGTTCCGCAAGGTAAAGGCTGACCTTCGTCAAGGAAGCTCTAGGCCAAGGATGTGAGTACCCACAGTGACCCACTTTTAGTTAGGAATTTTTATTATTCAGACCATCCTATGTGGTTACTTTCAGTCTCTTGAGTTTATAAGACCCGCCATGCAGGCCTCCCCTAAGTTTGTCAGATTTAGTACGTGGGCCCCTTTTTTTGTCCACACTAGAATTGTCTGGGGTAGGGCGTGGACATTAAAAAATACATATACATGGCCCCACCTTAAACCAATTAAACCCAAACCTTTAGGAATTGAAAACACAGCTACAGAGTGTTAAAGAAAATAACCAAGTCAACTTGAAGATCTAATTGGCTTTATTACATGACTCATGAGTTGGGCAGCATTCCATTTAGCAACCAGAAAGGCACTCTAAGGGTGGTAAGAAAAAAAAGGAAGATTGTTATGCGAAGAAGGTTAAGGCAAGGGAGCCATTAACAAAAGAAAAGAAAGGATTAGTTTTAGACCAGGCTGTCTTTTTTCTTTTGAGCGGGGGAGGGAAGAAAAGGATTTATATCATGCAGATTGCCTCTTCTTTCCAGGGTGGGGGGTCGGGAGGGCCCACATGACAGGGCACCTCCTCAGTGTTGACCAGGAAATTCAAGACTGATTGAGCAAGATGATATTTCTGAGAGATGTTGAAGCTGCAGTTAAATTAGATATTAAGTCTAGGTTTGGTATCATGGGCTTTAGCACAAGTGACACCATTGTGGTCCCATGGTTTTCTCTTTAACAAGAGAAACAGAGTTTGCATTAAAGTCATGGGGCAGCGGGGGGAGCAGTGACAGGGAGGGTAGCGGGCAGGGTTTGCTTGGATGTTCATAATCTGGGGTAGGAGTGAAGGGGAGAGTGAAGGGTATGGATAGGTTAAAAAAATGTTCCTTGTTGACAATGCCGCATTCCCTCTACCTGTTCCCCTGCATGTGGTCCTTAGATGTTTTGGATACGAACTATCTGGGGTCTCTTTAAAATGTGGATCCGACTTACTGAATCAGAATTTTAGAGATGGAGCGCAAGAAGTCTTTTAAAAAAACCTTACTATACAAGAGACTGAAAGTAATTAGTACTTTCTCCACATTTATAAATAGTCACTATAATAGGTCAAGACATATATTATTATCACATACTTTTGACAGTCATACTTTGCCTAACAGAGGGTTGTCTGAACTAAATCAAATTACTACAAAGGTATTATATTTTTAAGTAAGAGAGATGATTGAAACTGTAGGGGAAGAAAAACTGGTTTACCTCTACCTGTTTTAGGTTTCTTGGCTGGAGCCCTGTAAATTACATTGACCAAAGACAGATTAACAGGACAAAAACAGTTTATTAGCATGTGTGTTGTGCCACATTCAAATGGGAGTACTCAGTGATGAGTAACTTAAAGGAGTGGTTAGAATTTGAGCTTATGTGGTGTCTTAGCAAAGAACAGTAATTTTGTAGAGAATTGCCAGACAAAGAATAGGGACTTTGAGTTTTTAAGGCAGCAAATTGTTGAAAGGCAAACATATGAGAAAACTAAGGGTAGATAAAGGCTGGTCTTAGCAGAAACTGTTGAGTGGATTCCTTTGGTGGTCTCAGAGGTTAACTTCAGGCTTTCCCGGTACAGAGAGAAGAGGGCCACCTTTACAAATTTGTAGCCAGCTTTAAACAAACAGAGGGAGTGCAGAGAACTTTTCGTGTATCTGTTTCTTCTCAATTTCCTTCGGCTCAAAATAATCCTTGTGCCAAAGTAGCATACTTTGGGGTGGCAGAACCTGTATCCTTCACCACGATAACAAGAAACCAGAATAATCTGTTAGCACTTTATTCTTAGAATAGTATGTGAAGACAGGTTTTATGTGTTGAGCAATTTTAATATAACTTTCTGCACAACGTGCTAACGAAGGTTTTTTTCATTAAAGCGTTTTAAATCTTTTATGCTGGGGTAGAAAATACAGGTTCTTCTTACCTCTGTATATTGTAATATTTCAAAGAAGCTAAACTTCTAAGAGCAATTTCGAAAATAATTTTTTAAATGTTTTTAAATTACAGTTGACATTCAATGTTGCTTTATATTAGTTTCAGGTGTACAGCCTAGAGGTCCGTCAATGATATAATATACAAAGTGATCCTCCCATTAAGTCAAGTACCCCACCTGGCACCACACATTGTTATTACCATATTAACTATATTCCCTATGCAGTACTTCACAGCCCTGTGACTATTCAAAAATAAATTTTTCACAGATTTACTTTTAGAGTAAACATTTGAGGGACTTACCCCTACACTCATTGTAGTGAGAAAAGAATCTTGATTTCAATTGCCAGAGTGTTAAATTGCTGTACTCTATACATGTTATAGCTACTCAAAATCAATGTACATTTATTATTTTTAAAATGTCCATTTAAAAACTAGATCTGTCTGTGTACCCAACCTATGCATATAATGTAGCAGAACAAATTATCTCTGAATCATGAATTTTACCTTTCATGTTTTCTTGGGCTCTTTAAGTAAATTTTTATGGAAGTAGACATACAAAAATGTACACAAGTCATAGCTTACGTCTGTTTTGAAATTTATCTCCCATATATGCATACTTTTCTTATAAGATAGTTCTATTATACATTTTAAGTCATATATTTAAGAATGTAGAGATCAGGAAATATCCATACACTCTTCCTTCAACGTAATTTGGTGCCTTATGCTGGTGTTTAAAGTCAAGTCTGTTTATGGATTTAGAGTCCTGTCTAAAGTTTTTCTTTTTTATACATTTGTAAGGGTCCACAGTTTTTAATGTCTTCAGAGGAGTTTTGGAGGTGGTAATTGGTGTGGCAGCTGGATCTCTTCTTGGATTTTTCATTCAGTACTTTCCAAGCAGTGACCAGGTAAAAGAAATGATATGTAGCGCCCTGGCTGGGGTGGCTCAGTGGATTGAGTGCCAGCCTGTAAACCAAAGGGTCGCTGGTTCGATTCCTGGTCAGGGCACATGCCCGGGTTGCAGACCAGGTCCCCAGTAGGGGGCATGTGAGAAGCAACCACACACTGATGTTTTTTTCTGTCTCTCTCTCTTTCTCCCTCCCTAGCCCCCTCTCTAAAAATAAATAAATAAAATCTAAAAAATGAAAAAAAGAAAAATAGTCTGTGGCAAAGTCGTGCTCTGAATTGTCATTGGAAAAACATTCTGGAGCACTTCCTTCAAAGCCAATGTGAGGGACATAACTTCAAAAATGGCCCCCCCATTTTCGGACTGAGTATCTAACAGTGCTGTGAGATTTATGAAGAGGACTAAATGTATGAAATTTTAATACTGTCCTAAAAGCTATTTTCTCTAATTTGTATTCTGAACATTTCAAATTTCACCATAAAACGAATAATATCAATTCCAAAATGACAGGATATGCACGTTTTTAATTTTTTAATTAATTTATTTTTGTTACAATTTCTAATTATTTTTATTTATTATTCATAATACAGAACTAGAACAAATAACTCAAAAATTTATATGGAACCACAAAAGGCCTCACATAGCAACAGTGATCCTGAGAAAGATAACAAAGCTGGAGGAATCCCAATACCTAATATCAAACTACACTATAAGGCCATAGTAATCAAAACAGCCTGGTATTGGCATAAAAACAGACACATAGAACAATGGAACAGAACAGAGAGCCCAGAAATAAACCCACGCCTATACAGTCAATTAATATTCGACTGAGGAAGCAGGCACATGCAATGGGCTAAAGATAGTTTATTCAATCAATGGTGTTTGGAAAATTGGACAGATACGTGCAGAAAACTGAAACTAGACCACCTTCTTACACTGCACACAAGAATAAATTCAAAGACTTCAATGTTAGACTCGAAACTATAAAAATCCTAGAAGAAAACATAGGCAGCAAAATCTTGGATGTTGCTTGTAAAAAAATTTTATTGGATATATCTCCCCAGGAAGGAAACCAAAACAAAAAATAAAACAATGGGACTACATCAAACTAAAAAGTTTTTGCACAGCAAAGGAAAACATCAACAAAATAAAAAGACAACCCACAGAATGGGAGAACACATTCACCGATCCATCTGATAAGCGGTTAATATCCAAAATTTATAAAGTGCTTACAAAACTCAATACTATAAAAAGAAACAACCCAATTTAAAAAATGGGTAAAGGACCTGAATAGACACTTCTCCAAAGAGGACATACAGAGGGCCCAGAGACATATGAAAAGATGTTCAACGTCACCAATCATCAGGGACATAATGCTCAACTGAATCAAGATATAAAATGCCTGTTTGAGCCTTTTTTTAGTATCAAAATATCTTAGATTCTAATACTATCAAATAGTAGACCTTAATGTTTTATTGCAATATTGCCCAATATTTCTAACCAAGGAGATCAAAGTTCTTTACTGGTCACAATGCTTTCTTAACATAAAAATCTTTTTTCTATGAGAATTGGCATTTTGAAGATTTAAGAGCATTTTGAATGGATTAGAAACTTAAGTGGAAGTTTAAGAAAATTAATATTTCCATTATCAGTATGCTGATTTGAATTTTCATTGTGCTCTATAAAACTCCAAGTAAAATTGTCCTGTAAAAGACAATCATAAAAAATCTTGTAAAAAATGTTTTGAATGCACAAAAGAAAATGATAGGATCTTTCTAATTACACAACAAAATAAAGAGAAAAATGTGTGTAAAGTGATATGGTAAGTTCAATAAAGTGCCACTCTGTTTGATGTAGCAGCCACTAGCTACATGAGGCTATAGCAGATATAGAACATTTCCATAGACAGTGCAGATAGAGAAATTTCCATCACCACTGGTCATTCTATTGGGAAGCACTGATCCAGTAGAATCCACACAAGAAACCATGATGAGAGTACTATTCATACAACCATTTTGCTGATAAGGAAATCAAAACTTAAGGAGAGGGGACTTGAACATGGTCGCATAGCTAGAATGCAGTGGAGCTGGAAATGAAATCAGTTATTTCACCTTTGGGTCCCGCCTGCCTCCAAGTCAAGCATTCCTAAAGACATGCCTGCCTTCTAAAGTTATCAAGAAGTTTTAAAGGCTGAACAGCGAAAAGTAAAGGGAAGAAGGTACACATTTCTTAAGACATTAAAAATCAACAACGAACATAAAAAAATAAAAATAAAACTCAACAACAAAAAAAAACTACTCAGCCAACAGCCTCTTAAAGCTTCTTGGTATTTAAGGGTTTAGAAAGAAAAACCCCAAGTGCATAACATTAAAAAGTAAACAGCCTAAACATAACAGGTATCATCATATCTTTATCCTTTACAAAAAGCTGGTGATGTAACAGCTTTCAGGGAGGAGGAAATAAAGCTTGGAGAGGCTTAGGAACATGCCACACACATGCCAACAATGTGCAAGAGTTAGAATTTTAACCCTTGCCCGTCTGGCTCCAAAGGCCATTGTGCTTTTTTCTACTATTCCATTAAACCCCGTAAAAGTCTGCATTGATAACTGCAGAGGAAGCTCTTATTCCTGAAAGAGGAAACCATATTTGCACATGTGCTATCTGTACTTTTGCCAAGTAGAGGCAAGTAAATGTTGCATTATGTGTTTAATGTACAGATGCAGGCATTTTTATTTTCCACTAAGTCTTGAAGATGGAAGCATCAGCAATTAAAAATCCATGATGTGGAATAACTGAGCTAATTAACCTTTCCTTCTCCTCAAGGGGAAACTCGTGTGGAAGAGGGCCTTCCTTGCTCTGGGGCTCTCTGTGCTCGCGGTGTTCAGCAGCGTGTACTTCGGCTTCCCCGGCTCAGGGGGACTGTGCACACTGGTCATGGCTTTCCTCGCGGGCCTGGGATGGGCCAGCCACAAGGCGAGTTTCACTTTATGTCCTTATCATACCTACTTTTATGATCAGATTAGTTTTTCTTTCAAAAATGCTTTTCTGATTAGATTAACTTTCCTTTCGGTAGCTTCCTTAATGTGAGATTAATAAAATTATTTTATCATAACAGCTATTTTCTATGCGTATGTAAATGTATGCCCAAAGTCACACACACACACATTCTTTTCTCCACTTACATACCAATCTATAACTTGATGTCTTTACTTAAAATACATCATAGTCATATTTCTCTGATGCCTTCCTTATTCTTTGTAAGGGCTGAAGAGTATTGCATTTTATGACTATACTATACTTTATTAAACCAGCCTCCTACTCATACACATTTAGATTGTTTCCTGTTTCCTGCTAGACAACAGGTGCTTCAATATAATACCCTTATATATACCATATTTCATAAACCCCAAGGCACTATCAAGTCCAAGAAGAAAAAGAATGCTGCCAATTAAACTATGACATGACACCCCAATTTCTGAAATGTTTAAATGTGAGAAAATGTGTCTTAAAATCAACAAAGTATAGCATATCTTTGCATTTATTTGTAGGATAGATTTCTAGAAATAGTATTACTCTATGAAAGGGGATTCATATTGATATTTTTTTATTTTATTTTTCAATTATAGTTTACATTCAACATTATTTTGTATTAGTTTCAGGTGTACAGCATAGTGGTTAGATAATCCCACAAATACTTTACAGAGTGGTCCCCCCGATATTTCCAGTACCCACCTGACCACATACATAGTTATTATAATGTTATTGACTATTATTTTGAGAGTATCAATTTTCCCTTTTAAAAGGTTGTACCATACTGATAGGTAAAATGTGGTATCTTGGTTTCTGTTGCTTTGATTAGCAGTAAAATTGAGTACTTTTTCATATATTTAGCTACTTGTATTTTTTCATTTTCTTTGATATGTCTTTTGTCCATTTTCTTTTGAAGTTTAATGCACTGATTATTGATCTGTGATACACAGATACACAAAGACACATATACACATATATATATTAGCCCTTCATGCCTTTTTATATTGTTCCTTTTTCACATACAAATATAGTTTCATGTGGTGAGATCTAGCAGACTCTTATGACCTTCCCTCAATACATTTTTTTCTGAAAAATATCTTTAACATCTTACATATGTCGTTTATTTTTTACAATAACCTTGATAAATATGTATTTGACCCGCTGTACAGATGAGGACATGAAGCCTTAGAGATATCAGACAGATTGCCCAAGGTCTCAAAGCTACTCAGTGGCAGAGCCAGGATGAGGACACACGTTTTGATTACAGAGGGTCCCTGACTCACAATAGTTTGACTTAACAATTTTTCGACTTTACAATGGTGCTGAAGCAATGCACATTCAGTAGAAACTTTACTTGGAATTCTGAATTTTGATCTTTTCCTGGGCTAGTGATACCAGATACTTAGGATGCTGGGCAGTGGCAGCGAGCCTCGACTCCCGATCAGCCACACGATCACAAGAGTAAAACAATCGCTACCACTAGGTTGCCTGCATTTTTTGGATCTTGTGTGTTATGTTTTTTGTCCCATCATGTATATGAAACACCCATCTGTGTCTCCGGCTTCTGGTGAGAAGAGGAAGAAGATGATTACTCTTGAAGAGAAACTAAAGCTAATTGCTGAACTGTGGGCTAATGTACATGTCCTGAGTACGTGAGACAGGCGAGGCTAAGCTACGATGTTCAGTAGGTTAGGTGTACTAAATGAATTTTCCACTTTGATGGGCTGTCGGGACATGATCCTGTCATAAATCGAGGAGCATCTGTTTATCAAAATGGTTCCCTAAGGAAAGGAAAGAAAACGAATCTTCACTGAATCGATTACGTGGCAAGCACTGTGCAGATCTTTTGTATGTTAGCACTCAGGAAAGTTCCTACTTCTGGAGACACCAGTTCAGTGCATCGAGATTTTGGACTTCTCTTCTTCCTTGGTCTGTGGCATATAGCACAGGGCCAAGAGCTCTGACTGCTTGGGTTAGTCTCAGCCGTACAATTTTGTAGCTCTATTGCCACATACAAGTTATCTAACTTCTCAGTCCTCAATTTCTGTTATCTCTACAGGGTGTATATGGGGGAAGGCGGGAGATAGTAGCACCAACTTCTAGAGAGGAGGATTAAGTGAAATAAATAATCTACATAAAGCAAAGTGCTCAGTCATAGAATGTGCTCAGTCAATAATAGCCCATATTATTTTTATAACTACTTCCAGAGCAGCACAACATAGTGAAAAGAGCATAAAATTTTAAATACAGACATTGGGATTCCAGTACCAGTTCTATTACTCTCTAGATGTACATCCCAGAAAAGTCACTTACCTTCTCTAATACTCAGTTTTCTCAACTATAAGATGAAGAAAATAATATCTAAATAATTGTGACTATTATGTGGGAAAACGGAAATGAAACACTTATAAACTTAACAGTGCTATAGCAATATTATTGTGTTATATTTTGAAAAACTAAAATACTTTATAAAATTTTGTTTATGTCTATGGTTTTATGACATTATTTCACACTTTTATGCTTAGTTTTGCATATAATCATTAATCTTGCCATCTGTTGTATTCAAATGCACCCACCTTTTTAACGGCTCTTTCGCATATTTTTTTCCATCTTTTTTCAATTCCACTGCTTCTTCTGATGACATCTGTAGTCATGGGATTTTCTTTTCCTGATATAATTTGGATCTTGTAAATCCTGAAACGTTTGAAGAAGGATCAGTTTAAGTAGATATTTAACTCCATTTCTCTTAATTTTCCCTTCTATTCATCTTTGAAAAAGAGTCACATGTTTTAATATTTTTACCAATTGTGAACACAGATGTGTAAAGTGGCCTTAACTTTCAATGGACAACAGTCTTCGTTCCTCTAAACTCATCTTCTTTTTTATCCTTAGCCTATTCAATCGGTCTATTTCCTTTATAAACAATTCACCTTAGTTTTGAAGTTATAAAAAAGTCACAAGGAAATACATTGGTAGAACTAGTCATTGTCACTAGTAAATGATGAAGGATATTGTATGTTATCTAATATAAACCTCTTATTTTACAGATGAGAAAAATGAGGAGCTGAGTGGCAAGTGGCTTATAGTTAATGGGTAGCAGGGTTTGAACCTAAGTTATTATCTGATTCCTTAATGATGTGAAAACACAACTTTTTGCATGATATAGGAATACTAATATATAAATAAGCCAACCAACTCCCTCACATATGTCTTTTAACATTTATAAACCAAAGGGAAATAGAATATTTACCCTAATAAAACATCAGATAATAAAACAAAGAAAAGAAACTATGTAATCCTCCTTTGTCAAACTGCTTAATACTATGTATATGGAAGTGCAGATCCTTCAAGGTATGTACTTGTAAGTATAAAAATGTTATCCAAAAATATAGATTCTTATCAGTTGATTGAAAAAAATCTGTCAAATGTAAATTCTTTAACACTGTAATGGGTACTGATAAATTGCCCTCCCAAGGGAAGCATTAGCAATTTGCTCTCCTACCAATTAGTAAGTTTCCTTAAAAATATTACAAGTCCTTGACATTATTAAAACTTTTTAGTATATTTTCCAATGTGATTGCCCCTCCTCTAGAAAAATGTGGTATATCATTCTAATTTCTGTTTCTCTGATTACTGAATTTTAACATCTTCTTTTGGGGGAGCACTTGTGTTTCTTCTTGTTTCTTCTGTGAAATACTTGTGAATATGCACTGCCCATTTTTCTATTAGGTGTGTGTCTTTTTCTTGTTGACTGGATATTACTCCTTATTCTTTTATACCTAGTATAGATATTTCTCCTGGTTTATCACTTTCTTTTTTTTTCTTTTTTGCAACAGACATTTTAGTTATACTATAGTCAATTGTGTCAATATTTTCCTAAGGTTTTTGCATTATGTGTTATAATGTTAGTACTTAGGGTCTTATCAGAACAGAGAAACCACATAGTGACTGGAATGTGGAAAGTTTATTATTAACTAGATAGTATCTTCTAAGGTATAAAGAGACCCCTAAAGAATACAGGAATAGCAGGTATAAACCACTAGGGTTCAGATAGAGCATCCCCTTCCACCACCCCACTCCGCCTACTCCTGCGCCCAGAGCTGAGAATCCAGGTCTTGTTTAGAACTTTGATTCAATGGATGGCAGAGAAGTCACTGTGGTATCTTGCCTGCAGAATTTGCTGGAAACCTACCCTCCAAATTTCCAAGAAACCCACTGAATAGGGTACATGGGAAGGTATATTGCCCAGGGGAGCTGGCTCTTAAACCATCCCAGGAGACGCCTGGGGAAAGCTGCTGGCCACTTGGTAGGATCCTGCTGGCACTGGAGAAGCCACCTGAGCCGCAGGAGCCTGGTATTGTAGGACCCCGCTCTGGAGGAGCCACTGAAACCAGGAAAAAAAGAGCACCTTCCTCTGGCAATAGCTCTTCTGCGCCCTCTAGTGACAATATTTAATATGGTGCTCGCTAGCAAAGGAGCAATTTAAGGATCTGGGCTCCATTTTCTGCAGAGCAACAGTGAGAGCAGCCAAGGGACAATAAATTAATAACTGGAACAGCGCTTTACTGTACCTGAATTTTATTTTTGTGCATAATTTAAAATGACCTTAAACAGTATTTTTATAAAGATAAAATGAAATTAGAAAAACTTAAAGGTCCATCAATAAAGAAAAGATTGAATAAACTATGGTACTTCCATACAATAGATTCCTATAGAGCAATAATGAGGTGCATATCTGGATATATGTACTAATATTATAAGATCTCTAAATGATATTGTTCAATTAAAATGAAAATAACATTTTAAACTATGAAATAAAACTAAGCATTACAATATGTACAACTACACACAAACATGTATTCAGAAGTAGTTCTCCTATTATAAGACTACTTATAATTAATATCCACTTGTAAACCAACACAAAGCACCGCATATAATAACTTTGTTAGAAATATCTTTATGCAATATTTTTGCTCCATCTAGCTAACCTCTTAATTTATAGATTCACAGAAATAAAGTCTGTCTCAGCTCAAATTGACTCACATTTCAAATTAGTAAAATTCTTAGAACTGGTAACTTTACATAATAAAAATCTGTGTATATGTGTGTGTGTGTGTGTGTGTTTCTTTTAGGCAGAGGTTGAAAAAATTATTTCAGTTGCCTGGGATATATTCCAGCCCCTTCTCTTTGGACTGATCGGGGCAGAGGTATCTATTACATCTCTCAGACCAGAGACTGTAGGTAAGAGTATCAACGTAGTGTTTTGGCTAAAATCAACTTTTTTATATTCAGTTGCAATATCTTTAGCAGATATATGTTCAGTGGTTCCCACTGTCACATTATATAAAAATTTAATAATGAACTATCTTTTCAAGTAGTTGGTTAGAAAATGTTTGTCAGTCTAAGACAGTTAATTTTATATCTTTAAAATTTTTCCTTGTAAAGAAAAGTAATACTGTTTACTACTATCAAAAAATACTGGCCTTAACATATTTTTTTCCAAGAATAAGAATTTTCATCTAGTTGTGTTATGATCAAGGACCCAAATTTTAAAGATAACTAGTCAATTCTATAATACGTACCCATGGAATAGAAATATTTGTTCATTCTTTTATTTATTTATACATTTAAAAACCATCATATTAAAAGTCTCTTGATTCATAGTGCTGTACTTAAAGTTAATTTGCACATATTCCCTCTGTATTTCCTCCCTTTTTTCTGCATCATAGTCATCTCCGTCCACCCTAGGGATCCCATCCCCACCACCTTCTTCTGTACCTCACACATAGATTCTTCTCATATGTCTTTAAATATACTTGTCATGTGCATACCTATCAGTTTTCTCCTCTTCAGAATTTAAACAGAGTCTAATCTTTCTTATCTTAAAATAATATTCTCCCATTCTAATATGTGCTGCAACATGGATGAACCTTGCGGTCACTCTACTAAGTGAAACACGCCAGTCATGAAAAGACAAACACTGTACTATTTCACTTATCTGATATTTCCAGAGTAGTCAAATTCATAGAGACAGAAAGTAAATGATGGTTGATGGGGCTTTTTGGGAGGGGGACATGGAGAGTTCTTGTTTAATGGGTACAGAGTTTCAGTTTGCAAGATGAAAAAGTTCTAGTGATTAGTTGCACAAAAATGTGAATGTTTACCTTAATACTTATTACTTAGCTGTACACTTGAAACTGTGTTAAGATGGTAAATTTTATGTGTATTTTAACACAATTAAAAATTATTCTTTCTTCCTTTCAATTCTTGCCTCACCTACTAATCTACCTTTCTCCTCTTTTCAAACTTTTCCAAAGAGGTAAGTAATCATATCCCCTTTTTCCCATTTTAACTCTTATTCTTACTCTTTTATTCAATACATTTCAGTCCGGCTTCTGACCTATGATACAACCAACCCTGCTCTGACCAACGTTGTATTGCTAAGTTCGCTGAATGCCTATCGGTTTTTCTTTTATGTGAGCTCACAGCAGCATTTGAGATCTTTAAAATATTTTTACATTGAGTTCTGAATCTTTCTATTTTCCAGAGCTTTTTGAGTCCTTCTATACACTCATATATATTGGCTTAAATGCTACTCTTCATCTAAGTTTTTTCTAAAGCCTCTATGCTACTTACTCTATATAACATCTCTGAGCTCATCTACACTCAGTATTTTTTATTATGAACTATATACTTTTAAAATCTTTATCTCTAAATAAATATACAGGGTGGGATAAAAGTAGGTCTACAGTTGTTTGTATGGAAAATAATACAATAATTAATAAATAATACTACAAGAATAAACTCTGTGTGTCACGTACTCACAACTGTCAACCTGCTTTTGCCCCACCCTGTATCCCGTTGCTAATTGGACATCACCACTTGTGTTAAGTCCTACAGAATTTCAAACTGTGTGTGTGTGAAACTATCTCATCATCCTCTCCTGAAACTTTTAATGTTCCCTCCTAGGAATGATGTCATCTCTTGTATTATGTATTTTAGGCAACAAATACTTTCTAAAACTTACCAACCAGGGAGAAATTACCCTTCAACAAAGAGCCACATAGTTCTTCTATAAAGAAAACATACTGCAGAATCACAACAGATCCCCCAGCAAGGTCTGTCTGGTGATTTACAGCCTTTTGAACTTGAGAAAGTTATTTATCCTTCCTGAATTTCATTTTTTTAACTGTAAAATGAGAAAAATTACCGAACAGGTTGTCAAGATTAAGTAATTCACTAAGGCTTAATACAGAATGTGGCACAGAGTAAACATCTCACAACTGTTACTCTTTAAAAAAAAAAAATCACCCTATTATTTACCAGTCACCTCAGCTGTGCCTTTCTCATGTCCAGTAGCCTGCAGCACAATCCCTTATTTTGCAAATCAAGGGAAACTTATCTTTATCAGCAGGGGATTTTAAAGGACTGCGTGAAGTGCTGTAAATGTACACCAGAGCTAACGACCAATCAGTATAAACACCAATGTGGTAAAACAGCGGTTCAGTGACAGTGTCTATTTTGATTGGTCAGTGCCTAGCCAGCTCTGTTCTGATTGGCTGCTTGCCTCCATACTAACTGGCAAATATTTTGAGTATCACCTTTGGTCTTACACTCTGTAAAGATTTCTCAACCATTTTGATGAAAGTATTGACTTTTCCCTCTTCTTGCTCTCTTACCAATATGTTTGTACTTCACTTACCTTACAGTCTATTAATTAGTTGTTTATGTTTCTGTCTTCCTCTGACTTTGAAGTTTATAGAAGTAACATCTGTACATTATATATTTTTGTGTAGCCAGTACCTAGTCCAAATATTCTTATGCATTGTTATCACTTAATAAATTCTTGTTGTATAAAGACATAGAAAAAAGTATGTTTTTTGCTGTAGAGCATAAGAGAAAAAACATTCAAACCTCCTTTGTAGAAATTCAAATATATTTCATTAATAGCCCATTTGACTCTACAAAAAATACTTTCTCTTAAACAAATAGTCTGATTGATTCTAATACAGGCGTGGACAAAAGTAGGTTTTCCATTTTAATACAAATAAATAATACAATAATTGATAAATACTGGTGAATTGTGCACCTGAAACCTGTATAATTTTGTTAACCAGTGTCACCCCAATAAAGTCAATTTAAAGAAGGCAAAAAGATGTGGTAAATGATCTGCCGCCTTATGTAACGGAGTCCCACGTTGCACCACAAAAGCAACCTAAAGTCTAAGCATGCGTAGAGGAGATGTGTTTAATGACACTGTAAGAAGCTTTTGTGAGCTGTGTTGTTAAAAGATATATCAGCACACTTACCAGCCAACACATTAGTTAGTCATCTGCTCTAAGTGCCACATAGAACAGTGGAGTGTATATGCCCCCTCCCCCAACAAACCAATAATTAATAAATAATAAAACAATAAACTTTGTTTCACATACTCATAACTGTAAGCCTACTTTTGCCAACTGCTGTATTGATGTTTTGATAAATTATGCCTAACCAATTTTGTCTTAAATTTTTTAATTGATTTAGATTACTACTGTTGATAGTATTTTTTATAGTATTTTGAATCAATAACTATGAGATTCAATCTCTCCCTCAGTATTTCATTATGTCTAAAAATTGAGTATTTCTTAACAGGCCTCTGTGTTGCCACCCTGGGCGTTGCAGTTTTGATACGAGTTTTGACTACATTTTTGATGGTGTGTTTTGCTGGTTTTAACATAAAGGAAAAGATCTTCATCTCTTTGGCATGGCTTCCGAAAGCCACAGTCCAGGTAATGATGGATAGAATGGCTTAGCATTTTAACCCCTATTTCTATTTGATATCTTGAAATTTTGAATAAGAGGGCTTATTCAAATTTGGTGAAAATAAGTAATTGAAGTTTGATCTGTGAAAAGAGTTTGTACTAAGCTACCCTTTAAAAGTTTTATTTTTGGTACATTGATTCCTTAAATATGACAGCTCATTTAAGTATATTTAGATCACCAAGGTACATCAAAAATTCCAATACACGTCTAAACTACTAAGAGGCAGTAGGAGGAGGAGGAAGGAGTTTGAAATTTTATCAGTCAGAGCTCTCTAAATCCCCCAGAGAGATAGTTGTTAATTCTTTTCATCTCTTTATCTTCCAAGAAGAGAGAGAAACAAATAGCATGGCTCATGTTAGTATTTACAAACACTTCGCTGTCAATATGACTGATGATTGGTTATGCTTGATCACAGTCTTTATACAAGTATAAAGTAGAAGAATTTATTGACAATTCAGAAAATGTGTTATTTCCTAGATTTCCTAGATTATTAGTTGATGTTAAACTTTTCAAACTAGCTGAACCATCATTCACAGTTCTCACCACATAACCCAAAATCTATGCACTCTAATGAACAAGGCACTAACTGATGGGTGCTTGAAGGTATTGACCATAAATTTGGTAGAATGCCTATAATTGCTCATTAAATTAGCACTGTTTAGAGTATGACCTGTTGCAAATGTAATATATTCCTGATCATATTGCATGTTTTCTAGAGTAATTACAGCAAATGAGATTTAACTCTTCCATCCCTGATTGTTTGGCAATTATTTAAGTATGCAAATTTCTATTTCATGAAATGAAAATCAAATGTTCTTAATTTAGGAACCTTTGGAGAATGTATATGCTCTGTAATTATATGCCAGATTTTGCATGGCTGTGGGCTTGGACATGATTCCAGAGAAGGTGTTTTCTTTCCATCAGACTTTCAAAGAGGTCTGAGACATAATGACCAAGAATCCTGTAAGGTTAATATGGTACAACAGGTGGAAGAGTTTCTCCCCCTCAGTGTCTTCATCTTCCACACCACTTCTGTTAACTTCAGTAGGTGAATATTAAAAGAATCACTCTAGTAGCTTTGATATGAAAGATTTATCTCTAAACATTAAAATTTGAAAGATGACACCTTCCTGTTTCAAAGCAAATTTTAAAATACAGAGAAATTATCTAGGATGTGTTGAAGAATGTATGTTCTGCAAAACAAGTATTGTATAGAATTTTCTTTTTTTTCTTCTTTTGTCATAGCACAAGAAAAAGACTTCTTATATATTTTTCTATATTAGTTGTTTTTCAAACATTTTTGTTTATGTGATATTATAAAATTATTTTTTAAATCAGACCTCAGCATACACACAAACCCTAAAAAATGCACACGCACACACACAACGGAGAACTAAAAGAGAAATATACACCTGACCCTTGCACAGTGCAGGGGTTCGGGATGCTGACCGCCACACAGTCAAAAACCTGTGCACAACATTTGACTGCCCCCAAACTCAGGCGTCCCTCTATATTAGTGAGGGATTGGTTCCAGGACCCACCTATGGATGCCCATACCTGAGGACGCTCAAGGCCCTTATATAAAAGCGGTGTGGAACACTGCATACATTCAGCCCTCTGCACACACAGATCCCAGCCACAGATGGAAAATGCTGTTTTCACTCTACCATTGGTTGAATCCACAGCTGCAAGCCTAGAGACAGGGGGGGCCCACTGTTACTATTGAAGGAAAGTCATACATCAGTGGACCTTCACAGTTCAAACCCATGTTGTTCAAGGGTCAAGAATATGTCATAATATGTGCAATTCCTGCTAAGAATTTATGAAATGTTGTATTAGTTATGGCACCAGCGAACCTGCAATAGCAAAGAAGCCTAAGTACAGGGACTAAATTAGAGAGCTTTTTCCTTTCTCACCAGCAGTCCACCAGGTGCACTCCGGAGCTGGGTGACCACTGTGCTCAGCATATGCACACCAATATTTTCTCTTCTGTTTCACTGTCCCAGAGGCTACTGTGTCCTGTGGAACAAGAGAACAACCAGAGTGACTAATATATTATCTTCCCATGTGCACTAATATTGTATTTTGCCTCTAAAACAAAATGAGAATTTTCATAAGATTTCCCAGTAGGTACCCTTTAAATGAAACATTTTACCAACTACTGAGGCAAAGAGTAAACCAAATAATTAGTAAGATTAACTTCAGGCTTTGAAGGTTCTTACCACTTTCAGGTTTCATGATGTTTAAAAATTAGTTTTGACTCTAAAGCAATACATATTCTTAATTTTTTTTCATTTAAAAGTTCACCATCTTCCAGTGAATATCACTGAATTTTTCATCTTGTTCTTTCTCTTTTTTTAAGATTTTATTTATTTATTTTTAGAGGGAGGGGAAGGGAGGGAGAAAGAAAGATAGAGAAGCATTGACATGAGAGAGAAACATCAATCGGTTGCCCTTCATATGCTCCCGACCAAGGACCAAACCCTCGACCTAGGCCAGGAATCAAACCAGCCAACTTTTAGCACCAGGACAATGCTCCAGCTAACCGAGCCACATTGGCCAGGGTCATCTTGTTCTTTCTTAAGCCCGAATTCCTAAACATGAAAGAATGAGGTGACTAGTAACTTTCATCTTTACTCGGGAGAAATTTAGTACATAGAATAATGTTGTAATTTATTAATATCATGAGTCTGTGTTTGGAAATATATTTGCCTGAAATTCTTGAAACCTTATGCAAATAGGTACATGTGAATCATCATTTGTTCCCCATGCAAGGGCAGGGACAGTTTCCAAACAATCAGGACCAACTTCAGAATACTTGGAAGGAAAACTAATAGAGCTTTCTTAGCCGAGAAAAGAACAATGCATTTAAAAATAATTCACCTTATATCTGTGTGCTTATCTTATCATGTTTCCAAATTTTCCTTTAAACCTTAATAGGCTGCGATAGGATCTGTAGCTTTGGACACAGCAAGATCACACGGAGACAAACAATTAGAAGAATATGGAATGGACGTGCTGACAGTGGCATTTTTGGCTATCCTCATCACGGCCCCAATTGGTAGTCTACTGATCGGTTTCCTTGGCCACAGGCTTCTCCAGAAAGCTGAGCATCAAAATAAAGATGAAGAAGTTCAAGGGGAGATTTCTGTACAACTTTAGAGGTGAAAAGAAAGAATGCTGAATATAATGATTACAAAGCTGCTAACAGAGGCTACTCTTGGCAACCAGCAGAGGCTACTTGTATCAAGATGGTTAGTGAAATACGTAACGTTTAAGCTTAAAATGTAATAGAACCAAAAGTGTGGCTATTTCTTTAAACAGCATTTGTAGCCATTATCCTTTATATGTAGGTGGTGATGTTCCATATCTTCAACCTGACTGCTCTACCTTCTTTTTTCTCCCAAACACCCCTTCATCTTAATTTGTAAAGAGACATACGCTTTAATGTACTACTACAATTTAAAAAGTACATGGGAAAGACTAAATTCAGAATCTCATTCTTCTAGCCTGCAGCTTTCTCTGACTTACCGTCACAGCTTTGCGATTCTTGGTCCCCTAGCGTCTCATGTGTTGAGTGGGCTCCTCTTTTTTTGGGGGGGTTCCTCTGTTCTTTTTTGTTTTTGAATGCCATAATCCAGTGCCTCATCAGCTTCTACCCTCACTTTCCCTGCTAATACGCTTCACTTCCATTTCTGCTCCTCTTATTATATCTGATTGGTCCCACCAAAATATTAAAGGACACAAAGTATCTTCCTTGGTTCTTCCTCTTGCAACTATCTAGAATAGAGATGTTAACCTGATACAGAGCATTGATGAAGCCAACCAAGCTTAGTGGACCCCAACCACAGATGGAAACAATTACTCTTCTGTTCAGGTCCCTGAAAGAGAAGTGTGTGTACCCTACAGGTACTTCTGTCAGAGCAATCGTAACCCCTTTTTGTTGTTTGTTTTTACATGTTTGTCTCTATTAAATCAGCCAGTTAGGGGTGGGAGCCTTGTCTTGGTCATCTGTGAACCCTTGGCATTTTGTGTAGGGTATGGAATATAGTGGGCCTTTAATACACATTTATTGACCGAATCAGTGAGGGATCCTCTTCCACTGTCGAAAACTACCTGCCACATGACAGTTCAGATCTTCATCTGCTTAGTCTGACTTAGTCATCTCAGGCTGTCTAACAAAATACCATAGGCTGAGTAGCTTAAACAACAGATGAGTATTTTCTCACAGTTCTGGGGGCTGAAAGGGTGCTGATGAGAGCTGTCCTCCTGGCTTGCACATGGCCACCTTCTCACTGTGTTCTCAGAGTGAGGAAAGAGACAGGGGTGGAGGAGAGTGTGCAAGTTCTCATGTGTCTCTTCTTATAAGAGTCCTCACCCCAGCATCAGGGCCCTACCCTTATGACCTCATCGAAACCTAATTATCTCCCAAAGGCCCCAACTCCAAATACTATCACATTGGAGGTTAGGGCTTCAAAATATACATTGGCACAGGGTTAGGGGAATGAGGAGGACACAGTTCAGTCCAGTCCAGAGCAGGGGAGCCATACTTCCAAGGATGTTGCTAAACAAACACTGAAAATGCTCGTTCCTCAATGCCTTTTTTATTCCTACGACCAGTGCCATTTATATCCCCTCTGAGAAGTATTTTTTTAGATAGACTGACTAGGTCTCAGATCTCTAAGTGATGTTCACATTTCAGTATTTCCTCTTTGGCATTAATTCCAAATAACTTTGATTGGACTTGGGTGTCCTCAAAATTTCCTGAGCCATACACCTGCATTTGCAAACAATCTCATCCATTACATTCTTTAAAAATAGCTTTGATTTTTTTTCTAATTATAAAATAACATATTTTAATTACAAAAAATTTCATACACAGAAAAGTACAAGGAAGAAAACTGAAACTACTCTTAATGTAAATACCCATTTTATTTTGATTCTTTTCGATTTTACTCTTCCATTTCTGAGGAATGTCTTATTTCAGAAAGATTTACCGTCCACTGAATTAGTTGGGTGAAACTTAACACATTTGAGTTCTGTGAAGATATATAGATTGATGAATTTTTGTTTTGTATAATGAATGTTAAGCCTTCCCAAAATTATTTATTCACCTAGTAATGTTCAAATATTCATTTTGCAATAAATAAAACAAAAATTCCTGCCATAATGGAGCTTATGTTTTAAAATCCATTCATTCACTCATTCAAGTACACTTATAACATGCCTGCTATGTGCCAGGCATTATGCTAGATACTGGGGAATAACTACGAAGATGAGCGAGATATTCAAGGGCTCTGTTTTTAATGCTACTTGAGTTCTAGGGAGTGGTTGACACTGTGGAATACAAATGTGAATAAGACTGGATACTAGCCTTTAAGAACCTTACAAGGAAAAAAAGATATGTACAAATATTTATAATTCAAATGAATGATTCAAAAGTGTTCTCAAGAATCCAAGATGATTGTGGAGTGGGTGGATGTTACACTCACCTCCTTCCAGGACAAAACTGGAATTATAACTGAAATATAGAGCAATCAACCATAATAACCACTTGAAGACTAGCTGAAGAGAAGTCTTAAAACCAAGGATCTAGAGACGAGGCCACATCAAGACCGATAGGAAGGGCAGAGGCTCAGACGCTGGTCCCACTCCCATGGGCAGCAGCTGAGATTCCAGAGGGATAGCTAAGCTGTGGAAGTTCCCCCCGAGAAACTCTCAAGCTGGGCACCTCAGCCCAGAGCACCAGGGCCAGGGAAGAGGTGCCCACAAAACATCTGGCTGGGAAAATCAGCAAAGTCTGTCCGCCAGGGAGAAATGAGAGTCTAGTAGAGACACAGGTGTACTTTTAAAGGGCCAACACACAACATATCATTTGCACTCACCCTGGGCTCTGGAAGAGGGAGGGCAGAGCAGACCAGAATCATGCTAGGAGAAACTGGTGTTTGTGACTCTGGGGAGAGAATTAAGGGACAGCTGCCGGGACCTCTGTGCTGAGTCACTCACTCACACTGCAGATGCCATCTTTCTTGTGTGGAGCATTCCCTCCATATGGCAACACGCTCTGGACATCCCGTTGCCCAGCCCCATGGAGTTTCCACCTTGCTGAGGAATAAGCTGCCTGCGCCAGGGTGTGGAAGTCCTGGCAGACTCTGGGAGTGTCAGTGACTGAGCTGTGTCACTTCGGGGTAGGGCCATTCCCCCTACTTTTCCATTAAACCGACTGGTGCCTCCTCCTCACGGGCGGTCCCCTACCTTCACTCCTCAGGCCCCTGGCAACCCCAGCCTCCTGACTCCTGGTGGCTCCACCCTGCCAAGGTCTGGGCAGAATCTAGGACATACTTAGTTGTGTGGCTCCGTGGGAGGGGCCACGCCCCCCAACTTCGCCGAAGCTGGATGAGGACCTCCCCTTCTCCGAACTCCTGGTAGCCCCACAGTGCTGAGATTGGGCTCCTGGCAGAATATGGGACAGCCTAAGTTGTCTGGCTCTAGGACAAGAAAAAATTTTTTCTGGGACACCGTACTAGGGCAGAACCCTCTTCTTCAAATGGCCAAATCTGGGTCTGTTGGGGAGTGATAAACTCTGCTGGCCTCACCCTGATGACTCCCTGAGAGGCTGCCCACCACAAAGGTGTGCAAGTACCCAGCTGCTGGCAGCTGGACTTGGTATGCCCTAGAACTTTTGCTGAGTGGCCTCAGACCCAGCACTGGCACACAGTTTGAACTTGTATCAGTCTGGAAACACTACTCACCCCTACCTGGTGACTCACTGCAAACCTACCTTGTACAGCACAAGTACCTCTAGAGGCTCTTTCAGCAACTAAGCCTAACAGGCAGCTGGCAGGCAGAGGTAGATGGTAGATGGAGGCGGATCTCAGGGTTCCTCGGGACTTTTGTTGACCTGTCTCCATGCCCAGTGATGGTAAAAGCCAGCCTAGGTACTTCATCCTTCCCACACACACCCAGGCCCAGCAAAGGCAGCCACAAACTGTAGATTGTTTTGTAGCTCCAATCAGGATGCTCATGGCCAGTCAAGGAGTATCTGACATTGGTCCACGCCAGTGTCCTTCCCAAGAGGCCCCAGAACAATACACCCAGTGGCCAGCTCAGGCAACATCAGGACAGGATCCAATTAGTTTCGCAAATGGTATATCCAAAGGGAGATCCCACAAGGCACCCGACGTTGCTGAGGCAAATTCTGCTCCATGTGGTCAGCACCAAAACAGCAGTTGTACCATGTGGCTGGGGTTGATCCTCACGGTCTGTCAGCTTGAGGGTTGATACCATGCACAAATGGGCCAATAGTAATCAAGACTCAATTACAACAGGAGGGCCCACATAACCCACACAAGGGACATTCCTGGAGCACCCAGCTCAGGTGATCAAGGAGACTGCACCACTGGGTCCCACAGGACACCTACTACATTAAGGGCACCCTACCAAAATGGGGAGTCACAGTAGATCTACCTAACACATAGAAAATAAAACAAAGAGGCAGCCAAAATGGGGATACAAAGAAACATGGCCCAAATTGAAAAAACCACAGGAGAAATCTCCATAAAAAGAGCTAAATGAAATGGAGGCAAGCAATTTACCAGATACAGAGTTCAAAGAATAGTTATAAGGATGCTCAAGGAACTTAGTGAGAACTTCAACAAAAAGAAAGCAAACAAAAAACAGAACACACAAACCATCAAAAAGAACCAGTCAGAAGTAAAGAATACAATACCTGAAATGAAGAATACACTAGAAGGAATAAACAGTTGGATGAAGCAGAGGGTAGAATCAGCAATTTGTAAGACAATGTAGCAAAAAATACTCAAAGCAACAAAAGAAAAAAATTTTTTAATGAGGGTAGTTAAGGACTTTTCAGACAACATGAAGTATAACAACATCCACATCATAGGGGTATGAGAAGGAGAAGGGAGAGAGCAAGGAATCGAGAACCAGTTTGAAGAAATAATGAAAACTTCCCTAACCTGATGAAGGAAAAAGATACATAAGACTAGGAGTTCATAGAGTCCAAAATACAATGAATCGAAAGAGACCCACACCAAGACACATCATAATTAAAATGGTAAAGTTTAAAGACAAAGAGAGAACCTTAAAAGCAGCAAGAGAAAGATAGTTACCTACAAGAAAGCTCCCATAAGACTGTCAGCTGATTTCTCAACAAAAAACATTTCAAGCCAGAAGAGACTGTCATAAAATATTCAAAGTGATGAAAAGCAACGACCTACAACCAAGACTATTCTACCCAGCTAAATGAGTTTGTTACCACCAAACCAGTAATACAAGACACATTAAAGAGTCTTCTAGAAAACAAGAAGGAAGAAGAGGAGGAGGAGAAAGGAGTATAGTTAAAAGAATAAAATGACAATAAATATGTACCTATCAATAATCACTTTAAATGTAAATGGTTTGAATGCTCCAATCCGAAGACATAGGGACCCTGGCCAGGTTGCGCAGTTGGTTGAAACATCACCCATACACCATAAAAGGCTGTATCGGTGGCACAGAGCAGTGCCCTGGAGGCATCAGACTCCCCTCCAGATCCTCCTTCCCAGTTCTACCGTGTTTCTCTCCTCCCAGCATGCTTAGGAACTTCCCTGTTTTTCCCTTTCATACCATGAAAACAAAGCATTTCCTTACAATCACATAAGAAAATCACATAAGCCTTATAATCACAAAAGACCTTGTCTACTCCAAAAACAGGGCAGAAAATAACTTTTAATCCTTGCTGAGATGTGTACACCATGCTGAAGGTGAAAGGGGCTTCCAAAAAAATGAAAATTTCTTATTTGGTCACCCACGAAAGAGTTGTAATTTGAATCAGGCTTTAAATGACAAATAAGGGGAAGAGCCCTGATTGGTGTGGCTCAGTTGGTTGAGTGTTGTCCCAAAGAGAAAGGTCACCAGTTTGATTCCTAGTCAGGGCACATGTCTGGGCTGCAGGCATGGTCCCTGGTTGTGGCGCATATGAGAAGCAACCCATCCATGTTTCTGTCTCCCACTGGTGTTTCTCCCCCTCTCTTTCTCCCTTCCTTCCCCTCTCTCCAAAAATAAATAAATAAAGCTTTTTTTTTTTTTAATGAAGAGAACACTCCTAATAGATGGAATTAACTAGGAAAAGACACGGAGACAGAAAGGAATACAGTGTGTGTAGGAGTAAAAGTTGTTTGGAATATCAGGAGGAAAAATAGATAGAAAAGGGTAGTTTGTCTTCTAAGAAGTTTGGCATTTCTCCAAATAAGCTGTTTTTGTGTATATTTTAGGATGCTTGGGGATTCCATTAAAGAAACCTTATAGACCACCTTTGGGACTGAGAATCCAAGGCTTCTGGGCCCACCTTCAACCAGAGCAATTATGCTTTCTTTTGTTTTATATGAAACTTTACATATAAGATTTCATGCAGGGGGAAAAAACCAAAAAGTCTATACTGATAATACCATATTGAGTGTTTACTTTGTACCAACCCCTGTTCCAGGCACAAGTCATTTAACTCACACCACCACCTCCTTTACAGATGAGAAAACTAAAGCTCAGAGAGATTATGTATTTTCCTGCGGTCCCACAGCTACAAAGGAGCAGTGCTGAACTCTGGGTCCAGGCAGTCTTGACCCCAGAGACTATGTTCTTTTGCGATACTGAGGCTGACTTAAAGGAAAATGAGATCTGACTTGCAACAAGTTACTTCTGGCACATGCAGCCACTGGCGCTACGTTTTGGCTAAAGGGCCCCGTTGTCAACTACGTGCCTGACTTTTACAACCCAGTAAGTCAATATTCAAAAGAGATGTCAAAAGAAAAAGGTTGAATAGACCAAAACACGCAACCAGGCAGCCCAGGAGAACCCCAGGACTCTCGCATCCGCAGGTGAGGGAAGCCACATCGCAGCTTAAACGACCCGCAGCCGCCAGCCCCGCCCTCGCTGCTAGGCCCCGCCCCCCCCGCCGTCGGCGAGGCCCGCGTTTTGCCCCAGAGCTGCGCGCGGGGTGTACGCGGCGGTTGCTGGGCGTTAGGCGGCACTAGGGGCCGCAGGGTATGTGAAGGCATTGCAGGTACGGTCTGCTCTTCTCCACTCCCTCCCTTTCCAGGCCTTTGGGTCGCTCTTTTCCTTTATCCCCCAGGGACGCCTTTCCTCACGCTTCAGTTAAAGGGAGCAGACATCCACTCCTTCGTCGGACTCTGGGGAAACAGCTGCAGACCTTTATCTCCGCCCCTTCCCTTCCCCGGAGCGTTTTCTCCTCTCATCCCACATCCCTCTTCATTATTCTCTCCGTTCTTCATGTTTCTCATTTTACTTGCAAGTGAGAGAGGCCTGTCAGTCAACACTGACTGCAAAATTAATTTTATTAAGCGCTGAGTATTGTACAAATGGCGAATATCTGCAAATCCCTCACGTGCTGCTCGTAATTAGAAATGCATTCCAGTAATGGTTGCTGATCCTGCAAAGTCTCTCCTCCCTTGCCCTAACACCCTTCACCTCCGCGTGTTTCTGTTGGCTCTATCACAGTGGACAAGCACTTTAGATCAGTGCTTTTGAAGGGTTAAGGACAGTCGTGTCAGGCACATCAATGAGGAGTCCTTACAAGAGCCCTGCAGGCCCATGACAGGCCCCCGACCTCCCCCTAGTTGTGACTTTGTTTATAGCCAATGAAAGATCAGATGATGTGATAGAGAGTGGCAACAGGCGTGAGTGTCACCCAGGAGGCCACAGCCCACCTTCTGATTTTCCATTCAGTTACACAGAATTGTTATTTGTGCAACAGAAGCGTAGAAAATTAACACTTATCACAGTCGCACCTAAAGAATTCGTGCCCTCAAACATTTAGTCACTATGTGCCTCTGAAAAGGGCATTCCTATTTATTTCTTTCGGTGGGTATCAGAATTATTACTGCTGTTTTTGTCAGTTGGCTCTCACTTGTGACCTCCTGCCCATTACCAGACAAAAGGAAAGAGGCAGGTGCAGTAATAGTAATATATAAAATAACAGTTTTATAACACTTCATATTTTGTACATTATTTTCACACTCATCCTGTTTATACACTTCTATGAGATAGAGATGCTTAACAAAACTCCATTTCACTGAACAGGAAACTGAACACTGAGAGGGAACAGTACTGAGATGTTCCAGGTACTGGAACACAGTATAATACACGTTCAGTAAATGTTTGTTGAAGGTATGAATGGTTGAGATTCATAAGCAGTCATGCCTTATTTGCCTTTGTATTCTCTGGAGCTAGAGCTAAGCCCAGCAGTTGTAAGCCCACAAGTGTGAGTTAGGTCAAGTGACTTACTCAGGAATAGGCATTCATAAAATATTTTTAGGGAAACTACTACTTCGTCAGACATTATGAATACAATGGTAAGAGAGCCTAGAAGTTCCTATTGTCATGGAGCTTAAACAGAAGATAGAAAATAAATAGGTAAACAATATATGAACAAGGAAATTTTTGGATAACGGTAAATGTAGTGAAAAAGTAAAGTAGCGTGAAGTGAGAGAGATTGGGGGAGGGGATACTTTAGACTGAGTGGTTAGGGAAAGCCCCTCTGGAGAACTGACATTTTGCTGAAACCAGAATAATATAAAAAATAAAAAGCCAACCATGGAAATATTTGGGATCAGAACATTGCAGATAAGAAGGGGACCTGCAAACCCAAAACCCCTAAGGTAGGAAAGTGCTCGGCTTTTTCACGGAACATTATAAAGGTTGTTGTAGCTGAATGTAGAGCTTGAAGATGATAGGGAAGCAGCCAAATCCTAGATGGCCTTGGTTTGTCCCTGGGGATCTAGTCATGGATTAAGTTTGGAATTTATTTGAAGTGGGAAAGCAATCCGTAGGAAGTTTTTTGGAAGGGAGTGATGTAATCTGATTTATATTGTAAAAAGGTTTATTCTACCTGTTAAATAGTGGATGGATCATAGGGGCTGAGGAGCCATATTAGTAGCAGAAGACAATTGCAGAGTCCAGGGAGGCATGACATTAGTTTGGGATAAAGTTGTGTAGATGTGGAAGGAGATGAGATATTCTCGGAGGCAGAGCCTACCGACTTGATTATGTGTTGAACGTAGAGGTAAGAAAAAAAAAGAGAAGAGCTCAAGGGTATGTTTGTACCATACACCAAGTGAAAAAGACTAGGGAAGAAAATGTATGTGGGAGGTAGGAGGGTATTTTTATTTTATTCACCTTAAGCTTGATATACTTACTAGAAATCTGGGAGAGGGCAAGATGGCAGAGGAGTGAATGGATGTCATGCTGACCTCCTCCCAGGACCAGTCTGGAATTACAACTAAATTGTGGAGAAATCACCTGGAACAAACAACTGAACAATAGCGAGAGAGAAGCCTTATAATCTTGAACAGACAGAGGAATCAGTTCAGCACAACCTGACTGGTAAGGAGTGCAGCAGAGACATGAGAAGGCTGGCTGGGCACCCTTGGTGACAGCGCCAGAGGGATATTTAAACAGCCAGTTGGATCCCCCTTAGAAGAGTGGTGTCTAAACCATAAGTGGGGATCCCCAGTCTATAGCACCAGAGCCCAAAAAGTACACAGATAACAGCCAGCTGTGGAAAGTGGCAAGGCTGCTCTCTGCCAGAGATGAGTGGCTAGAGGCTGAAAGAGCCATTTAAAGGGCAACGCATACATTTTCATCTGCAGCCACTTACACTGGGCTCCAGCAAAGACAGGGACAGAGTGGACTAGAGGTGCTTGAGGAGGGACTGGGGACTGGGGAACTGAGAGAGTAGCCGCTGGGATCCTGGTGCTGAATCATCCCCTATGTGGCAGCAGCCATCTTGCTCAGGCAGCCACAGACAGTAGATCCCTGCAAAGGTGGGGAGTGGGGGCAGAGTGGACTAGAGGTGCTTGAGGAGAGACTGGGGACAGAGACTTTAGGGAGAGAACTGAGAGAGTAGTCTCTGGAGTCCTGGTGCTGAATCATCCCCCATAAGGTAGCAGCCATCAAGCTCACACAGACCTCTCCCCTCTGATCAACAGCAGCCTGAGAGGAGACATTAGCTTCGACCCCAGGAGGGACTCTGCCCCGCCCTAGGGTGCTTAAGCCTGACTGCTGAGTGCACAGTGACTAGATTAACAACCGAAGGAGACAGCCACAGGCAGTAGATCCAAGGAAGTCTTAAATAGACTACCTAAGGTCCAACAAGGTCAACGTCTGACTTCACCAGAGGTGGATCCAGAAAGAAAAAACAGCAGTAAATACTAGAGGCTACTGAGATGAAATCTACTGTGGTCTTCTCCATGATTGGCAATATTTTCTTTACTACATAGCTTTTTAACATTCATTTCTTGTCCATTAAGTTGGTGCATATTAAGTCACTAGATTTTATACTATAGTTTTTTTCTCTCCTTTCTTATAATAGTCTTAATCTCTTTCCAGCCTTATTAATACTGGTTCGTTTGCTATTGATAGTAGGATTGTGCGGGGCAGGGGGTAGTTATTTCTGTGGTCGTGGGTTTGTTTCCTGGGCTTCGTGGTTTTGCTCTGGCAGCCAAATAATGGGATGACAAAGAAACAACCCCCAATTGAAAGGAAAGGGGGAATCCCCAGAAAGACTACTAAATGAAATATAGGCAAGTAAACTATCAGATACTGAGTTCAAAACAATGGTTATAAAGAAGCTAAAGTAGTATAGTCTGGCCAAGATTTGTATTGTCCTGATTAAATAATATTGCCAGCTAGTCATTAGCTTTAAAAAAACTGATTTAGTTTTAATGCTCTTTATAAAGAATAGTCTCTTTGTGGATGTAGCTCTCAAACTTATTCATTCAGAAAGACATACTGAAGTTGTTTTTACTTCATGGTTTTTGGTGTAAACCTGAAAAAAAAGTTCTTTAGCCCTTACCAGGTGAGTCAGTTGGTTAGAGCGTCTTCCCATTTGCCAGGGCTGCGGGTTTGCTCTCCGGTCAGGGCACATACAAGAATCAACCAGTGAATGCATAAATGAGTGGAACAACAAATCTCTCTCCTCCTTCCTCTTTCTCCATCTAAAATCAGTAAATAAAAATTATAAAAAATCTTTATCTGAAAGGCAGCAAAAGTTTCAAAGATTCTAAAGCAATGCATATGAACACAAATATTGATGAATTTGCTTTACCTAGTATTCATTTAATAAATGTTAAATACCTATTATGTGTCAGTGATGTACAGTGCCTAGGGCACATAATACATACAGAAACACACCAAATTCAAATTCCAGTTCTGCCACTTTCAATGGAAGGAAAAAAGTTTCAGTCTCATTGAAAAATAGTTGATATTTAACTCTCTATGTATTATGACTTTTGAAGGCAATATCAGTTATCGTGTGTCCAACTGTTAATGCTGCTGTCAAATTTAATTGGTATTTCTAAAATCTATAGTTGGGGAGGGGATATGAAAAACGATTTTAAAGTATTTAGCTAAATCACAAAGTGCATCATCCACATTTAGAGGACTAGGTATTGGCCATAAACTTTTGCTGACTTTTATGTGGTGGAGTCACTAGATGTCACTATTGCACAACATTGCTTCAGAAGGAATAACCTCTAAATACAGGCCTTAGATCATCTGACATCCTGCCTCCTGACACCAATATTACTTCATATTTTATAGCATATTAAAAGCACAGAGCATAGTTTACCCTATGCTTTTTACAGTACCACACAGTCCATTATTAATATGTGCAATCAAAGAGATGTTCTAATAAAACCAGTGAAAATCCTCTAAATCCATCAAAATTTTTCATAACTTTAAAAGTAATGCTCCTTTATGATTATATTGCTGCATACTTATAATAAAAATTATCAGTTGAATATCATACTTTTTCTATGAACTGTACAAACATCTCACTTTATTCCAATAATTATAAAATATATATGTATGTGTGTATACTTTGCCTCATTCCAAAAAGGATTTTAAGAAGGTTACTGAAATAAATGTAACAAAATTTTTCAAAACTGAGGTGATCATAAATAGAAGATATTGGAATGCAAACCACTATGAAGTATTCTTTTTGTTAGTATACAAAAATCATGCCACAATTTCTAGTAAACTTAAATTGGGTTAGCTATTCTCAAACTTGATTCTGCTTTCTCTAGCTGTGAACATGAAGTAAGAAAAGTAGATGGTACTAAGCCTATTAAAAGATGATGAGATAATTGTAATTTACCTGAGATCATACAACTAGTTTATTTCTGACTTTTTAAGCTCCCATTCTTTACATTATGCTAGCTATCCAGACATCTCGCAAGAGGACTCCTCACAAGATACAGTCACTGTAACCCTTAAATACCTGGATTACCTCTATTACTTCTGACTTATACAGGTAGGCTTTTGTTTATATCAAATTTATTTCAAATAATTTCACAGAGCTATTGACAAGATGTTTTTCTATCAAGAAATTGAGCCCTTAAAATGAGTTATTAAGAGAAAGATAAAATTTGAGTTAACTCTAAGCAGTAGTACCTTAGAATGTGACCTTATTTGGAGAGACAGTCTTTACAGAGGTAATCGAGTTAAAATGAGACCATTATGATGTGCTCTAATCCAATATGACTTATGTTATAGTTCATGTCCATGGGTCATACATGTAAGTTCTTTGGCTTCTCCATTTCCTACACAATTTTTAAACACCCCCCCCCATACATTTCATACCTTGTAAATATGCTTCTTATTCCCAATATCTTTTCCCCCTTCCCGACCTCCTCTCCCTCCCCGCTTATAATCCTCCATGTGATCTCCATTTCTGTGTTTCTGTTCCTATTCTAGATGTTGGCTTAGTTTGTTTTTGTTTTTTGGGTTGTTTGTTTGTTTTTTTAGGTTCGGTTGACTGTTGTGAGTTTGTTGTCATTTTACTGTTCATATTTTTTATATTCTTTTTCTTAGATAAGCCCCTTTAACATTTCATATAATAAATGGCTTGGTGATGATGAACTCCTTTAGCTTTGCCTTTTCTGGGAAACACTTTATCTGCCCTTCCATTCTAAATGATAGCTTTGCTAGATAGAGTAATCTAGGTTGTATGTCCTTGCTTTTATGACTTTGAATACTTCTTTCTAGCCCCTTCTTGCCTGTAAGGCTTCTTTGGAGGAAGCAGCTGATAGTCTTATGGGAAATCCTTTGTAGGTAACTCTCTTCTCTTGCTGCTTTTAAGACTCTCTCCTTATCTTTAACCTTTGGCATATTAATTATAATGTGTCTAGGTGTGGTTCTGTTTGGGTCCTTCTTTGGAATTCTCTGTGCTTCCTGGACTTCTATGCCTATTTCCTTCACCAGATTGTGGAACTTGTCTTTCATTATTTGTTCAAATAGTTTTCAATTTCTTGCTCTTCCTCTTCTTCATCTAGCACCCCTATGATTCAGATTTTGGAACATTTAAAGTTGTCCCAGAAGTTCCTAAGCCTCATTTTTCTGAGTTCTGGTTTCTTCATTCTGTTCCAGGTGAATGTTTATTTCTTCCTCTTGTTCCAAGTCATTGATTTGTGTCCCAGTTTCCTTCCCTTCAGTTTTGGTTCCCTGTGTATTTTTCTTTACTTCACGTTGTACAGCCTTAACTTCTTCCTTTATTTTACCTCTGTATTCAGTCATTTCTGTGAGCAACCTGATTACCATCGTTCTCTGCATCTTGTAAGCTGGCTATCTACTCATCACTTAGTTCTTTTCTGGAGTTTTGATTGGTTCTTTCATTTGGGCCATATTTCTTTCTTTTACAGCACTTGTTATGTTGTAAGGGGTGGAGCCTCAAGTATTTGCCAGTGTGGAGCAACTGCTCCACAGAGTGTTGGTGCTGTATGTAGGGGAGGGGTAGGAGAGAAAACAATGCCTCGCCCCACTTTCATCACTTCCCTCACTTCCCACAAGTGACTGGCACGCTTCAAGTGGCTGCCCTGGTACTGATTCCCCAAGTGGGTGGGCTTGTGTACACCCCTCAAACCGACTCTCCAGAGACACCAGCAGTTTCTTCTGCTGCCACAACACATTTTTACAGTAAGAGGTTATGAGAAAGGGTCAAAGAAGGAACAATGACGTTTGCTCAGCTCTTGCTCTGCTTTTAGTCACTTCCCCCACTTCCCCCAAGTGAATGGTGTCCTTCCAGGTGCTGCCCTCATGCTGATTCCCAGGTGGGTGGGCTTCTGTACATTCTAGGACCAGATGGGCCCCTGAAATGGACTCTCCTGTGAGACTGGCAGTTTCTTCTGTCACTGCAACCCCAACAGGTTTTTAATAGCCAGAGGTTGTGAGGCTTTAATTTCCCTGGCACTAGTACCCTGGGTTGTGTGGTCTGTCCTGGGCTGGAATTGCTCGTTCCCCAGTTGTTCCTCCTGGTTTTTATCAAAAGCAAATATGGGACCGCCCAGTCCATCAGTTGCAGCCTCACTGCATGCATCCTCCCCACCAAGGCTGCCTTTCTCCACACCCCCTACCTATCTGGATGAATGTTTCTTCTTTAACTACTCAGTTCTCAGACTTGCATACAGTCTGATTTTCTGGCAGTTCTTGTTGGTTTTTGCTTTTAAATTGGTTGTTATCCTTCTTTTGGTTGTGCGAGGAGGTGAAGCATATCTACCTACGCCTCCATCTTGTCTGGAAGTTACTTTCATTTGTTTTTTAATGGGCAAGAGATTTCAGTAGATACTTTACTAAAGAAATATTAAAATGACCAATAAATGTATGAGAATATATTAGTCATCATGAAAATACAACTTCAATTCACAATGCAATATCACCAGAATAACTAAAAGGAAAAAGATGATACCAAGGTTAAAAAGGATATGAATATTTAAGAGTACCTGGTTCAAATTCTAGCTATACCACTTGCTAGATGTGTGACTTCAGGACAATCATTTTAACCTTCTTCGGTCTCAGTTTCAACATCTATAATGTGATGATAACAGTAAAGAAGTCAAGAGTTGAATTCTAGTGAGATGATTCATGTTAAGTGCTTACCATAGTTCAACTGTATCAGCTGTTATTTAATCCTCACTGTAACCAATAAATTAAGTAACATTGTATCATTATTTCATAAATAAGAAAATTGAGGCCTAGGGAGATAAATCACTTCCCATGGGTATTAAAAGATAAAGGGGAGAATGAAATGCCTTTTTATCTCAGCTCCAAAGTCCTTGTTTTTTAGTTACTATGCTTACCACCTACCAGTTCCACTCTTGACAAATAGCTGAAGAGAGTATTGAATAATTGTGAGGCACAAATATTGCTTGACACAGTATTGAGCTTTCCTTATAGCTGCTAACCCATACATTTATTATTCAGACTCCTTATCTAGGTTTTGGAGTTCTAACGCATGGTGTGCTTGCCTGGATTCCAAGTCCTGCTGTCCTAATCATGACATCATTACAAATCTTAAAATGTACTGCCTGGTTTCTTGATGTCCCTGCTTATGTGATTCTTGGTGTTATGTTTGTCAATTCCCAGTCCATCTGCCTAGTTATGACTCACAGTTTCTCCTCATTAAGGTTGCAGTTTACTTGTCACCTTAATCACTGTATCATCATCTTATTTTATTTTCTTCATAATTCATACACAATCTGAAAATATTATTTGTCTTTCTCTTACCCCAACAAGAATATAAGCCCCATTAAAGCAGAAACCTATTTCTGTTTGTTTTGTTTTGTTTTGTTTTGCTGTTTTACCTACAGAGCCCAGAAGAGCAGACATTCAAAGATTGAGTGGATGAACTTCGTGCCCTAACCTCAAGTTTTTTAATGGTACTAACCTTCGACCTGTCCTTTGAGAACTTGACACAGCCTGGGTGTTTCACCCACCCGCCATGTTCACAGAGCTTACTAACACTTAACTCTGGTCCAATGGACAATGACAGGTAGCCATTCTAATGACAAGGTAATAATTATGGTATTTCCTTCAACTAAAATGGAGTTTTACTCTAAAGAGACTTAGACATCTTAATTTTTCATCAAAGTTAAATAACATTTAAGTAAAAGTTATTTTCTGTTGATTGTCATAAATCTAATTGATCACTTATAGGATTTTCTATAGTAATATTTTACTTCACTGAAGTGGGACAGTGTGTATAAAGCATCTAACATGTGGTGGATACTTAGATGTTAATGTTCCTTTTCATTAAAATTTTTCACTATTAAAGTTGCTTACCTTTAAAAAAAAAGCATAGATACTTAAAACACTAGGGGAGTTGGTCTTATCAAATACCTAAAATTAAAATTAAAATCTTTAATTTTTCTCCTTAACAATAACTCAAGAATTAAAAGATATTTTTAAGGCAAAGATGCTCTGCCTACACTCAAAAGCAGCAAAGATCCCAGAAGAGGTAGACACAATAGATATTTTAAAATAGAAATTTCCAGACCTTATTTTTATTTTGATGTGGTTCTAGTTCATTCTTTTTTTTTCTAGTTCATTCTTATTCAAAATAAAACATTTTATTTTATATAAATGTTGACCTTAAAGACCTTTCAAATGGACCATGTATAAAGACACCATGTATCAGTAATTTATAGATGTAGGTATTAATATAGGTGATCATGTTTCATTTTAAATTTTCTTGAAGTCTCTTATGCAGGGGTGTGACTGAAGATAGGATAAATCAATGGTGGAAATTATTTCAAGCATGAAATAAAGAGCTGAGTTCTCTAATAATATATTTTTAAGATCCCCAGCAAGAATTCAATCAAGAGGGAGGCATAGTTAAACATTCCTCACCTCCTTGCACAATTATAGAAAAAATACAACCAAACTACAAAACAAACATCACTCAGAATTGTCAGAAAATTGAGCTATATGGAAGTCCAACATCCAAGGATTTGAAGAAGCCACATTCATCTGAACAGGTAGGAGGGGCGGAGATACAGAGAGGTGCAGAGAGGCATGGAGAGGTGCAGAGGTGCAGAGTATACGGTCCCACATCTATGTGTGGTGGCTGAAAATCAGGACGAATACCTCAGGAGGGAGGGATACCAGCCCCAGGCCAGACCACCTAGCCAGGTTTCCAGCACTAGGAAGATAAGCCCCCATAACTTCTGGCTGTAAAAACCAGTGGGGTTTAGGACAGCAGAAGAAACTGTGAGATTCTCAAGAGACTCCTCTTAAGGGCCCACAATGGACTTAGGACTCACACAGACCCACCTACTCTAGAATTCAGCACCAGGGAACAGCTGGAAGGGCACCAGTGGCACTTCAGAGAAACTGAAGTGACTGGCAACAGGGCAAGGGCTAGGAGAGAGCTTCCCCCAGGAAAAAAACTCCGGAGGCCAGGCAGCAGCATTGCCTCCTCTCTGAGCTCCCCGCTCCACACACACACAGAGCAACAGAGCAGTAACAAAGTTTGCCCAGCTCAGGTGATTACCTCAGGCTCTGCCCCATACAAAAGACAGGTGCACTTTTCTACAATATGCCACACTACTAAGACAGAGTCAAAGCAGCTCTACCTAATACCCAGAAACAAACACAGGGAGGCTGCCAAAATGAGGAAACAAAGAAATATGGGCCAAACAAAAGAACAGAACAAAACCCTAGAAAAAGAATTAAACAAAATGGACATAAGCAACCTATCAGATGCACAGTTCAAAACACTGATTATCAGGATGCTCCAGGAACTCCCTGGGTAATTCAATGGCACAAAATAGCAGGGCAGAAATGAGGGTTGCATTAAGTGAAATAAAGAAAACTCTACAGGGAATCAACAGGGGATGGGATGAAGCCAAGAATCAAATCAACGATTTGGAACACAAGGAACAACAAAGCATTCAATCAGAACAGCAGGAATAAAAAAGAATTCAAAAAAACAAGGACAGGCTAAGGAACCTCTGGGGCATCTTTAAATATAACAACACCCTAATCATAGGGGTGCCAGAAGGAGAAGAGGAAGAGGAAGAAATTGAAAACTTATTTGAAAAAATAATGAAGGAAAATTTCCCCAATCTGGTGAAAGAACTAGACATGTGAGCCCAGGAAGTTCAGACAGTCCCAAAGAAATTAGACCCAAGGAGAAACACACCAAGACACATCACAGTTAAATTACTCAAGATTAAAGTAAGGAGAAAATCTTAAAAGCAGCAAGAGAAAAGGAGAGTTACCTACAAAGGATTTCCCATAAGACTATCAGCTGCTTCCTCCAAAGAAACCTTACAAGAAGAAGGAGCTGGAAGGAAGTATTCAAAGTCATGAAAAGCTAGCACCTACAACCTATATTACTCTATCCAGCAATTACTCTATCTAAACTGTCATTTAGAATTTAAGGGCGAATAAAGTGCTTCCCAGACAAGGCAAAGCTAAAGGAGCTCATCATCACCAAGCCAGTATTATGTGGTGATTATTATAATGCTAAAGGAAATTATATAGGAAAAAGAAGATCAAAACAATGAACATTAAAATGGCAATAAATTCACAACTATCAATGATTGAATCTAAATAACTAAGTAAGCAACTAGAGCAGAAATAGAATCATAGATATGAAGAACATTTGGAGGGTTATCAGCTAGGGTGGGGGGAAGGAGGAAAATGAATGAAAAGGTGTGGAGATTAAGAAGCACAAATTGGTAGGTACAAAATAGACAGGAGTTTGTTAAGAACAGTATAGGAAATGGAGAACCCAAAGAATTTATAGGCATGACTCATAGACATGAACTATGGTGGAGGGATTGCTGGAGGGAATGGGGGTGCTTGTTCCAGGGGGCAAAGAGATAAAAACTGGGACAACTGTAGTAGCATAATCAGTAAAATATATTTTTAAAAAACAAAACAAAAAAAAAGCCCAGGACTATGAACTATTAAGAAGTATTACATGTCTATGTGATAACAGTTTTTAAAAACTTATACAGATGACTTTGGTTAATAACTTTAAAATGGATATTGGAACTGCTTTGACTATCAACATATCTGACTTTACTATGGTACAACTTTATGATTTAAAAAATCATTAAGAAATTAACCCCACTTAACCATATTCTCAGATGCATTTATAGTCCTGTTTTTTCTTTCAAATAATTTTTCTTTTAAATATTAGCATGTATACCACAGAACCAGAAGATGAACATTTGGAGGATAAAAACATCCACTCACCTATAACTCCTCAGGTAAGAATTTAAAATTATACTGTAATATATGGTATGAAAATCAACTAAATATTAAAATTTATTTCTAAAGCTTATTTATTAGATTTCTTTTGTCTGGTTAAAAAATGAGAAGTGGTCACTTTAAAATAGCTCATTTTAATAGGTCCTAAGAAATGAGCAAAAGGAATAAAAAGGTGGGTGATTACAGATTATTTTGGAGTTAAAGGGGGCATATTTTAGGAATAATGGAAAAGTAGCTTATTATTTCTTCCTATGTCCAGATAAAACTAGGTAATTTAGACTACAAAAGGTAAAGACAAACCTAAACTAATTAAATTGTACTATAAACAGGTGGGGTTTATACAGGTAGGTTTATAATTGTGGGTACAAGAAACAGAGTTTATTCTCATGTTGTTTATTAATTATTATATTTCCCATGTGAACTGTAAACCTATGTTTGCTTCACCCTGTATTTTAAGAGACCCAAGTTTAATTTTTGCAAGTATATAAAGTCAGTACACCTTTTGCGGATCTAGTTTTACTAAATAATAACTGTTCATATTAGAATTATAATTTTTCTGTTTTTTAAAATAGAGATTTCTGTAGTTCTTAATGGCCAAAAAGGTCTTTTAAATATTTAAAATATCCCCATTACCATTACTATTTTATCTCTAAGGACTACATCATATTCTATGTCAATTTATCATAAATTCTGAAATAATAAAACTTAAAGTAATATGGTTTTGCTATATATGACCTTTCACACACCTTAATCAAAATTCACATTTGTGTCTTTACCTTGGCCCTTTTGTATAGTGACAGCCTTTCTAAAACAGGTCTTTACATGAGAACTCCAACAGATTAATCATAATTAGGTTTAAAGAACTTTGATCTTACAGAGCTAATTAATTTGTTTACATTAGCTACCGTGGTGCCTCTGTTCCCCTCATCATTAAATGTTTCCTCCTTCTTTCCTTATTCTGTCTGTGCTCTCTAGCCTTTGTTACCATTACTGTGACAATGCGATGTTCTCTCCCCTGCACTCAAAGACTCAAAGTATTATATTATCAGTACACTCTAACTGTCCTCTGTGGGCCCATGTACATTCACACACACACACACACACACACACACACACACACACACACACACAGATACACACACCATGATGACTTTAAGGCAGATTTGAAGATTTATGTTCCAAATTTCTGTTATCTCTACTCTGCTTTGTTTTCTGATTTTTTAAATTTTGTTTTTCACCTTGAGAGGAGCTTCTCAATATTTTCACAAACTGTTTTTCCCCCACATCATCAGTTTCACAATTAGACTAACTACCACTAAAAGTTTGGAAGATTGAAGTATACCCCTGAACTATCTAAATATGTTATCTAAAATAATATGGGAAGCATGAATCTTGACCTTATGAAGGCTTGGTCTATTTTTCTTTTTTTTTTCAGTTATATAATTTTTCAAATGAAATGAGTCCATGTTAAATTATATTTTACCTCCTTTCCAATTTGGTTGTCTTTTCATTCCACAAAAGTTTTCTTGAATAATCTTTGGGAGTTATATTGAGGAGGGACACTTAATTATTCTATCTACACTATAGGCTCATTTATTCAGCATACATAAATCACAAATGAAAATGGCAGGAACTGAAGTCAAGGTGCCCTGCAAATGCACAGCTATGAGATCTCTATATGTCAACAATATATACTGATATAGAGCATAAATAGACTTTTGTATGTGTAATTCTACATGTTGACAATAATTATATGAATTTAATTATGAGATTTGGTGGTTTCAGACATTCATAAAATTGTATGGAAATTATATTTCTAAAAGATTTCTTTGTTTTACTTCAGATCCTCAATGGTGATAATACTAGTAAAGAGGAAGAAACTAAGAAAGTTGTCTTCTCAAACACAGAGGAAACAAAACCACAGATGGAAAAAAGTGCTTGTCCTCCACAAGGAACATTAAATAAACATATTACAAATGGTATGTGAAACAAGAAATGTAAGTGGAGAGAAACTAAGAAATATATTTGATAAATATTAAACCACAAGCCAGCAAAGCCACTGCTTAATCTAGGTACTCCAGATCAGATGATCAGCTCTATTACAGGCAATATGTGAACAAAGAGGAAATGTTCCCATGCATCAGTCAAGAAAAATAATAATTGCTTAACAGATCTATGTTTTAATGCTTTTTATAACTTTTAATGTTATTTGGAGATTAAAAACACATTGATTAAAAATTTTTATTTAAAACTTACATTTTACATTTATTTTTCAGTAAGAGAAAAGGAACATTATACTTCTGACAATATTAAGGTTCTTATTAAATTAGGTCCCAAATCTTAAAACATCCACTGCCTTGTAGAGTTATATAAAACTTACTTTCCCACTAACATTTTAAAGTATCTCACTGTCACCAAATATGTATGAGATTTTCTTGATTTTTTCCTAGATATTCCATATGATTAAAGTTAAGAGAAAGAGATTTTGTCCTCCAGAAGTATAGAGTGCATAGAGAATGAAAATTATTTTAAAATATGGTAGATAAGCAGTTGAAATTTTTAATTTCTTATTTGCTGCATTGTAAATTTTTTAAAGCAAACTTTATTTATTGACTTTCTATTTGGTAAAAGTTGCTTTTTTAAAGTATATTTTACTTATACTTTAAAATAAAAATATATATTTTATTTTTTAAAGTATATTATATTGATTATACTGTTCCAGTTGTACCATTTTTTTCTCCCTTTTATTCCCCTCTGCTGTGCACCCCACCTCCCACCAGCATCCCCAGCCCCCCTTTGTACATGTCCATGGGTTGCACATATAAGTTCTTTGGCTTCTCCATTTCCTATACTATTCTTAACATCCCCCTGTCTATTTTATATCTACGTTTATGCTTCCTATTCCCTGTACCTTTTCTCCCATTCTCCCCTCCCTACCTGTAATCTCCATTTCTGTGATTCTGTTTCTGTTCTAGTTGTTTGCTTAGTTTGTTTTTGTTTTTAGGTTCAGATGTTGATAGTTGTGAGTTTGTCATCATTTTACTGTTCATAGTGTTGATCTTCTTTTTCTTAGGTAAGTCCCTTTAACATTTCATATCATAAGGGCGTGGTGATGATGAACTCCTTGAGCTTTACCTTATCTGGCAGGCACTTTATCTGCCCTTCCATTCTAAATGATAACTTTGCTGGATAGAGCAATCTTGGATGTAGGTCCTTGCCTTTCATGACTTTGAATACTTCTTTCCAGCCCCTTCTTGCCTGTAAGGTTTCTTTTGAGAAATCAGCTGATAGTCTGATAGAAACTCCTTTGTAGGTAACTGTCTCCTTTTCTCTTGCTGCTTTTAAGGTTCTCTCCTTATCTTTAATCTTGGGTAATGTAATGACCATGTGCCTTGGTGTGTGCTTCCTTGGGTCCAGTTTCTTTGGGACTCTCTGAGCTTCCTGGACTTCCTGGAAGTCTATTTCCTTTGCCAGGTTGGGGAAGTTCTCCTTCATTAGTTTTTTCAATAAGTTTTCAATTTGTTGCCCTTCCTCTTGTCCTTCTGGCATCCCTGTGATTTGGATGTTGGAACATTTAAAGTTGTCCTGGAGGTTTCTAAGACTCTCCCCTTTTTTTTGAATTCTTGTTTCTTCATTCTGTTCTGGTTGAATATTTATTTCTTCCTCCTGTTCCAAATCATTGATTTGAGTCCCAGTTTCCTTCCCTTCACTGTTGGTTCCCTGTATATTTTGCTTTATTTCACTTTGTATAGGCTTCACCTTTTCCTGTATTTTATGACCATACTAAGCAGTTTCTGTGAGCATCCTAATTACCAGTGCTTTGAACTCTGCATCTGATAGGTTGGCTATCTCTTCATCGCTTAGTTCTATTTTGAGAATTTTGATCTGTTCTTTTATTCAGGGCTTATTTTTTTTTTTTGTCTCTGGCATACCTGTTATGTTGTAAGAGGCAGTCTTAGGTATTTGCCAGGGCGGGGCAACCCACGTGCTGCTTTGCGACACTATGTGTGGGAGAGGGGTTCGAGAATGAATAATACTGCTTAGTCAGCTCTCTGCCAGCTTTCAGTCCTCTCCCCAGCTACCCACAAGCAAATTGGGCCCTTCTGGTGCTGATCCCTGGGCCGGTGGGTTTGTGTATGTTCTAGGACCCTGTGGGCTCCTTCAACAAACTCTCCTGTGAGGCTGAGAGTTTCTCCCACTGCCTCAACCCCCACAGGTTTTTACAGCCAGAGGTTTGAGGCTTTCTTTTCCCACTCTAGGAACTCTAGGTTGCATGTCTGTCTCACTCCCCTGTTCCTTCTGGTGTATCCACATGCAAATGTGGGACTGCCAGCTGCCGTCTCGCGCCCTCCCAACACTCCAGCCGCAGCCTTGCCATGTCCCCTCTGCCCTAGCTTCCCATTCCACCTCTGTCCCTCCTACCAGTCTGGATGAATGTTTCTTCTTTAACTCCTTGGTTGTTGGACTTCCGTACAGTTCAATTTTCTGGCAGTTCTGGTTGTTTTTGTTTTTAAATTTGTTGTTGTCCTTCTTTTGGTTGTGCAAAGAGGCAAAATCTATCTACTTACACCTCCATCTTAGCTGGAAATCTGAAACACTAACATCGGTATTTCAAAGGCCCTGAATCTAAACTAAACTAGAGAATATCTGCCACTATAAGTGGTTGGATTACTTTGTAAATATAATTTCTGTACTTTGGCCCTTTTTTTAATTCTCACCCAAAGATATGTTTGATTGTTTATTTGCTTGTTTGTTTGTTTGTTTTTCTTGATCTGAGACAGAGATAGAGTAATATCAATCAATTGCCTCCATACATGCCCCAACTGGGGATTGAATGTACAACCTTTTGTCAGACAGGATGATGCTCGAACCAACTGAGCCCCAGGCCAGAGCAAATTTCTGCACTTCAGTCTTACCTGCATATTTCCATGACCCTATTTAGTAGGTATTTTCTGTAGAGCAGTTCTTAGGAGTAGAGCTGGGGCCTGTGGAAGAGAGAAACATGTATTGGTCACCAATGGTTTTCCATTGAGGTTGAGAACTTCAGTTTTCTCATGACCTAACTGAGGAGTTTTATAACAATATTGAAACTATAAACTAACTTAGATCCATAACCCACTTCCCCCTTTGTTTTCTTTCAGTTTTGATTTTGCAATTCTAGAGAAATGTATAGGAAAATGAGCTTTCATATTTTCATTTGGGGAGATTGTATATTCTTGTACTCTTTCAATCTCTCTCTCTCTCTTTCTCTCTCTCTCTCTCTTACACACACACAACGTTCACTCTGAAGAAACTATTAAAACAGCATATACTATGGATAATAGAAAGAATAGAGCTGTGATTTCTCTACAAGTCATACTTAATTCACTAATCCTATGGTGCATGCAAGTTAATTTAAATAAGAAATCTAAACTCTTAACCACATGCAGAAATCTGTTTCATCACTTTTAATCCCACTGTTTATACCCCTTACGTGGGACGTAGCTTGCATAGTCCCAAAGAAGTGGATATTCTACAGCAATAGCTTTAAGTTTTAGGCTATGACTCTTTTTTTATTTGTTTCTTTTTAGTTTACTAAACTAACTTTTTATGAAGCTGTTTTTCCTTTAAATATATGAAAGGAAAGCTTTATTATACTATGATTTTCAATTAGTCTTGGGGCTAGAATTTCTCCATTAAAATCTTATCCTCAGTTTTATGAAGTAAGAAGTCTTGGAGGTTTAGAGCACAAAGGTAATATGCCAGACCTTTCCAGATTCTGGTCCAGCTTCATCACTCCAATCTAACAAATAAAATGCTGATCAAACTGAAAATTTAACAACTTTTAGTCCCATCAAAGAATTTAGGTCACAGGGCAAATTACTGCCCCATTCGCAAAGATTGGAAACAGGCAGAAAACTCAGTGGGAACCAGTACCAGGGCAGGAAAATCAAAACTATAATTGAAAATTGTCTGGAAACTCAATATGAACAAGTCTGAGAGTTAAAAACTCCAGAGGAGGCACATGGTGCTGGAGGCAGGCTCTGGGCCTCCTTGGATGTCCCTGGAGCTTTGGGAGGGTCACTGGTTCATGGTGCCCTCAGCCTGCCCTCTCTGTTATATGCATGGATCGGAAAGGCAGTGGACGCTCGGTTGCACATTCCAGGTCCAGGAAAAATGCAAATGGATTGCTTTAGAATGAGAATGAAAATTTATTTTTAATGGTAGTATTATGGAAAATTCCAAGTAAAGAATTAAAGGTCAGATTGTCCTTCCCTCATGGTATTCAACATGATTTAGCAGATATCTGTTTATTTACTAAGAAAAAAACAAATGTAACTCCTGAAAAGACAGAACATTTTTATAAGAAGCCTTTGAACAAGCATAGAATTAAAACCATTTCTCACATTATGCCCCTACAAACTATAAAAATGGAATATAAAGTCTGTGAGGCCAAGCTCCACCTCCTGGGTAGTTTTGACCTCTTCCTTACTGATGCAAGAGTCAGGCAGCTCTTGCCCTCACACCTCAGGAGACATTTCTGTATGAGAGTTCCATTACCTGTAAAGCTTCAAGCCAAGAATTTTCCCAAAGAGACCAATGCATCAATAAGCAGCACTGTCTTAAACATCTCTACATGTGGTTCTTACAGCACTATATGCATTGGTCACACTGGAATGCAGGCTTAGCATATCACCAAAAACGTTGCCGTCATGAAAAAGCTTGCACAGAATGCCAGAGAAGTGGGAGAGCATGAAACTCTTGTACGTGAAAACTGAGGGGTCGGTTGCCCTTCCCATCTTTTCTTCATTTCTCAGCAGCCAGGATGAAGCCAAAGGAGTGTGCACTCCTAGTCAGAAAAGAAAAAAAGAAAAGGAAGTAAAAAAAAGAATATAATTAAAAGCAAAAAGAGAAGAAAAGAAACAGAAGGCTTATGAAACAGGCTAGAAAGGCGACATCAGCCCTAACTACAGAAGCAGCAGCTCCTAAAACTAGTGTTCCTCCAGTGAAGGACCCAGGACCCCAGAAGAAAGAGACCCCCAAGCCTGAGAAGAAAGAGATCTGGAGAGTAAAAGCCCAAAATAAAGTACGAGATGAATCCAAAGAAGAAATTCCATTATTCATTCCAAGAGGAGAAACTCCCACCAAAGAACACATAGAAATACAAAAACATGACACAGGAAAGAAGTCTCCAAAAAAGAATCCTGGTCCCAACACACCTCATGGGAAGAAAAGAAAGGCCTTTCCATCTGAAGACACCCCAAAAGCAGCAGAACCCAAGACCACAGGTGAAGGCCAAGGAAAGACGCGGCAGAGAAATCAAAGAGGCAGAGAAAGAAACACTGTTGGGGAAAAGAACCCAGGACAGATGCCCAAATTCCCAGAGACCAAATTCTTCACTATAGCTAATAAATCTGTAAGAAAAGCTCCCCACACACCCAAACATTGGCCCCAAAATCCCAGAGTGCCCCAGTCGGCCTAAAAATTGGTGGCTCAACCAGGAGGAAACATCAGAGCTGCCTAGAAAGCTTTTGAAAAATAGCCAGGTCCCGTCCACTGTCATAACCTTCTCCAAAAGTGAGCTTCAACTTAAATATGTTTAAAACCTCCACAATATTCGTGGGGATAACAACCAGTAGTTTGAATCCATGTTTTAAATTGCTCTTCCATGTATTTGCCAATAGAATAGAAAATGAAGTGCTTTTATTAAAGTGTAATGTGGGCTTCTGAGTAAACTAAAACAAACAAACAAAACCTCCAAAGGGAATCTAGCCTTGATGCGGGGGAACTCATGTTTGTACAGGAGCCACCACCTGGCAAGGGTAGGGGGAAAGTGACCACAGTGAAATACACCGGAGCATTCTATTCTTTACAAGACCTGTCCTCAAGAGAAACTTTTGTCAGACCCTCACCAATGGGACTTTTATCAGAGCCCAACCTACCTGGGAGAAGAGAAATACCCAACCCCAGTCCCCTCTAGCCATCCTCTATAACCTAAGAGGATAAGAAAAGAAAAGACCTGAGAGGCAGTAGCGAAGTTCACAGCCCAAAGGCACAGACTCACTGAAAGACTGAGAACTAACCATAGGACTATAGAACTCCCCTCCCAACACACCTTACCACCATATACCAAAGGTTGTTTTACCCAGGACATCATGTTCACCTTTAAACAAAAATATACACGATGTCTTCAAAGGCAAAAAAAAAAAAAATGAATTTGAAGAGATAGAGAAAAAATCAGGCCCAGACAGACCCAGACATGGCAGGGATATTGGAATTATCAGACCATGAATTCAAAACAACTGTGACTAATATACTAAGAGCTCCAATGGAAATGTAGACAACATGTAAAAATAGACTGGTAATGTAAGCAGAGAGATAGAAATTCTAAGAAAGAATCAAAAACAAATGCTAGAAATTAAAAGTACTGAATGAATAAAGAATACATTTAATGGATTCATTAGTAGACTATATACAACTGAGGAAAGAATAACAACTTGGGGATAGGTCAATAGAAACTTACAAAACTAAAAAGCAAAGAGAAAAATGATGGGGAAAAAAAGAAAATAGAATATCCAAGAACTGTGGGACAATTACAAAAGGTATAATATACTCGTATTGGGAATACAAGAAGAAGAAAGACAAAAAGCAGCAGAGGATGTTTGAGGCAATAGTTTCCCCAAACATCAGATAGAAAATCACACCAATCCAGGAATTTCAGGGAACATGAACCAGGGTAAATACCAAAAAGCTACATCTAGGTATATTAATTTTAACTTGCAGGAAATCAAAGATAAAAAAGAGATCTTGAAAGAAACCAGAAAAAAGAAAACACCTTACTTATAGGAAAGCAAAAATAAGAATCACATCTGAGTTATCCTCAGAATAGCAGGCAAGCAAAAAGACATTGCAGTGAAATATTAAAGTGTTAGGACAACAAAACCAAACCAGTCCAGAATTCTGTATCATACGAAACTATTTTTCAAAAGTTCAGGAGAAATAACAACTTTCTCAGATCAACAAAAATTGAGAAAATATATTGCCTTGAAAAAATATTTAAAGAAGTTCTTGCCCTGGCTAGGTGTCTCAGTTGGCTAGAGTGTCATCTCATACACCAAAATGTTGTGGGTTCAGTTTCTGGTCAGGGCACATATCTAGGGTGCAATTGGATCCCCAATCAGAGGGCATATGAGAGGCAACTGATTGATGTTTCTCTCTCACATGAATGTTTCTCTTTCTTTCTCTTTCTCCTTCTCTACCTAAAAATCAATAAAAATGTATCCTTGGGTGAGGATTTAAAATGAAAAAGAAAAAATAGTTCTTCAGAGAGAAGAAAATGATATAGGTCAGAAACTCGATCTACATAAAAAGGGAGACCATCAGAGAAGGAATAAGTGAAGGTAAAAAAATTTATTTTTATGTTCTTAACTGATCAAACAGATAACAGTTTGTTCCAAATAATAGCAAAATATATTCACTAATTTATAACTAATGCATAAGTGAAATGAATGTTAGCAAAATGATACAAGAAAAAAGGAGAAGTAATTAGGAATACCTTATTATTTATAAGGTACTTATGTTAACCATGAAGTAGTATAGTGTTATGTGAAAGTGGACTTGCATTAGTTGTAAATGTATGTTGCAAACTCTAGGGAAACCTCTAAAAAAAAATAGAAGTATAATTGATATGCTGAGAAAGGAGAGAAAATGGAAGTATATGAAATAATCAGTACAAAAGGCAAAAAAAAAAAGAGAGAGACAAAAGTAGAAACAAAGAACAAGGTTGATGACTAGCAAACAGCAACAAATATGGTAGATTGTAATCAACTATACCAATAAGTTTAAATGTCAATTGTCTAACTACATCAAATAAAAGACAGAGATTGTCATAGAGTATCAAAAAAACAACACCCAATTTATGTTGTCTTCAAAAAAACCACCTTTAAATGTATTGACACAGTCCTGACTGGTATGGCTCAATTGGTTGGGCATCGTCCCATAAAACAAAAAGTTACTGGTTTGATTTCCAGTCAGAACACATGCCTGGATTGCAGGCCCAGTCCCATATCAGGGTGTGTGCCAGGGGCAGCCAGTTGATCTTTCTCTCACACATCAATGATTCTCTCTCTCTCTCTCTCTCTCTCTCTCTCTCCCCCCCCATCCCCTCTCTCTAAAAATAAAAAAAAAAATTAAATAAATGCATAGACGTATAAAATTAAAGGGGTGGGGAAAGATAACATGTAAAAATTACAGGAAAGATGAAGTAGATAAATTAGTTTCACACAGAGCAGACTTTGGAGCAATGAATATTATGAGGGATAAAAGGATATGATGTAATAAAGACGTCCATTCTCCAAGAAGACATGATAATCCTTAATATGTCTCACAACGCGGTGTCAAAATACATGATATGAAAACTGATAGAACTGCAAGAAAAAAGTTTATAAATCCATGATTATAGTTAGAGACTTTAACAACATTGTATCAGAAGTGGAAGGATCAAGCAGAAAGAAAATCAGTAAAGACATAGATGAACTCAACATCATCATCAATTAACCAGATGTAATAAACAGCTGTAGGTTACTTCATCTAGCAACAGTAGAATATACACTTTTCTAAAGTTTCACATGGAGCATTCACCAAGATAGACCACATTCTGGAACATATACTATACCTTAATAAAGAATAAAATTTTAAAGAATAAAAATCATATAGTGTATGTTCTCAGACTACAATGGATTTCAACTAGAATGCAGTAAGGATTGAAAAGCAGCTGAGAAATCCTAAAATACTTGGATATTAAACAATACACTACCATGATAAAAAGCAAGGACCTACAAATAAGACTACTATATCCAGCAAGGCTATTATTTTATCACTTAAAATTGATGGCAAAGTAAAGAGCTTCCTAGATGGAAAAAAAAAAACTAAAGAAATTAATTACCACCAAATGGGTATTATAAGAATTTTTAAAGGGCCTCCTTTAAGAAGAAGGTGGGGGGGAAGAAAAGAGGGAGACATAGATATAAAGAATAAAATGACAATAAATATGTACTGTCAATAACAATTAAAATGTAAATGGATTAAATATTCCAATCAAAAGACATAGGTTAGCTGAAAGGATAAGAAAACATGACACATATACTATAATATGCTCTTTACAAGTGACCCACCTCAAAACAAAAGATATATGTAGACAGAAAGTGAAGGGATAGAAAAAATATTCCATGCAAATATAAACAAACAAAAAAAAGCTGTGGTAGCAACACTTGTCTCAGACAAAATAGACTTCAAAACAAAGGCCATAACAAAAGATAAAGGTTAGCACATAATACTTAAGGGACTGATCGAACAAGAGGCTATAACCTTTGTAAACATATATGCACGCAACATAGGAGCACCTAAATATATAAAGAAAAATTGTTGGATATTAAGCAAGAGATCACCAGCAATAGTCATAGCAGGGGATTTTAACACCCCATTGACATCAATGGAAAGATCTACCAGACAAAAAAATTAACACGTCAACAGAGACCTTAAATGATACACTTGATCAAATTAATTTAATAGATACTTACAGAACATTTCATCCAAAACCAGCAGAGTATACATTCTTTTCAAGTGCACATGGAACACTTTCAAAGATAGACTATATGTTAGGATGCAAAATACGTTTTAATAAATTGAAGAAGAATGATATTGTATCAAACATCTTCTCTGACCAAAATGGTATGAAACTAGAAATCAATTACAATGAAAAAACTGAAAAAACATTCAAATACATGGAGGCTAAATAGGTGTTATTAAAGAATGAGTGGCTTAATAATGAGATCAAGGAAGAAATCAAAAGTTACCAGGAGACAAATGAAAATGAATGCACAACTCCCCAAAAGCTATGTGACACAATAAAAGCAGCCCTGAGAAGGATATTCATAGCATTACATGGCTACTTTAAGAAACAGAGAAAAATCCCAAACAATCTAACCCTAAAAAAACTTAAAAAACAACAAACAAAGCCCAGAGCAAGTAGAAGGAAGGAAATAATAAAGGCTAGAGCAGAAATAAATGACATACTGGATTTCCAACCAAGATAGAGGCATAGGTAGATACACTTTGCCTCCTCACACAACCAAAATAAGGACAACAACAAATTTATAAACAAAAAACAACCAGAACTGCCAGAAAATCAAACTCTATGGAAGCCCAACAACCAAGGAGTTAAAGAAGAAACATTCATCCAGACAGGTAGGAGGGGCAGAAATGAGCAGTGGGACAGAGAGGATGAGCAGCAAGGTGGCAGCTGGCAGACCAGGCAGTCCCACATTTGCATGCAGATAAAACAAGAGGATTAACTGGGGAGTGAGACAGACCATGCAACCCAGGGTTCCAGTGCAGGAAAAGAAAACCTCAAAACCTCTGGCTGTAATACCCTGTGGGGGTTGTAGCAATGGGAGAAATTCCCAGACTCACAGGGAAGTTTGTTGGAGAGACCCACAGGGTCTCAGAACATGCGCAAGCCTACCCACCCAGGAATCAGCACCAGAAGGGCCCAATTTGCTTGTGCGTGGCAAGGGAAGTGACTGAAAGTGGGGGAGAGATGAGTAGGTGGCATAGTTCCCTCTCTGACCCCTCTCCCACATACAGCACTGCAACACAGGGATGAGGGGGCCCAGCCCTGGTGAATACCTAAGGCTCCACACTTACAACATTAACAGGAGTCAAGACAAAGAAATATGGCCCAAGTGAAAGAACTGACTAAAACTCCAGAAAAAATACAACTAAGCAATGAAGAGATAACCAGCCTATCAGATGCAGAGTTCAAAACACTGGTAATCAGGATGCTCACAGAAACTGCTGAGTATGGTCATAAAATAGAGGAAAAAGTAAAGCTGATGCAAAGTGAAATAAAGAAAAATACACTGGGAATGAACAGCGAAGGGAAGGAAACAGGGACTCAAATCAACAATTTGGAGCAGAAGGAAGAAATAAAAATTCAACCAGGACAGAATGAAGAAACAATTCAAAAAGATGAGAAGAGGCTTAGAAACCTCCAGGACAACTTTAAATGTTCCAACATCCAAATCATAGGGATGCCAGAAGGACAAGAGGGAGAGCAACAAATTGAAAACCTATTTGAAAAACTAATGAAGGAGAACTTCCCCAACCTGGCAAAGGAAATAGACTTCCAGGAAGTCCAGGAAGCTCAGAGAGTCCCAAAGAAGTTGGACTCAAGGAAGCAACACACCAAGGCACATCATCATCACATTACCCAAGATTAAAGATAAGGAGAGAACCTTAAAAGCAGCAAGAGAAAAGGAGATGGTTACCTATAAAGGAGTTCCTATCAGACTATCAGCTGATTTCTCAAAAGAAACCTTACAGGCAAGAAGGGACTGGAAAGAAGTATTCAAAGTCATGAAAGGCAAGGACCTACATCCAAGATTGCTCTATCCAGCAAAGATATCATTTCGAATGGAAGGGCAGATAAAGTGCCTGCCAGATAAGGTAAAGTTCAAGGAGTTCATCATCACCATGCCCTTATGATATGAAATGTTAAAGGGACTTACCTAAGAAAAAGAAGATCAACACTATGAACAGTAAAATGATGACAAACTCACAACTATCAACATCTGAACCTAAAAACAAAAACAAACTAAGCAAACAACTAGAACAGAAACAGAATCACAGAAATGGAGATCATATGGAGGGTTATCAGTAGGGAGGGCAAGGGGGGAGAATAGGGGAAAAGGTACAGGGATTAAAAAGAATAATTGGTAGGCACAAAATAGACAGGGGGATGTTAAGAGTAGTATAGGAAAAGGAGAAACCAAAGAACTTATATGTATGACTCATGGACCTGAAATGTGGGAGGTCAGGGGGGACTGCTTCTGGGAGGGGGGTGCAGAATAAAGAAGAATAAAGGTGAGGAAAAAATGGTACAACTGGAATAGCATAATCAATAAAATACACTTTTTTAAAAAGGCAAAATAAATAAATTCCCCCCAAAAAAGAAATGAATGGCATATAGACTAAAAAAAAAACAAAAAACAAAAGAACAATGAAATCAAGAGCTCGTTTTTTAAAAAAGATAAAATTGACAAAACTTTAACTAGATTTATCATGAAAAAGAGGGACCCAAATTAATAAAATCAGAAATGAAAGAGGAAACGTAACAACTGACAACACAGAAATACAAAGGAGTATAAGAAAATACTATTAAGAACTACATATGCCAAAAAACTGAATAACCTGGGGAAGTGGATAAATTCCTAAAAACATGAACTTCCAAAACTTTATCTGGAAGAACCAGAAAACTTGAATAGACTGATAACAACTATTGAAATTAAAGCAGTAATCAAAAAACACCAGCAAAAAAAGTCCTGGACCAAATGGCTTCACAGGTGAATTTTATCAAACGTTCAAAGAACTAACACCTTTCCTTCTCAAACTATTCCAAAAACTTCATGACATGGTATTGCATATAGAAATCCCTGAAGGCTCCACCAAAAAATAACCAACTCTAATAAATAAATCTGGCAAAGTAGCAGGACACAAAATAAAAATAAGAAATTGGTGGTATCTTTAAATGCTAATTATAAATTATTAGAGAAATTAAGAAACAATTTCATTTACTATTGCAACAAAATAATTAAATACCTAGGAATAAATTTAACCAAGGAGGTAAAATACCTGTACTCAAAAAGTTATAAGATACTGAAAAAATTGAGGAAGATACAAATAAGTGGAAGAATATACCATGTTCATGGATAGGGGAAAAAAAATAACATCATTAAGATGTCCATACTACACAAAGAAATCTACAGGTTCAGTGCAATTCCTATAAAATTACCAGTGGCATATCTCTCAGGTCTACAACAAATATCCCAAAAATTTATATGGAACCACAAAAGACCCCAAATAGCCTCAGTAATCTTGAGAAAGAAGAACAAAGGTGGTATAATAAAGGTAGCACAATACCTGATATCAAACTATACTACAAGACCATAGTAATCAAAACAGGATAGTGTTGACACGAAACAGGCATATAGATTAATGAAACAGAACAAAGAGCCCACAAATAAGCCCATGCCTGTATGATCAATTAATATTTGACAAAAGAGACAAGAACATACAATGGAATAAAGATAGTCTATTCAATAAACAGTGTTGAGAAAATTGGACAGATGCATGCAAAAAAGTGAAACTAGACCACCAATTTACACCATGCACAATAATAAACTTCAAATGGGTTGAAGACTGAAATGTTAGGCTCAAAACCATAAAAATCCTAGAAGAAAACATAGGCAGCAAAATCTCAGACATTGCTCATAGTAATATTGTATCAGATATATCTCCAGGCAAGTGGAACAAATGAAAAAAATAAACAAATGGAACTACATGAAACTAAAAAGTTTTGCACAGCAAAGGAAAATATCAACAAAATAAAAAGACAAACCACAGAATGAGAGAACAGATTTGCTGATACATCTGATATGGGGTTAATACCCAAAATTTAAAAAGAACTTCTACAACTCAATGCCCAAAAAACAACCCAATTAAAAAATTGGCAAAGGACCTGGATAGACACTTCTCTCAAGAGGACATACAGATGGCCAACAGACATATGAAAAGATGCTCAGTGTCACTAATCACCAGAGAAATACAAATTAAAACCACAATGCGATATCATGTCACACCTGTCAGAATGGCTATCATCAATAAATCAACAAAGAAGTGCTGGTGAGGATGTGGAGAGAGGGCAACACGTTTGCACTGTTAGTGGGAATGCAGATTGGTGCAGCCACTGTGGAAAGCAGTATGAAGATACCTCAAAAAATTAAAAATGGATCTGCCTTTTGACCCAGCAATCACACTTCTGGGAATATATCTGAAGAAACCTGAAACAAATTCAAAAGAATATAAGCACCCCTGTGTTCATTAATTACAGTCGCCAAGATATGGAAGCAGCCCAAGTGCCCATCAGTAGATAAGTGGATAAAACAACTATGGGACATTTACACAATGGAATCCTACTCAGCCATTAAAAAGAAATTTTTACCCTTTATGATGATATGGAAGGACCTGGCTAATTGAAATAAACCAATCAGAGAAAGACAAATACCATATGATTTCACTCATATGTGGCATCTAATGAACAAATTGAACTAACAAGCAAAATAGAGACAGACTCATAGATAGCAAAATGACAGCTAAGGGGGGAGCATAGAGGATGGAGGGCTTGAGCAAAAAGGAGAAAGGACTAATGGACATGGACAACAGTGTGGCGATGTGAGGGGGAGGGGGTTATAAAGGGGCTAAATGGTAATGGAAAAAATAAAATAGGTTTTTTTTAATTTTTCAGAATTAAAAAAATGAAAATAATGTAATATATGAAAACCAAAAAAAAAATGGACAAAGGTTTGATGTATTGAGCAAAAAAGGAAAAAGGACTAATGGACATGGACAACTGTGCGGTCATTGGGGGTGGAGCAAGATGTATAAGGGGGACAAATGGTAATGGAAAGAATATCATAAAAATAACCATTTTAAAAATGGGCAAAGGATCTGAATAGGCACTTCTCCAAGAAGAACATAAACATGGCTAATAGACATGAAATAAATGCTCAGTCACTAATCATCAGAGAGATGTAAATTAAAACCACAATGAGATACCACCTCACGCCCGTCAGAATGGTTATCATCAATAAATCAACAGAAAATAAGTGTTGGCGAGGATGTGGATAAAAGGGAACCCTCATGCACTTTAGTGGTAATAGAGACTGGTGCAACCACTGTGGAAAAGAGTACAGAGCTTCCTCAGAAAATTAAAAATGGAACTGCCTTTTGACCCAGCTATCTTACTTCTGGAAATATATCTGAAAAAACTCAAAACACTAATCCAAAAGAATATACGTACCTGATTTTCATTATAGATTTATTTATAATAACCAAGATGTGGAAACAACCCAAGTGCCCATCAGTAGATGGGTGGCTAGAAAAGCTTGGTACATTTATACAATGGAATCCCACTTGGCTGTAAAAAAGAAGGAAATCTTACCTTCTCCAACAGCATGGATGGACCTGGAGGTTATTATGCTAAGTGAAATAAGTCAGCTAGAGAAAGATAAATGCTATATGATGTCTCTTATATAAAAAACTTAATGAATAAAGTTAAGTGATGAACAAAATAGAAACAATGGCAAGGATACATGGAACAGACTGAAAGTTGAGTGAAAGGGCAGTTGGGGGTCTGGATGAAAGAAGGTAAAGGGATTAAGTAAACACACACACATACACACATATACAACAAATATACAGAGACAACTGTGGTGATAACCAGAAGGAAAGAGGGGTGGATGTAAGTGGAGGTTGGCAAAAGGGGGAGAAATAGGAAAGGAAAGAGACTTTGCTTTGGGTGATGGGAGCACGATGCAGTGTGCGGAAGATGTTTTGTTTAGTTGTAAATTTTAAACCTGTGTGGCTTTCTGAATCAGCGTCACCCCAATAAATTAAAAAATACACTTCTGATTAACACATTGGCCAAAGAAGAAACTTCAAGAGATACTTTAAAGTATTTTGAAGTACATGTAAATGAAAATACAACTTATCAAATTTTGGGATGCAGTGAAAGCAGTGCTTAGATAGAAAATTATATCATTGATGCATGTATTAGAAAAGAGGAAAGATCTAAAAATAAATCTAAGTATATACCCTAGGAAACTAGAAAAAGAAGCAAAATAAAGGTAGGCAGGAGAGAAGAAATAATAAAAATTGGAGCACATATCAATGAAACTTAAAACAAGAAATCAAAAGAGAAAATCAATAAAACCAAAAACTGGTTTTTTAAAAAGCTCAGTAGCATCAACAAGTCTTTAGCTAGGCTAACTAAGAAAAAAGAGAGGAAAGACAAATCACTAATATCAGAAATGAAAGAGGCGATATCACTACAGATCCCATAGAGAGTAAAAAAATAATAAAGGCATATTGTGAACAACCCTGTGACCACAAATTTGATGACCTAGATTAAATGGACCAATTTCTTCAAAGATGCAATCTGCCAAAATGCACACAAGAAGAAACAGACAATCTGAATAGGCCTGTATCTATTAAAGAAATTGAAACAACAATTAGTAACCTCCCAAAACAAAAAGCACCAGACCCAGATGGCTTCACTGGTGAATTTTACCAAGCATTTACACAGGAGTGTCCAACCTGCAGCCCATGGGCCTATGAATGTGACCCAACACAAAATCATAAATTCACTTAAAACATTATGAGATTTTTGTGTGTGTGTGATTACATGTCACAGTGTATTTAATATGTGGCCCAAGACAACAATTCTTCTTCCAGTATGGCCCAGAGATGCCAAAAGGTTGGACATCCCTGACAATATACTGATCCTCTACAATATATTCCAGAAGACAGAAATAGAGGGAAATTTCCCAATTCATTCTTTGAAGACAGCATCACCATCATACCCAAACCAAAGACTTTACAAGAAAAGAAAACTAGAAACCAATATCTCTGAAGAGCATAGGTGCAGGAACCTTCAGCAAAATATTAGCAAATCAAACTCAACAGTGAATAAAAAATTATATATCACAACCATGTGAGAACTACTCTGTGGTTCACATTTGAAAATTATTTAATATAATTCATCACATCAACAAGCTAAAGAAAAATCACATGATAATATCCATAGGTTCAGGAAAGACATTTGACAAAACACAACACCTATCATGATTTAAAAGGAAAAAAACCTTATCAAAATAAGAATAGAATGGAACTTCCTCACTTTCATAAAGAACATCAAATAAAAATCAACAGCTACCATCATTTAATGGTGAGAAAATAGCTTTCCCACTAAGATCAGGAACAAGACAATCATGCTCTCTCTCACCACTCCTTTTAAATGTTTTACTGGAAGCCCTACTTAATACAATAAGACAAGAAAAAAATGAAAGGAATACAGATTGGAAAGGAAGAAATAAAAGAGCCTTTGTTTACAGATGACATGATTGCCTATGTACAAAATCTTAAGAATCAAGGAGGAAGTACTTCTGGATCAACTAATAAGCCAGGACAGTCATAACTCTGAGATACTGCAGTTCCAGACCACTGCAATAAAACAAATAATAAAGTGAGTCCCATGAATTTTTGGATTTCTCAGTGCACGTGAAAGTTGTATTTAGACTACACTGTGTGGTCCATTGAGTGTGCAATGGCATTATGACTTTTAAAAGTCAATGTAAATACCTTAATTTAAAAATACTTTATTGCTAAAAAATGCTAATCATCACCTGAGCCTTTAGCAAGTCATGATCTTTTTGCTGGTGGAGGATATTTCCTTGATTTTTGGTGGCCTCTGACTTATCAGGGTGGTGGTTGCTGAAGGTTGGGGTGGATGTGGCAATTCCTTAAACTAAGACAATAATGAAGTTTACCACATAAAGCAGTCCTTTCTTTTTTCCTTTTTATTAAATTTATTGGCACTGGTTAACAAAACTTAAGGTTTCAGGCACACAATTCTGCAACACATCACCTGTACACTATATTCTGTGTTCACCACTCCAGACTCTTCCTTTCACAATTTCTCTGTTGCATGTGATGCTTTTTGATAGGATTTTATCCACAGTAGAACTTCTTTCAAAATTGGAGTCAATCCTGTCAAACCCTACCAAGTTGATTTGGTTTGTCAACTAAATGCGTGTAATATTCTAAATCCTTTGTTGTCATTTTAACAACCTTCATTGCATGTTCACCATGAGAAGATTCCATCTCAAAAAAACGACTTTCCTTGCTCATTCATAGGAAGCAACTTTTCAACCATTAAAGTTTTATTATGAGATTGTAGCAATTCAGTCACATTTTCAGGCTCACTTCTAATTCTAGTTCTCTTGCTATTTCTACTACATCAGCTGTTACTTCCTTCAGTGAAGTCTTTAACCTATTAAAGTCATCAATGAGGACTGGAATTAACTTCTTCCAAACTCCTATTCATATTGATAATTTGACCTTTTCCCATGAATCACAAATATGCTTAATAACATCTAGAAGGGTGAACCCTTCCAGGTTTTCAATTTACTTTGCCCAGATCCATTAGGGGAATTAATATCTATGGAAACTATAGCATTATGAAATGTATTTCTTAATAATAAGACTTGAAAGTAGAAATACTTCTTGATCCATGGACTACAGAATGGTAGTTCTGTTAGCAGGCATGAAAATAACATTAATCTCATTGTATATCTCCATCATGCTCTTGGGTAACCAAGTGCATTGTCAATGAGCAGCAATGTTTTTAAAGGAAGCTCTTTTCTCAGCAGTAGGTCTCAATGGTGGGTTTAAATATTCAATAAAGCATGCTGTAAAGAGATGTGCTATCATTCTGGCTTTGTTCCATTTATAGAGCACAGGCAGAAGTAGATTTAGTGTAATTCCTAAAGGCCCTAGGTTTTTTGGAATGCAAAATGAACTTTGGCTTCAACTTAAAGTCATCAGCAGTGTTAGCCTTAAAGAGAGTCAGTCCACCCTTTGAAGCCAGGCATTGACTTCTCCCCTCCATCTATGAAAATCCTAGAGGGAATCTTCTTTGATTATAAGGCTATTTCATCTACATTGAAAATCTGTTGGTTAGGGTAGCCACCTTAATTATCTTAGCCAGAGCTTCTGGATAACTTGCTGCAGCTTCTACATTAGCACTTGCTGACTCACCTTGCACTTTTATGTTATGAGGATGGTTTCTTTCCTTAGACTACAAGGACTAACATTAACTTTTCTTCAAACTTTTCTTCTGCAGCTTGTTCATCTCTCTTGGCTTTTATAGAATGGAACAGAATTAGAGGCTTGCTCTGCATTAGGCTTAAGGGAATGCTGTGGCTGGTTTGATCTTTTATCCAGACCACTAAAACTTTCTACATCTCAGCAACAGAGCTGTTTCACTTTCTTACCATTTGTGTGTTCACTGGAGTAGCACTTTCTAATTTCCATCAAAAAGTTTTTCTTGCATTCACAACTTGGCTAATTGTTTGGTACAAAAGAGCGAGCTTCAGCCCCTCTCAGCTTCCTACATACCTTCCTCACTAAGCTTAATCATTTCTAGGTTTGATTTAAAGTGAGTGATGTGTGACCGACTCTTTTTTCACTTGAGCACTTAAAGGGCATTGCAGGGTTATAAACTGGCCTAATTTCAATATTTCTGTGTCTCAAGGAATAGGGCGGCCTGAGGAGAGGTAGAAAGATGGGGGAATGGCTTGTCAGTGGGGCAGTCAGAACACACACAACATTTACCAACTAAGTTTGCTGCCTTATGTGAGTGTAGTTCATGGTGTCCCATAATAATTACAATAGTAACATTACTGATCACAGATCACCATAACATATATAAAAATAATGGAAAAGTTTGAAATATTTTGAGAATTACAAAAATGTGACAGAGATATGAAGGAAACTGTTGGGGAAAAGGCACTAATAGACTTGCTACACACAGGGTTGCCACAAACCTAACATTTGTAAAAAGTGCAATACCTGCAAAGTGTCATCGAGCAAAGCACAATAAAATGAGGTATGCCTGTACAACAAGGTTACAGGATACACAGTTAATATGTAAATGTCAATTTTTTTGTATCAACCATGAACAAATGGAATTTTTAATTAAAAATATATAGTTTACACTGGTACCCCATAAAATAAAATGCCTAGGTATGTATGTAATGTATGTATGTACATATGTATGTATGTATGTATGTATAATTGAAATTTCATCAACAAAACAAACAAGTGAGTAAAACAGAACCAGAGACATGGAAATAAAGAACAAACCGACAGTGACCAGTGGGGAGGGGGCAAGGGGGATAATGGGGAAAAGAAGGGGAAGGGGCAAGTCGAGGAACATGTATATAAAGGACCCACGGAAAAAGGTTATGGGTGGCAGAGGGTTGAATGTGGGAGGAGTGGTGGGCAGGGCAGCAGAGATCAATGGGGACAACTGTAATTGAACAACAATAAAAAGATTTTTTTAAAGAAATAGAAATTGGTAGTTAGAGAATAGCAATGGGGATGTAAAATACAGCATAGGGAATAGGGCAGCCAAAGAGCATATATGCATGACTCACAGACATAGAAAATGGTGTGGGGACTGCCTGAGGGAGTGAGAGGCTGGGGAGAGGGCAGTAAAGGGGGAAAAACTGGGACAACTGTCATAGCATAATTAATAGAATATAATTTTGAAGAGATATTATAGCAGAGCCTTGCAACAATATGACTTTATCCCTCATCTTCCCTTTGTGCTAGATTTAGCATATATTTTACTTCTATATTCTTATTATTTTTGCTTTTAAAAGGCAAGGACTTTTTTAGTTAATAAAAATTTCTTATATTTGTCTAAATTTTTACATTCTTCGATTCCCTCCATTTCTTTCTGTTGATGGCACTTCCATGTGGAGTTCTTTCCCTTTTAACCTGAAAACTTCCTTCAGTGTTTTTTGTAGAATAGGTCTTTCAGCAATTAATTCTCTCAACTTTTCTTTGTCTGAAAGTGTCTTAATTTGGCCTTTACTTTAAAATTTTTATGTTGAGGTATAATTGACATAATATATTCATTTCATGGGCATATCATGATTAGATAATTGTGCATACAGGCGGGGCAACTCTGTTTCCTGTACTCACAACTGTAAACCTACTTTTGTCCCACCCCGTCTGACAAAATGATCACCACAATAAGTGCAGTCACTATACATAGTTACAAAGTTACAAAACTTTTTGTAATGAGAACTTTTAAGATCTACTCTCTTAGCAATTTTCAAATATGCAATAGAGTATTGTTAACTATAGTCTCTATGCATTACACCCCCAGGACTGACTTACTTTCTATAACTGGAAGTATGTACATTTTTACTCCCTTTACCAACTTTGTCCACCACCTGCCCCATGCCTCTGGCAATCAACAATCTGCTCTCTGTACCATGAGCTCAGTTTTGTTTTTTTATGTACCACATTGGGGAACATATGGTATTTGTCTCTCTCTGACTTTCACTTAGCACAATGCCTCAAAGTCCATCCATTTTGTCACTAATGGAAAACTTTTCTTCCTTTTATGACTAAATAATATTCCATTTTATATATACATACCACATTTTCTGTATCCTTTTATTCACTGATAGGCACTTAGATCATTTCCATATCATGGCTATTGTAAATAATGCTGCAGCAAAGATGGAGATGTATATATCTTTTTGAGTTAGTGTTTTCTTTCTTTCTTTTTTTAATATAAATACTCAAAAGCAGAATTGCTGGCTCAAAAAGGGGCCACAGATAAAAAATGCACTTAAGCTGTTTTAAGAACTTGAAAAAACATTAGAAATTATTATTTATAGTAAACAAATGTAGCCATTTAATTCACAGATAGCAATTTACAGCATAACCATCTGTCCTATATAAATATCTATGTCACTAATCATCAGAGAAATGCAAAGTAAAACCCCAGTGAGATATCACCTCACACCTGTCGGAATGGTTATCATCAATAAATCGACAAACAGCAAGTGTTGACAAGAATGTGAAGAAAATGGAACCCTTGTGCACTGTTGGTGGGAATATAAATTGGTGCAGGCAAATGTGGCAAACAGTATGGAGGTACCTCAAAAACTTATAAATGGAACTACCTTATCGCCCAATGATGCTACTTCTGGGAATATATATGAAAAAACCTGAAACACTAATTCAAAAGAATATACATGTATGTAGCCCTACGTTCATTGCATTATTACAATAGCCAAGATTTGGAAGCACCCCAAGTGCCCGTCAGTAGATGAGTGGATCAAAAAGCTGTGATACATTTACACAGTTGAATACTATGCAGCTGTTTTAAAAGAAGAAAATCTTACCTTTTGTGACAGCATGGATGGATGTGGTTTGCACTATGCTAAGTGAAATAAGCCAGTCAGATAAAAAGAAGTACCATGTAATTTCACTAATATGTGGAATCTAATCAGCAAAAACTAACAAATGAAACAAACAAACTAATAGATACAGATAACAAACTGACAACTGTCAGAGGGGAGAGAGGTTTGGGGACTAGGTGAAAACACTGAAAAGATTAAGAAAAAAAAACAAACTCATAGACACAGACAACAGTATGGAGATTACTAGAGGGAAAGGGGGTTGGAGAGGTAAATAAAGGTAATGAGGGGATGGATGGTGATAAAAGGAGACTTGACTTGAGGTAGCAAACACACAATATACCTTACAGACCATGTATTATAGAATTGTACACCTGAAACCTATATAATTTTATTAAGCAATGTCACCCCCATAGATTCAATTTTTTTAAAAAGTACTTATGCTAGATATTAAAAAAAAAAACAAAAACCTATGGATTCCCTGTTAGTACGGTCTTTCCTTTGTACTTAATTGCCAGAAATAAGATGTCTCCTACCTTATCCTTACTCACCCTGTCCACCTCTGCTTCCTACACATAACAAAGATATTTTATATTCTCTCCGAAACTGGGTTTCACTTTTTCCAGCCCTTACCTCCTTTGATAATTTATGCCAAATATCAACTGAATTGTTACTTCAATACAAAGATTTATTCTGCTTCTGTTAAGAAATTTGGAACGCTGCCACTGTGATTTTCAATAAATTTCAGAACTTACCACAACCAATCATCACCTTATAACTAATGGAAAAGGTACTTTAAAGTATAAAATGAAGTAAATTTCATATCACCATGGTATTTTTAAAATGTCATATATTCTGAAAAATATTTAGAACTTTAAAGAATTCACATATAGTTTTAAAATATTTTTAAATGAAAAATTTTGTTTAAAACTTGTCCCATAAATTGACAGGGATTTTGGAATATATGTTAAACAGATATTTCTTCAACCAAACTAGCAAGCAATATCAGTCTACACTAGTGATTTTCAACCTTTTTCATCTCATGGTACATGTAAGTAATACTAAAATCCTATGGCACACCAAAAAATATATTTTTTGCCAGTCTGATGAAAAATAGATATTATTTTGATTGATTTACAAAAAATAATAATCATAGTAATTACCTACACTTTTCACTTCAAAAATGACTTTTTAAAAAATCAGGTGCCTATACTTGTATGTAAGAATGTCTGGTACCAAGAATTAACCAATAGTATGCAATCTTATTATGTGACATGACCAATAAGATGAACATCTCTTATGGGACCTATATATTTGTGGTTCAAGACAAGGCATTCACACTGGATGGCTGTTGTTGGGTTCGCTGTTGTCATTTTTTATTTATTTGACAATCTAAGGGAAAAGAGGTCAGTGCCCCTAACTAAGCAGTCCGGTATTGCAGGTTTTAAAAATTCTTGTGGCATACCAGTTGAAAATCGGTGGTCTACACTATGTAGTATTACATAAGACTGGTTATTTATATGATGTTTGATAAAATAGAATTCATCATTTAAATGTATATATCTATGTCTGTGTATATATGTAGATTTTTTTTATATTTCAGGAGTTTTACATGTCATGATATGGTGTGCAATCTGGTCAATCTCAGGCCCTCACATTTTCTTTGATGGAAATTTATTTGGACTATTAATTATCTTTTATAGTTCTATAATGGGGGGAAAACTTTTGGAACTCATTAGAATACCATCAGTGCCTCAACTTCCACCTCTTCTTGGTAAGGGTATAATTAGCTCTCATTTCTTTTTTATTGATTTATATATAAATTATTAATGTATTCTAGTCAGACTAAAGATTATTTAGAACTGTTTTAATGTAATATTTATATATAGCTTCTTTATGTGTGTATGTACTATATATGTGTATATATAGCTCATTTATAGAAGTATTTGTTCTCTCTATATATATCCAGAGATTTTTTCTAAAATATATTTTAAAATAATTTAAATATACTTAATATGTGATTCTTGTTGCTTTATCATTTAATAAGATATTTTTACTTAATTTTAAATGTATTATAGAAAAGGAAAATTTTGGAAAACACTGAATTTTTCTCTAGATAACCTAACTCAAATACAGTTATAAGATTCAAATATTATTGTATCTGAGGCACCAAAAAATCTCATGGTTTTTGAGTAAACTGTCTGAGTATCTTCACTATGTGTATTCATAGATACATCATCTACCTGACAGTGTTATATCCTATTTCTCCACCACTTTATTACATAACTCTGCAGGTGGATAGAGGAAAATAAATGGAAGAAATTCTATCAGAAGTGTCTCATATCTTCTGTATATTCAATATATCCAAATATTCTGTAAAATGCCAATAAAAATAACCTCTCCATTTTATCTCTAACACCCTTTCTATGTCCATGATACTCTTCTGACACCTTTTAAGTATTCGTTGAATCTCTTTGCCTCGTCTTCAAAACGTTTACTCTTCCCCTAGCCTAAGCTATTCCATGGATTATGGCAGACACTTTTAATTGGCCTCTCCTCCAATTTTATGTCTATCTAATTCACCAAGGTCATCACATAGAAAATGCAAGATTATCTGACTTCCTGCTTAAAACTTTCCCACCATGCCTTACTCTGCTAAAGCAGGTGACAGCGTGGAATGGGGTTAGCTATTCACAATCTGATGCCTCCTGCCCATTCTCTTACTCCCATCCTTGCCCTTTATGTTCCAGCAACACTGGATTACTAGTTGCGCCCCATTGAGATATACCATATTTTTATCTCCTTTCTTTATGCTGTCCCCTCTGCTTATGTGTGTAACTTGCCCTTCACCAAGTAATGAAAGACATAATGTGTTTGAAGAGGAGAAATTAAACATTTCTGTTTTCTCCCTTGGAATAAAATGAACTGAATCAGGCTTTGTTTGTTTGTTTGTTTGTTTTTGAAGGGATGTTACTGGCTGGTTTTACCATCAGGAACGTTCCATTGCTCAGTGACTTCGTCTATATTAGTAACAAGTTGTCTTCAACTTTAAGAAACACTGCCCTTACCCTTATCCTAATAAAAGCTGGACTTGGACTGGATCCACAGGTAGATTTCTAATTATACTGTGAGTAAAGTTACTTTAAATATTAGAGGCTGGTAAAATGAAAAAGAAGAAGAATTTTTGCTATAGCTGTTTCAAGTGCTGTCTGTAAACAAAACTAAAATAAAGAACAAAAATTTGCATAAATATTGACCTTAATTTCTACTTCTTGTCTTCATTATTACTGATATGAAGAGAAATCGCCAGGATGGAAGATCTCCATTAAAAATAGCCTTTAATTATTTGCATAGAGATCAATGTCCCTTATGCAGCATGTGTACATATTATTTGGAACTCGTGGTTCTTCTATGGAGAACTATTTGCTTTTCAGATAACAAAGGATATGGTCACCCCATAAAAGTATTTTCTTTTGTTTTATTTTATTTTTTTAAGAGAGATTGAGAATTTCAATATTTTTGTTTCTTGACTTTTTTCCTACAAAAGTAGTTTCTAATTATCTTTGCATTATTGTAAAACTAATATTTTGTAGTATTTCATAAAATATTACTATCTAGGGATCATAAATCTATTTGGGTTTTTAAAAGAGTCACATAAAAACTTCTCAGGTAGATGCAGCAAATGTTTATGTTTAATGGGATAATGCCTCAATAGCATGAAAATTATAGACAGTGATAATTTATTCTCCAGTAGAAAATTTGAACCAATGAGAAAATTTTAAAGGTCTCCCTTTTAGTTAATTATGCAGGTTTTAAGTGATTTTCTCTTTTCTCATGTTGATATTTTCTATTTACAATTATTAAGTTAATCAAACAGTTCACCTCTAAAAGTTAACTGATGGATATATACCTATACTTCCATTATGCTATTTACTAGAAAGATCAAGGAAGGTAGAACTAGTTAGTTAATCACAAAGAAGTGAATCTTTTTTAACAATTAAAATACAACAATGTTTTATAAAACATGCAATAGTTTATAATCCAGTCTATGATGACATATAAAATGATGTGTATTAGCATTTCAAGCTAAGTGGAATAATCGGGAAGATTACTTTAGTAAACAACTATATATTTTAATATTTGCTTAAACAGTTTTCTTACTGACCATCATAATTTTGTCTAAATATGACTATATTTATATTTCAGGCTTTGAAGCATTTGAGGAAAGTGTGTTTAAGATTGTCTGTGGGTCCATGCCTCGTGGAAGCGTGCTCAGCTGCTGTTATTTCCCACTTCCTTATGAATTTTCCCTGGCAATGGGGATTTACATTAGGGTAACTTTTCCTCATTTTCTCTATGAAAATATTTGGTTAAGGATGTTTGGTTTAAAATTACTGATATGTTCAGAATTCTGAATAGACAAGCTTGTCATTAAAGTTATTTTCACAGTGGTAGAAAACCTTGGAAATCAGTTGGCCACAAGTGGAGTTATGTTGTAAATCTACCATATTCTTGACAAACATGCATAGTCACTAAGTGCCTAATGCCACGATAATTCACTTCATCAGTTTATCCATTCTCTCCTATATTGTAATCTATCTATATGTTTAATCTATGTAATGGCCTTTCCCTTATACATTACATGTATGCGTGTGTGTGTATATACATACATATATATATATGAGAGATTTTGTATAGATGTAGATGTTATAACCAAAAAATAAGCAAACAAATACTTTTCCCTACATCCAATGTCCCACATGTTACTTTCCACCATCCATTTTCCTTCATGTCCAAATCCTTTGGAATAATAGTCTACAATCCCTATCTCTGTATCCTGAGCTCCTCTAAATTTTCCACCCATTTAACTTTTGCTTTCACATATTCATTTCAATGAAATTTATAGCAAAGTTCACCCATTATATACTTACTGCCAAATTCAATGAATTTTTAATTAAATTTATTATAAAATATCCAAATATATTTTTCTTTTGAAAAATTAGAACTTTACAAATAAAAGTAAAAAGGTTCTTCTGGCCAAGATGGAGGTGTAGGTAAATACACTTTGCCTCCTCGCACAACCAAAAGAAGGACAACAACAAATTTAAAAACAAAAAATAAGAACTGCCAGAAAATCAAACTGTATGAAAGTCTAACAAACAAGGAATTAAAGAAGAAACATTCCTCCAGACTGGTAGGACTGCAGAGACGGGCAGCTGAAGCAGAGAGGACATGCAGCAAAGAAGCAGCAGGTGGACCAGTCAGGCCTGGGAAAAGAAAGTTTCAAAACCCGTGGCTATGAAAATCTATGGGTGCTGCCAGAGAAACACCCAGCCCCACAGGAGAGTTAGTTGGAGAGATCCATAGGGTCCCAGAACATACATAAACCTACCCACCTGGGAATCAGCACCAAAAGGGCCCAATTTGTTTGTGGATGGGGGGAAGTGACTGAAAGCCTGCAGAGAGCCGAGGAAACAAGCAGCGGTGTTCCCTCTCTGACCCCTCCCCCCCCCACAGAGCCAGAATGCAAGGAGGTGGGTTGCTCCACCCTGGTGAATACTTAAGGCTCCACCCCTTACAACATAGCAGATGTGTGGAGGCAAAGAAATATGGCCCAAATGAAAGAACAGATCAGAACTCCAGAAAAAAGCACTAAGTGACAAGGAGATAGCCAACCTATCAGATGCAGAATTCATAACACTGGTACATAGGATGCTTGCAGAAACGATTGAGTATGGTCACAAAATAGAGGAAAAAGTTAAGACTAGGCAAAGTGAAAAAAAGAAAAATACACAAGAAACAAATAGTGAAGGGAAGGAAACTGGGATTAAGATGAATGATTTGGAGCAGAAGGAAGAAATAAGTGTTCAACTGGAACAGAATGAAGAAACAAGAATTCTAAAAGATGAGGAGAGGCTGGGGAACCTCAAGACAACTTTAAAGGTTCAAACATCTAAATCATAGGAGTGCCAGAAGGAGAAGAGGAAGAGTATGCAATTGAAAACTTATTTGAAAAAATAATGAAAGAGAACTTTCCCAATCTGGCAAAGGAAATAAACTTCCAGGAAGTCCAGGAAGCTCAGAGAGTCCCAAAGAAGTTGGACGCAAGGAAGCACACAACAAGACATATCATCATTATATTACCCAAGATTAAAGATAAGGAGAGAATTTTAAAAGCAGCAAGAGAAAAAGAGACAGTTACCTACAAAGGAGTTCCCATAAGACTATCAGCTGATTTCTCAAAAGAAACCTTATAGGCAAGAAGGGGCTGGAAAGAAGTATTCAAAGTCATGAAAGGCAAGGACCTACATCCAAGATTACTCTATCCAGCAAAGATATCATTTAGAATGGATGGGCAAATAAAGTGCTTACCAGATAAGGTAAAGTTCAAGGAGTTCATCACCACCAAGCCCTTAGTATATGAAATGTTAAAGGGACTTACCTAAGAAAAGGAAGATCAAAACTATGAACAGTAAAATGATGACAAACTCACAACTATCAACATCTGAAGCTAAAAAACAAAAACAAAAATAAACTAAGCAAACAACTAGAACAGGAACAGAATCACAGAAATGAAGATCACATGGAGGGTTATCAGTGGGGAGGGGGAGGGTGGAGAATGGGAGAAAGATACAGGGAATAGGAAGCATAAATGTAGGTACAAAATAGACAGGAGGATGATAAGAATAGCATAGAAAACAGAGAACTCAAAGAGCTTATATGTACGACTCATGGACATGAACTAATGGGGGCAGAGGGGTGGGATGTTGATGGGAGTGGGGGTGCAGGATAGAGGGGAATAAAGGGGAGAAAAAATGGGACAACTGTAATAGCATAATCAATAAAATATACTTTAATAAATAAATATTTTTTAAAAATAAAAGTAAAAAGACTTTTGACCATGCCTCTAAATCCTACTGCCCATACCCCTACCCAAAGTGACAACTCTTAGGAGTTTTATATCAATCTAGACCTTTAGAAATAACATTCCAGGCTTCTAAATCTCCATAGAGAAGGGAATATTATTTGTATATTTTTATGTAAATCATATCTCCTATCTGTGACTAACCTGTTCATATCCTTTATCCATTTTTCTGTTGAGTTATTTTTCTTTCTTATTCATTATATTGAATCTTTGTCTGTTATAGGTATCGCAAATATCTTGTTCCAGTGCACCACTAGATGTTTAACTTTGCTTATGGTAACTTTTTTAATCTAAAAAAATATTATTTCCAACAGATAGGGTGTTCGATACATAAAGCCATTCACTTGACCTTGAAAATCAAAAAAGGGTGAGGTACAAGGAGTCTGAATATAACTGCTTTTGATATATGAAGAGCTTTTAATGTAATCAAATTTAACAATATTTCTCCCTATGTTTAATGACATTATATGAGTCATTCAAAAGGTCCTTTTTACCCCATAGTCACAAATATATTTGTCTATATTTTATTCTTATTACTTTTAAGTTCAATTTTTAAAATTCTTTAAAACAGCTAGAACTTAGTATGTGTGGTAATCCAGCCACATTCTTTTCCACATGAATAGGTAATAGTCTCAACACTATTTATAGAGAATTTCTTTCTTCCCAAACTGATTTCAAATGTCATTTTTATCATGTAATAAATCCCAAAAATTTGTTTCTACACTTTGTATTCTGTTTTCTTCCAATTTATTTTGTCTATTTTTGTGTCACTATTATGCAGTTTTAATCATTTTACCTTCACAAAAACAATGACTTTTTTACATTGACTTAGTTTTTCATTCTAAGCTGTCCCAAATGAAAAATCCTGAGAGGACTCTAATCAGCATAGAACTGAATTAATAAGTTAATTGGAGGGATAAATGACATCTTTATAATGTTGAAGCTTTTATACACAAATGTGAAATGTTTTTCCAATTACTCAGATGTTATCTTAAATACTATAGTGTTTTAAATTTTATAAAAGTCTAGACTATTTTGGTGTTTTGTTGTTAGATATTTTGTGTTTTTTATTGATGTTGTAGATGAAATTTTTTCATAATATTTTCTAATTAGTGTTTTCAGGTGTATATGAAAGCTACTAATTTTTAAAAATCACTTTCATTGAGGTATAGTTTACATAAAATAAAATGAACACCCATTTTTAATGAACATTTCAGTGAGTTTTGACAAATTTATACACCCATGTAACCACCAACAAAACTGAGGTGCAGCACATTTTCCTTATTCCAAAAAATTCTCGTGCCCCATTTCAGTCAATTACATCCTGGTCCGAGGCAAACCATAATCCATTTTCTGTCACAATAAATTATATTATTTTTTAGAATCTTAGGTTAATATAATTCTATAGTATTTATTCTTCTGTTTCTGTCCCTTTTGGGGCAGCAAGTTGTGTTTGAGATGCATCCATATCATGGCTAGTAGCTCATTCCATTGTATGGCAGAGTAGTATCATTGTATGAACATACCACCAACTTTGTTTATTCACTTGGTGGTAGATATTTGGATTATTCCCAGTCTGGGGCTATTACAAATAAAACTATGAACTTTTGCATTCAAGTCTTTGTGTGGACATTCGTTTTCATTTCTTAGGGAAATATTTAGGAGTAGAATTGTTAGGTCATATGGTAAGATAATGTTTAATTTCATTTAAAAAACTGCCAAATATTTTTCCAAAGAATTGTTGTATTTTATATTTCCACGAACAGTGTATGAAATTTTAAACCATCCATATCTTCTCCAATATTTGATAGTGTCTGCCTATTTAATTTTAGCATTTTTTACTGGTAATGTAGAAGTATCAGGTTGCGGTTTTATAGTTTTTCATCAAATCTTGAAAATTTTCAGCCATTATTTCTTAAATATTTTCCCCCTTCTCTTTCTTCTAGAACTACAATTGCACATGTATTAACTGTTTGTTATTATTTTGTATAGATTCCTGATATTCCTATTAATTTATTTTCTGTCATGTTACCTCCATGCTTCATTTTGTATATAGTCTATTAATATGTCTCCAAATTCACTGATCTTTTCTTCTGTAGAGTTCAACTTTCTGTTAGTCCTATCCAGTGAAATTTTAATTCAGATATTGTATTTTTTAAATTGTCATAAGCCAGCACACATTTTGAATTTATTTTTTCCAGCCTTAGTGAGATGTAATTGATATATAACATTATGTAAGTTTGAGATGTGCGTTGTGTTGATTTGGTACACTTACATATTGCAGAATGATTACCAATAGCTTAGCTAATACCTTCATTTTGTCATATAATTACCATTTCTTTTTTGTAATGAAAACAGTTCAGACCTACTCTCTTACCAACTTCCAAGTATATATATATATATTAATATTAACTATAATCACTATCTGTGCATTTGGGTTAGATTACCCAAACCTTGATAATATCACAAATGGAAGTTTATACTCTTCTGACCAACACCCTCCCATTTCCTCCACACTCAACCTCTAGTAACCATCATCATAGCCTTTGTTTCTATGAGCTAAGCTTTTTTGGATTCCATCTATAAGTGAGATCATAAAATGTTTGTCTCTCTCTGTCTGGCTTATTTCACTTAGCATAATGCTCTCAAGGTCCCGCCATGTTGGCATGACATTGATTTTCCTTTTTTCTCATGATCGAATAACATGCCATTGCATACATTTATACCACATCTTCTTTATTCATTCATCCTTAACAGACACTTAAGTTTTTTCCAACAGCTATTGCATCTTTTATTTCCAAAAGTTCCGTTTGCTTCTTTATTCTATCTTCTATTTTCTTCCTTTTATGTTCACAGTTTTTAGAAGTCCTTAACTATGTGGAAGATATTTGTAACAACTGCATTAGCATACTTATCTAGGTCACGGGATGGCTGCAGAGTAGGAGGATATGTTGTGCCTCTCCTCCCAGAACCAAACTGGAAGCACAACTAAAGAGGGGAACGGTCACCCAAAATAAACCCAAGACTACCTGAAAAAGAGACTTTTAACCAAGGATGGGCAGAAACCACCTCAAGACTGGTAGGAAGGACGGGACCTAAAAGACGCCCGTCCTGTACACACAGACTGCAAGCTGAGGTTGCAGCATGACTGTGGGAACCTCCCCTTGAGAAGACAAAAGTGAGACCATCCCTGGGCCCCAACACAGAATGCCAGTGCCTGGATCAGCCAGCCTTGTAGCATCCAGTGGTGAAAGGCAGCAGGACTTTTGTCTGCTGGGGACAGTCTTAGGCCCCTGGAGACAAAGCCACTATTTTTTTTTTTCTTAAAGGGGCCTAAGCACAGGTACTGTGTTTGCAGCCATTCACGTTGAGCTCCAGCAAAGGGAGAGTAGTGCGGACTGGAGTCGCGTGAGGAAAGTCTGGAGTGCGAGTCACTGGGGACAGATGTAGAGAGGGGCACGGCTGTGGGGATTCCTGAGGTGGGATACCTGGACACTGCAGCAGTCACCTTTCTTGAGAAGAGCAAGCTCCTCCCAGAGGAAGAGCAATTACCTTACCCTGTGAGATACTGCTGGCCCCATCCTCTGGAATCCCACTTGCCCCACCCTCTGGAACCCTACCCTGTACCTTTTGTTTTTGTTTTTGTTTTTATTTTGTTTTGGGGGGTTTTTGGGGGGGGGTGGGGGGTTCTTTCTCTTTCTCCCATCCTGCATCTTAACCACCACTGAGGAGGTACCAACATATGCAGACTCAAGAGGTGACAGAGACTGACTTTAGGGCACAGCCAATCCATACACTTTCCCCTCATGGGTCAGTCATTGAAACACCCACCTGATCTCCTGTAGACCCAAAATCTGGGCTCTGGAGGCCCCACCCACCAGCCCACTAGGGGCTCCACCATGCCAAGTTCAGGGAAATAATCATGGACAGACTCGGACTAGCGGCTCAGGGGTAGGAAAGCATACCCATCATCTTCCCTTAAGCCTGAAAGACACCTCCCATCGGAGATTCAGGAGTCCTATGCCCCTGATTATACCAGAAGCCTTCTCAAAAATAGTTGAGGTTGCGACTAGTCTAAAACTGACAGCAGGCCAGTAGGCAGATGCAGGTAGAGGCAGATCCTCCAGTGCCTTGGGATGTTTGCTGACCCTCCCCGAGACCCAGTCCTGATAAAAGCCAGCATTGCAGAGCAGCTTGGTCTATTCTGTGTGCAGCCAAGCTCAGAGGAAACAGACACACACTGTGGATTGCTTGTAGTTTCAAATAGGCTGCTAAGGGCTAGATGTGGCAAGCACCTGATGTTGGCTTACATCAGCCTTGGCAACATCAGAGCTGTATCCAAAGGGAGAACCCAGCAGCGAAGCACTAAATTCTGCAGAGCCAAATTCCACTTTGTTCTTTTTCATTATCATTTTTTCTTTTTCATAGCTTTTTTATTTTTTTCTTCTATTTTTGTTGCTCTATTTTTTCTTTTATATCTCTTATTTTACTCTTATTTTTGGTTACTCCATTGTTCCCTTCTTGTTTCCTTTTCTTAATTTTGTCATTTGTTTCTTTGTCCCTTTTTTCTGTTTTCCTCTTCCTATTCATTATTCATATTTGTTCTCTTTCTTTTCTCCTTTCATAATTAGTCTGATTTCCTTTGGCCTTCTCTTATTCTTTTTCATTTTTCTCCTTTCTCTACTATTCCATTTCTCTTTCCACTTTTAGTATTTTTTGCTCTTTTGTCATGGATTTTGCTATTGTTGGGGGGGTGGTTTGTTGCTTGTTTCATTTTTGTTTTTTGCATTGCTTTGCTTTGTTCTCTCAGCACTTGTTCAACAATGTACAAGACATAGTGGGGGTTGAGCATCTCAGTCTATAGGCTGGAGAGGAGATCCCACTAACAAATGGTCCAACAACAATCAGGATGCAAATGCAACAGGGGATTGCACATAACCTACACAAAGGACATTCCTAGAGCATCCAGCTCTGGAGGTCTTGGAGAATGCACCACTGGGTCCCACAGGACTCCAATCATATAAGGTCACTCCAGAATGAAAAGGAGTCCATATGGATCTATTTAATGCACAGAAACAAACAAAAAGAGACAGCGAAACAGGGAAACAAACAACCTCCAAATGAAAGAAAAGGAAGAATCCCCAGAAAAAGAGCTAAATGAAATTGAGGTAAGGAAATTATCAGACAGAGTTCAAAATAATAGGTATAAGGATGCCCAAGGAACTAAATGAGAACTACATAAGCATGAAAAATAACATAGGAACTATGAATAAGAACCAATTAGAAAGGAAGAATGCAGTATCTGAGGTGAAGAATACACTAGAAAGAATTAAAAGCAGGCTAGATAAAGCAGAGGATCTAATCAGCAATTTGGAAGACAAGGTGCAAAAAAAATATCCAGTAAGAGGAACAAAAAGAAAAAAGACTTCAAAAGAACAAGAATAATTCAAGGGAGCTTTGGGACAACATGAAACATAACAATATTTGCATCATAGGGATACCAGATGAAGAAGAAAGGGAGCAAGGTATAGAAAATTTGTTTGAAGAAATATGGCAGAAACTTCCCTAAGTGCAGATAAAAGTCATACAAGTTCAGGAAACACAGTCCCAATCAAGATGAACCCAAAGAGGCCCACTCCAAGACATATCACAATTGAAATGGCTAACTTTAAGGACAAAGAAAAAATATTAAAGGCAGCAAAGGAGAAACAGTTAGTTACCTAAAATGGAGCTTCAATAAGGCTGTCAGCTGATTTATTATTTTTTTTACAGAAAGAAAAAAATGACTTTTATTGAATTCATACATAGAATAAATAATACTGCCTTTGTGCCGTGCTCTTTTTTTAATAGTTTTTGTTGTATTTTTTTTTACCATTTAGTCCTCTTATACTCCTTTCCACCTTGCACTTACCACACTGTTGTCCCTGCTTATGAGTCCTTTTACCTTTTTGCTCAATCCCTCCATCCTCTACCCCCCCCTTAGATATCATTCTGCTCTCTATCTATGAGTCTGTCTCTATCTTGCTTGTTAGTTCAGTTTGTTCATTAGATTCCACATATGGGTGAAATCATGTGCTATTTGTCTTTCTCTGTCTGGCTTATTTCACTTAGCATAATATTATCCTTGTCAATCCACACTATTGCAAAGGGTAAAACTTTTTTCTTTTTTAATAGCCAAATAGTATTCCATTATGTAAATGTCCCATAGTTGTTTTATCCACTCATCTACTGATGGAAACTTGGGCTGCTTCCATATCTTGGCAACTGTAAATAACACTGCAATGAACACGGGGGTCCTCATGTTCTTTTGAATTAGTGTTTTGGGTTCCTTAGGATATATTCCCAGAAGTGGAATCACTGGGTCAAAGGTAGATCCATTTTTAGTTTTTTGATGTATCTCCATAGTGCTTTCCTCAGTGGCTGCACTAATTTGCATTCCCACCAAAAGTGCACTAGGGTTGCCCTCCCTCCACATCCTCACCAGCACTTCTTTGTTGATTTATTGATGATAGCCATTCTGAAAGGTATGACATGCTATCTCATTGTGGTTTTTATTTGCATTTCTCTGATGTTTAGTGATGTTAAGCGTCTTTTCATATGTCTATTGGCCATTTATACATCCTATTTGGAGAAGTGTCTATTCAGGGTTTTTGCTCATTTTTTAATTGGGTTGTTTGTTTTTTGGCATTGAGTTTTATAAGCTTTTCATAAATTTTGTATATTAACCTAATATCAGATGTATCAGCAAATATGTTCCCCCATTCTGTAGGTTGTCTTTTTATTTTGGTTGTCTTTTTTTTGTTTGTTTGTGATTTCCTTTGCTGTGCAAAAACTTTTCAGTTTGATGTAGTCCCATTTGTTTATTTTTTCTTTTTTTCCATTGCCTGGGGAAATATAGCTGATAAAATATTGCTATGAGCAATGTCTGATATTTTACTGCATATGTTTTCTTCTATGATTTTTATAGTTTCAGATATAACATCTAAGTCTTTGATAATTTAGTCTTGTATGTGGTATAAGAAGGTGATCTAGCTTCATTTTTCGCATGTATCTATCCAATTTTCCCAGCACTATTTATTGATTAAACTATCTGTAGCCTGTCATATGTGCTTGTCTCCTCTGTCAAATATTAATTGACTATAAAGATGTCAATTTATTCCTGGACTCTCTATTCTCTTCTATTTATCTATGTGTCTGTTTTTATACTAGTACCATGCTGTTTCAAATACTATACCCTTATAGTATAGTATGATATTAGGTAGCATGATTTTCCAACTTTGTTCTTCTTTCTCAGGATTGCTGTTGCTATGTGAGGCCTCTTGTGATTCCATATAAATTTTTGAAATATTTGTTCTAGTTCTGTGAAATACAGCATTGGAATCTTGGCAGGAATTGCATTAAATCTATAGATTGCTTTGGCTAGTATGGACATTTGAATAATTTTAATACTTCCTATCAATGAACACAGTGTGTACTTCCACTTATTTGTATCTTCTTCTATTTCTTTCTTCAGTGTCTTATAATTTTCCAGGTACAGGTCTTTTACACCCTTGGTTAGGTTTATTCCTAAGTATTTCATTCTTTTTAAGCAATTATAAGTGGAATTGTCTTTTTAAAGTTCCCTTTCTGATAGTTTTGTATTGGCATATAAAAATGCAACTGATTTCTGGATGTCGAGGGGCTACCCCAGGTACTGGTTTCTGTCTCACCTTACTCAGATCACTGACAGAAAAGAGACTAGCAAACTTTAAATGCCTGAGGTCCACTGAAAACAAAAGTGAGTTCTGTCAGTTGCCATACCTCTAGAGATATTGCAGTACTGCAGATAGAACCCTGGGAATAGAAAAAGGCAAAATTCTTCAGCTGGAGATACCACACCCAAGCCCAGAGAACACACATCCTAGAAATGTTTGAGAGGTCCCCAGAATCTCTAGCTGGGCTAATAAATGAAAGCTTCTCCCTAGTGAAAACAGTCCATAAAGACAGGGAGAGGTAGCTGGTTTTTTTTAAATATGCAGATGTCAACAAAATGTAACAAATCATATGAAGAAGTAGGGAATTACAGCTCAAAGGAACAACAAAAACTCCAGAAACCAATCCTAAACAAAAGAAATGTGTGAATTACCCAACAAATAATTCAAAGTAATATCATTAAAATGCTCAATGAGCTAAAAGAGAACACAGACATGTAAAATAAATAATGAAAGTGATGCATGAACAAAATGAGATTACCAATAAAGAATAGCAATTTTAAAAAAATAAAAATAAATTTTTGAGCCATAATATGCAATAACAAAATTTGAAAAAAATGACTACCGAGGATTAGTAACAGATTGGACTAATCAGAACCAAATTTAAGAATGAAATGGACATAAAAGTTTAAGAAGCTCTAAGAACTACCACCTGAGTAAAACCAAAGACACACTATACACTGAGAAACGCTATACTGAAACTGTCAAAAGTCACAGAAATAATCTTGAAAGCAACAGGAGAAAACCAAGAGTTCCCACAAGGTAATAATTGGATTTCTCATCAAAAACCTTGTAGGCCAGAATGGACTTCAATGATTCAAAATGCTGGGGGCAAAGAACTGCCAACCAAGAATACCGTACTCAACAAACCACATGTAAAAGCTTCATGACATTGAATTTGGTAGTGGTTTCTTGGCTATGACACTGAAAGCACAGGCAACCAAAGCAAAAATATGAGGGAGGATCCCCCAAAAAAGGAATTGATTTATAAAAAATTGTATATTTATTCTTACATGTTTAAACTTCAGTCACCTTCAAAGTACTCTTCATTTGATGCAATACACCTCTCAAGACATTTTTTCCACTGCTCAAAACAGTTTTTCAACTGGTCAATTTTGATGCCTTTTAGAGCTTTTGCCATTTTTTGTTTCACTTCTTCCACATCAACAAAACATTTCCCTTTGAGGACTTTTTCATTAGGTAAAACAAAAAAAATGTCACTCAGGGAGAGATCAGGTAAATAGGGAGAGTGGGGCATTGGGGTCATGCTATTTTTTATCCAAAACTACTGACCAGTCATTGCAGTGTGGGCAGGTGTGCTCATAAATCACGCATCATGAAATGGGCAAATGCATTAAAAGAGTTTTTTAAAACACTGAAGCCAAGCACAACCTCTCACAACAACACCAGCCGGTACACTAATACGAATGGGCTCCTAGAACACTCACCTAGTGGGGGAAGCCTGTACTACAAGTGCCTGCCTTCCAGAAGATAATTACAGTTTTGGGGGACTCCCGTGTAGATAGATTAGGCTTCATAAAACTTGAAAACTTCTCCACAGCAAGTGAAACACACGAACAAAACGCAAAACAAAATGAGAGAAACTACTTACAAAACATATATCTGAAAAGGAACCAATATTCAGAACATTTGAAGAATTCTTATAACTCAACAATAAAAAAACCTTACTACATAATGGCAAATGACTTGAATAGACATTTTTCCAAAGAAGATATACCAATGGCCAACAAGTTCATGAAAGTGTTTGACATTTGTAATCATTAAAGAAATGCAAATCAAAACCATAATAAGATATCACTATGGTGATTACTATTTTAAAAAAACAGAAAATAATTGTTGACACAGATATGGAGAAGCTGGAACCCTTGCACACTGCTGCTAGGAATAAAATTTGGAAAACAGTTTAGAAGTTCCTCAAAAAACAAAACTGAATTACCATAAAATCAGTAATCCTACTTCTAGGTATGTATCCAAAAGAATTGAAAGCAGGATGTCAAAGAGATATTGCAGCATTATGCAAGATGGCCAAAAGCTGAAAACACACCAAATGCCCATTGACAGATGAATGGATAAAGAAAGTGTGGTATATACATAAAATGGAATATTATTCAGCTGTAAAAAAAAAAAAAAATCTTTTCACATTCTACAACATGGATGAACCTTGATGACATTATGCTGGGGAAATAATTCAGAGCAAATATTATATTATTTTAGTGATATATTTAGAGTAGTTAAGATCATGGCTAACAGAAGATAGCATGATAGTTGCTAGGGTCTGGGTGAGGGGACAATTTTACCACCGTTAAATGACATTCGCTCAAAAGCAGAATTTTTATACTTGAAGTTATTGTAGAGATCAACACATTTGTTATAAATTTTAAATAAAAAAATTTAACTGTTTGGTTAAACAGATGTTTTAAACTTGATTTTCCAAGTTTTTCTCTCAGTTTTGTAGTAGGTGCTGTCTCTCCTGCTGTTGTTGTCCCTTCCATGCTACTTTTGCAAGAAAATGGATATGGTATTGAGAAAGGCATTCCGACCTTACTAATAGCTGCTAGCAGTTTAGATGATATCGTGGCTATCAATGGATTTGGTGTCTGTATGAGCATAGTCTTCTCCACAGGTAAAAGAGAGAATTCAACCACTGCCACGTAATTTATAACTTTTTTGTTGTTATTGTTCTTATCTCTTTAAGTAAGGTTTCTAGCTTTCCTTTGTTTATTAACCAAGACTTTTTTACATTTAACATCTTTTTATTCTTCATAAAAATCTCATGCTAGGCCAGGAGGGAAATTTCAATGGGGTAAGAAACCATTGCTAAACACAAATGATATCATTTTAATAACTATATACTTCAACTAATTTGAGAGCCATTTTATTACCATTTATCTGCCCATGTTGCTTTGGAATTTTATCACAGCTTTCAACCGAAAATTTTAAGCAACAATATTACCAGTACTACTAATATATTCAATAGCTATTTTTGAAATGTACCTTTTGGTCATCATTGTAAATAAATGGTTGCTTTCTATTAAGACAAACATACAGAGTGGGGAAAGCTATGTGCCTTTCGGTAGTGGTGGTGGAATAGGTGGTGGAATACACCAATTCTGAATCCCAAGGTGATTTTTTTTTTGAGAATTTTTATTAGTTTATTTGAGCCAAACTGATGACAATTGTAGAGGAGCAAAATCTCAATGGATTGAGAAAATACTCTCAAAAGTGACAGTTTTGCAGTTTATTTTATATATTATAATCAAAAGAGGAGACATAAGGGAGTTTCATGAAATCCCTTGGTGGTAGATTAAAGAAGTGGGAGAAAGCAAAGTATGTAAAATGAGACTGGATAAAAAGTAAAATGGAGAGACACATACTGCTTTTACATTGGTAGGTATAAGATAGTTAACAATTAACATTTACAAACACAGAGCTGATATTGCTACAACAAGATAACAATGAGGGGGTCTGGGGTCTCATGCTGTAGTGAAAGATTCTGCCTTGAGTGGTCTGGAAAAAGGGGGATTACTCTGACATTTTAGAGTTATGTTATCTTAGATGCAAAAAGAGAATAGACAGGTTCAGTAAGATTGACCTTTGTCAAGGAAGATACTGACCCAGCGTGTGACTACCTGCTAAGACTTGCTTTTAGTTAGAAAGTTTTAATTCCAGACCATCCTATGTGGTTACTTTAGGTCTCTGAGCTTGTGAGGCTGCCAGGCAGGACTCCCTTGAGCTTGTCGGGTTTAGTATGTGGCCCTTTTTTTGTCCTCAGATGTCACGTCGGTAGTTTAAAGTGTACCATGGCAGGAGTATTTATATCGAGACTGGCAAAATCTACAAATTAGGGCACTTTGGCATATCCCCAGAGAGACAATTGTTAAACTTTTACCACACACCATTGCTTCTAGGTCCTTGTACATATGGTCCCCTCTTCCCCCAAGGTGATATTTGGTCTTGAATGTCACTCTACAGAAACTGTGAAAGTAAAAACTTCCACATTTAGTAACGCTTTAGTTATCTGCAGTGTTTGAAATTGTCTTCTGTATTACTGAAACACCAAAATATTTTAAGTTAAAAAGTAATATATAAAATTTCTCTTGGAATCCTAAGATATAAATGTTTAAAAAGGAAAAAGGTAAAAATAAAATTTGCAATAGTCATATCCCAGGAATAATAATTCTGAATCTTTTCATGTCAGTCCACCTGGCCTCTCTCTCTCCCTTCTCACTGCTCCCAATATTCTTATAAAAGTATTGAGCATTGACCATACTTGCTTATAACCTGAGTTGTTTTGCATTTAACTATATATTGCAAGCATATTTCTGTTCAGTAAATATATTTCTATGATATTTTAATGGTTGCATAGAATTAAATTGGCTGCATCTTAATTACTTGTTGAAAACTGAAGTTGACTCTAATATTATACATTAAAATAATACTTGACTGAACAGCTTATAGCTAAATAACTGTACATAAATTTAATATTTCCTTAATCTTAAAAGTATAATTGTTGAACTAAAAAGTATATAAAGTTATAATCTTTTGAAATATATTGCCACAATAGTATGTCCTACTATGGTGCACAAGCTTGCCACTTTCTCTTTACCCTTTTCAAAACTAGGTATTGTCTTTTTTTTTACCTTTGCTAATTTGATAGGTGAAAAGTGAAGTCTCTTTCAATGAAGTGCTTTCACTACTAGTGATATTAAACAAATGTTTGTGTTTATTGGTCATTGGCATTTTAGTATATCTTATAAATTGCTTTTCTTAAAATCTTTTGCCTTATAGGTGTGTCCTTCTTTTGTTCTTTTTGATTTGTCAAGGTCCTTCATAAAATTAAGCATGACAACCCTTTGTTTTATATTCTGCAGTTGTCCCCATTTTTAATCCTTACCTGAGAATATGTGTATTGATTTTAGAGAGAGCAGAAGGGAGAGAGAGAAAAAGAGAAAAACACTGATGTGAGAGAGAAACGTTGATCAGTCGCCTCCTATACACGCCCCAACTGGGGATTGAACCTACAACCCTTTGGTGTACAGGACTTGGCTCTAACCAACTGAACCACCCAACCAGGGCAGCTTTTCCTACTTTTAACTTGACTTTTAACCTTATAAGAATTCTTTTTTGTCATTCAGAAGTTCTAAACATTGTAAATATTTTATTTACTTATTTTTAGATAAAGGAGAAGGGAGGGAGAAAGAGAGGGAGAAAAACATTGATGTGTGAGAGACGCATTAATCAGTTGCCTCTCGCACACTCCCCAGCAGGGGCCCAGGCCGAGAAACCAGACATGTGCCCTGACAGAAATCAAACTGGTGACCTTTAGGTTTACATGAAAATTCCCAACCCACTGAGCCACAACAGTCAGGGCCAGATGTTCTGAATTTTTTATCTATAAATCTGGTAATATTTTCTTCATTACTGGTATCAGCCATTCTTTCAAAAAAAAATTTCTGCTCCTCTTTCATTGTGCCAGCTACCATGCCAAACACTGAGGATAAACAGTGAGCAACAATAGTATTGAGAAATTTCTTGATACTTGTCCTAAGTTTTATATGTTTCCACTAATTTAATAGTCACAATAGTGCTATGCTCATTTTAAAGAGAAGTAAAGTGAGGAATAGTGGTTACAAAACTTGGTCCAAAGTCACAAATCCAATAAGTAGGGGAACCAGGATACAAATCTGGCCCAGACCCACACTTTTAAATACTATTCTATAATGCCTCTTGACACAGTAGACAGAAGAGACCATGTGGCCCATGTTCTCCAGGAGTTTATATTAAACAAATGTGATGAATATTACACAGTATAGGATGCAATGGGAATATGCTGTAAGAAACCAAACCTAATTTGAAGAGGACATAAAAAGTGTGAAGCTATATGCTTTAAAAAATCCTCTTTTATTATATGACTACATACACTGTCACTTAAATATTTTAAAGACTCTAAAGGTTTTATTGGGTTGGCAAAAAAGTTCTTTTTTTTTCTGTAAGATGGCTCTAGAAGCACTTAGTTGTCTTTAACTTCATTCAGAACAAATTTGTTAGATTGTATTGTGACAGTCATCATGTCATCATGCATTTTTTGAAATCGTCAAAATTGGAGAATTTTTGTGTAGCTATTTTAATATCAAAGATGGAAGAAAATATGCAACATTTTGGCATATTTTGCTTTATTATTTCAAGAAATGTAAAAAGGCAATTGAAACACACACAAAAAAATATTTGTGCAGTGTATGGAGAAGGTGCTGAGACTTATTGAATGTGTCAAAAGTGGTTTGCAAAGTTTCATGCTGGAGACTTCTCACTGGGCTATGAACCATGGTTGGGTAGAGCAGTTGAGGTTGATAGCAAACAAATGGAGACATTAATTGAAAACAATCAAGTTATACCACACAGAAGATAAAAGACATACTCAAAACAACCAAACCAATAAAGTTATTGGTGAAAATGAAAATTGTGTCTTTTATGAAAAAAAAACAAACACCATACAGAGTTCTTGGCCAACACAGTATTTTATACATTAGATCTTCAATGCTCATGTATTTTGGAATATAGTAGATATCAAGATCTAACTTTATCTTCTTGGTCAGTTGGACCCTTTTATCATTATAAAATGTCCTTCAGTATCTCTTTTTATAAAGTATATTTTATTGATTATGCTATTACAGTTATCCCATTTTCACTCTCCCCTTTATTTCCCTCCACCCTGTATCCCTCCTCCCTCTAGCATTCCTTCCCCTTAGTTCATGTCCATGGGTTGTACATATAAGTTCTGTGGCTTCTCCACTTCCTATACTATTCTTAACCTCCCCCTGTCTGTTTTGTACCTACCAATTATGCTTCTTATTTTCTGTATATTTTCCCCTCATTCTCTCCCCTCCCCCTCCCAGCTGATAACCCTTCATGTGATCTCCACTTCTGTGATTCTATTCCTGTTCTAGTTGTTTGCTTAGTTTATTTTTGTTTTTGTTTTTTAGCTTCAGATGTTGATAGTTGTGAGTTTGTCATCATTTTACTGTTCATAGTTTTGATCTTCTTTTTCTTAGGTAAGTCCCTTTAACATTTCATATCATAAGGGCTTGGTGGTGATGAACTCCTTGAACTTTATGTTATCTGGGAAGCATTTTATTTGTCCATGCATTCTAAATGATAGCTTTGCTGGATAGAGTAATCTTGGATGTAGGTCCTTGCCTTTCATGATTTGAATTCTTCTTTCCAGCCCCTTCTTGCCTATAAGGTTTCTTTTGAGAAATCGGCTGATAGTCTGATGGGAGCACCTTTGTAGGTAACTATCTCCTTTTCTCTTGCTCCTTTTGAGATTCACTCCTTATCATTAATCTTGGGTAATATAATGATGATGTGTCTTGGTGTGTGCTTCCTTGCATCCAACTTCTTTGGGACTCTCTGAGCTTCCTGGACTTCCTGGAAGTCCATTTCCTTTGCCAGACTGGGGAAGTTTTCCTTCATTATTTTTTCAAATAAGTTTTTAATTTCTTACTCTTCCTCATCTCCTTCTGGCACCGCTGTGATTCAGATGTTGGAATGTTTAAAGTTGTCCCAGAAGTTCCTCAGCCTCTCCTCATCTTTTTGGATTCTTGTTTCTTCATTCTGTTCCAGTTGAAGACTTATTTCTTCCTTTTGTTACAAATCATTGATGAAGTCCTGATTTCCTTCCCTTCACTGTTGGTTCCCTGTATACTTTTCTTATTTTCACTCTGTGTAGCCTTCACTTCTTCCTTTGTTTTGCAGCCATACTCAATCATTTCTGTGAGTATCCTAATTATGTGTTCTGAACTCTGCATCTGATAGGTTGGCTATCTCCTTGTCACTTAGTTCTTTTTTCTGGGGTTTTTATCTTTTCTTTCATTTGGGCCTTATTTCTTTGTCTTGGTGCACCTGTTACATTGTAAGGGGCAGAGCCTTAGGTATTCACTAGAGCAGGACCACCCACTTCTCTGTTTTGTGGTGCTGTATGTGGAGTAGGGGTCAGAGAGGGAACAATAGCACTTGCTTGGCTCTCACCCCACTTTCAGTCACTTCCCTCACTTCCCACGAATGGATTGTGCCCTTTAGGTGCTGATTCCCGGGTGGGTGGGCTTGTGTACATTCTAGATCATGTAGGTCTCTCCAATGACCTCTCCTGTGAGGTTGGGAATTTCTCCTACTGCTGAAACTCCCACAGGACTTTACAGCCAGAGGTTTCGAGGCTTTTGTTTCCCTTGCTGGAACCCTGGGTTGCATGAGCTGCTTCACTCCCCAGTTGTTCCTTCCCATTTATCTGCACATGAATGTGGGACCATCTGGTCTGCCAGCCACTACCTCACCTGCCTAGTCCACCAGCCACCACCTTGCTGTGCATCCTCTCTGCCCCAGCTGCTGGTCTCTGCCCCTCCTATCAGTCTGGATGAATGTTTCTTCTTTAACTCCTTAGTTGCCAGGCTTCCATATAGTTTTATTTTCTGGCAGTTCTGATTGTTGTTTTTAAACTGGTTGTTGCCCATCTTTTGATTGTGTGAGGAAGCAAAGTGTTTCTACCTATGCCTCCATCTCGGCTGGAAGCCCTTCTGTATCTCTTTTGACAGTATTTGATTGAAGTCTATTTTGTCCAATACGAGTATGACCACCCTTGCTCTCTTTTGATTTCCATTTGCATGGAATATCTTTTTCCATCTTTATAGTTACAACAGTCTATTTTAAAGTGATAACATCAATCACACACAGAAACTCTACTCATTTACATCTTACCCTCCCCACTTTAAGTTATTGATATATCAAATTTCATCTTTTTATATTATATATCCATCCATTAACCTAGTTTATAGTTATTGTTATTTTTATGTTTTTATCTTAAATTCTATAACAGAATGAAAGGGGATGAATTCACCACCATTCCAGTATACAGGATTTTTAATTCATCTATATATATGTACCTTTACCAGAGGTTTATAGTTTTATATTTGTATACTCTTGTGTTGCTGTCTAATGTCCTTGCATTTCCACTTGAAGAAGGAAGAGGTCCCTTCCTTCTCCCTTCTTCTTCTTCTTCCCCTCCATCTCCTCCTCCTCCTCCTCCTTCTTCTTAAGGCAGGTCTAGTGTTAATAAACTTCCTTAGCTTAGCTTTTGTTTACCTGGGGAACTCTTAATTTCTCCTTCATCTTCAATGACAATTTTGTGGAATAGTATTCTCAGTTAGCAAACTTTTTTTTCTTTCAACACTTTGAATTTATAATCCTACCACCTTCTGACCTGTAAGGTTTCTGCTGTAAAATCCCCTGATAACCTAATAGGAACTCCTTTGATATACCTACCTAATAAGTTGTTTCATTTGCTACAACTTCTTAACTGACTTGTGGAATTTCATAAAGGCTCTTGGACTATATATTATTGTTAAGTTGATTTCTCTGTAGGGGATTGAAATTCTAGGGCTTTCTGTTCCACCATCTTGCTGTTTTCACCCTCTAATTCTTTATATATATTTACATATCTTACTGAGCAAACACACAAAGAATAACTGAACTCTTTGTGACCCAGCATCAGTTTTTAAAACATTATAATTAAGTGCAGATATGGTAGCATAAAATATATTGAAAACTCAATTGACCCTTGAATAATCCCAAGATTAACCCTGGAATAAACCTTTTCTTTATGTTGGTATTGTTAAATTGTTTTTTTTTTAATATTTAAATCATTTTTTTCTTTGTCACATAATACATCAGAGAATAAACATTACCAACCTTGTGCTAGGTGCCAGAGGTGCTTCTTTGTCAATCTCTGTCTATTCTTTTACCTCACTTGACCTGTTAGGTAGGGTGTGTAAAGGGAGCACACTGTAGCTTATTATGTCTTTGTTTTCTGGTCTATTTATTCAATAAACATTTTCAGTAGACTGTACTTATTAAATTATTTAAGAATACATCTGTAAGTTATCGAATAGATCTGCATAGCCCTGACCAGTGTGTCTCAGTTGATTGGGGGTAGTCCTGCAAAGCAAAAGGTCACTGGTTTGGTCCCTAGTTGGGACATGTGCCTGGGTTGTGGGTTAGGTTCTTGGTCAGGGCACATATGACAGGCAATCAATTGATGTTTCTCTCTCACATCAATGTTTCTCTCCCTTTCTCCTTCCCTTCCCCCCTCTCTAAAAATAAGTAAATAAAATCTTTAAAAAACAAATAGATCTGCATATGTTTTTACATTTGTTAATATTAGTCATTCATTTCTGTATATTTTTTCTATAAAATAAATATGTTTTCTCATGAATCACCAAAGTTTGATTTTCTGATGTGTTGGGTATATAAACATACTTCTCTGTAAAATGTTTTCCTTATGTGTGCCCTTATAGGTGACATACTTAATAATGTTGCAATCTCTTCTCGGAATATACTTATTGGTATGCTGATAGGAATAATTTTGGGAATTTTTGTTCGCTATTTTCCAAGTGGAGATCAGGTAAATAAAAAAATAAATCAACTTTTAGAAGCATAGTATTAACTATTCCTTTTAAAATTTTGAACATTTAGATCTTTAAAATACTAAATTTGATGTTTATTGTCTTTTCCCAAAAGTAGCCTCAAATGCCTACTCTGTTTAAAACAGAGCACAGTTGTAATTGGTACGAGTCACTGCCCTGACTGAAGTCTTTGCTTTCACACTGGGCAAATACGGAATATTAGAAAAAATTTTGATGGAGCACTGTGTAAATCATATATTTAGAAATGTAATGAAGGTGTTGAGAGAAAAAACTAATATACAATTTTATAAAGGATTATGTGCTGACTAAATACATGTAAAAGAAAATATGTTTTGTAACCTGTTCTCCTATGAACAGAGATAACATACCTTTTTACTATGTTGTTGGTTAAGTTACGCTTAATAAATTTACAATGCATAATGTACAATGGGTACTTTAAAAGAAAAATGTATTTAATTCAGAGTACCATATGCATTCCATCCCCCCTTTCTTCACAAAATTACCTTTTGACTTCGGACAATTTTTTCTAATCTCTTTTTCCTCACACTTTTCCTTTTTACATTTTAGGGGAGATAGCTTTCCATTTATCTCTGCATATTTTCTGAGTTAAATTCACTCTCTTTGACTAACGTAACACTATTAAACTTAGCTCTTTCCTGCCCTGAAGAATGTGCCATTACTCTTGTATTTCCATAACATTGACCTTGATTTGCCTGTAACAATTATCATAGCTAATGAGATAGTCAGAAATTTATTTTTAAAAATTCGTAATATATGTTATATAGAACTACAAGTTATATTGGTCTCTTTCTGTTTTTTCTTCACTTACAGTTAATTTTTGGGAGGGTCAGGGTCCCTGGCTGGTGTAGCTCAGTGGATTGAGTACTGACCTGCAAACCAAAGGGTTGCAGGTTCGATTGCCCATCAGGTCACATGCCTGGGTTGCAGGCCAGGTCCCCAGTAGAAGGCGCTTGTGAGAGGCAACCAATCAATGTCTCTCTCTTGCACACTGATGTTTCTCTCTCTCTCTTTCCCTTTCCTCTCTCTAAAAAATATAAATAAAATCTTTTTAAAATATGTTTTTTATTTTATGAGACTTTTTAGAACCATTTAGCTTTACAGAAAAATTGAGGTCAAAAGTTATATTTGGGGGGTTGGTGTTTTTTCATTAAATTTATTGGGGTGACACTCTTTAATAGGGCCATATAGGTTTTAAGTGTACATTGCTGTGATACATGATCTGTATATTGCATCGTGTGCCCACTACCCAAAATCAAATCATCTTCCATACCATGCATTAGCTCCCTTTACCCTTACTACCCCCTCCACAACCCTTCCCTCTGGTAACCACTATAATATTATCTGTGTCTATCAGTTTCAGCTTTATATCCTACATATGAGTAAAATCATATGGTTCTTAGCTTTTTCTGACTGACATTTCATTTAGCATAATATTCTCAAAGGTCATCCATGTTGTCACAAATGGCATTATTTCATCTCTTCTTATGGCTGAGTAGCATTCCATAGTATATATGTACCACATCTTCTTTATCCAGCCGTCTATCACAGGATGTGTATGTTGTCTCCATGTCTTGGACACCATGAATAATGTTGCAATGAACACAGGGGTGCATATATCTTTTCAAATAAATGTTTTTGAGTTTTTCAGGTAGATACCCAGAAGAGGGATTGCTGGATTATACTCTATTCTTAATTTTTTTGAGGAACCACCATACTGTTGTCCACAGTGGCTGTCCCAGTTTACATTCCCACCAGTAGTGAGTGAGTGTTTGTTTTTCTTCACAACCTCTGCAACACTTGTTATTGCCTGTCTTGTTGATAATAGTCATTCAACAGGTGTGAAGTGGTATCTCACTGTAGTTTTGATTTGCATTTCCTTAATACTTCGTAAAGTTGAGTATCTTTTCATATATCTGTTGGCCATTTGTATGTCCTCTTGGGAAAAGTGTCTGTTCTGGTCTTCCGCCCATTTTTTAATTAGATTGTTTATTTGTTTGTGTTGAGTTGTATGAGTTCTTTACACATTTTAGATATTGACCCCTTATTTGCAAATATCATCTCCCATTTGGTGGGTTGCTTTTTGTTTTGTTAGTGGTTTCTTTTGCAATGAAAAAGCATTTTAATTTGATACAGCTCCATTCATTTATTTTTTTAATTTCATTTATTTATTTTTAGAGAGGTGAAGAGAGGGAGAAAGAGGAGAGAAACATCGATGTGTGAGAGATACATCTATAAGTTGCCTCCCGCATGCTTCCAAGTGGGGAACCGGGCCACAAACCAGGCATGTGCCCCGACTGGGAATTGAACTGGAGGCCTCTGATTCCCAAGCCAGTACTCAACCCACTGAGCCACACCAGCCAGGGCCCATTCACTTATTTTTACCTTTATTTCCTTTGCCTTTAGGCTCAAATTCATTAAACATTCTCTGCAACCAAGGTTCCTAAATTTAGTACCTATGTTCTCTTTTGTGTAATTGTTTCATATCTTCCATTTAGGTCTTTGATCCACTTTGAAACTCTAACTTAGTTTCATTGTTTTGCATGTGGTTTTCCAATTTTCCCAGCACCATTTACTGAAGAGGCTTTATTTTCTCCATTGAGTGTTATTGGCTTCTTTGTCAAAAATTATTTGCTCATATACATACGGTTTTATTTCTGGGCTCTCAGTCTTGTTCCGATGATCAATGTATGTGTTTTTCTGCTAGCTTCATGCTGATTTGACTTTCATAGCTCTGTGGTATAATTAGAAATCAGGTAGTGCAATGACTCTGGTTTTATTCTTTTTTTTCCAGATTGCTTTGGCTACATGGGGTCTTCTTGGTTCCATACAAATCTCATGATTTTTTGTTCTACTTCTTTAAAAAATGACATTGGGATTTTTGATTGGGATTGCATTAAATCTGCATATTGCTTTATATGGCCATTTTAACTATGTTGATTCTTCCAATCCATGAATGCAGAATATCTTTCCATTTCATGGTATCTTTTCCAATCTTTTAATAATGATTTGTAGTTTAGCATATAGGTCTTTCACATCCTTTTTTAAGTTTATTTCTAGGTCTTTTCTTCTTTGGTTGCAATTGCAAAAGAAATTGTTTTTAATTTCTTTTTCTGAAATTTCATTGTTAGTACATAGGAAAGCAGTGGATTTTTGTAATTGATTTTATATCCTGAAACTTTACTGCATTTGCTTATTGTTTCTAATAGGTTTTTGGTGGAGTCTTTAGGGTTTTCTATATAAAGAGTCATGTCATCTGCAAAAAGTGACACTTTTACTTCTTTCCAAATTTGGATTCCCTTTATGTCTTTCTGTTGCCAGATTTCTCTGGCTAGGGGTTCCAGAACTGTGTTGAATAAGAGTGGTGAGAGTGGACACCCTTGTCTTATTCCTGATTTTAGACAAAAGGCTTTCAATTTTTCACCATTGAGTACGATATTAACTGAAGGTTTGTCATATATGGTCGTTATTATGTTGAGGTACCTTTTATACCAACACTATTGAATGTTTTAATCATAAATGGATTTTGTATCCTATCAAATGTCTTTTTTGCATCTATTAACAAGATCATTTAAATTTTATCCTTTGTTTTGTTAATGTGGTACATTACACTGATCAATTTGCCTATGTTGAACCATCCTTGGGTCCCTGGAATGAACCCCACTTGGTTGTGATATATTATTTTTTTAACGTGTTGTTGTATTCGATTTGCTAATATTTTGTTTAGCATTTTTGCATCTGTATTCATCAGAGATATTGGTCTGTAGCTTTCTTTTTGCGTGTTATTCTCACCAGGTTTTGGTATCAGGGTTATATCGGTCTCATAAAATGTGTTAGGAAGTATTTCCTCTTCTTCAGTTTTTTGTAAGAGTTTGGAAGAATAGGTATCAAGTCTTCACTGAATGTGTGGTGGAATTCACTAGTGAAGCCATCTGGTTCTGAACTTTTATTTTGGGGAGGTTTTTGATGGTTGTTTCAATTTCTTCACTGTTTATTGATCTAATTATATTTTCCAATTCTTCATGATTCAGTCTTCAAAGGTTATATATTTCTAGGGACTTTTTCATTTCTTCTAGATTATTGAATTTGGTGGCATACAGTCTTTCACAGTATTCTAGTATGATCTTTTGTATATCCATGATGTCTGTGGTAACTTCTCTTTCATTTCTGATTTTT